>CAWUFW010005688.1:0-600000 GCA_963921515.1 Calotriton arnoldi | reverse complement strand
CACACAATCTCTAAAATAGAAATTACCACCTTAATTGAAGAAGCAGAATGTGAAGGGTGGATAAGCAAACATGAAGGGGACTTCCTCAGAAATTCCAACCCAATAACCCCATATTTCTATACTCTGCCCAAAATTCATAAAAATCGAGACCCACCCCCAGGTTGTCCAATAGTTTCAGGGATTGGCTCCCTTTTGGAACCACTGTCCCAGTTGTGTGATTTCTTCCTAAAACTTAAAAAAACAGATACATACATTAAAGAAACAAAAGATCGATTATTTCAAATTAAAGATTTGGAATACGATTAACAGGAAAATCTGTTCATGAGTCTGGATGTGGAAAGCCTCTACACTAGCCTTCCACAAAATTACACCTTAGAGGTATTAAGAAACATCTTGGAAAGGGAGGATTGGCATTACGCCAAACCCAGAGCATTTGTTTTGGAATGCGCAATGTTAGCACTAACTAAAAGTTCTTTGAATTTGAAGGAAACCTGTACCTCCAAACACACGGCTCAATGGGCAGCACCTTCGCCTCCAGTGTAGCAGGACTTTACGTGCATAACCTGGAGGAGAATTGCATTCTACAAGAGACCAATCCTTATCGCACACAGATCTGTCTGGAAACTTTGCATAGACAATGTCTTTCTATTCTGGAAAGGAGGCACCGCCTCTGCAGTAGCCTTTTGTTACCTGGATCAATAACCAAGACAGAAATCTAAAATTTACACACACAATTGACAAAAATTCTCTAACATTTCAGGATGTCACCATTTTTCACAAACAGCAGAACATCCAGACAGATACTTACCATAAACCAACTGCCAAAAATAGTCTGCTAAGTTTGGATAGTTTCCATCCACGAGCCTTATGAGAAAATTTCCCATGTGGCCAGTTCCTGCGTTTACGCAGAAACTGCAGTCAAACTCAGGATTTCAGACACCAGGCGAATATGTTGACAGACAAACAGAGCACGCAAATATCCAGAAAGCATAATACAAAGAACAAAGAAAAGAGCATGGAATCAGGATCGAGAGGCACTTTTGGAAACACCAACAACTACAAAAAAAGACCCGCCCTTAGTCTGTGTAACGAAATACAACATAGCATCAAAAAAATAATCCCAAAAAAACCTGGCCGATTCTGGACACAGGAACAAGACAATGGGATCTCCTACTGTTGTCACACAAACGAGTGAAGAGTCTATGTGATTCTCTGGAACATACAAGACCTAAAACAAATCCGAGATCTGTAAACACGATCCACACGTCACTAGGCCTACCACAAATCACTGGACACTATTCTTGTGGACATTGTAGTGTATGCCACCTCACAACAGCCACAAAAGAAGTGGACCTAGGCTTACGCACTCCCTGGGAACTAAGAAAGTTGACCAACTGCAATACCAAACAAGTAGTCTACTTAATCACATGCCCATGTAATTTAAAATACATAGGGATGACTAAGAGGAAGGTAAGCACTAGAATCAGTGAGCATAGAAGTACTATACGTTGCAGACGCAACTGTACGAAGGCAGAGCATTTTCTTTCAAACAAACACACAATAAATGACCTGAAATGGATTGTCCTCGAACAAGTAATAGCAGAAACAAGGAACCTTGAAAAAATGCTGTGTGAGAAAGAACAAAGATGGATTTACGAATTATCTACCAACATTACTGGCCTTAACGATGAACTACCTTGGGGTAGTATTTTATAAAGGACCCCCAGACATGCATCACCCTTAATATTCATCACTATTCGAATTTGGCCCATGTGATTCATTTAATGAACGTTGATTCAAACCATTAGATCGGGTATGTTAACACCGCAAACCTCGACTGCAGAGTGAATCAGTAATAATCGCCTGACTAATAAAAAATACAATACATCACATTTTGGAAAGATCTATTGTGCCCATGACAATATCAATATAAAAATAGAAAAATGGTTCTGTCGACAGAACCATTTTTCTATTTTTATACGTATACCCAGGTTCTGAGGGACACTGGGTTGCCCCATTACGTTTGCTACATGACAATATCAAAGCAAACACAAGGAGATGATGGACGGAGCGCTGAAACTTTTCAGATACTCACCCCCAGTCACAGATCTGAGTTGAATCCATGTTTGGTGTTTGCCCTAAGTTGGCAGGGTATGCCCAGACGTGGGTCCCTTGTTCACTTTGCCACTGGATTCAAGCTAGCCTGGCTGATGAGGGCTGTTAGCCCGAAACCGGTCCCAGGATGCTTGTTTCCGGTCCAGGGAAGACATGGCTTGGCAGTTCGGGCTGGACTGTTCCCATGAGGCACAGGGTCAAGACTGATTTGCATATAGCTGTGTCTGAACTGGGTTGGCGAAGTGAGCTAAAGAACGATGATGGATTCAACCCAGATCTGTGACTGGGGGTGAGTGTCTAAAAAGTTTGAGCGCTCCGTCCATCATCTCCTTGTGTTTGCTTTCATGACAATATCAAGGCGGCAACTACATTTCCCGAGAGGCATGGGCATGTGACAACGCGTCTTTTCTGACGCGCGATCATGTGACAGGCAACAGGAAGAGCTGGGCTCTAATGAACGTTGAACAAACCGTTAGATAGGGTTTGTTAACATTGTAACCCTTGACTGCAGAGTAAATCTATAATAATCGTATGACTAAAGAATATATAATACACCACATTTTGGAAAGATCTATTGTGCCCATGATAACTTCAAGGCGGCAACTACATTTCCCGAAAGGCACAGGCACGTGATACAACACGTTTTTCCCAACGCGCAATCATGTGACAGACATCAGGAAGAGCAGGGCTCCTGTTCGGAAGGAACAGACCAAGCTAAGACTACAAATACATGAATCCATGGCAACAAGCGTTCCCGGTCACAGTCATGTGATACATTGCATCATATCCGACACGCGAACGGGTGACTGTTGGCAGGGATTGCTTAGCTCATGTCCGGTGAGGTATTTCTGACAACGCCTCATGTAATGAACATAGAGTGATGTCACGGTCACAAGACCAGAAGTACGGCACCATAAGAATGAGCTGGGAAAAGAGGTCAGGAACATATGGGGACACAGGGCGACAAATGTCAATACGGCGGACGTGTTCTCTTGATGAAATAAGTAATATCCCCCCACCGTTACCTCTAAACCCAAAACGATCTAATGAGAAGAGGAAGTAAAATTATAGTTTACTATTCTTTCAGAGTGTGACTACAAGGACTGTCCTCCCGTTTACCCCAGGATGACTTAAAAAAAATGTAAGCCATGTAGGTGCTCTATGTTTTGTCTTTTTGTCTCTATGTGACATCTATGTTTGTTAGATCGTGTAAGTCTATGTATGCACAAGTATAAATTAAACCATCCCATCACCGAGTGAAATGCGGTGAATTTTTTATGAATAGGTGGCACGACTGATATCTGCACTTTAATTGATGCCAGAAGTTGGGAGACATCGATTTAGAATGTTCTCCCTCGTTTGTCCTCTCATATATAAATACTTTGTCTTTCAGCAAATGACCATATCGGAAAGGGTCCGTCAAGTATGGTCTGTATTTACCGTGCATGCTTCTTATAACATTGAATTGAATGCATTAAAAAAAAGATTCATTTAAAACCTCGCAACTGAGGGTAAAAGGTACCAAGCCAGGCCCTGAAGAAAGCCGACTGACCCTTTTTGGGCAAATACACGGCTGAAACATGTCGACCTACAGATGTTAAAGGTTCATAGTACCCTGAAACACATCTAACTGTTTTTAATCTTGCCATTGACCCTACTCATTAAAATATAATAGGATTTATAGGCCTTTTTAACCACACTTAACCCCCTGCAGATTTTAAAGAGCTCTGCTTACAAACGCGCCAAGCCCTCCCAATCACATTAGGTGTTCTGGGTGTGGGTCCAATGATGAAGCAAGCCACAGGTGGTACCGGTGGGTGAGGACCCAACATATATATAAATACACATACCCAAGAAATATGGCCTGGGCACTAATTTAATTGGGTGCTATCTGCACAATCACTTGGGATATTTGAACAAAACACATGCACTACAATACAATAGATAAAATAGAGGACACATTGGGTGTACCCTCTTTGTTGTAACTGAGTATTGATAATTTTGGGAAGCTGAGGGCCCACCCAAACTACAAAAGCCTTCTCACTCCTCCGCAGTTATTGAAGAAAAGCACACCCCAAGCCAAAAATACAGGGGGAAAAAAACTGCAAAACTCGCAGTACAGTCAACAAAGTTTCAAGACAGACAATCTCGGGTAAAGAAAAAACAGAGGATAAATATAAAAGAAGTAGATATTGGAACCCACAAGATTGTACAGGTTTTTTTCTCATACAAATAAAGCATGTAAGATTTATAGCCAAGCTGGAGTAAGGAACGTCGCTCAGGAAAGCATGTTATTGTAGATGCCAGCAATGAAAATGGAAAAGAGGCTCCCGTAGAGATTCTGAATGAGACACATATGAATGTGTATGTATGTTTGTAATATCTGTATAGCTTTAACCTAGTTAAAAGGCAGTGGAGCACTGTACATGGTCAAAGGCAAAGACAGTTAACAAATAATCGAAGAGGTAGCTGCGGGAGCAGAAGTGGACTGTTGCTTTTGTTCATACGGACAGTGTATTTTAAAGAAGTGTGCCTTTAGTAATTTCCTAAATTGGAGCAGGGTAGAGGCAGTACATATGGATACAGCAATGTTGTTCCAGATCATGGGTGCACAGATGGAGAAAGCCTGCTGCCTTTTTATACTTCTTTGCCATCCATTCTGATGGTATCTGGTCTGTGTGTGAGCCAAGAGTCACCAGGGAGTGTGGGTTGATGAGCGAGTAATGCATGCTGGTCGCGATGGCTTTGTAAGTAATGCCGCTGGTTTTGAAGATGGTGCAGGCAGGCCAGCAAGGGGAGAAAGTGGAGTTCATCAGAATGGAGGCGATGTAGTCATCTATTTACCCCATGGACACTCCAGACAGTAAGATGCATTTAAAAGGAGTGAGACCCAGCATGGAGTCTGAGAGATCGTGGAACATGGAGTTATCACCATCCAAATGTATAAGCGTTTGAAGTCGCTTTCTAGAAGGAATGTTTTTTATTTCTTTATTAAAGAGAACTAGCCCCAGTTGTCTGTTTTCTGGGCAATGTGTTCCTTGATGGCGAGGTTTGTTTCTAGGGTGAATCCAAGTGACTTGACATTGAGTGAAAGTTGAGGTTCGAAGCAGTCATGGTTCAGGTTACACAGTTAGGTTTCGACTAGTTTGTGCTTGTTGTTCTTGTTTAATTGGCTAATATGAGGAATTCTGCCTTGGTAGGGTTGAGCTGCAGGCAGGGAATCGACTTCCACGCCTGAATCAGGAGCAGGCAGTGTTTGAGGTTCTGAATGCCAGGAATGGAGGATACTTTCAAGTAGGGTTGTGTATCAGCATAAACTTGTAAATTTTTATGCTGTTATCAGGGAATAGAGCCCCAAGGGGATCCATGTAGGGTTTAAAGATAACAAGTAAAAAATAGAACCTTGGGTGATTCCACAGGTCAGAGGGATCTTTGTGGACGTGGAGGTACCTTTGTGAACAGACTGGTGTTGGTTGCACAGGCAGGGAAACCAGTAAAGGTTGTTGCTAGAGAATTTCATTCAAGATTTCAGGGTGTCGATGAGGGTGGGATGGTGAACTGCGTCAAAGTAGGATGAGAGGGTTTCATCTACAATGTGCAAGATAACTGTTGCTATGGTGCAGTGCGATCTTAAGCAGAATGTTAGTTGTGCAGGACATGGATGACGCTGGAGTGATCTTGGATTTGAGCATTTTATTTATTTATTTATTTTGAAGGTTTTATATAGTGCGGACAAGACCCTTGCGGGTATCAGAGCGCTTTACAAGCAGATATAGTAAACAATACTGGAGTTACCAGAAATAGTTATGTTCAGAGCATATCATACAATTATTACAATTCGTACCTATGGTTCATGTGAATTTGGATAAGTGAATAGATTTCACTTCTTTTTTGAATGATATAATAGAGGGATTCAGTCTGGTTTCAGGAGGTAGAGTTCCAGATCCTGGGAGCAATCCCGGAGAAGGCTCGGTTGTAGGTTTTCTTCTTGGAGAAACATTGTGGTTTCAGTAGAAGGTTACTGGCGCTTCTGGAGGATCTGTTGCCACACGAAAGTACCAATTTCTGTGCCAGGTAGGTCGGAGTATTGTGATGTAGGCCTTGTGCATCATGCTGGCGATTTTTAGTTGAACTCTGGCTTCGAAGGGTAGCCAGTTGAGGGCTCCAAGGTCCGGGAGATGTGGCAGTTTCTTTTGGAGCCCGTGATGAGTCTAGCAGCTGAGTTGATGGAGGCTCTTAGGGGTGCCGTCGTCGATCTGGGAAGCCCGCAAAGGGCAGCACTCCCATATTCAATTCTAGGGAGTACTAGAGCTTGAACTGCAAGTTTGAAGTCATTTACGGGTAAGGAATGGGTTTAGTCTTCTTAGGGTGTTCGTTTGAAAATTTGCTCCTTTTATTGCGCTGATGTGTTTCTGCATGTTGAGATTTTTATCGAGAGTTACTCCCAATGATTTCGCTGAATCGATAATAAGAGGTTGGCAGTTGAGTGCTGTGAGGTGTTTCAGCCAGTCCAAAATGATTGTCGATTGGTTGGGGGGTGCGATAAGGAGGAATTCGGTTTTGAGGGAGTTTAGTTTCAGATGGTTTTCAGCCAGCCAGGTCTGAGTTTTTTGTAGCGTTACATTGAGAGATTTGATGTCCTCTAGAGAATGGATTTTTAAATATATTTGTGTATCATCCGCATACATGTGGTATTGGACATTAGAGGAGTTGAGGATGTCGGTGAGTGGTTCCATGAATAAGTTGAAGAGTGTAGGGGAGAGGGACGATCCTTATGGGACTCCTAGCGTGACTGGGACGGGGTTGGACAAGGATTGCTTAACCTTGAATCTTTGTGATCTATTTTGTAGGAATGAAGAGAACCAGTTTAGAACTGATCCAGATAGTCCCATTCTGTGCTTCAGGAGATCTAGTAAGTTGTCGTGCTTAACGGTGTCAAAAGCGGAGGATAGGTCAAGCAGGATTAACAGACAAGCTTCATTTTGATCAAGGATTTTTAGAGTCATCTATAATTTGAGTCATGGCTGTTTCCGTACTGTGTCCTGTGCGGAAGCCGGATTGGTATTGATTAAGCAATTTGAAGTGGTCAATGTGTTTGCTAAGCTGTGTGTGAGCGCATTTTTCTAATAATTTGGCCAGCGTAGGAATGTTGGATATTGGGCGGTAGTTATTTAAGTCCGCTGGGTCGGACGTTGGCTTCTTTAAGATGTGGGAAACCTGCCCAGATTTAAGGATATCTGGGATGATTCCTTGCAGGTGAGAGGTATTTATAATCTTGGTCCATAGAGGCAATAGTAGTGGAATGAAGTCTTATGTGGTTTGCGGGAAGGGGGTCTGTGAAGTGGTTGGAGCATAGTCTGTTTTTTTCATTTACCTTGCTGATGAATGGTGGAGGAGCAGATGGGCCTACAGCTGTAGACTGGTTTTTTTCACGAGTGGGAAAGTCCAGACGGTCTGGATAGCTTCAGAGAAGATGCCTTGAGTAAAGGAGGCGAGTAGTGGTGAGAGGTTCTTCGGCGAGAGCTTCAATAAAGGACAAGAACAAAACATCCTCTTCTTAGGAGGGGACTTTTAGTGGATGGAGTAAGTCAGCGAGATCTGCAAAAGAATTGGCTTCAAAAGATTACCACTGAAGAATAATAAGAGAAAGGGTGCATCCAACAGGAGAGGAAAGCCTGCTTTCAGTGTGTGGTTAGATCTTTTGTATATATTTTTTTTTTTACAGAAAAAGAGGCTGATGGCACTGCGCTCATTTGAAGAGTGTAGTACAGGATGGTCAGGTGGGGAGGGTGCAGTACTCGTCATGAAGAGCGTTTTGCTTCTGTTGATGGTGTGGGTAAGGAACTTACCTTTGGCTGATGTGAGGAGCTGTCTGCAGCTTGCGCAGGACTTCAGTAGTGTGCAGACATCTGATGTTCCCTTTTTAATTCAATTTTCCTTCATGTCTGAGGATGAAGTATTTTTTGTCTTCAAGGTCTTTGGCATGCAGAGGCTGTGAAGGATTCAGCTTGCATTTGTACGTTTTAGTTGGAGCTTGGGTGTACGCATAATTACAGAGATGTTTTGAAGTTGCTTAGCAGGCCATAAACACCAGATGTAGAGCTGGCAGGGTGAGAGGAGTTTGAGCTGTAGGTCACCGATAAAGACAGTTTTGAAGGATCTTAAAATTTGTTGTTCTCACCTTGGTATGTCTGTTGGGAGCTGAAGAGAGATATGTCAAAGTGATCAGTCCAGGTGCAGGTTGGTGGTTTGCACTGGGTGGGTGGTGATGTTGAGAAAAACATGTAAGGATATGCCTTTGTCATGTCCTGGTTGGCTGACATGCTGCTTCATGTTGAGTGTGTTGATAACATTGCAAAGCCATTACTAGTGAGAGTAGCTAGACAGTAAAGTGCTCCCAAAAACAAAAGAAAATGTGAACAGCAGTTTACTTACTGTCTAAACGAACAGGAAGATGACTGAATAACTACAATGCACAGCAGCGTTGTCATGGGAAGTAATGAAGACAAATAATGGTCTGCAACAGCAGCTTCCTGTAGTGTAGCAAATGAGAACAAACTAGAGATGATAGTCAAGATGCTGGGTAGGAAGATAATCTAGTTTTCTACCATTGGAGCAATGGTGGGCTAATGAGATAGCAGCCTATGATGCATCTGTAAATGATTTCACCCCCACAATTGTACTTTCCTACATTGCTCTTTGTTTTTCCCCATACTCTTCTCCTACCCATCATGAATGTAAGGAAAAGTCAGGAAGAGAACATGGAAGCACCAAGGAAAGACAGCAATGGAAATATGCATTACTAGACAGACAAAAGATCTGTGTCTCTGCTTTGTTCCATTGCTTGAGGTGAGATTTTCCTCTGGTAAATAAAAGTGATGCTTTGCCCGAAATAAGTAAAAATTAGATCCCTTAGGATATGCTAAATAAAGAGTTTTTCATAAACAGTTTTTTAAAGTACCCAATTTTCGGCCTCTGAGTTGCACTGCATATTGTCATGCATACATGAAGGAGCAACTATGAGAGGATCCCTTTTATCACTTGTGATGGAGGACATTAGAAATGGTCCAAGGAGAAAAACCAATAATGGGATGCTCTATAGTCCAGCACAAAAAAAATTAATTTGTATTTTAAACAGAACTGTAGTTGCAGAACAGTAAATACATGCTGCTGGCATTTTGATACATTTTTATTTATCAATGATCAGGAAAGAAGGGTTTTCAGAAGTCCTGATTCCAATGGGTGACTATGCCCCTTTCAACGATAGAACTTAGTATCCTGAACAATGTTTGCAAACGTCTGGCATGAATGGTGCAGCAAGAGAACACTCAGGCTAGTTATAGGGCAGGACAGCAAGGAAAAGTGGTAAACATGGAGATACTTTGCTAATGTTCTGTGGGGTTCTACAAGGATCTGCACTTTCACCCATGATATGTAATTTCTCAGTGTAATCTATAGCAAATATTAATACCTTCGCTTAGGTGCCCTAAAAATCATTGTGGCAGGGCCGAGAATTTACCACAGTCTCCACCGCTGACACCAAATCAGCACTCTCCCTCTGCTTCTCACCACAAGACCCCCACTAAACAACCCAACCAGCAACAATTACTTCTGAGAGTGAAGTTATAAAAAGAAAGGCAACCTCTGTTCTTGATTGGTGTTCGATGTACGACACAATACTCTTAATGGTTTTGTGTTAAGTGTTTAAAATCACGGAGCTCTTTAGGACTGGGGAAATTTTATAAACTATCTACTGGTCCATGGGACTGGGATGCTCCAGGAATCTACTTGTCCTATAAAACAATCCATAAGGTGCCTTTTGGCGCCATGCAGTGAGGTGACAAATTAAGGAAGCGTATTCATTATAGAAGAGCTCTAATAATAGCCTCTCTAATTATGGAAGGGCTCATATTATATACCAGGCTTAGAATCCTAAAAGGCCTCCGATTTTGCCACCTTTCTGCAAGGTATTATACAGGAGCTGGAAGTCGGCAGGGAGCAGTAGTTTTAGAGTTTGTATGCTCTGCAAGTCTGTACGCACCCACAAATGTACTTTTTAGTGTATTCACCAAACTCTCTCCAATCTCCTCCCACACTGGAAAAGGTTGGAAATTTAGTCCGGACAAGGGTGGGGTAACACTTCATTTGAGGGTGTAAAAAACAGGAGGTGCTGGGAAAGTGAATTTGCAGTTAGTCAGAAGTGTTTATTAGCTACATTTCTGTAGCAAAAAAGCAGACACAGAAATGCATGATACATATAATACATCAGCGAAGACACATTAATTCAGCGATCCCATAAAAAGCCACAAGCATATTTACAGTAAAAAGTGTAAAACGTATTTAAAAGGCCACTTCGTAATACAATAACAAAGCTATAGTAAGGAGCATGAATGTGATATCTCCTGTGATATTGCACGTTTCCATATTTTTTAAATCTGCCATTTAAAGGAGACCACTGCACAACAAATCAGAGGACAATGTAACTGCTGCAAATACAGCAGAGCACGTCTGCACTAAGTAAATTTAAATACTTAAAAAAGGGGCAATATAAATGTACTTCTAGGGACATCATAAACAGTACAAAAGAACAAAATGTGCAAAATAGACTGAGGTGACACACATCACACGGGCCCAAATCCTCTAGGGTATAACAATTAGCAGGATAACCTACCAGAAGCGGTAGAGCACTGACCCTAAATCTAGTTAAAACAAAGCAGTGTTGCATATTCTGAATCGAAGATAATTGAAGGGTTTGCAGTTATCCACCACTATTATTTTGGACAAGGCCATATTCATGTAGATGTGTTTTAAGGTGGCATTGTCAATGCGCAAGCATGATTTTGGGGTGTCAAATAGCTCCGGGAGCTCAATCGCCACAAATACAGACTTTACATAGGCGAACCATGATATATCTAGGGCAGCATGTAGTTTAAGACAATCCATTAGAACCAGTTTGTTCAGAGTTGTATACTCCATTTTCCAGATAAAATGCTATGACGTTAAGGGTGCTAACCTAATTTTATCCACAATGTATGGGGCACCCAATTCATCATGACATATGGCATTTGTGCAGCTTCGTGGGACTGCCAGTAGGTTTTTCAAGAACGAGTTTTTCACCCTTTGAATTATTTGCACATCCACCATTCCCCAAATGCCTTCCCCCTATATGGTGATCACCACACATTTACTTGTGTATATGGCTAGCAGCTCCCTTACTAGTTTAGATCCCATTTTTGTGTGAATCTTTGGATACCATAGATGGATTTTTAAGCATTGTTGTGTGAATCTTTGGATACCATAGATGGATTTTTAAGCATTGCGATCCTGTTCGACATCATGAATTTCCACTGATAATTGCTGTCAAACAGGATTCCCAGGTAGGGGAACGAGTCCATTTTGATAACTTTAATTATGTTAATAATGTGGACTGATCTTTTCCTGGGCATTGCCCCTTATGTCATTGCAAAGGTTTTGCTTTGGTTTACTTTCAGATCCAGATTATGCATAAAAACTATATAGTCATCAATGATCCCTTGAAGCCCTCTCCCCGTTCTGGGGATTAGGACTGCATCATTGGCAAATAATAGAACAGGGAGAGGGCGTGTCCCAATATAAGGTGTGTCCCGTGCTCTCACCTTTAAAAAGGACTCTACTCTATTCATATAGAGAGAAAATAAAAAAGGGGCAAGTCGCACCCTTGTCTAAAGCCACTCCTAATTTTAAAAATACTCAGTGCGTTCTCTGTTACGTCCAAAGCGGACACACGCATTAGCGTCCCTGTATAGCTCTCTTAAAAAATTGATAATATCCTTTTCCACTCCTAACTCAGCCATAATGGACCAAAGTTTTGAATGTGTTACAGTCAAAAGCTGCCGATAAATCCATAAATGAGAAATATTGAGCCCTTTTTAGCCACTGTATATTTCCCTATAAGAATAGACAGATTCAAGCACTGAACTATCGTGTCCTTCTTTTTTAAGGCTGTATTGTGTGTGTGTTTAAATGTTGTTCATAAAGGCCCACTCCAGTAATCTGTGCAGCAGGATACATCCCATAACCTTCACTGTGTTGTCTAGGAGGGATATAAGCCTGTAGTTTTTTGGTTGTTATTGATCTCCTTTTTTTAATAGATCGGGATTATCACAGAGCTGTTCCAAGTAGGACGTTGAAGCAAACACAAGGAGATGATGGACGGAGCGCTGAAACTTTTCAGACACTCACCCCCAGTCTCAGATCTGGGTTGAATCCATCATCAATCTTTAGCTCACTTCGCCACCTCAGTTCAGACCCAGCTATATGGCCCTGGCTTGGCAGTTCGGGCTGGACTGTTCCCATGAGGCACAGGGTCAAGACTGATTTGCATATAGCTGGGTCTGAACTGAGGTGGCGAAGTGAGCTAAAGAATGATGATGGATTCAACCCAGATCTGTGACTGGGGGTGAGTGTCTGAAAAGTTTCAGTGCTCCGTCCATCATCTCCTTGTGTTTGCTTTGTTCGCCCCAAGCAGGATGTTGGCCTACCCTGGCAATGGCATTAAAAACATTGGTGAACAATGGGTCTCATAAATCTTGACGACCATGAAACAGATCAAGTTACAGGACCCTGTCTGGACCTGGACAATTGTGGTAACTAATTTCCTTCAGGGTCCTATATACATCCTCCAGTGGAAATATCATGATTGGGAAGCTCAGAGGCCTCCCCATGGTCACCTCGAGGTGGGTCCAGCGTCATGGACGGAGTGTTATATATGCTCGAGAATTATTCTACCCACTTGGCTTCTTGAATATGGACTTCCATAGTACGTTCTGAAGATTTCCTAAAATAAGGCACATTTATAACCTCCCAAAAAGAAGCACTACCTTTTAGTTTGCTAGCCGCCTGAAGTGCCTCCTTTATCTGTTTCTTCCTGGCTGCAAGTGCCTCCTAGTAGTGTGCCCGAGCATTCTTAATTAATCCCACTGATCTAGGTTTAATAAGTAGGGCTTTATGCAAATCTGTAAAGGCCTTGCTAAAGCTAGAGTCACACCATTCCGAAGTTTGAGATCTGGGCCTACGGCTGTTGCGCCGCAGAGACTGCCTTCTATTTTCTGTAATGCCTAGGAATGCTGTTTTGATAGGTATGGGGTCCACTTGCAGGTCCAGGGCATATAGCCACCTCAGCCTTATTATGGAGTAGAGTGGAGGCGAGAAACCTAATTTTTTCCACCTTTTCCCATTTGATTGTATACCAATTTTTGTTTACAAGTACAGGAGTGACGCCTAATGTGGGGCAAGGCTTTATCATCCCTCGTAAGACTAACTTACATGCAAGTGCTGCATGGTCACTATATCCAGTGAATTTGATCACGAACGCGGGTACTTAGGTGGGGGTAAAACTTAATTGCAGAGTGTAAAAAAAGGGGGTGCTGAGAAAGTGAATTTGCAGTCACCTAGCAGATTTTTGCATGACAAAATATACATGTATATTTGCTGATGACAACATGGACTTCACATATGTATGCTGGGTCTACTTCTAAAAGCATGGGAATTTCTTACAGTTGTAAATCTGCATCTATAAAAGGACATGTACCGGTGGGTGAATTTTTTTTGACGACCTGTTTGAATTGCACCCTTTATTTTTATGTTGCCCACAATGGTTTGCAATCGATTCTCCATTACTAATCTGTATTTATTTATGTAAATACTGACATGCATTAAATCCACTAACTAAATGATCCCTCAGAGACATGGTATTTGCACGAAGGTTTAGAAAATATTTATTCAGGTTGTATTTTTTTTCTACACTTCTATTTTGCAAGCAATCAATTATCGATCTTGCCTTCAAGCTTGTGCATGCATTTACATACAATTGGGGAGGGAGTGGAGCATTGCAACTAGCCTAAACTGTTAAATTTTGCAAACAAGTTTTTATACAAAGTTGCACGGGACCTAGCAAGTCTTGTGTCATGTGTACACTCAATTATTCCCTAGTGTATATTAATAGGTGGGTTGGCAAATATTAATTTATGGGTGTTGAGCCTTCTACTCCAATAATTATACGGAGTACGAATGCATTCATCCTCAAAATCTTTACATTAAGCTGTCTGACAAGTTTCCCTTATTTCAGTAATTTGAACAAAAAAAGATATATATTTTTTCTTAATACAATAAAGCAATTTTTGCTTATTTTACAGAAGGCATATGCAGTTATTTGGACAGCCTGCACAAGTTTCACCCCCTTTGGCAAGCAAGCCTAGGGCTTTTTTAAGGTTGAGAGAGAAAGTAAAATCTAGTGGTCATGTCAGTTGTTAGCAGTTGCGGCCGGCATGACGGTCGGGGGGGGCTTGGGGGGAGGTCGCCGGAGGGGGGTGGACGGGGTGGGGGTGGACGCGGGAGAAGTTTAATTAAAATAAAACTCACCTTCCCCCGGGTCCCGCGCCGCCTCAGCTCCTGGCCAGGTCCTGACTCCCGCGTTTTCCTGCTGCTCTCCCAAACAGGAAGCAGCCACCCACAGGCAGCCTCTCTCCCCGAAGCCAAACACAATGCTGCAATGGCAGCGTTGTGATTGGTGCAGGCGGCGCCCAGCCGGGCGCCTATGGGGAGGCCATTTTCTCTATGTAGGCTGCATGCAGTCTACATAGAGAAAAGGGAGAGTGCTAAATGATTGCTTTGGTCGGCCCCAGAGGGCCGACCAAACAATTAGGGCCCACAGCATTGGGCTAGCCACGCCTCCCCTGCTATCCATCAGAAGCCCACAACCAGGCACTTCTGCTTTCTCGCAGTGCGAGAAAGCAGTGGGGCGACGCCCCTCCGCCCTAATGGAGGAGCCGCCCCTGGTTGGCAGTACTCCTAATTATCCATATTAGGCCTGTGGGGGGGGGGGGGTGTCAGTATGTCTAGTTCTTAAGTTGGGTACGGTGTCATGTTTTCAAGAAATCAGGTATTTTGCTGTGCCTCTGATGATTAAGATCTG
Source organism: Calotriton arnoldi (assembly GCA_963921515.1). Lineage (NCBI taxonomy): Eukaryota > Metazoa > Chordata > Amphibia > Caudata > Salamandridae > Calotriton > Calotriton arnoldi. The sequence goes on along the minus strand of CAWUFW010005688.1, from coordinate 584,933 downwards.
TCGAAATATAGCAGTGAGATAAGGAGTATATACAGTCTGTCTCAATGAGGTGTGTGACCGCATAAAACAAACTGGCCGAAGACTACAGAGGAGAAGGTCCAAAACACCTGACTTTAGTTAAAGCGTATTTTGGACATTGCTAATCACTAACAAGGCAGCTACTAATATCCGAACTACCAAAAATCCACTTAGAAGGCTTCTGACCTTTTTTTTCTTCTTTTCTTTTTAACCATTAGCATCAAGTAAACCACCTCCATAAACCTCCCACTGAGACAATATAGGCATGACCTCTTTGCTATCTTTTAACAGATCTTAATGATTAGAGGCACAGTAAAACACCAGAGTTTTATCAACTTCTATACAATAAACAAAAAGTGTATAAAAAAAAACCCAAAAGAATTTTATTTTTTTGTACAAATGTGGTAGAAGTGATTGACATAAGGGAAACGAGTCATACAATTGATATAAAGATCCTTCGGGTGAATGTATTATTACTCGCCAAGTTTTTAAACAGAAACCACTGTCAGTAACACAGGCTGATCTTAAAGATTTATGCATTTAACATGCTCACCCAAGGAAAAATGGTTTTGTATTAATGAATCATATATACAAGTTTGAATAGCTTATACTGATGGATTTAAAAAAATGCCGTAACTCCTCTTTTGTAGATCCTTGCTGTAGTACTATAAACTGGCAGCCAATGGGTTTTTGGTAAACTGGATTGGGCCCATTTGCCCAGAGGACAAAAAAACATGGAAACATGCTTTCCATGACCCCAAACAATATGCCCTTGGCATGGGCGACATAAGTTGCACACACATTTGAGCTCATGAGTAAACGAGAGAGCTGGTCTAGTTCCTATTTTACTGCATCCAACTGAGAAAAGTGAAATGGAGTTGTAAGTATAAGTTATTTATCCATTGTAATTTATGAGGCCAGAATTTGGCCCTTAAATTTTTAGGAGGGTGTAACAAAGTGGAAAAGAGTTAATATGGATTGACCTTCCAATATCTGGCAATTCAGACAGGGTAGCAGGGGCTGTAGTATGAATGAATAAAGGAGTGGAAAGTCAATTTGGTCAAGGCCAGGCCATCACAGGTAAAACTATTAAGAAGAGATAGGGGAGGGGAAAACTAAACATAGGGTTCACTTCACTATCAGGTTTTGGATGGCAAAAATAAATGAACATACCTTATGGGTCGTTCAAGATATGGAATAGTGGTTTACACCCCTCCACTCTGGTCATTACATACTATACAGGGTTAGGGAGTTAAGAGGGTCCCACAAAGGCTCATCTTAGTCCCAACGTTAGGGGGTTCTCTGTCGAAAGCAGTAGGGGACGTGGGGTGGGAGGCAGAAGAGATGGAGCAGGCCAGATATCTGCAACTTAATAAACTCAGACGGAAACACACTTTAAGAATTCATGACAGAATTTATTGACTTCCAGAAATTAATTCATAAAACTTGTGTCACAATGGTTAGTCAAGCTGAATATACATAGTTGATTACACACAGTATGAAGCAATGTTTTCGTTATGTAACGATCATCGTGCTCGACGCTCTTCTCCTCTCTTTGGGCAGCAATCAAATCTGAGGGATTTAGGGTTACTATGAATGTGCAGCAAGGCGGTAGAACTTACAAATTTATGACAAAATCAAGTTTATTTGGAAGAACCTAACACACCAATTGGAAGCCACAGAAAGATCCATAAATTCACTTTATGTGGAACACAGACTTTAGGACACAAGTTAAAGTTCTGCAAGAAGTACAGATAATAGAAAATGAATGCAACAAAGTGAGAATTCCGTTTCCGAAAGGTGATGAGCACTATATTTAAGAACAGCTCCGTACAGCATAGTGGATTAAACAGATACAACAGCACACTAGAACATAATAAAAACACCAACAAAAATAAGGGATATAAAATAGAAATCACCCAGAGACTAAAGTATACATATAGCCACAAACAGTCCATAATAAAATCATCACAATTCTTTGGCAAGACTGCAGATACAACAGTATGCTTGTGAATAGGCCTGCAAACTCTAGAACTTACTTAACAGAGACTGCAACTCTAAAAGCTTTTCTGAACAAAAGCCTTGCTAAAAATCTCATCAATACTTGAGCATGCCAAAAAGAAATTTTTACAAAAAACAAAAACACTGCATTTTCTCACTGCATGATCAGACACTACTTCAATGCCACGTTTCTAAATGAATTCCAAAAGATTCTCATTAAGAAGGCAAAATTATTATCTTGCTCGAAACACAGGTTGGAGGTGAAATACATTTGGCTTTATGGAATCAAGTTAATTGACAATCTTTAGACCCAAAAAAATGTATAGGCTACCAGGCAATTCAGAAAGGAACCAGTGTATTGTATAAAGAAAAAAAGCACAGTCATGCCTCAGGCAAGATTATTTAATTCCAGGTCGCTAAAAATGTACACTAAAGAGAAAAAGCAAGGCTAAAAACAACAAGGGATCATATGATTGTAGTAATCAAAAGCACATTAATCTTGATGGTGGTAAATAACAAAGACAAACATGTAACAGCATAGTGAATAAGCACAAGAGATAAGAAGAGAGGGTGAATATATACAATTTAAAACAAATTAATCACAATATCAAAGGGTCACAGTTGTGTCCAGTAAATATTTCATGGACACTCTGTAGCTAGTTCAGCAACACTTCTACCCCAATGAATAATTAGCAGTGTCTTCCACAGGGAAAAAGATTAGCCACCACAGGATTCACACGAGAACGGGTGTAGCAACTATCCAGAGGAAACTTGCAACAGCTGCAGACACTCAATTATGAATAGGTAATGTCTAAAAATCAGAAGACCGAGGCCAAGAACTGTACAACCACCGTGACACCAGCTCCTGTACACACTGCAAAAAGTCGGAGGAAGTAATTGAGTTTGTGTTGTTGCAACTCTGCTCTGGAAGGTTGTTTTGATTCCTTTCAAGGTCTCTACACTCATTCTTGTGTGAATCAAGCCCCTAAAGAACGACCAACGTGCATTCGCAGATTATAGTGCAAATCCTTTTCTAGACGCTGCCTTAATGTGGTCCTATAACATCTGTTTTCTCATTATGTTTTGTATGATAAAAAAATCCTACAATACAATTTTCTTACTAAAAACTGATCGTTGTCAAGTTTTCCGCTTGCTAAAGAATAAAATAAGATTGCCAAATATCAAACGTTTACCTCACCGCAGCTATAGACTAGTTGCTACTTGCTTGCTGACCTTTTAGTAAAATTTGATGATTCAAAAATAAAATAAAACATTTTTCATCAAGATGTACTCACTTGGATTCTGGTGTATTTCATTTCGAAAATAACTAATGGAATGTCTTTTTGTACCCTGAAATTCAAAACGTCCTGTATACGTCCATGATCTCTTCCATGTTTTGCTCCATTACATGAGCATGAACATTTTGATTGCATTTCAGAAATCAAATTAATTGGGGTCAAATTAGTAGAACAGTACTGCAAGACTCCCGATGGACCAGTATCTTTATCTATAGTATTGAGAGACCCTGCATATACCATATGTTAGAAATGAATTGCTAGATATTAGGATCATTTCACTAGTACACCTGTAGTCTTCTGGCACCAATGTCTTAAAAGCTATATCAATAGTAAGGAACGTGCATTGATATGGTACTGAAAATAGGCAGAGCACTATACTGTTTTTATTTACGCGTGCTCTGTGCAACCTGAACCATATTTCTACAACACACCGTTAACTAATGTTCTGCACACTCTTTACAGACACTCAGCCATCTATTACACCCATACCTCATGCCCGGCACTGTTCTGCACATCTGCATTCACAAGCTGCACATGAACCAGTCTCTGCACTGTATGCAGATCCTCCAACAAGCTCTTCCCTTCCCAGATACCACTACAGGTGTATACCCTGTTCTGTTTGCAAATATTTTTAGGTCCAGCATAAGACAGGGTATACATATGCGGTCTGTCGCTAGACATATTAGCTTACAGCCTGCTCAACGTTTTCCACAGGATGAATTCATTGTTGCTCTCATTTGCTTGCTTCTTCTTCGTCAGTTTACGCAGGCTTTTCTTTTTATTGTGCTTGTCCCTCTCCTGGAGCATGGATGCATTACTTGTGTCCTTCCACTGCTCATTTTTCAGGTGCTATTATTTTTTGTTTAAGCACTCTACAAGGGTATGTGCATGTTCCATGTCTCCCTCATGTACATATCCCCACCTCCGTGTTCATCTCTCTTGCCCTCCCTCAGCTGCATTCCTGCTTCCTCTTCACCCTTCTCTTGTAGTTCTTGCTTCCGCACAACCCGGGTATCCGTTTGCTCCTCCAAACCCCCCGCTGCCAACACTCCGTTTTCAGCTTGCTCTCCCAACGCCTCCCACCATCAGCTTGCTTCCCATATCCTCCAGCTCACTCTCAGTTGTCAGCTTGCTGTCCAAGCCCTTTCTGTACACTCTCTCTCTGTTGTCAGCTTGCTTCCCCAGCCCCCTGTTGTCAGCTTGCTTCCCCAGTCGCCTGTTGCCAGCATACTTACCCATTCCTCCGGGCCTCCGCAGTCAACTTGCTGCCACAGGCCCTCCCCTGCCCACCCTCCGTTGACATCTTGCTGCCCCTGGCCTTCCTGTCGGCCCGCCATTGTCTCTTGCGTGTCTTCTTTCCCTACTCGTACGTTTCTCTCGCCCTATGGTCCACTCCCGATCCACCCTTTTTTTTTCATTTGAAGGGAAAAAAACACACATTACCGCTGGCCACATCATAGCGCCCGCTCCCCCCCCCCCAAATATATTTTGAGCCATGCTGCTATACAACATGGCTAAATCGTTGCCAATAGCGCCATTATTTCAAGTGCCCACTTGTTTTCATGGTTGCAGGCTGCTAATCTTCACTTTGAAGGGAGCTCCCTATATGTAATCCAGTGTCAACACACGGCATCTGATCACCTCTAGATCATTCACTGTGGCCGACCTGGTTCCAGCTCATGAACTGACAGAACCAGAATCCAGTTGCTTCCCACTGTAAGCCAGCCGCGCGACCCGGGCTTCCCCTGTTGTGACTCTAATCACATGACTTCCATTCTATACGCTATCTCTATTGTAATTTCAAAGCTTCACATTGCTTTTCTAAAACTTCATAATTACTGAAATGTTTCTCATTGCACAGAGGGATCAGCATGGTGTCGCAGGTGATAACGCGTCGCCCTAACTATCATACACAATCACAAGTGGAACTAGACCTGAAAACGTGCCACCTATCCCCAACTGGTCAGTTCTCAGACCAGTCCCCTTGGTCACACCAACCCTCCCTGCCCGCACCTTCCTGCCGGCAGTAGGACATGACTGCGTCAAAGCTTCCAGCGGCTGTAGGGAACACGCGGTCCCTTTCGGCTCCGTGCTCCGACCTCCAGCCTCTCCTTCCCCGGTAACAGAAGCAGCAGCAGCACAGCTCGCGCTGCCCGTCGCACAACGTCACCCACCCGCGCCGCTTGAAGATAGAGGGGGGAACACATCGGTCGCCATCTTAGTCTTACCTGATTTCGTAATTTAACACTTCTATTTGTTTAGCATAGACCTGTGCTCCCAGGGCAGCACTTTCCGGACCGTAAAATTGCTAAATACGAGAACAATGTTCGAGGAATGTAAAAACAAAAATTGACATTTGTACTGTTTTTATATTTATGGACTTTTTGTGAGCTCCACCGGCACGCTATATTTCGAAAATGACCGGCATATTGACATCACCGGAGTAAAGTTTTCCCACCACGCTCCCAACAGAGTAATTTCAGCCTATTTGCGCAGGTGGGTGTGTCGAGATATGTCCAAATCGTTCGTGTTTCGCCGAACACATTCAAATTGACAGAGTTTGACGGATGCGTGCTAAGGGGTGAGATATGCTGCCAAAAAGTTGAGTTAAAATCTAAGTGATCGCGTTCGCTATATCAAAAGGGCAACAAGCACATTTCAAGCGATTTCAATAAGGCTATAGAACTGTAAATATTGAATTATATGCAACTTCGCGATATATCTGAGATTTTACTACATAGTTAAATACACTAAAATCATTTCCTTTGATTCGTAAATACAAAAAGAGCTTGAGTACTAAAGAAAACTATTTTTTAAAAAACGGGAAGTCAATGGCAACGTAAAATTCTATAACGTGTTACGTTCCAATATGGCGGCTTCTCTTGCACTGTGATCAAGGGGCAAAGGGCGACCCTTGTTCTCGTCCTACGTTTTTGTTTATTTTGATAAACGCACACAGGGTGAACTACAGACAGTTTCCGACAAGACCTGCTCAGAACACGCATGCGTAATTGGATGACGCTAGATCGCTTGTTAGGAGTGTAGTGGTGTATTGTAGGGTTGGGCTAGAAGAACAGCAGTTCTGCACAGCCGCACCCGACTTAGAGCGAGCTCAGGCAGGCAAGCCAGGATGACCAGAACAGTGAGTTACACCAGAGCAAACTTTTGTATCGGCTACACTCCATATAACATGTGTATTTGGTTTTATTGTGTGTTTGAATATATAATTGTGAATTGCTATAATCCTTTGCGCAAAACATGCCGAAAGGTTTGCCTTTTATTGTACGAGTTTCTATGCAATTAGCATGAGGGATATTTTAAGGGTGGCGAAAGAAGCCGTTTTAGTTTAAGCGAGACAAGTTGATAATTTTATTTTAGGTGAGTCATGAAAATATGTCTACAGGTGGCTCTAGTTTCAAAATGTTCAGCTAGTTTTATAATTGTATTTGGACTCGCACAGGTTTTGCTTCTATAGCTGCATGTGGTAAGAAAAAATTCAAGTGCCAAAATACAAATTATGTCAGCTGTAAGGTCGCGCTGGGTCAACGGATCAAAACTTAGGTAGGACTATTTGAGATGCCTGAAAACAAGGACGTCTCCCTTAGTGGCCAGCAACGTCTATAGTTTGCTCATTTGGCAGTTGTACACTTTAAGGTGGTTCTCAGAACTGTGTCCCTTGACAACAGCTGTTTCTATAGATAGGCAGCAGACTTTTCCTATGAGTGCGTAGTCGTTCTGCAAAGGAATGTACATTTTGTGCAAAACATGTACATCCAAAAATTGTGGATCCCTAGTTGCTTATCATAGTTGTGGGAGAAAACTAAGTAGAAAAAAACAGGCGTCTACTATTATTTATTATCAACTAGCGGGATACTTTTTTGTGCCACAATCTGCTAGTCCAAACATGTTACTTCATTTTATACAAGTATAACCCCCCAAAAATAACAATTTGCATGGCCCAAATGCCATATATGGAATTGGTAGTAAACTAGAATATGACTAACATACATTGATATATTGTAAAGTGCTGTGAGTGGAACGTGCCCATATCGTTTTGCTGCTTCTTTTAAGTTAACTGCTTCAGTTAAGTAGACTTGTGTTGGCTGCTGTGTCGAGTCTTATCGGCTCAGGGAAAAGGTGTGTCCGATTTCTTAGGAGTAATCTGTTTATAACTAAAAAAAGTTATTGCAAAACCAATAGGCCTGACTTATTGTGAAAAGCATGCATTCAAGGCAATAGGCTTTTAAGGGTGCATTGCTGTTACATTGTATTAAGACTGTACACAGGTATTTTGTTGTGGCATGGGAAACTTGCGTAATTTGCTTTCCCTTAATTATGCAAAATTACGGAAAACTTATGCATAATTCAAATCTGTCATACCATTATATTTTAGTATTAAATGTACATCCCACTAAAAATAGTGTGAAAAACATAAGTGCCACAAAAAAATGCCCGTTCACCTTCTGGTTGTTCACATTGTTTTTGTGATATAATTTTGCCACATGGCGGCAAAGTTGCACAACGTGGCTTAAAGGTGTTGTAAAATATTGGATTATTATTTGAAGTGAGTGAATTCCCACCTTGGGGAATAATCACACATCTTTTCAGGGTGAACCCTCAAAGTCCCTAAATTAAGCTGAGCTCAAACCCCTGGTAGCGATGGCACAGAGCGGAAAGGCTTAACTTAGGGCCATGTGTAAAGTATTTATTTAGTACTAAAACCGTAATAATACCAAACTGAATTAGAAAAATAGAGCAATATTTAATAAACATAATGCCTAAAACCAAATAAGGGGAACCAGAGATATGGATGTTTTTAAGTAGAAATAACCCCAAAAAACACAAACTATCTGTGATACTAACTGTTTGCTGTAACACGGAACCTAAGCAAAATTTAAGTCTGACTGCGATGGAGCACTCGCCGGATATACCAATCGGGTTCATCCTGGTCATAGATTTTTTTCTTCTGATTTAGTCCTTTAAATCTAATTTTCCATAGGAGTACTCTTCTAAAAAAATTAAACTCACTGGGTGTTAGGTAGAGGGCAACAGCAGGATCCAGTCCATATGCACTGGGCAGCTGGACAGTTCCAGGAAAGACCTCTTGAAGCTTGTTACATCCCTGTAGCTTGAACAAGACACCAGCCTTATGACCCTTGGAGTCCACTTTGTTGTCCTGGGTGCAAGAGGGAGCGGGTCCTGTCCTTCAGGGCTCCTCACAGGTCATAGTAAGCAGGTCCAGCAGTGTTCTAAAGACGGTTTCTGGAGTGCCACATTTACGCCTGGCACTAGATAGTGGTTGGGAATGTCTCATTGGCACATCTTAACCAATAGAGTAAAAGCTCCCTGTGCCAACCCTACCCACTTTGTCCCCTCAGAGGTGGTAAAAGTGTTCATCCACACTAAACTTGGGCTCAGAGAGCTGAGGGTGTGTATGGGGAGTTTACTATGGTAATCCCATGGTCCTCCAATATCTAACACTAAAGTCTAATTTGAGGCAGTCACTGTACCCATAACAAACCGGAAACAAAAGTGTGGTAGGACAAATGCAGAGTCCTTCAGCAACCAGACAGTGGATCCACAAGAATTCTCTTGGAATCCTGTTCCTTCCCATTTCAACTGTGCCCCTAATGTTATTGGTGAACCTAGCAGACCTGTCAAGCAGGATTTGACATTTAGGCAGGATTTGAAACTAAACTGCAGTGTCAAAAAGAATGCCCACATTCCCCACTCTTTTTTTTGCTGAGCTAAAAGGGGTCATCCCTGCCCATTCAGGTTGACTTGTCAAAACGTTGACATATTCTCCTCCTGGGAGTAATTTCCCTCATTCAGGTCAAGTACAGCTTGGATGGGGTGGAGAATTCATGCAAATTAACCTTCAGGAGCTCCAGGCAGGGGAAAGTTAACATTCTAAAAGTTACTTTTCCTTAATATTTATTAAAAATCTGGATTAAGCATTGAATTGGATTTTGAGTAGCTATAATTGTTTAATTATTTTTCTAGCTGGTTCCTTTCCCGAGATACAGTATTCGTTTTTTATTCTGTATTATGATTTTCTACACAGGACGCTAGTTACTGAAAGGACATAGAAACATTACATTTCTACATATCTATATATCAGTGACTTATTAATATTTAAATGAAGATTTATTTTGACAGGCCGCAGTGCATGTTTTGCACTGTTACAGTCAGGCTACAGTCTTAGGCCTGAAGGCACGTTTGCACTGCAATTGTAGTGCATGGCTCAATAGGTGCTGCAGTCCACTAGTGGCATTTAGCTTCTAGGACCTGTGAACATTTTGATCAATAGGCTAAGGACTTATAGGCAAGCTAAATATACCAATTAGGAGTATGCCAATATGATCACATTTTAAAGGGGGAGCACAGGCACTTTACTACTGGTTAGCAGAGGTAAAGTGTGTAAAGTTCTAAAGCAAGCAAAAATATGAGGTCCAGCAAAAGACAAAAAATATGAGGAGAAAATGTTAGATTTACTATAGGCATAATTTTGGGAAGTTGGCATAACAACAAGTGTAATTCGAAATTCCCGAAATTACGCAAAAGCAAATTACGCATATGTTAAAATCAATAGACATTTACAGGTGGATTATTATTACTCTGTATTAAAGCCTGCTTGTAGGTATTTTGTTATATTAAATCTCAGATTACCTTTTGGTGTAGGTTACCCTATCTGACAAATCTGAGGGGTTGAAAAATTTCACTCTATTAATTTGTGCTAGAATCTCTTAGCTGTCTGCCATGATCTTATAATAAAAAATCATAAAATAATGCATGCATCCAGATATATATTAGGTAGATAGATGGCCTTTGGGTCAGTCTTCTTTGGCCAATGGTCTGTTTGAGTGTACATTTACACTCTGCTTGCACTAATGACTGTGTAGTGCCTGGTGTAATGGTCCAGTCCACGTAAGTCGTTGGCTCTTTTGCTCTGTGAATGACGGCAGATTCTGATCACATATGCACATCACCTGAAATTGAATGTGCTTCAGTGTCGAGGCTGGTGGGCCAGTCCTTTAGTTTTAAGTTTTCTTTTTTTGTAGTTCCCCCTTTAATTCTTCTCCTTCTTAAAGAGGATGCTACACCTCTCTAGACAGTGCTAACCGGTCACCTGCTGGCCTCTTATTTCATCATCAGTGCAACACATCCCATGTGGCCCTTTCCCTCTATAAACCAGGCAGCCATTATGGAACCATAATCACCCATACTGTATCGTTGGTTCTAAATGTAGCAGCCATGCTGGAAGTCTAAAACAACAATAGACTATGTACAATACCACTGGAAGATGGACACTCTGCTATATTTAGTTTCGATATTGCAAGCATGTGCCTGCTCGGTTTTGGATGGCAGCATGCTTTTTACTACTTGTATTCTTTTAACTTATCTTGCATATGTTGTTGAGTATGTTTGTTTTTATTGCAGTTGTCAGATGGTGAATGCAAGAATGAGTCCGTGGATGGATGAATGGATACAGTTGTACTAAGATGAGTGACAGAGCGCACGCATGATGACTTATTGAGTGCCTAAACACAATGACTGAAAAGGCGCTTTAACCCATAAGCCAGACCTATTGGCATTGCCAATGCTTGTTCAATTATGAATTGTAAAAGAGAACAATCCATACATGGCAGCTATTCACTGATGTCAAGTAACCAGTTCAAAAAAGAAAATTGTTACATGTAAATGGTTTGTGAAATTGTGGCCTCTTACCTTAAGAGCAAAACCAAGTTCAAGTACAGTGTAGGCATTTGGCTTGTGTAATGTAGTGATATGTACCACTGTAAATTAATTGGTTGCTAAATGGACGAGCTATGTGTTTAATTGGCGCTGGTGTTTGCCAGTGCTCGGCACCAGCATTTATTTCTTAACACAGGCACATATTTATGACAGTCCAACACTTACTGGCTCTGTCAGTGGAAGAGCGCAGAAGCAGTGTGTTTAACAATCCAATATACCATTAAAAATAATTACAAAAAACCCCACCAGCGTGTCCAGGCCATTCCTATACCTTTGGGTCACTTGGTGTAGTCCAAATGGCCACTTCTGTAGGAGGATGATTGCGTTAATACTGATATTTGCAAGCTTTGACAGGGTCTGTATGTGGTGCAAGCTGATGGGGCTTCCCGAGTCCTGAGGAATATCTTGGGTCCTCACATTTGTCTTACAAATTATGCACTGCACTAGCTACTATGTGGCATGTCTCCTGTTCAGCTGCATGCAAGAGAAAGTCACTCTGCTTAGTGGATTCTATTACTTCTCAATGTGAGATTAATCAGATACATTTTGCTGAACCTATACCCATCAATAAAATAAAATGCCTTGAAGGGAGTAATAAGGGGATTATAAAAATCATGAAGAGGTTGTGGAAATACTTGTGAATCAATATTGTTATTAAATTGCTAACGTTTTGCCCATTTATTTTAGGTCTCCACTACAGACCGTTGTAGATGTTTTTTTGGCCAAACCTATTGTTTCCAGTATACATAGTTGGCTCTTGGTCAGACCCTCACTCATGATTGGATGACTTAGTTGTCTGTATCCATTGTCTCCTCTTGATTCAATGGCTTACCTCCCTATCCTCATGTTTGGCATTTTGAGAGCAGTGTCCTGCTGATATTGCTTACAGTCAGGGAACAACTTTTTTCTTTTTCTTTAGCACTCTATGCAAGTGTATGTGTTTTCACACTCTCACCCTTTGTGCTACTTCCCCTTCTTTTTGCCCTCTCCTTGTTGCTTTCTCTGTGCCTCCTCCAACCTCAACCTTGTTCTGCTTCCCCCTCCCCCTCCTCCATCCTTCTTGTTGTTTTGTGGTCATGCTTGACAGTGCAACTGTCACCAGACAATTATGTGAGAATCACTAGAAGAGGGGCTTTAGCTCAGCCCACATGCTGGGAGCCAGGAGCATATGTTTTGATTGGGTTGAAGTTGTGTGCTTCCACAAAAAGTGCTTGCCCTCCACACAGCTGTAATAATTTTGATTATTTATCCAGTTACTTGAGGTTGAACTTTCAGGGACACACTCGTGACATTGTAAAGCTATGAAAGTGTCTTCTAAGATAACTAGAAAATGTATGGTGATTTTCGCTGGCAGCAGCACAGATGGGGAGCAGGGGAGACTGTCAATGACTTACATGAGTATTTAGGTCTGGTTTGACAATGCAACTGTCACCTGAACCTTTAACCTAAACCAATATAATTCTACAGATCCTTGCTTTCAAACAAATGCATATCCATTCCCATGCTACATACTTGTAATGCTGCTTAAAGTCAACTTGGGTGACCAACTCCAGTAGGGTCCCATTCAGGGGGACCAGCAAAGCCCTCAGAATCAGTTACCTCTACAGGTAAAACAGTCTCCAGGCAGATGCAGGCACTTTACCCCCTTTACAATGGATTCCTCTGGGAGTGGTCCTGATGCAAAGGATAAAGAATGCTGAAGATGCTCAAGGATGCTGTGGATGTAATGCCGGCAACTGTGGTCTTCCTGTGTCTTTTATGGGCCTACAAGGGGGGAACGGAATGGTCCTGGTCACAGGGTCGACATATTTGAACTCCTCTTAGTGCTAGTAGAAGTCCAGTCGCCCGGTATCGCGGTCACAGCCAAATCCTCCCCCGGGGTAATATCTTTTCTTCTGGGGGACCAAGCTGCACCCCAACGACTCTCCCAGGCTCAGCGAACACTGGTGCTCTGGTGCTCCACAGTGGAGGTTGGTGACAGTCTGAGCTGTTGTGGCACTGTGCTGTGAACAGTTCACCCAACTAACCCTTTAAGTCGCCTTGCTTTGGCTGGGTTCTGGAGAAAATTTCTTCACAAGCAGGACTTTGCTAGCCACCAAGTTCAGCAGGTGCAATCCACGGCCATGCAGCCTCTTTGCCGGTTCCATGGTGCAGTGGGGCAGTCCTTCGATCCATCTTCCAGTCTAGACAAGGTCTGGGTGCCAGGGGTGTCCTATTTATGTTTAGAAAGTGCTGTCTGGGTAGACTGTCAGTAGTCAATAGACTACTAGGTTCCCCCCTTCCTGATGACCACTTCCTGGGAAGGCTAGCATCTGGTTTTCCCAATACGCACAAGTCTTCCCACTACCTACATGGCAGAACCCCTCTCTTGGTGTCCAGAGGTCCCTAGCCCAACTCGGAGGTGTGGCTACCAAGGGGGCTACACACCCCTGAAAAAAGGGTTGACAACTGGTTTCCCCTCTCCTTCCTGGGTGCCAGATAGTCTGCCTAAACAATGAGGCTGCTCCTCTCAAATGTTCCCCATTTGCTCTTCCAAGGTGGTTTCAGCTTTGGCACTCGCTTTTTGTGCCAACACAGTGTGGTTTCTTGCAAAAGTGAGGTAACGCCTCTCCCCAGTGCCGGCCTCCATTGTCTCCTTTCCTGGGAGTTGTTAGCATGTCTCCCTGGGAGGGCAGAAAGCTGTCTCAGGTTCATGCTTTTTAGGTCTCGCCTGAGCCAGCGCATGCGCTGCTCTGGCGAGAGTTTTAGTAAGCGGGTTTTGGAAGTGCAAACAGCAGTGGCTTTTGCTGGCGACCAGATTGCGTTCACGCGAGTGTGCACGCGCGATCAGGCGCCATATGGCTTCCCTCGCCATCTGGCTAACCTCTCGATTACTTGCACTTTCGCGGCCGTGTTAGTTTCACGGCCGCGCGGCCATTGCTTGTTTTAAGACTTGAGCCCCGATTATTTCTACTGTCCGTGCTAATTTATTGTTGCTCTTAAAAAATGAGTGATCTTCCACTGTTTAGACTTTCTTTTCATAAAATCAGACGCACATACATTCTCCTTGTGAACCCGTGCCCCAACACGCACAGCATAAGAGGGCATTTTCATCACATCGCTGAAACCTTATTGATCTGCAGCACTTTTACTGCCTTGTGGTCAGAGAGCGCTCGCTTCAGCTCGGTGAGACGAGCCACTGGCAATGTCATTACTCACAGCACTACGGCTTCCTCCATGGCAGTAATCAGTATCATTTCCCTCCTAGTCATTTTGTGTTCCTTTTACACTCGCACCTCTTAACCACCTTTATCATGGGGGCGCGGTGCCCTTTTCCGCCCTGGGTCCCATCTTCATCATAACCTTTAGAACAGCCATTTCCTAGTGGGGCTATAAATGCTGCAGTTGTTCCCGAAATGTAATGATTCCGTGGCTCCATCCCTTAAAAGAAGCTGAATTTCAACATTTGCCAAATTGATGTGCTTGAAAATAACATCCAGCTATGCGTTCTTCTCTTCTACTCGCTTCCTCTCCCCACGCGCTCAGTCACAGTGACGCCACGTCGCTTCTGACGTCAGCCAAACAGAGGGCCTTGAGCAAGAAGCAATGTGCGCAAACTATGCTGAGAGAAGTTTCATTCCCTATGTATTTCTTTGGCATGCCTTTAAAAGGCAGTTTTTACTCTTACTCACAGCTCACCGACCTTCACAAAGATCGTTTTTGCTTGGTTTTGACAGAGTTTACCAACACTACCAGTACCAATCTGCTCCCAATAGTGTGGGACACGCACACACTTATTTGCAGGGAGACCCAGTGTAGAATTCTTCAACCCCTTGATGAGCAGTGCTGCCCCAAATTGCCTGGGTCTTCTTTGTCTGATTCCATTAAACGTATTATATTGTACTGTATGATTTCTAGATGAAAATCCAGGCATGGAAATGGTGTCCACAGCACTCGCAGCCATTCTCTGATCAGCCGTCTTTTCATATCATTCCCTCCTACGTCCTTTAATATGCCTGCTATTCATTCACCAGAGATCGCCACACCATGCCTTGCCTGTCACACGATGCACAGCTGTCAAGTGGCCCCATGTCAGGGTAACACCGACAGCTCAATATGTATTTTTAGCTGGTAGCACTTTGCATGTTGAAATTATTATACTACTGAAAAGAGACTACAAGTCCCAGAATGCAAAGTAATGTTACCCAACATGCAGTATCATCTGAAGAAGAACCGCTTGAGAGGAATGTAAACTGTCTGACTTACTAGATTGACACAGCACTCACTACTCTGAAAGTGACTCCTAAAATGCATCCCCTGCCGAGCCTCTTCAACGTCTTAAGTTATTTCATTTTTACGTTTTGCCTGCACAGCGCTTGAGCTGTGCTTGTGAATTCTTTTGTATTGAATATATCTTGAAAAGGGTCTCTTATCAGTTCCCATGGGCAAATTACTGTGTTCATTCACTATTTTGTGGAACTTTTTTTTTGTTAACTTCCCCTGGCAGCACGCTTTTACAATACTTCCACTAAAGCTGGTCACACTGTTTAAGCCCCATTCACTGTCAACATAAGATCTCTTCCTGCGAAAAAGACAGACCGCTTTTAACAATATGCTTGAATGCTTGTTTTTTAGTACTTAATTGTGTAAAGCAGATGCTTTAGCCTTAGAATGTTTGTGGCATTTCCAATTCATCCCTCGGTACCTTCCTTTGCACTTTGTAGCCATTATCTGATTGATTTTTTTCAACTTAATCTATTTGGTCATTATGATCAAATTCTAAATGTTGTAATAAACATTGCGTGTTAAAAATAAAGTTAATATACAGGAGCTATGATATATTTTACTACTAAACAGGCAGACACAATTGCAGTTATATTGCAGCTAAAAGGGGCTTGATTTGAATGGTGCAGCAGGCGCAGTGGCACCAGGGCCAAACGATCTAGGACCCCATCTAAATGCAGAATATTGTTTACTACTAAACAGGCAGTCACAAGTGCAGTTACCTTGCAGGCACTAGGGTCATGATTTCAAAGGTGCAGCAGGAGCAGTGAGACCGGGGCCCAGAGCTCTAGGAACCCCACTAAACACCAAATATTGCAATATCTTACTACTAAACAGGCAGTCACAAGTGCATTTACCTTACAGGCAATAAGGTCATGATTTGAATGCTGGAGCAGGTGCAGTGGAATCGGGGCCAAAAGTTGTCAGAACTCCTCTAAACACCAAATATTGCTATATTTTACTACTAAACAGGCAGTCACAAATGCAGTTATCTTGCAGGCACTAGGGGCATGATTTGAATGGTGCAGCAGGTGCAGTGCCACTGGGCCCAAAAGTTGTCATAACTCCTCCAAACACATAATATTGCTATTACATCAATTAATTCTATTATTTCCCTCATTTCATTTTTCAAAATGTTGCTATTACTTACCCGCACTATACCACTAGTAACAGCAGAATATATTGCCTTTTTGTACATAAACAAGTCATAACACTTTAACAGACTTTCGGTAACTTATATTGAACAACTACTCAGCAAGCTACAACTTACAACAAAAACAGCTTATTATTAATCACATAGGCGAAACCTAATGCATTTCCCAATGCTTTTCATCCTGTCCCCACCACATGCTTTGCATCACGCATTCACCACTGCATGTTAGGTCTCGGCCTGCACCAGCGCTTGCGCTGGTCTGGCCGAGAGTTTTAGTAAGCGGGTTTTGGAAGTGCAAACCCACTGGCTTTCGGCTGGCGACCAGCTTGCGTTCACGATGGCGTGCACGCGCGCAGCTGCCATCTGGGTTTCCTATCTCTTCCTCATTGCCTCGTCATGGCTCATTAACTCTCTGGACTCTGATGTTTCAAATCGCAGCAGCAGCTCACATTACCAACTGTCGTCCCTGGACTACAGTCACATGAAAAACAACAGCGATTAGCATTGAAATGCAAGCTTTTTTTTGTCTAGTTAGAAATATTGCTTCGGTGGGTTGATTTCACCTTATATCGCTATTTGTTTTGTATTGGGAGTCACAGCCTAATTACCAGTATTTTTGTCTCACACTTTTTTTTTTTTATTAATATTTTTTCGCGCAAAGCTATATTTAAGGTTACTTTTTCCGCGTCACTTCTTCACTCTATTTAAACTCCACACCCCCACTCTTATTGTCTCTCTGCTTCTCTCTCTCTCCCTCTCTAATTCTCTCTCTACTTAATTAACTCTCCCCTCTCTATCTTTTTTAGCCTTTCATTCTCTCACCCCTTTATCTGTTTCTCTTTCAAACTCCTTCATTCACTCTCTCTCCCCTTCTTTCTCTCTCTCTCTATCCCGCTCCACTCTTTATTCTATGTACACCCTTTCTCTCTCTTTCTCTCTCACCACCCTCTCTAATTGGGCATTATATCTTCACTCTATCTCTCACTCGGCAGCGCCAGCACAGCATCACTCGGCGCCAGCACAGCATCACTCGGCGCCAGCACAGCATCACTCGGCGCCAGCACAGCATCACTCGGCGCCAGCACAGCATCTCTCGGCGCCAGCACAGCATCTCTCGGCGCCAGCACAGCATCTCTCGGCGCCAGCACAGCATCTCTCGGCGCCAGCACAGCATCTCTCGGCGCCAGCACAGCATCTCTCGGCGCCACCACAGCATCTCTCGGCGCCACCACAGCATCTCTCGGCGCCACCACAGCATCTCTCGGCGCCACCACAGCATCTCTCGGCGCCACCACAGCATCTCTCGGCGCCACCACAGCATCTCTCGGCGCCACCACAGCATCTCTCGGCGCCACCACAGCATCTCTCGGCGCCACCACAGCATCTCTCGGCGCCACCACAGCATCTCTCGGCGCCACCACAGCATCTCTCGGCGCCACCACAGCATCTCTCGGCGCCACCACAGCATCTCTCGGCGCCACCACAGCATCTCTCGGCGCCACCACAGCATCTCTCGGCGCCACCACAGCATCTCTCGGCGCCACCACAGCATCTCTCGGCGCCACCACAGCATCTCTCGGCGCCACCACAGCATCTCTCGGCGCCACCACAGCATCTCTCGGCGCCACCACAGCATCTCTCGGCGCCACCACAGCATCACTCGGCGCCACCAATGCAGCGCCACCAATGCAGCGCCGCCACAGCATCGCTCGGCGCCACCACAGGATGACTCGGCGCCACCACATGATGACTCGGCGCCACCACAGGATGACTCGGCGCCACCACAGGATGACTCGGCGCCACCACAGGATGACTCGGCGCCACCACAGGATGACTCTGTCAGGCGTCAGGCTTCTTGCACCCTTTCCCTGCCTAATAACCATTCAGGCACTACAATTCCCAGAATACACTGCGATGGCTATCACGTTGTATGCTTTCCCATGCTGCACTAGGAGAGGTCAGGTGACCTTTTCCAGCATATAGAGAGCCAGCTCCCATTACCAGGTGCTTGGCTTTCATCCTTGGCTAGGACCACGCCTTTTTCCTTGCC
The DNA here is from genome assembly GCA_963921515.1 of Calotriton arnoldi. Taxonomy (NCBI): domain Eukaryota; kingdom Metazoa; phylum Chordata; class Amphibia; order Caudata; family Salamandridae; genus Calotriton; species Calotriton arnoldi. The sequence continues at coordinate 566,395 of CAWUFW010005688.1, read as the reverse complement.
TGTTCGAGTTTGGAAAACTCTCCTGAGTGGAACTGCTGCTGGATTGCTTCCCATGTAATACCTTGGTTTCCTCTCTGAATTTCCCCAGCAATTCTATTCTACCCATCCCCTTGTGTGGACTTTGGCAAGCGGCCGTGAAACGCTGCTTTTATTTCTGCCCTTAGCGCGAGGACGCGCTGATAACGGATGTTTATTATTTCTTTTTCTTCACTTTGCCGCGCTGTGAGGCGCTGAGGATTTCCCTGGTGCGCGGAGTCGCGCTAATCCCTATCCCGGTCACAGACCCGTTTTTTTACGCATGGATGAGTGCGGTGGGTGAAACAAGCGCTGCCATCTTTCAGAAGCACACAGATAACGGCGCAGGATAAGTCGCTGTTTAAACTTGGACCTTTTTCTTGGTTATTGATTATCTGCATCTTTTCGGATTCAGCCCCCTTTCCCTTCATTTGCGAAGACTGGACAAACATCAGCTTAATCTGCCTAAGACCTTGAAGTCAGGTTCGCTGGAGTCTAGTTTGCCTTTTTTTGGGATTCTACTTGGAACTTTATACACTGTGTGCAAGAAAGGAACACTACTTACGCTTCACCTTTTTTTATTGTTATTTGGAGAGAACCTTTTAAAGTGTCACACTGGCAATGTGCAAGTGAGTATGGGCAAGCATACAAAGTGACTCTTTACTCTAGTAGTCTTATATTTCTGTATGGGCATTTATCCCTCTATAACCTTTTTCTCTTCTGTTTCTCTGTTATCTGCAGGATTCCCCGATTTACAGATATTCCTTCTTGAAAGAAGCCCAGGTGGTCCTTTTGGTCTCTCCACTCCCTAGGGGGCATCAGTCTACCTTTGGTGTGTTTACCTGACTAGAGGTGACTATACCCTTTGGGAGTGAAGGGGCATTATCTTCGCTCCCGCGGATCTTGGTTCAGCTGGTTGTGGGACTGGAAAACCCCGACAGAAAGCCAAGCCCACGAACTTAAAATCCCCTGAGCGAAGATGAGTAAAGGCGCTTCTTATGACGCGCTCATGACTGATCCCATGTCCCTTGACAAACCTGAAATTACCATGACTGAGTTAGCCACTACTGTGGTTAATCTGCAAACTGAGCTTAGACTATTACGTGGGGAGAATCAGCGTCTTGTAACGGAACTAGATATTCTAAAAACCCACAAACAATTGGAGGCCACAGGGACTGAAACCCACCCTAAGTTCAAACGCAGTTACATTCAGCCAGGTCAGTTTCAAAGTCCTCCTACAGCTACAAGTGTTCCCTCTACTCCTACTACCGCCCCAGTTAATGTGACTGTAGTTACTCCACCCCACACACCCTTAGCCATGCCGGAGAGGTTCAATGGGGATAGCAACAAGTACGCTGTATTTATGAATCAATGCCACCTTCAATTTCTATGTCGTGCGGCCTCCTTCCCAGATGATGCGGCTAAGGTAGCCTTTATCATATCTTATTTAAGTGGGAATGCAGCCCTCTGGGCAGTACCTCTTGTAGAAAATGACGATGCCATTCTGTACAGCTTGCCTCAGTTCAAAGAACGAATGAGAAGTCTTTTTGCTCGTCACTCGTACATGCAGGCAAGCGACAATGAATTGCTTAATCTCAAACAGGGCTCGAAAGACCTGTTAACCTATATTACCACCTTTAACCGGTTAGTCACGGAGACTCAGTGGCCTGAGGAGAAGAGAACTTCTCTGTTCTATAGAGGTTTAAAAGATGAGCTTAAAGACATCCTGTCCCAGATAGTGGATCCCCCAGAGGATTGTTCATTATTTATGGACCTAGTGGTCAAGCTAGACCATCGCTTGACAGAAAGAAAAGGAGAAAAGAACAAGGGAGAATACCCTCGTTTTGTCTTTTCTCGAAGTGAAAAGAAAGATACTAAGGACACTAGCGAGCCTATGCAAATAGGAGGGGTAAGAGGCCCTTTATCCACAGAAGAACGAGAGAAAAGAAGAAAACTAAAACTCTGTCTCTACTGTGGGAAGGGTGGACATTTTGCCAGGGAATGTCCCGTCAAACCCAGTGCTGCTCTGAGGAGTACTGTGGTTAGTTCAGGGGCTGCTATGTCGTTGGAAAACTAATTGACTTGGAGAGTCCAGAGATCGCTCCTCCAAGTCCGTCTTTGTTACAGATCTCACGGCCATTGGCCAACACCCTGTCTCCTGTGCCTAAACACTTCACTATTACTGTTGTCTTTGTTTTACCCACCCAACATAGAAAATCTATGTCTATATTGATAGACTCAGGGGCTACAGGGAATTTTCTAGATATCACAGTAGCCAAGGCACTTGGTTTGCAATTTATTCCTAAGACACAACCTGAAAGAGTAAGAGCGGTAGATGGGACTGAGTTATCCTCTGGATTGGTAGAGTATCACACTCCGGAACTTATCATGGTATGTGATAATGGACATTCCGAAGTTGTCTCATTCGATCTGATTGACACCCCTAACTTTGGAGCCATATTAGGAGTGCCCTGGTTACAACTGCACAATCCACATATAGATTGGGTCTCCAGAAAAGTAACGCTACGGTCCTCCTATTGCATGACACATTGCTATCAAGAAACCACCTTATGGCAAGCCCCTTTGTGTTGCGCTCTTTCCGATTCCAAATCCCCAATCCTGCCTTCTGAGTATCTCGACTTCGCTGGTGTCTTTGATGAAGAGAAGGCTGTTGCACTTCCCCGCACAGAGCCTATGATTGCAGGATAGATTTGATTCCTGGCGCCGAGCTGCCGGTTAGCAGAGTATATGCTTTAACTGAACCCGAGACTAAATATCTCTCTGAGTATCTTCAGGACATGTTGAAGAAGGGCTTTATCCGTCATTCAACCTCCCCCGTGTCCTCTCCTATTTTTTTTATTCCTAAGAGAGAAGGGGGATTGAGAGCGTGCCTGGACTATCGTGCACTGAACAAAGTGACGGTAAAAAACAAATACCCTCTTCCACTCATCTCCAATCTCCTGGATCAGGTGCGCAAGGCCAAGATCTTTACCAAGCTTGATTTGAGAGGGGCCTATCATCTGATACGAGTCAGGGAAGGAGATGAGTGGAAGACGGCTTTCCGTACTAAGTTTGGATTATATGAATATTGCGTAATGCCTTTTGGCTTATGCAATGCCCCTGCGGCTTTTCAATTTTTTGTGAATGAGATACTCCGAGAATACCTAGACATATTTGTTATAGTCTATATAGACGACATTCTCATCTATTCTCAGACTGAACAAGAGCATTTGGAGCACGTGAGGCTAATACTACAACGACTCCAGGATAATCATTTGTTCGCTAAATTGGACAAGTGTCTTTTTCATACCCAGAAAGTGGACTTCTTAGGTTTTGTTATTTCCCCTGATGGTATTCATATGGATCCTACCAAAGTGTCTGCTATCACCAGTTGGGCTAGCCCCAAAACCGTCAGGGAAGTGCAATCCTTCTTAGGATTCGCTAATTTTTATAGAAGATTTATACATCACTTCTCTGAACTAGTGGCTCCCATAACCAGATTATTAAAAAAGGGAGTTTCGTTTGAATGGGACAACGCTGCGGAGGCAGCCTTTCGTGCCCTGAAGAACAGATTCACCTCGGCACCCATTATCAGACATGCAGATGAGACGCAGCCCTATTTTGTGGAAGCTGATGCTTCCCAGTATGCAGTAGGTGGAGTGTTATCCCAGCGGGACGTAAAGTCAGGCACCCTCCATTCAGTAGCCTACTTCTCGAAAACCCTATCACAAGCTGAACAGAATTATACAATAGGAGAAAGAGAACTCTTGGCTATAAAGATGGCGTTCCAGGAGTGGCGGCATTATTTGTTAGGGTCCCCTCATACCATAACTATCTATTCTGACCATAGAAATCTCCAATTCTTCCGGTCTGCCAAAGCCCTTACCCCCAGACAGATGAGATGGGTATCCTTTTTCTGTGAATATGATTTTGTTATTACATTTCGTCCAGGAACCAAGCACGGAAAAGCAGATGCCCTATCACGGTTGGGAAAAGATCATAGGTACATAGAGGAGACCCCTGTACCCATCATACCAGAGAATAAAATCATTGCACTGGGTGAACGGCAAGAGGTTGATTCCGACTCTTTTTTCTTGCTGTTAGAACAGGAGTTTACCAAACTGGATCGAGGGAAATGGTTGGCAGACCCTTTGAATAAAATAGCGAAGGGTTTGTTTTACCACAAGGACCGTCTGTTTCTCCCCTCAGAAAAAACACGACTTATGATTATGAACTGGTGTCACACCCTACCCATGGCCGCACATCCCGGTGGAGAAAAGACCCTGCAAACCTGTCAGAGATGGTTCTGGTGGAAGGGTATGTCCCAAGACATTTCTAATTTTGTCAAAGCCTGTCCTACATGTGCCCGACAGAAACCTCTGCATTGTGCTCCTGCAGGGCTTTTACAGCCTTTACCTGTCCCTGACTGCCCTTGGTCCTGTATCAGCATGGATTTTATCACAGATCTACCAGGGAGCAGAGGGTTTACTGTCATACTGGTAGTAGTGGATATGTTATCCAAGATGGCCCATTTCATTCCTCTCAAGAAACTTCCGAAGGCTAAAGACCTCATAGAGGTATTCATAGCAAACATAGTGAAACTGCATGGGTTACCCACTGTGATTGTATCAGATAGAGGTCCGCAGTTCGTATCTAAATTCTGGCAAGGACTGTGCAACGTGCTTCACATAGACCACAGACTCTCTTCGGCTTACCATCCGCAAACGGATGGGCAGACAGAAAGGACCAATCAAACCCTTGAGCAGTTTCTTCGATGTTTGATTAGCACCACTACCAGTGATTGGGTCCAAGCCCTCCCCTTAGCTGAGTTTGCTTATAATAATTCTATGCACTCCGCTTCCAAGATTTCTCCCTTTTATTTTGTTACTGGTTGCCATCCTAAATTTCTCCCACTACACCTTCCGCCCGAATTGTTAGACGTGCCAGCAGTCACTGAACACCACAAACTCCTTATGTCCATATGGGAACAGGCCAAACTAGAGTTACTTGAAGCCAAACAACAGATGAAAAAACACGCTGACACACACAGACGTCCTGCACCTGATTATGTGGTGGGAGACCGGGTATGGCTATCCACAAAAAACCTTAGGCTACCTGGACCACGCAAACTCCAGCCCCGATATATGGGTCCATTTTCTATAATACAGAAAGTTAACCCTGTAGCAATGAAATTAGAGCTTCCATCAGACATGCATATACATCCTGTCTTTCACACTTCTTTGCTCAAACCTTTTGCCACTCCTTCCTGTTCTGAACCACCACCCCCTCCCATCACCATTGAAGGGGAACTAGAGTACGAAGTCCGTTGTATTATAGATTCCCGAAGATACAGGGGAAAGCTACAATATCTTGTAGATTGGGTGGGATATGCACCTGAAGATAGAACCTGGGAGCCTGCGGAAAACATTCATGCTCCAGTATTAGTGAGAAGATTCCATGCATTACACCCTTCTAAACCTAGACCTGTAATTAGGCCGTTAGGGGGAGAACTGTCAGGCGTCAGGCTTCTTGCACCCTTTCCCTGCCTAATAACCATTCAGGCACTACAATTCCCAGAATACACTGCGATGGCTATCACGTTGTATGCTTTCCCATGCTGCACTAGGAGAGGTCAGGTGACCTTTTCCAGCATATAGAGAGCCAGCTCCCATTACCAGGTGCTTGGCTTTCATCCTTGGCTAGGACCACGCCTTTTTCCTTGCCTGTTCGAGTTTGGAAAACTCTCCTGAGTGGAACTGCTGCTGGATTGCTTCCCATGTAATACCTTGGTTTCCTCTCTGAATTTCCCCAGCAATTCTATTCTACCCATCCCCTTGTGTGGACTTTGGCAAGCGGCCGTGAAACGCTGCTTTTATTTCTGCCCTTAGCGCGAGGACGCGCTGATAACGGATGTTTATTATTTCTTTTTCTTCACTTTGCCGCGCTGTGAGGCGCTGAGGATTTCCCTGGTGCGCGGAGTCGCGCTAATCCCTATCCCGGTCACAGACCCGTTTTTTTACGCATGGATGAGTGCGGTGGGTGAAACAAGCGCTGCCATCTTTCAGAAGCACACAGATAACGGCGCAGGATAAGTCGCTGTTTAAACTTGGACCTTTTTCTTGGTTATTGATTATCTGCATCTTTTCGGATTCAGCCCCCTTTCCCTTCATTTGCGAAGACTGGACAAACATCAGCTTAATCTGCCTAAGACCTTGAAGTCAGGTTCGCTGGAGTCTAGTTTGCCTTTTTTTGGGATTCTACTTGGAACTTTATACACTGTGTGCAAGAAAGGAACACTACTTACGCTTCACCTTTTTTTATTGTTATTTGGAGAGAACCTTTTAAAGTGTCACACTGGCAATGTGCAAGTGAGTATGGGCAAGCATACAAAGTGACTCTTTACTCTAGTAGTCTTATATTTCTGTATGGGCATTTATCCCTCTATAACCTTTTTCTCTTCTGTTTCTCTGTTATCTGCAGGATTCCCCGATTTACAGATATTCCTTCTTGAAAGAAGCCCAGGTGGTCCTTTTGGTCTCTCCACTCCCTAGGGGGGCATCAGTCTACCTTTGGTGTGTTTACCTGACTAGAGGTGACTATACCCTTTGGGAGTGAAGGGGCATTATCTTCGCTCCCGCGGATCTTGGTTCAGCTGGTTGTGGGACTGGAAAACCCCGACAGACTCGGCGCCACCACAGGATGACTCGGCGCCACCAATGCAGCGCCACCAATGCGTCGCCGCAGCATCGCTCGGCGCCGCCGCAGCATCGCTCGGCGCCACCGCAGCATCGCTCGGCGCCACCGCAGCATCGCTCGGCGCCACCGCAGCATCGCTCGGCGCCACAGCAGCATCACTCGGCGCCACAGCAGCATCACTCAGCAAGATCCGAGTATCATTCAGCATCACCTCAACATCGTCTCCGCAACAGTCACCACCACCACCACTACCACCTCAGCATCACTCAGCACCACCTCAGCCTGCTCTCGGAATCTGGCATCTGTTGATTCTCCCCTAGCGTCTGGCCGCTGCTAGTGTTATAATACAGGTACTAGTTCCCAACCTTCACCCTCCGATTGTTTATGCCCCCTCAAAAAGAAAGCTTTAACAAACAACCATTGCAATAGGCAGAAACAAGTTGCCAGCATTGCAAGAACAAAAGAAAACCGAGGAAATTTTTTATTGTAAATACTTTTTTTAATATGGTCGTTCAGTTTTACATAATGCCTTCTTGGTCATATATAAAGTAACAAAAATGCTTCTGACACTTTTTTATTATAACTTTTCAGCATGCTGCACAGCAGCCACACTTCTCTACAGCACAGCTTGAAGACATTGGCAAAGTCAATAGCTCTGGCTAAACACTTATAAGGCCCCAAAGGCGAGACCTATTGGCTATGCCAATGCTTGTTTTGTAACTGTTAGGGACACAGGAGATTGAAGGCAACAAAGTGGTAACTTCGCAAAAGTTACACACTAACTTAATACATTAAATTCGACTTGAGAATCAAGCCGAGCTTAATCTAACAAGTTGTTTGATACCCTGGAGTACCAACTTTGGTCCCACTGTTTAACAGTTTGCACAGCTGAGGGGTCAGCGTGTGATCCTGAACTCGCCAACGGGGTGACAGTCTTTCTACTGTAGAAGCAACAGTTTTTTCACTGCCAGAACATCTAAAATAAATGTTCTGCCTGTGGAAATATGCTGCCCCCTGCCTTAGTAATCGGTAGGTCTGCCATAGGGGTTACTAACACAAGAGTCAGGCAGATATTTGACTTTGCCATGTCTTTAAATCTTTAAATGGCAAAGTCGGGCTAGCATTTCGAAACTGCTATTCCAGTCTGCAGTGGCGGACTGGGAAACTTGTTTTGCCTTTGTCACCCCGGGGTGGCACAACCAGTGCTTGCATCTCCGAGGTGACTAACTTACAGGCCCCTAGGTACCCAGGCACCATATACTGGGGATTTACCGGTAAGTTCGCCTATGCCAATTGGATATCCCCAATGTAACGCACACGTTTTGGGGTTTGGTTAGTAGGCATACTCGGAGTTGAAAATCCAGCAGCATCAGTCAAAAACTTCAGTGTGACCACACAAAAAGAGGGATTTCCTTAAAGGGGAGCAATACATTTCTTCTTAACCTCTGTACTTTATTATATGACAAAACATTGTATAGCCAATAGGAGTGAAAGTGTGATTTATCTTACGTAGATTATTAGCATGAGTAAACCAGAAATGAGCACAACAGATTATGCATTGTTAGACTTGCAAAGAACTTGTGTCCAAAAAGAGACAGCTTATCAGTTGTGGCAGCTGCCAGACTTTCCTTTGTCACATAGTTGCATGGAGTTGAGAGAGTGCACTTTTAAACCCTGTCTTCTAGGCCAGTTATTCAGCGTTCCACCTCATCTGTTCCTCTGCTTTGTTTATAGGGACTTTCTTTCATTTGGTCCATTCTGATAGTCTGATGGTCAAATGTACCATCAATAGCTTGTAAGCTTGTCCTCGTATTTAGCAGAATTCCCTTAGACTCTGTGTATGAATTCATGCACAGTTCGTCAGTTCCTAGGTCAGTGGACCTACAGTATTGTCCAATGTTACTTCTCTGCCACTTCCTTGACTCTGATATGATTTCACCCTGCATAGGCCAGCTTTTCCCATTGCAGTTTTGGCACCGGACTACAGTGTCGTCTGACCCTCCCATGTGCTTTGCCTCACAATATAAGCTCCATTTATAGCTGCATTACCTTGACCAGGCTGTTCAGGCCAGGGTAGTTTCTACCCCCACGCAGTGATGCACCCCACAGTATCCAGATGTGGGAAACATGAGCACAAAATAAAGCTACCAATGTGTTGAGCAGTGGTTACTTTCATTTCCAGAGAGGCCCAGTATATGTCACGTCATCCACTCTGGGTGAGGTGGGGCTCCCGGTGCAGACCGGGTTTGTAGTCCTCAATTTTTTCATCATGTCTGTTTTTATGCAGTGAATGCAGGTAGGGGATGGGGGTGTGGTGGGGATCCCACAGCTGACATTTCCCATTGCGGGAACAGACCACCAAACAGCCTAAATCCCTGTTGGCAGAAGCCAGAGGGGGGGGGGAGGGGCAGTATGCCATGCTTTGCTGTGCTCTGGGTGTGCCAGCCTTATTTTACCTGGCCAGTTTGACAGAATTCAGTCACCAGGCCTTCAGCCGCTCCTCCCAGCCACTGCTGCTTTCCAGGCCCAGTCACAGCCTCGCTCTTTCTCCACAAGGGTCACTCATCTTCAAGGATCTCAAGCAGCCTGGTCTGGTGCTCGGTCACATGGTCACATGTTCACGTCCGTCCTCTGCCACACCCCATCAGTGGGAATGTGATTTTGGAAGCGTCAAACTTGTTCCTAGCTCGCCCACGTCACTGATAAATATATGGCAAACACAAGGAGATGATGGACGGAGCGCTGAAACTTTTCAAACACTCACCCCCAGCCATATGCAAATCAGTCTTGACCCTGTTCCTCATGGGAACAGTCCAGCCCAAACTGCCAGGCCAGGTCTTCTCTGGATCAAAAACAAGCATGCTAAGACCGGTTTCGGGGTAACACCCCTCACTGGCCATGTTAGCTTGAATCCAGTGGCAAAGTGAGCAAGGGGCCCATGTCGGGGCATACCCTGCCTACTTAGGGCGAACAAAGCAAATGCAAGGAGATGATGGCCGGAGCGCTTACATTTTTCAGACACTCATTCCCAGTCACAGGTCTGGATTGAATCCATCATCCTTCTTTAGCTTACTGGAATACACTGATGGCATGGTTAATACTCCACTATAGTATCTGCAGAACGTCCAAATTGTGACTGTCCCTAGTGCTACTCCATAAAGTTTTTTTTTTTTTTTTTTACTAAAACAGGAAAGCGGGCAAGTTGCTAACTAAATCCATAACAATAGATTGTTAAACACAATCTGTGAGGTTGCCTCTCTAACTGTGAGCTGAAATTTCTGCAGCCTGTGTTCTTGTTGATATTATCAAACCGTTTCCTTCCATAACTTTCTCCACTTTATCAGTGATGGTTCTTCCTTCCTATTCACATCACTCAACAGTTATTTTCAGCCATGTGTGTATTTTCCCTATCGTCGTTCTAGGTGAGCACTGTTATTTTACTACATTGCAAGTCCACAGGGCACATTACTGTTCATGTCTGGTAATTAAACCTACAAAACAAATCTTTCATGAACTAGGGCAGTGTTTGGCTGGTTTATCAAAGCGAGCACAATAGTTTCCACCATTTCTAAAAAGGTACCCTTCAGAAGAAGTGCCAACTGAAAGCACAGTTTGATGAGAATTGATACAAAACAATTGAGAAATAGTTTGACTAAAGCCCTCTAAAGAAGTTGAATTTTTAAACCTTTTTATGTGTACCACATTTATTTTATGGGCCCATGAATAACCCTCTTCATATTTTGATTGCTTTTCTTGGGTCGGTTTTTGTGAGGACTGATACCATATTGTCTAAATTATAGACTAGTGACTATAAGAATTCTCAGTGAATTTTCAGAGAGGAATACAGTCCAAGATCTATCCTCAAACTATTCTCAATGTTTGACCAAAGGTGGGGGGGGACCAAGAACTGAAAATAGAGACCATTATCGATTTCTGGGGAAATTGTTGGAGCTGTTTCTGAGGAAGAATATGCAGAAAGCCTATTGTTGGTTTCAGAGCCCACCCCTCTCCCTAATCCCCCTCAAAGGCTTGAGGGACTTGTACGGGTGGTGTTGGTCTGAAAGCGCAGTAGTTCAGTGAATGGTTTGACTTCCCTTGGATTGATGGACTGGAAGTCTCGAGTTCACACCAAAGGTTAGTCACACTTTTCAGAAAGGTTTTGACTCGGGAACAGAGAGTTTCTTACTTGACTAGATACCCTGGCCACAGGAAATGGAAAACTTTTGAATTTTAAAGGGATAACAAATTATGCCTAATACCACCTTTTAGTTCTCCAACACTCAGAATGGTGCAGTCATCCTCCAGCTGGAAGACTACTCCTCCCTGTTGACACCAAAACATTTCGTATATGGGCCATATTTATAGACCATGCCCTTTCTAACAGATACAACAGTGAAATAATATAAAAGCACACAAATACTTTCTATACCTCATTCATCTTTCCTTCATTACACTCTTATGTGCAGCGACCAATGTCCCCTTAGAGCATCATTCTGGTTAATACATCCCCCATAGGCCACATTGCAAATCAAATTTCCTCCAACTCGAAGGTGCTTCTGATCATAAACTGTTCCTTGTATTACTCAACAGAGGTACTTTCACTATTCACACTGCTGAATTTATTGCTATCCCCAAGTCTCATCAATGCATACCAGTGACCTCCAATTTACAACCACAATGAAATTTCGGATGTCTTCCAACTGGACATAAACAGTTCAATGCCCGCTATTTTTAGGAGAGCCCTTTTTCTTGTTTTAAACAGAATCAAAGCAGACAAAGTGAGTGACATTTTCTCTCAACTAACAGTAAGCACAAAGTGTAAAAATGTGTGCTCATTTTTGCATTGCAGTCTTAACTGAGGCCGATATCATCTTGAAGTCATTGCTCCAGCATTTCACTTATGTTGCTCTCTCTAGTCCTGAAAGGATATATTGTTAGTTGATTGCCTGGACTCCAGAGATTTAGTATGCTATTTCTTTAACAAATTTATAGGACAACAAAACACTTCATCGAGTATGAGAGGTGTAGTTACTAAAACAGAGCAAGGAAAACGCAAAGCTGTATAGTAGTTGATTAATTTCTGAGTGAAGTGAGTCATTGACCTGTGAAAACTAAGTCTGCTTGATTGGATCCAAATCTTCTTTAATCTAATAGACTTTGACTCCTGGTTGGATTTTGGGGCCATTATTTAACATGGGGGAGTTGAAACCTTATAAACGTTAAGAATCTGACGCAGACACTTTTTGATGCCTCCACAATGGCTATGTTTCGACGTGCTTTGCTCACAGTGTGTACTCATTTGATGGTTTGACCCTCATTTTGCCTTCATAAAAAAGGCCAGTTTCCTTGTGACTTCCTGTTCACCCAGTCCTTCAATTCAGTGTCATGTAGAAGTTGAATCAACACATAAAGACAACTGCATAAGAATGTCGCATAGTGCAACAACTGACATTAATTTGCTCAAGTTATTCTCACAAAATTATCTCGGAGAAATAAAAAAAAGATTATGGATATAATGCTTGAATTATTCACAGGCATTGTTAATTACTTTGGACTATGTATTGTTCGACTTAACCTGCACCTCTAAGATGAGGTCCAAAATGGCCAGCACCAGTCTTGAGATGCTTATGGGGGAGTTCACTTGGCAATTCAGGCTTGACTGTGTCTATTGGAGCAAAAGTAAGTCTGACTTCCATATGTTTTGTCCCTGGCTGCAGTGGCCCAGTAACTATGGTCTGTAATGCTGCCCGAAGTAATTGCTAGTGGTTTAGATTAAGTCAAGCATTACACTCATCGCATTTTTTGTTTTTCTCACAAATTCGTGTTGGGCATCCGATCTAAAATTTCATGTAGTTTGGAGAACTTAAAAAATTTCATCGGGTGAGCAATGCTGAGAAAAGGGATAATACGAAGGGTATACTGTATGCCAAAATCCTCAAAAAAGTCAATAAAAAGCACACACAGGCCAACAAAGTGTTCATGTGGCATCTAGATAGATGTTTTATGCAATCACATAGGGGTTCTTTCACGGAGTTCCAAATGTTTTGTATTTAACTTGCAAATACGGCGTATACTGCATGTTTTTTAAAATTATTATTATTATAGCGCCTGTCATGTGAAATATTCTATTGAAATTTCCATTCTACGGTAGTAGATTTTTAATGTGATTGTAATAAGTGTAAAAAATCAATCCTGTCCAGTAAAGTTCATCATACCCCAGATAGATGTGAAACACTCTCATGCCAGGAGGATGACCTGCAGGAAGTCCATGTTTGACAGCCAGCAGACTGAATCATGCTGTTTACTTTGGGATTTAGGTTTATAATGGAAAACTAGATGGAAATTAGAAGTTCCAATATCCCGACTTTGTATGTGACCTTTCCTCTGTTGTACACCAAAGGTGTTTGGCAAGCATACATGCAGGATGGCTACCTGTGTCCACCATGCAAGGGAGTCTTGTCCAAAATGTAGCTGCCTCTGCAACAGCCCTGCCATCTCCCTTAGCTGGAGTGGTGGTGGTGAGATGTGAAAGAGGGAGCTGGCAGCACTGATTACTGGGAGTAACACAGAACAGCACAAGAACGGTGTATTGGGATGCAGGTGTGGATGCCAACGTCCCCTTTGACACACATAGCAAGAACGGTAGGAACAGTATTTAAAGAGTATCACTAGAGATATGGGCAGGTCAAAAACTGAGTCAACAGACGAGGTAGCATCAGGACTACCTCCCCCTTCTACCACACGACCAATGGATATAGAAGAACTGATAGCAGAGTCTACCATCTGCCTCCTCACATAAAACGTTACCCTCCATAGTCAGGGGAATAGATGCCAAGATCATCGACTGGGTCTTTTTTTCCTATTCTAGAAGGAGTGCTTTTGATCTCAATGTAGAGGGTAGGTTTGAGGGGAAAACCCATCGATGGAACAGCAGGGTCATTGATGGGCTCTTCTTTTCCTGGACCCCTATGGACAAGCTGACCCCCTGAAATAGAGGCTAACATCCAGGACCTCCAACAGTCTGAAGTAGGAACTTAACTACAGACATAATAACCCCATCACTTCAGAAAGAGACTCGATCCAATAGGGGATTGAGATTGGAAAAATGAAATAGACTTGGGGGCCTTATGACTTTGGCGGTCCTCCAGCGGTGCCGCCTGCTGGAGGACCGCCAAAGCTGTGGTGCACCCGTCCGCTGGATTCCGATTTTAATCCAGGTCGGGCAGGCAGTGCTGCAGCGATCTCACGGCGGTGGTCTGTTAGGCTTATAGGAGAGCCTTACATGCAGACCGCTGCAGTGAAAGCGCCTGCAGCTCGTTCCTGTACGGTGTCGCATGCACCATGTCATGAATGCCATACTGTGCAAGAACACGGGTACAATTCCAGGGGGGCACATTTGTGCCCCCCTGCATGCACCCCCAGGATCGGCAGGAGGCCCTAAGGCCCCTTAGTTGCCTCTCCACCACCCTTTTCATGGTGGGCTCACCGACCTGAAAATGGTGGTGGGCAGGCAACTGCTAATATGCTCGGTAGTGCCGCAGCAGCACCGCCAGCATATTGGTGCTCCTGAGTGCCGCACGACCACTGCGTGATCCCCAGCAGGCACAGCGGTCCAGTGGTGATCCGACCGCCACACTCCTAATACTGCGGGCGGGCCCGCAGTGTGACGGTGGTCGGACCGCCACAGCGAATACGGTGATCCTATGGACCGCTGTACTCTTATTAAAAAAACAACAGTTGATGGACAGAATGCAGAACAATGTCCTACATTCACCCGAGTACAGAGATCTGGGCCTAAATCCATCGTTTTTTTGCTCACCATGCCATTCCATTTTGAACCCAGCCATATGCAAATCAGTCTTGACCCTGTGCCTCATGGGAACAGTCCAGCCCGAACTGCCAAGCCAGGTCCTCCCTGGACTGGAAACAAGCATCCTAGGACCGGTTTCGGGGTTTCACCCCTCTTCAGCCATCGCTTGGCTCCCTAAGTTGGCAGGGTATGCCCAGACGTGGGTCCCTTGCTCACTTTGCCACTGGATTCAAGCTAGCCTGGCTGATGACGGCTGAATAGCCAGAAACTGGTCCCAGGATGCTTGTTTCCGGTGCAGGGAAGACATGGCTTGGCAGTTCGGGCTGGACTGTTCCCATGAGGCACAGGGTCAGACTGATTTGCATATGGCCATGTCTGAACTGGGGTGGTGGAGTGAGCTAAAGAATGATGATGGATTAAACCCAGATCAGTTGACTGGGGGTGAGTGTTTGATTAGCTCAAGCGCTCCGTCCATCATCCCCTTTGGTATCGCTCTGTACTCTTAATGAGGCCCTAGATCTGTTATGTTTGATGTAAGGAAATGCCTCCATAACCCCACATACAACTATAATTAACAAATCGCATGTATGGCATATGCGAGTCTGATCATTATTACTCGAGTAACTGGGAAAGCTGGTGTGCAGGAAAGCAGGACTAACTGAGTAGCCACATGATATAGGACCAGGTGACTCTGTGAAACACTTTAAGTTCAGTCAGAAGATTGCAGTTTGTTTGTTTAAGGATTAGAAGCACTGTCACATGAAGCGTCTTAGATTTATTTATTCATTTCTTGTTTGGCCTTGAACTTTCGTAACCCACATGAAAACACAGTTTGAAATGAATCTTAGACTGAATTTATTGTGTGTGGTTTAACTAACAAGTAGCAATGTTATAGGTGTGTTGATGTTCCTTTTAATGCAACTGTTTATTTTTCATAGTAGTGGAAAATATAATTTACACAAAAAAATCTGTTAGTAAGGGGAGAGTTAAGGGATATCCTGAAATGTTTATTTGAATCTCCGCTATGACTCTATTATCCGTCTCGGAGACTTTTTAAGAAGCCGTTTATTTGTTATATTAATCTATAATTGTCACAATAGTTACATTTTCCTTTTGTATTCATTTATCAGTTTCCAGATGCTGGTGACCAAGGGGAACATGTCAAAGTTACTAGCAGGCAGAAGCCAGGCTTCCTGGGGCGACTCAGTGAGACCGCCGGAGGCATGCTGATTGGGCTTGTGGTGTTCAGTCTCTCATTTTACCTTCACTTTACCAATGAGGTAAGGACTACTAGTGCATATTTTCCCTACAAAGGAACTCGTGGGTTTGTTTGTGTTTTACGCTTAGTTGCACCACTGCTGTTCTGTGCTGTAAACAACCTTTAACATCGCTTTCACAGCTTATGCAACAGACTCAAACCCTAGAGTTGAGTCCTTCCAATAAATATTTTTCTTTGTTGTGTGTGTTTTTAAAAAAATATATGCACAGACGCCTCACAGAGACTGAGGTTGGTAAAACCTTACAACTAAGCAATCGAATGCAGCAAACATTGTGAAATGTCAGGCAATACTGGCTGTGTTCATAACTGCATGCAGCTTATTAACAAATCTGTTACAACACACAGATTTGTGGTACAATGTCAAGGTACATATTTCCTCTTTCATACCACCACAATATATGGCTTGCCTTCTGTTGCTGCTCTAATGGACCTTGTGTCAGAGTGGAGAGTCTCACCCACTCAAGTCCAATGAGAGGAGAAGTATTCGTTGGACCTATTTGTCTAACTCCACCAAAAAGGATGTCAGTTCAACCTCGCCGATCTCAAGTCAACAGCCATACTTAATACTCACACCACATCATAATTCTCCTATTGTTACTGTTAGGTATATCTTTTTTGATAATAAAGTTTTATTGATTTAAAAAAAAAAAACACAATTCACATTGGCAGCTAAATCAGGCACAATATCTAAATAGTGTACAATCGTAGGGGAGACGACAGAGACTTGGAAATAACCTCATGCAGGATGTTCCCCCAGAGAGCGATCATTAATCTCAAGAACACACATAACCCTTAGGACAGTAGGTTGAACCATTTACCCCAAATCTTTGCAAAGAGTTCAGGGCAACCCCGGGCTTCAAAGAGGGGTTCCTCTTGACTTCCGCACCAGTCCACCCCCCCCCCCCCCGTCTCCACTTCCTTATAGTAGGGGACTTGGCCTGAGACCAGAGAGCTGCTATATCCCGCTTCGCCACTGCCACCGCTGTTCCCAAGAAGCGCTTAGCGGCCCGAGAGCCATCCAGGCCGTCAAACACACCCAAAAGCAAGCGTATGGGATCATGGGGGACCGTCCACCCCAGGGTCTGTTTGAGTTCCAGTTCCACTCCCGCCCAGAATGGTGCAAGGACAGGGCATTGCCAAATCATATGGTAGAAGTTCGCAGGGGCGTGATTACATTGTGTGCAGGTCGGGGAGGGCCGCAGACGGGCGCTGTATAGACGCGCAGGGGTGAGGTATGCCGTGTGTAGGTAGTAGAGTTGGACTAGACGCAACTTGGAGGAGGTCGTCAAGGTCTTGGGGGCCATGAGAGCATCCCTCCAGTCCGCATCTTCTAGGGGGCCCACACAACCCTCCCAGCGGGCACGCAACGAATCTAGGGTTGCGGGGCCATTGTTCACTAGGGAGCGGTAAATCCGTGACACCCCCCCCTCCCCCCCCCCTCTACCCAGGTTCCCCATCATCACTGGGGCCTCGAGGGGACTAAATTCAGGGAGGGAGGTGGGAGACGGAATGTGCACCTTTAGGGCATGCCTAAGTTGTAAGTATTTATAAAATTGGGAGGAATGGAGGGAGAAGCGCTGTTGCAAGTCCGCAAAGGTTCTGATGTGGTCCCCAACCCAAATGTCCCCCAGAAGCGAGGTCCCAATGTGATCCCACCGACGAAAGTCCCTGAGAGACGAGGCCTCTCGCAGCCAGGTTCCATACCACAGGGGCATCTGTCTGGTAAGTTTCCGGTCCCATTTCGTGTGGCGCAGAGCTGTGCGCCAAGCCAAGAGGACCGACCAAGTGATGGGGGGGGGGGGGGACCCGCGGTATGGGGGCCCCATATAAGTAGGCCTGGAGCTGCGGGAAATCCATCAATCTAAGTTCCACTTGGTACGCCGGGTCGGACCAGCCGCCCGCGAACCAGTCATGAACCACGATGAGTCTCGTGGCCAGATAGTAAAGGTGGAGGTTGGTTACACCCATGCCCCCGTCATAAGGAGGTATGCGGCAGTGCGCCAGGGACAGACGTGGCCTCCCACCCCCCCCATAAAAACCGGGTAAGGATACCGTCAATCTCACGGAACCAGCTCCCCGGGAGGGGAAAGGTAATATTTTGTAGAATATATTAAAAACGGGGGAGGACCATCATTATAAAAAGGGCACTTCTGCCAAGGGGGTTAAGAGGAAGGTATTGCCATCTCCTGAGGTCCGCCCTGACCTTGGCGACCAGGGGCGTAATATTCAGGGCCCATTCGAGTTCTGGAAGTAGGGCAACCCAGACCCCCAGGTATTTGAAGGACTGCCTGCGCAGGGGAATGATCGTTTGCCAATCGAAGCAGGCACGGGACGGGTGGAGGGGAACCAGGGTGGACTTCGCCGGATTGAGCCGAAGGCCCGAGACCCGTTCAAAGGCGGAGAGGGCGTCCAAGCACTGTGGGCCGCAGTTCTCGGGGTCTGCCAAGAAGAGGAGGACGTCATCTGCGTAGAGGGCGACCTTCTCGACGTGAAAGGGGTCCCAAGCCCAGCCTCGGATGCAGGGATCTTGACGTATGAGAGAGGCCAGGGGCTCCATCGCCAACGCAAATAAGAGCGGCGAGAGCGGACAGCCTTGGCGAGTGCCCCTCTGAATGGGGAATGTCTCCGAAAGCACACCATTAATGAGGACTCTCGCTTTGGGACTGGAGTATAAAACACGAACGAGGTGTCGAAATGGAAGGCCAAACCCCAACAACTCCAGCACGTCCCCCAAATAGCTCCAGTCGACCGTGTCAAATGCTTTTTCAAAATCAATAAAAAAGCAGGGCCAAATACGGAGTGAGATGATGGCGGTGCGCAAGGGCGAGATGGAGGTGGCGTATGCAGTGTCGGGTACCCCGGGCAGGCATGAAACCACATTGGTCCGGGTGGACCAAGTCATGCAAGTGGGGGTGGAGACGTTGAGCCATGGCTGTGGCAAAGATTTTCACCTCGGTGTTAATGAGGGAAATGGGGCGGTAGTCCACACAGGCCAGGGAGGGCGGTTGTGTCTTTGGGAGGACCACAATAGTGGCCACATCCGTCTCCGGGGGAAAGGACCCCGTGTCCACCACATGCTGAAACAATTCCGCCAAATGAGGGACCAACATGTCGCGGTAGGTCGCGTAGTATTCTTGAGGGTAGCCATCCGGGCCTGGCGTCTTACCGGAATGCAGGAGTGAAATGGCCCCGTGTATCTCCTCCGGTGTAAAGGGGAGATCGAGAGTCTCCGAGACCGTCTGGGGAAGGCGGGGCAGTTGGGTCCTTGTCTCTGACAATAACGCAGCTAGGGCCCATAATAGCCCGCAAAGGCTTGGGCGATAGCCCGAGAGGTGAAATGATGAACGCCGGCCGCGTCACGGACCTTGGGAATGATACAGTTGGCTTTGGGGTAGGAGACTAGGTTGTGGAGTAATTTGCCATTTTTGTCTCCCCAGCCGTATACGCGCGCCACTGAGGAGCGCCAGAGCATTTTAGCGGAATCCAAAGAGATCTGACAGATCTCCTCACGGAGCAGTGCAAGTTGGCGGGCGGAGTCAGCACTTTCAGTAGAAGCCTGGGCTGTTTCCAGCTGTGCAAGGCGGGCGGCCTGGGCCGTGCGCCTCGTGTGGACCAAACCCCTAGCCACTCCTTGTATGGTGGCCTTGCCAGCCTCCCACAGTGTACCCGGTGAGGGGACCGAACCTGTATTGATCAAAAAATATTGTCTCCGCTCCCGCCCGAGGGTTTCAACAAAGTCCGCATCTTGCAGAAACCAAGTGTTCATCCGCCAAGTCGTACGAACGCCATCGGGGGAATGCCCGAGACGAAGGGAGACTGGAGTGGTCCGAGATGCCTCGGGGCAGAATAGTCGCCCCGGACACCAATTGACAGTCGGGGGGCCGGCAACAGAAACAGGTCAATACGAGAGTGATTATGGTAGGCTGCCGAAGTGTGAGTGTACTGTTCCCGACGGGGGTTCCACACCCTCCAAGCGTCGCAGAGACCCTGAGCGGAGGACCAATCAGAAAGGCGCTTAGCAGAGGCAAGACGAGACGCAGAGGGAGCACCTGTTGTGTCGCGAAGAGGTTGCATAACGGCATTGCAGTCGCCTCTGACGACCGTCGGGCCCTGAGGAAAGGCAGAGACTACGAGTGCGAGGCGCCGAAGGGCAGAGGGCATTGTGGCGGGGGGAATGTATATACACAAAAGATTAAGAGGGTGCCCCTCGATCTTGCCGGTCAAGGCCACATAACGGCCCTGTGTGTCCGTCTCAGCCCATGTCAAAGTAAAGGGGAGACCCCTGCAGATCAATATGGCCACCCCCTGGGAGCCCCGCGTGAAACCAGAATGCCAGACCCTGTCGAACCCATAGCGGGTGAGGAAGGTGCAATGAGTTCCCAGAAGGTGTGTTTCCTGTAAAAAAAGGATATCAGGTGCGTGGCGTTGGGCGCTGCGAAGAACAGCAGCTCGCTTTATGCGGTCTAGTAGGCCATTGACGTTCCACGACAAGATGTGGAGGGATCTACTTAAGGTGGACAACATCAGAGCGGGTAGTGTGTGTGGAGGGTAGTGTGTGTGGAGGACAGTGCAGGTAGACCCAGGTCCCAGGGAAAGGAACATCCCATAGCCGGGGCACGGGGGTGAGGATCATGCGGTCTGGTAAGTCTCACGTCGCCATCAGTAGCATGTGTGCACAGAAAGCTGCCAAGAAAAACAAAAAACAGCGGCCCGTAGGCGGCCAAAAACAATAAACAATCGGGAGACAACGGTCTGCCCACCCTCCCTTCCCCCCAACACCCCCCAGCCTACACTTCTGAAAATGAAGCATCTGTCGCCCTGAAAAGGAAACCACAAACAACACAACAATACAAATAGTCTGAGTGCCAAGCTAAAACGATTAGCAGAGCTTGGTCTTGGCAAAGGTGGACCCTTCCATGTAGACGCATATGAAATAGTTCACAGCTGCAAAAGAGTCAGGTAAACATAACATGAGCCTCAGTCCAGCGGGCTCCCAGGTCCCACTCCATCTTCCGCCCCGGATCCACGAAGCGCGGGGCTCCTGGACAAGTCAGAGTCAGACATGGTAGGGCGCAGCGTCTCAGAGGGGTCCGGGACCCGGCTCAGATCGATCGTGGACCCGAACAGGCTGTGGGACCCCGAAGGCATTCCAGAGGAAAGAAGCAGTTGGGACACAGCGGCAGGCGAGCATGAGGCCCCGCTGCGGCAATCACCCTTCTTGCGGGACCGAGTGCGGCGTCTTTGCGGTTTGGGAAGAGTTGGTGAAGGTTGTCTTGGCTCCCGCTTGGCAGGGAGGGGAGGGGGAACTGGGGCGAGTCCGGAGGGGGCGCTCCTCTGTGAGCCAAGTCCACGCCGCTTGAGGGGTGTCAAAGAAGAGTGTCTTATCCTGAAACACCACTCTGAGCCGGGCCGGGAAAAGGAGACCGTAGCGGAGACCCATATTGTGAAGTTTATGTTTGACGTCATCATAAGTTCGGCTTTGGGCCTGCACCTCCCTGGTGTAATCCGGAAAGAGCATAATCCTGTTGTTTTGGTAGGACACTGCGACCTCGCCGCCCTGAGAATAGCGTCTTGGAAGTTGAGGACCCTCATGATGATGGGCCGAGGCGGGGCCCCGGGCGGAGGCCGAGGAGCCAGGGAGCGGTGAGCCCGCTCGATCGCGAACCACGGGGAAAGGGAGACCTTGGGTGTCCAGGATCTTATCCAGGTCTCCAGAAATACATCAGCCCGGCCCTGCTCGACCCCTTCGGGAAAACCTATGAGGCGTAGGTTATTCCTTCGTGACCTGTTTTCGGCATCTTCGGCCCGCCGATGCAGTTCGGAGGTCCGAGTTTGGAGCTGGGCCATCTGTGTCTTCAGCTGACCTATGTCGTCCTCGGCTGAGGAAAAACATGATTCCGCCTCCGAGATCCGGGTCGTCTCATTGCGGAAGGTCTTGGCGAATGAGGGCCATGTCCACTCTTATCTTCCTTTTCCTGCCAAAGTCATCGAGAAGACCGTCAACAGACAACTGGCCGCCTTCATCGAGACGAATGGATCCCTCGACCACTCACAGTCCGGCTTCCGGGCCAACCACAGCACCGAGACCGCCCTCATCGCAGCCACCGACGACATCCGAGCCCTGCTCGACAACGGGGAAACAGCGGCCCTCATCCTCCTGGACCTCTCCGCAGCGTTCGACACAGTCTGCCACCGCACCCTAGTGCAACGCCTGAACAACGTCGGAATCCAAGAGAAGGCACTGGAGTGGATCATCTCCTTCCTCGCCGGAAGAACCCAGAGAGTCCGCCTCCCCCGTTCAGTTCCGAGGCCACCGAAGTCATCTGCGGTGTACCACAAGGATCATCACTCAGCCCCACCCTCTTCAACGTCTACATGAGCCCCCTCGCAGCCATCGCACGCCAACACAACCTCAACATCATCTCCTACGCCGACGACACCCAGCTGATCCTCTCCCTCACCAACGACCCCACAACCGCCAAAACCAACCTACATGAAGGGATGAAGGACGTAGCCGAGTGGATGAGGAACAGCCGCCTGAAACTGAACTCAGATAAGACGGAAGTCCTCATCCTAGGATCATCACCCTCCGCCTGGGACGACTCCTGGTGGCCCCCTGCCCTGGGCAACGCACCCAAACCAACGGACCACGCACGCAACCTGGGCTTCATCCTGGACTCCTCCCTCTCAATGACCAGACAAGTCAACGCCGTCTCCTCGTCTTGCTTCAACATCCTACGCATGCTGCGGAAGATCTTCCGGTGGATCCCCACCGAAACCAGGAAGACGGTCACCCAGGCCCTCGTCACCAGCCGACTGGACTACGGCAACTCCCTCTACGCCGGAACCACAGCCAAACTTCAGAAAAGACTCCAACGCATCCAGAACGCCTCAGCTCTACTCATCCTGGACATCCCCCGACACAGCCACATCGCCGGACACCTGAGAGACCTGCACTGGCTCCCCGTCAGCAAGAGAATCACGTTCCGACTCCTCACCCACGCACACAAAGCTCTCCACAACCAAGGCCCCAGATACCTCAACGACCGTCTGACCTTCTACACTCCCACCCGCCAGCTACGATCGACCAACCACGCCCTCGCCGCCGTCCCCCGCATCCGAAGAGCCACAACGGGAGGAAGATCCTTCTCCTACCTGGCTGCCAAGACGTGGAACTCCCTACCCATCCACCTCCGCCTGACCCAAGACCACCTCTCCTTCAGGAAGCAACTCAAGACCTGGCTGTTCGATCAGTAGCAGACCCCCCTCCCCCTAGCGCCTTGAGACCCTCCGGGTGAGTAGCGCGCTATACAAATGCTTGATTGATTGATTGATCTCACCGATCCTGTTCTTCACCGCGGCTTGTTAGGCACCAATTGCTTGTAGGATCGTGGAGAGATCGCCCCCCGCGGGGGTGGGGGCCTTCGCTGCCCCCCCATTAGAGTCCCGGTCACTGGTGGTGTATTGGTCCATCTTTGTCTGGGTTGGCGGAGCGGTTGCCCTCGGGCCACGGTCCCTGCCCATCGTGGCCGTGGAGGAGGTACCCGCCGCCGGAAGGATGAGGGAGGCAATCCGCGGTCGTAGGGAGGGATAGAACCGACACCCAGGCCGTCAAAGCTCCGGCCCGGGCGCCAAGGCCAGAACCCCAGGCCAAGGGGCAACCAACACGACCGCAGGGACTCCCCCCCCCCCTCCGTCCGATACGACGGCCGAAAAGAAAGTGGCACTGCCCACCGTCTGGGAAAGACTGGCCAGGGATAGGCGAGGTGGGCCTCAAAAGGACAGTCTGCCGCTCTTCAGCACCGGCAGTCGGGAGATAGTTCTGTCACCCCAGGCTATTGGCATGTGAAGGGTCTGGCGCCACCCATCCCAGCAGGAGGGCCCACCCCCAGAACAGGAGCGGCCAGGGAGGTCAATCCTGCGTGCACAGGCCGGGGGACGTCGAAATACACCCCAAATGTGCAGCGTGGCGCGGAGGCGGCAAAGGGGGCAAGATGGCAAAAGAGGAGGAAGGGGGGGCGGGCTCACCAACAGTGTCCCCCCACGCCCCGCTGCCCGACTCGGCAGCCGATCCCGGTCAAGGGCCCCACTCACCGGCCGTCCAGAGTCAAGGTCCCAGAGAAGCCCCCGCACCCCCGAGAAGCCAGCAAAGTTCGAGGCAGGGGATGAGGCCTCGGCGGAGACACAGAGCGTGGAGGACAGAGGGGCACCAAACCGGTCCTGGGCCGCGCCCTGGGGATCACACCACCAGCACCCCTGGCCGCCAGTAAGAGGGGGCCCCCCCAATGACCAGGGGGGGGCCGCGCCAAAGACAGCGTGTCCCCAGCGTCTGGCGAGGCACTTCAGCAGAGGGCCAGAGCACAGCGCTCACCCCCGTCACAGTCCCAGTGGGGGGGAGGGGCCGGCCGGGGCAGAGCAGGCCGCCTGTGCAGGGAAGGAGGGGGGGGGCCCAACCCCTACGCCGCTACCCGAACCCGGTAGCCGAGCACCGCACGCCCCCACTCACCGGATCAGCCTGAGGGGTGACTTCGGGCCGGCAGACCCCGGGGAAGAATCAGCCTGCTCCACGCCTCTCACGGGCTCGGCCACACGGGAGAGGGGTCCGCGGCCGGGACTTCAGGCGCCGATGCGCCGCCAGCAGGCCTCTCAACAGGAGCACAGAGTTGCTGTGAGTTGTAGGCAGGGGAGTGGGGGGGGAAAGAAATCCAGCGGACCCCAGTCAGGCTCCGTCGCCCCTCCGCAGCATCCAGGGAAGCTAGGCAGCGGTGGGCCCAGGCTCAGGGCCGTCGCGGGAGGAGGCCGTCATATCAGGAGTCACAGGCCACATCGGGAAGGGGAGCCGAGCGGGATGGCGGAGACTCCGTTTCACCCGCCAAGGGGGGCAAGACGTTGCAGGTGAGGCGTAGAACCCCGAAGGGAGGCAAAGGGGTATGGATGGCAGCTGTGAACAGGCGGATTAGAGGCGGATGGCGGAAGGGGTCCGGAGCACTCTTAGAGTGTGACCGCC
Source organism: Calotriton arnoldi (assembly GCA_963921515.1). Lineage (NCBI taxonomy): Eukaryota > Metazoa > Chordata > Amphibia > Caudata > Salamandridae > Calotriton > Calotriton arnoldi. The sequence goes on along the minus strand of CAWUFW010005688.1, from coordinate 541,588 downwards.
ATCTTGACGCCTCAGGCCACGCCCCCCACTGTTAGGTATATCTTACTGCATGTACTTTAACTTGTGCCCCGTACCTTTTTCCTTTAGGGCGGGTAGGTCCATTTCTGTTTGCAGTTCTGCACTGTAGCAATCCGAAATGAATAAAACACCAAATCCATTTTCCCCGACATGGATCCAGTCGAATTCCATATAGCACAATGTATTCACTCATCCTTTGTTTGTATTGTTGATCGTGTTTAAGCATTTACATGGGTATTTCTAGAACCTTGTCATAGACGGGCATCTTACAAGCATGTGAAGACTAGCATTACCTACCTCTTCTCCCACCCCCCCCCGTCATATGGCAAGCTTTGCAGGAGAACAGTAGTATCTTATCATTATAAATGGTTACTATTGAAGCAGTGGTCTTCAAACTTTTTTTAATGATATTTGGAGTGCCTTCTTCTCTTTTGACACCTTTTACCAGCCAGGATATAAATGACAAAAGATGTTAGTGATGGTCAATTACATAGTGGCTTACTGCTGCTAATTTATTTCAGCTTAAAAGAAAACTGTTATCAGCAGAATGCTTCTTTTGCTCAGAGACTGGCTCTCCCCCTGGGATCACTTGAGGCCCTCCTAGGGGGGCCCGCCCCCCAGTTTGTAGAACCCTGTATTTAAAGTATGCAGGTTGATTTACAATGTGGAGTAGGAACATGTGGCCAGATATATGTACATTGGATTTGCTAAAAGTGATCGAACTTTGCACACAAACTTTAAGTGAATTCCAACAGTATTTTGCAAACCAACCTATGTACTAATGGGTCGGTTCACAAAATACCGAATCGCAATGGGCTGCTGTTCGACCCACCTCATGAGTAATAATGAGGTAGGTTGCTAAATGCAACCCACTATGATTCCTTGCCAGTGGAGGGATGATGGCCTTCTGCGTTCAGCAGACCACCATGTCTAATTGCTTTTTAAAAAAAAGCAATTTGTTTTTATTAACTGCAGCTCGTTTTCCCTAAAGGAAAATAGGATGCATTTACAAAAACAAAAAAAAAGAGATTGTTTTACAACCTTTTCTCTGCAAGTAAGCAGTGGTCCACTTTGGTTGCAGAACATTAATACATACCATAATGAGTCAATATTTGGAAGGGACGCCCTAAATACCCTCCTTCCAAATAGTGATTCCTTATGATTTCCTAAGCCCATTTAGCTATTTGGTTAAATGGTACCAAACCGTGAAATGGGCAAAGTATATTAAACAAGCATTTGCAAGGTAATAGGTCTCGCATTTTCAAAACTTTGACCTATTGTATTGTAAATGACAATGCCTTTTATTATTGCTTTTATTAATGCTTGGAGCCGGGTTACGCAGGCGATTGGGACTGGGCTGTGCATGTGATGTGTGGGGGTTTGCATCAAATCTGTACTTTTGCTGTGGATCTGGATATGAATACATGTTGATACGGCTGTGCTATTGAGATGGCATGTGTTTTGCCCACTACATGGCATGAAGGCATCTTGTGCCTGTGATGGTGCGGGGCTGTGTCTAATGTGTACTGTCAGTGTAAATGGAGTATGAATATAAATGTATATGACAGTGCTGATGAGATGGGATGTGTTTAGCTATTTACATGACATGGAGCCATGTTGTTTCTGTGATGCTGCCAGGGGTTGTGTCAATGGTGTATAGTTAGTGTTGGGTAAAGTGTACATTCACGAAACTCCTGATAAGGGGGGGCCAAAATTGATTGATGCCATTGTAAAATCTGTTGTATGTCTGTGACAGACCGGCCTTCAGAGGCACTTTTTTTTTTTAATTAATCTTGCGTTAGCCAAGACCTTTGAGTTTAATAACATTTCATGTATAGTGTTCCTACCTATAGTTGCTTTCAGCCAGCGTTCTTCATTCTTTGATCTGTCAGTGTGTCATTCACATTAAGTCCCGCCTACTGCACCATAGTGCACATGGTAAGTCACTTTAGCCATTGGTTTACCTCTGTGGATGATGTCACTCTGCTGTTGCCCACTGGGCACTTCACACACCAAAAGTAAACCTCTTGTACTGTTTTATAAAAACCATTCCCAAACATTGGCAAATTGAAAAGTTGGCAACCAACGTCAGATCGTTAGGTTTTGCCAATGTTTGTTTTTACTGATAATGTGTGGTGTAGCTGACCCCCTGCTCCAAATATAGGTTTGCTTAGTGGAGGGGGCTTTTGGCAGACGAAATGGCAATCTTTAAGGTACTGGCAGTATAATATTCCATAAGGGGGCGGGAGTCAAGAATTCCCTACAGGCATTGGCTTTTAGTGACAAGGAAGGGTTGTAATTAATGATATTTTGGAATTTCTCATATTGGGGATGTGGACTACATTCCCAAGGGAGGGATGATTTATTTGTAGGAATCGACACGAGTAATAGTTTTGGAGGGCTCATCTGTTTTAGGTCCGGGGGTGGGACGTGCACCTGTGTAATGAAGCGCTTGTTCCGGGGGGCTGGGTGACACGATGGAGCTTGAAAAGCAATCTCTGGCAACAAACACCCTACTGTGCTTGTGAAATGTATCCTCACTTCAAAGCTCTGTTCAGGCACTTTTTGTGTTAAAAAACACAATTTTGTTTTCCCATGAGAGTGGGATTTTTAGCTGTGCGCCAATATTCGGTTTTGAATGAGCATTGGGAGGAAGTTCGACACCATTTCACGTGCTCTGTCGAATGTGTTTCTATCCATTTATAAGACGCAGAGTGAGCAGCGCATGTCCGCTGCCGCTAGGCTCGACCCAAAAAAAAGTAATGGAAGAACGGGGCATGTACCAGCAGTGCCCTGTTGCCATCGCTTATTTTGCATGCTTTCAGACAATTAAGAAAAAAACAGCAACACGCATCACTCAAAGCCTGTGGCAAGGCACAGATGTGCGGTAATCAGTCACTACGCATTTCCACTCTCTTTTTCCCTAATTACGGCGCTGGGAACGGGCTCATAAGTGTACTCGGGAAGAGCCCAAAACCTAAACAATATAGTAAGAGGTGGTCCCAATGCGCCAATTCTTAAGAACACACAAAGATTAAAGCATATTTGGACAAAATAACACTAGTACAATTATAGATTGCTTGCTCAATGTTATTTAATCTCATTGAACGTTGGAATGCTTGTCAATCAGCACATAATTAGGAAAGCTGTACTCGGCAAGTGCCCCACGGCAGTGGGAGAAAAGAGAGGGAGGGTTATGTGCATCAAGTGAGGGTTGTAAAGGTGTAAAGAAAAGATAGTGACATCATATTCATCACAAAAATTAATTACAATAGAAATGGCTCGTTGGAGCCGCAAAAATAGAATGGTAGTTTGATTACATTGCCATGGTTAGAAATACATTATCACAGTTACAAATCACTGTTGATAGAAAACTGGCATAGGAGAGTAACACAGTCGACGTTTCGACCCCCAATAGAAGGTAGGCTACTTGGATCCTTACTGCGGGGTCTTCCTCAGGACTAAAACAAAGGGGCACCTGGGGGATAGATATAAGAAGTGCTTAGTATTACATATATGGGCATGGGTTCAAAAAATAGGGAAGGGTAGAAAAGAAATTAATAAATTACCATAAAACCACCCTTGACTGGAAGTGGTAAAGTTGAGGTAGGGCCCGTAGGCTCCAAAGGACAGAGAGCGGATGGTTGGCACCTGCAAAACAAGTTGAGGGCCATCAGGATATATCCCACAGTGTAGTGTACTCTCAGACTTAAATACCGGAATGAATACAACTTACTGTGCAAACAATGTAAATACTCTACACACAGAAATGTGGTAGAATCCTATTTAAGGACTGCAAGGTTCCAATACTCTCGTTGAATAAATCTAAGAAAAGGCGAAAAGAAATGGAGGACCCATTATAAAACAGCAGTGTATTTCTAAAAGGGAGGCCTGTATTGCCTGAATAGAATAATGCATACCTAAACAATCGTGCAAAAGTCACCGCTTCAAAATGCCAACTTGTGCTCACAGTCTGTAAATACAAAAAAGAAAGGAAACTAGTCTTAGCCGCCATGCGACAATGAGGCTCACATGTCCAAACGGAGATAACTATATGAGGGAGAGAAGTGCACTCTCCAAATGCAGCGCGTTCGACAACTTACCTACGTTGTGCCAAGTAAGTCCGTCTCCGTGAAGGGAGCGCGGAAAGTGCTGTCTCTATTTAAACCACATGGAGCACGTCGTCGCCGTGCACGCGCTTAACGCGTAGCCGCAGACGCTCGATGCTTGTCAAAAAAGGGACAAGGCATCGCGTCGTGGTAAAGAAAGAAAGACTACCTGTAAAAGCCATGTTGTCAATGTCATTATTCTTAAAAGACACTCAATGATTACACGGAGTATAACATCTTGCATGCCATAGTGGATACGCCCGATCCAAGATGTTATACTCCGTGTTAGATTTATTCAACAAGAGTATTGGAACCTTGCAGTCCTTAAATGGGATTCTACCACATTTCTGTGTAGAGTATTTACATTGTTTGCACAGTAAGTTGTATTTATTCCGGTATTTAAGTCTGCGAGTACTCTACACTGTGGGATATATCCTGATGGCCCTCAACTTGTTTTGCAGGTGCCAACCATCCGCTCTCTCCTTTGGAGCCTACGGGCCCTACCTCAACTTTACCACTTCCAGTCAAGGGTGGTTTTATGGTAATTTATTAATTTCTTTCTACCCTTCCCTATTTTTTGAACCCATGCCCATATATGTAATACTAAGCACTTCTTATATCTATCCCCCAGGTGCCCCTTTGTTTTAGTCCTGAGGAAGACCCCGCAGTAAGGATCCAAGTAGCCTACCTTCTATTGGGGGTCGAAACGTCGACTGTGTTACTCTCCTATGCCAGTTTTCTATCAACCGTGATTTGTAACTGTGATAATGTATTTCTAACCATGGCAATGTAATCAAACTACCATTCTATTTTTTGCGGCTCCAACGAGCCATTTCTATTGTAATTAATTTTTGTGATGAATATGATGTCACTATCTTTTCTTTACACCTTTACAACCCTCACTTGATGCACATAACCCTCCCTCTCTTTTCTCCCACTGCCGTGGGGCACTTGCGGTGTACAGCTTTCCTAATTATGTGCTGATTGACAAGCATTCCAACGTTCAATGTGATTAAATAACATTGAGCAAGCAATCTATAATTGTACTAGTGTTATTTTGTCCAAATATGCTTTAATCTTTGTGTGTTCTTAAGAATTGGCGCATTGGGACCACCTCTTACTATACTGTTATATACCCAGGTCCCAGTGACTTACTTGGGTTTACCCTTTCTTTATAACTAAAACCTAAACAAGGCACACTTCATAAAAATTGTAGTTGCTGCAAAAAATCCTCTTTTCGTGACTCGTTAAGATAGGCCAGGACAGGTCCAGACTACGAACCCTTTCGAGCCACCTGCTCTCTAAAACACTTCCTGGGTGTGGAAATGGTCTAAATTTTTGCATCTATATTGCGTATTTGCTATTTAACTCTGTGACTCAATGAGGATTGCGAAACGGGAAGTGAACATTTCCTTAACTAAATCGAATGGTGTTTATGCAAATTCTAATCGCGCTGCGAGCAGGATTTGCACCTGCGCGGGGAAACCCCATTGGATTTCAAATCCAACGACTTAACCACTTGGCCATCGCAGCTCGGTAAGCATGACATCACTGTTGTTGTATACAAGCACTGAGACACATGGCGACAGCTTGTACTCGGCATCTTTAATGCCGCAGTTGTATAAGTGAAGCACAATGAAGCCTGACATATCTCGCTAGACACTGCAGACAGTGACCCCCACACATACAGTACACTATAAGGCGAATAGTCTTTAAAAAATACACAGTATGCACCAGCCCTAAAAGTCAACATATGCAAACACTGTACACTCCTGTAAGCAGCAGCCCACATGTATACACTGAACCTAGTCACGCTGGCAGCTGACCTGTGGACATACCTCACAGCGCACAACACACTCTAACCACCCCTACGTATATACCAAACTCTGCAACTCTCAGAGCACCTATGTAAACTCTAACATCAGCCACTCTGGCAGGTGACCTGCACATACGTTACACACTGTAAAACTAACAGATTTTACACATACACTGTACACCTACCCCCAGTGGCCTACGTATATAAAATTACTGATTGTAGCCCTCACAGCCCCGGGATATATAATGAACGCAATAACGCACGCTCGCGTGAGGTTTGCATTCATTGCACCCTTAAAAGTCACTGCATAAACTTAGCAGCCACATGTACACAGGGCTTAAAGTGGGATGAAAATTCTGGGGAGGGGTCTCTCAAAGGGGTGTGGGCAATGGAATTTAGGGCGTGGCTTAAAAACAAGTAAATTAAAAATCTGTGCTTAGCATAGTGTTCCGCCCAACTGGTATTTTTCTGCTTCAGTCATTGCATCCAGATATATAATGCAACAAGTAACATTACACATACAACAAGCCTGGGCTATTGGCTTTGTCAATGGTTGTTAGTTGCTTATAATAAATAAGCAACGACTATGTCTTGGTTGTACGAGTCTCTTTGAAGTTACATCCAAGTCTTTGAGGTTACATCCAAGTCTTTGAGCAGTGGAACTGCTGCAGAGCAAAGATTTTATTTTCCAACCGGAGTCTTACGGCAGAAATGGTGAGCCAAATAGGGACCCGTCTCGGCACCTTCTTTTAAGAACTGCCGGTGCTCAGCACCGGCAAGACCCGGCCCCCTTAAAGCCCTGAATGTACATACTCTGCACACAGTAAGCTACCTGCAATGATGTATGCAGTGTACACACACATGCACAGTAACGCCAAAAGCTACTGTGTATCAACACTTCAAATAAAACCCTTAGCTGCTCCTATGTGCATAGGGGCATCGGCTCCTGTTACCCCCGCATACATTGGTAACACCATAGGCTCCTGTGAGTGCACCATTCACAGACCGTCCCTCCCAACTCCCTGGTGACGTAGCAAGGGTGCCAGGGGCCCTGGCGTATGAGAAGAACAAGGGCCCCACTCCCTGGTTTAGCACTTAATAAGCTGCTATAATTGGGGTGCTGCGGGGCCTTGAGGCCCCCGGTGCCACTGAACCCGCTGCATTATTGATAGCTACGCCCATGCCATTCCGATGTGTACTCACGGCACATGGTAAACCCAGCAGCCCACATACACTTCCAGTGCACGTGGTGCCTCCAAGGGCTTGTATGTACATATATACTTTAAGTACTATTCCTTCAAACACACGCTGTACACCTTCACCCATACGGATTGGTAGATGGGTATATACATGACCGACGTCCCTGTCATGTACCAGATGCACGTCTATGTAGACTGCGGGAGCTCTAACAACGAACCACCTACTTTTGACAGAGTTCTGCTCCAGGGACAATGGGCATCGCCTGAAGTTACGAGGGTGTGCACCCCTACCAAAGGGGGTGAAGGAGTGCGTGCCAGGCAGATGTCTCGTGCATTATTGTGACAACACTTATAGCGCTTCTTTACCCTGACAAAGCGCTGAAGCTCATTAGCGGATGGGTATCTCGCTGCACCCTTATATAGTGCTTCTTTACCTGACAAGGCGCAAAACTCATTAGTTTTGAGCACCAAACACTATTCAATTGCACTGACGGCTCACTAGAGCCACGTTCAAAGCACCCGCCCTGGAACGTCCGGCGCTGCGCTGAGTATGTTAAAAAAATAAATGCAAGTAATATCATCAAGCATGTGAAAGTTTAATTATATAAAAATAACATCCCACCAAGCGTGTGCTCTGAGCATCCCCTACATGTTTTAAAAATAAAAGTAACTGCGTTATGTATGTGAAGCGGCAATCATAGTAATTAAATAAAAAAACATCAAAGCAGGCACTGTACTGAAACACAGAGCGGCGCCGGGGTCTATTGTGCGCGTGACGGCCTGTAAATCTCATGGCGTCCTGAATGTTGCAGGAAAGCATGCCGTGCCTGCAGGAGGAAAAACGCATTAAAGAAAATAGTGCTTAATTACTAAAATAAGACCTACCGTGTAACAACCGAAGTAAAAGGGCCAGTCGCCATGGGAGGTTACAAATGAAGACAAGGCAGTGCCAAGGAGGAACTAACAAGCCTATTTACAAATATGGGAGGAGAGTGGGCGGGGCTTCCAGTGCATACCCCCTAATACAGCATCTCGCAGAGCGTGCAGCGCATGGGCGCTGCTGCTAGGCTCGACCTAAAAAATGAATTTTCTTGTTGCAAACCCTACGATTTACTGTTTTTTTATTTTTTTTTTGTTTTTGTTTTTTGTAGGGTTTGCAACAAGAAAATGCACTGGTACATCTGGGCCTTGGATACTTGTCATAAACGAGGTATTTCCACTGATGTAAATTCTGCAGTAGCACCCTCAGACTGTAATGCACTGCAGTCTTTTTTTCTCCAGAAGATCAGACATCCTCCTGGAGATTGAAAAAATCCCCATCACCCTGAGCTCCGTGGAGCTGCTTACACCCCCGCTTCCTACCGGCCAGCTCCTCACCAGTTTCCCTCCACTGGACCCAGAATCTCTGATGCTCCTGATAAATAGAACCAAATCGGGCTCCCCGGCCGACCCATGCCCACCTAGGATCTTTCGGATGGCCCTGCCGGCCCTGGAGAGTCAAATTCTCACTCTTGAATAACTCCTTGGCGAATGGTCAAGTCCCCTTCAATTTTAAGGAGGCCAGAGTTACTCCCCTACTAAAGAAACCGGGAGCAGACAAGGCCGAGCTCAAAAATTATAGACCCATCTCCCGTTCCTGGCGAAGGTTGTGGAGCAACATGTCCTGAAGACAACCTCCGCGTTCCTGGAGGAACACTAGTTACTCCAACCTCGCCAGGCTGGGTTCAGAGCCCACCTCAGTACGGAGCTCGTCATGCTATCTGTACTCTACGATCTCAGGATGAAGGCCGATAACAAAGAGCCGAGCGCCCTGATTCTTTTAGATCTTTCGGCGGCGTTCGACACGGTCAGCCACACAACACTACTGACCCGGCTGACGGCCCTGGGCATTCGAGGGCACGCCTATAACTGTTTAGAATCTTTTCTATCAGGACGCTCGCAGAGGGTCCAACTTGGTGCCCAGGTATCGGAAAAGGGCAATATCTCCTGCGGAGTCCCTCCGGGCTCTGCACTGTCCCCGCTCCTCTTCAACATATACCTGCAGCCCCTGGTAGCCGCACTAACCAATATGGACTGCCGGGTTTTTAACTACGCGGATGATACCCAGCTCATCCTGAGGATCGATAATTCGGTCTGTGCCCAAGTATCAGTCCAGAACATCCTCAGGTTCACAGTCAACTGGATGACTGTAAACTCCCTAAAAATTAACCCAGATAAAACCGAAGTACTAGCCTTCCCATCAAAAAACAACCCCTGGAGCGGCCTATTTTGGCCCCAAGAGTTGGGGGGCCCCTCCCAGCCCATCGCCAGTTGTAAAAAGCCTGGGAATCAAGATCGACTCCGAGCTCTCTATGACCCATCAAGTCAACTCGGTGGTGGGCACATGCACTGGTCTTCTAAGACAGCTGAGGAAACTGGTTCCTCTGCTCTGTGTCATCTCTGAAAACTATAGTATCAGCAACTATTGTCTCACGACTCGACTATGGCAATGCGCTGTATGTCGGGCTCCCCCAGAAACTCACGAACAAACTACAGAATGACGCAGCTAGGCTGATCTTCAGGCTGCCTAGAAGAACTCATGCCACTCCTCTGCTACGCAAACTGCACTGGCTGCCTGTTAAGCAGAGAGCGAAATTCAAGGGACTCTGCATTGTCCACAAAGCTCTCTACGGACATGACCCAAGGTACATAAGGGAACGCCTAACCAAATATGTGCCAGGGCTGGCCCTTCGCTCAGCAGAAGCCGTCCAGCTGGTCTGCCCTCGGGGTAACTTGGCTTCCAAAGGGGGACGAGCCTTCTCGGTCCTCCTGCCACAACTCTGGAACCAGTTGCCCGATACCCTCCGGAAAGAACCTGGTCTGCTTCTCTTCCGGAAGCAGTTAAAAACTGTTCTCTTCAGGGAAGCACTAGATACGACGTAAGACCTCTCAATACCATGGAGACCTCCCCGCTTTGACGCTGTCCTGCTGCTTCCAAAGCGCTAAGAGACCTGTCGGTGTATATGATCTATACAAGAATAAATAACATAACATAACATAATGGCAAGGTTCTCTACTGCTCTCGGCACTAAGGTTCCATCTGGTTTTCCCTCCGTTCAAGGAGAATGTATCATAGACTTCTTTTGTTTTACCTCTTATTCTTGAGCATTGGAATATAAATCCACAATAAGATATCAAATATTTTAAATCTATAAGGAACGTTCCCAGTCATAACTAATAAACCTCCAATGATTTTAATGAGGTACCCTGCAAGTCCAAACGGAAGAATACCTGATTTCCTGTGTTGTCTACACAAGGTGTCGCTTCAGCGACTGGAAAATATGAATGGTACAGAAGTTAAAATATAAGAGAACAGTAGTCTTGATTGGATTTTTTTCAAGAATCTGGGTGAGCAACATCTGTAAAGGAAGCCTAGCCTCTGGGCATGCGGGATATTAGAGACAGACGGGATATAATTCAACCTATTGCCCTTCTGTCCAATTAGGCAGCTGGAGCATCTTATATGGATTGCCCCTCTGCGTAACCAAACATTTAGAGAGCTCAGCCACCTTTTAGCTGAGATCGTTGACTTTTTAACATTCATTCCTATGCTAATTTTAAGGGGGAGACTGTCTACAAGCATCTAGCACTGCACAAATATGCCTTACATTTGGCTCTCATGATGATCTCTGCAACTCCCTAAGCAAAGATATGCCACAGAATCCTCTAAAACACAATAAACCGCATGTATCATTGTTCCAACATAGTTCCAAAATGAAAAATAACCAATTATAACACAACCTGCGACAGCACTTGCCACGTTGCCTCTTAGTCAGCATTGCCCAGATATATTTATATTCCGCCCTTCACCGACAGATTGAATTGGACACACCTGCTGCACCTTTGTGTCCTCAGAATGGCACAAATCATGTGTACAGCACCGCACCAAAGCCATCTTGTCTGCTACGAGTTGCCACCGTACATAATCCATTATATCTATACTTCGTTGTTCATGAAGACAAGAGATTACACAGACCAAATCATGTGCACACCATAACACCAAAGTGATAGTTTGCTTAGCTTTGCCACCTCAACGCCACACTCCCATTCTTTCACCAACCTACATATCACCTTTGTGAATGTTCTAGTCGCGCCGGACTGGGAACCCAAAGCAGCCCTGGCAATTTTGTCCGTCAGGCCCTGAGACGGGGGGAGGGAGGGGGGGACTGTGCAAGTGTGAATAACTGCTGCTTTTGTTACTGGAGGCTGATATTGTAGCACCGCTACAAAACCCCCCGCCCCCGCAGTGGCAAAACCGGCCCCCACCCCCGCAGCCTCCCGTGGAAACGCCCGATGCCTGCTATGGCCAGTTCGGCCCTGGTTCTAGTTTAAAAATGCCACACTCTAACATGCATAACATTGCATTTAAGCAATTAAATCCGCTACCTATACTCTTTAAACAGTACAACATCTTTGGGTCAAACAGTGGACTACCAGACGTCACAGCAGAGCACCAGAAATGGCAAGCCGTTTGTCAAGCATATCTATGCACTTAGTACACTACATTAATCTGTAACATTCCTGGACACGTTAGCCTCCTGCTCTCAAGAGAAACTAATACTAAAGAATGTATTGGACATACAAATCTTAACACCAAATAAAATGACTACAGACCACCTTGACTCCACTCAATGAGAATCCAAGAAACTTAAATGCCACCCAGACTTTCAAAGCACTACAGAACCAACAAAAGTGCAGTATACAAATGTGGGTAACCTCATTTAGCTTACTGTACGCTGGTGGCATTTTTAAGTAATTAGAGTAGTTTGGGTATGTGTTATTTTCTTAACTTCTATATGTTTCAGAGCTGGCTTGTGACCTCTTCTGCTGTACTAGCAGCCTGCCGCATTGCACTTTCTGATCACTGAATATCCTTGATGCATTTGCCTTTACTCCCTCACATCTTCAGTTCCTTTATCCAAATTCCTTACTCATTCCTCCGAATCTGCTCTCAATTTAGCCCTCACTCTTCCCATCGCACAGTCTCGTCTGCCCCTTTCTACATGTGATGAGAGCCTTCCTTTAAAATGGCCATTATAATGCTCTGATCCAGGTGGATTAGAGTCATTACCTTGCTTTCCATAGCTTCAACCTACCATGATCTTCGCTTTGCCCTCCCACAACTCTCCATACTTCATATTTGAAGCCCCATTGCTCACCTCACTCTTATCTTGTGCTATTCTATTTATCTATGTACTTTTTGGATCACCCTCTCTAACCTGCCTTCTCCTGCCTTGTTTTTTTTTATATATATTTTTTTAAATGAGTAGAAAATGGTATTGTAGAGGGTGGCCCCTGAGCCCCCATGCCATCCTTCCTTTATGTCCATCCATGCCATTTTAGTATGTAAAGGTTGAACCTGCTTCCTTTATCTTCTCTTTGATTTGTACCCAATATAACATGTCTTGGGAGAGCACTCATTTGATGCCCTTTCTTTCCTGTTTTGAGGGCCCTATCTGTACCACCTTTTCCCCTACATCCCCACTGCATGTCCTTCTGTAGGGCCTAGAATCCCCTAAAATATCAAAAATAAACTTGCAGTAACAAAAGTCTTATGTCTTTGGTGCTTCAGATGCCTATTTTTCACCTTCTTGGCATCTGGCCTTCTGTAAATGTGTACGGTATAACGTAGAACCACCTCTTCATGTAATTACTCTTTTGAAAATGTAAAGTCAATCACATTTTTATTTAATCCTTTACTTTTTGGGCATTGGAATCCGTTTGTGTGTTTTTTTTTTTTTTCTAAATGGATACCTTGCTTGGATTTGATATTACAGCTGGTTATATTATCTCATGGTTATAAACTAGATTCCTGGTGTTTAGGGATCTAGTCCTAGTCTTTCATAAGTTTGCATTTTCTGCAGGTGTTTAGTCCTCTTTGTTTCTTGACCACAGGGCCGAGCTGTGAAGACGGCCGCTTCTTTGGATGAAGGTCTGTCTATCGTGGTGTCTCTGGACACGGTCAACCGCATGGAGCCACAGAACGAGGGGAGACTGGTCCATCTGTCCGGAGTAATCAGCACATCAAAGGTAAAGAGACTCGAAAAATACATAGATATTGTGTACGTCTGAAAATCTGTTTGTTGAAATGGTGGCAAATGCACTTCAAGGCAGCAGTGGAGTGCTAAATAATATTACTAGAATCTGCTTAGCATAACTGAAGGTATCTGAAGCTGCCTCTCTGATCTGTAAGAGATTCAATTTTCAGAGTCTGTGGTCTGCTAGGTCATTCTCCCTTCTCAACACTTCACCTGTCCATCCATCCGATTCATTCCACATCTTCCCCTGAATCCATCTGCCAGAGCTGCTCATAAAGGAACCACCCCATTTCCTTATGTCACCACCACAACTCAAAACTCTTCAAACTCTCGAGCTATATACCAAGTCTCCTACATCAGAACAAAATCTCTCTGCTTGTGGAAAACTAGGTTTATATGTAACACGGCAGCCTTCAATGCTGACTACTGCGGCTCTCATACATCACCTCTTTACTTTACTAAGCCAGACGCTTTCTATTTACACCATGCCACCTTCTCCACTTGCCCAAACAACTCACACAGAAAGTTGGCTTGAGCACAAGTAAGTCCCTAACAACCACACGGCTGCCTTCACCTACAACCTTCTTTACCCTTTTATATAAGAGCTTTCTATAGCAACGCATGTCGTTTAATGATTTCTTAAGTGCTCTAGTAAGGTTGATGGACAGGATTAGTAGCCTGACACTAGACGGGGAAGCACTGGTAGGCTAGAGGATTCAAGGTGGTGTATTGCATACTGTGTTCGACTTCTCCCCTGGCTCCATTGATTTCATCTTTGATGGCTTGAACAGTGCACCTTGCTGTTTCCTTCCTTTTCCTTCACCATCCTTGTTGAAGTGAACATAAACTTAATCGGACATCTTTAACAACTTGTTTCTGATCACTCCCCAACACGCACACCTCACCACCCATTCTCCTGGATATCTTCTAGATCTCCTCTTCATCTGATTCAATGAACTCCTCTCAACCATTCTTTGACCACTTAAGCAATCCCTTATTTATTTAACTATTGACATGTGCACTGCTCATCTCCTCCTCTCCGCACCAAAGCTCCACTCTGTAAATGAAATGCACACCCAGACTCGCTCCAAGTATACCTGGACCAAGACCTTGCATTACAAGAACGTTTCAGTTTCTTCAATGCATTTAATACTACTCTGCTTCCAGTGCCCCATACTGTAGCCACACCTTATCCTCAACAGTACCCTCTCTCAAATCCTGGACATCTCTACTCTCTTAAAATTAAGACTGACTCCTGCATATGCAAATGGAATAAATGGCACGCCACAAAAATCTGGAATAACTTGAATAATGTAGAAGTTACTGCTCAGTAGAAACCCCCGTATTTCCAAGCCCTTCTTAGGTCCCTTCATTCTTATGCTAAACACAAATCATAGCTCTTTATACCTCACCATCACCACCACACCCAGGGGTCGATTCCGATTCGGGCCGGAAAAAGCACCGACCGACTCGGATCCGGAAATTATACCGACCGACACGTACCTGTGGCGCCCGACACGCCAAGTACGATGCAAGGCGTGCAAAATCCGACCGACACGTACCGAACCCAAGTCGACCGACCGAGCCGCACGGAAAACAGCAATCCGGTCGGAAAAACACGCGAATCCAACCGACCGACACGCACCCGGAACAAATCCGACCGAAACGTACACGCGAACTCCAAACCGCAAAGTACGATGCAAGGCGCGAAAACCACGAGCGAGTCGGACGGAGGCCAAGCCGTACGACCGACACGCATACAAAACCGAGCCGAAGCAACACAAAACACCGCGACCGATGCGTACGCAGCATAGAAAACTGCACAAACACAGCGTGAACGAAACGGAGAACACCGTACGAGACAAATGCAGGGTCCGACTCGGTCACAAGAACGTTTCCAACATACACAGACAGTACAAAGGAAAAATCACACAAAAAAAGGCCAAACAAGCAATAACTAAGCCAATAAATACTGGGAGGGGTGGGGACAGAGAACAAAGACACACCCACAACTCCACCCATATAAAGAGCACAAATCACAACCATGATCCTTTGCAAATGCCATTCCACTGCCAGCACCCAAGAGAAAGCAACCACACACCCACAGCTCATCCCTCACACAAGCCACACACCATCAGCACACCAACAAATACCTACCTCACATACACCCAGCAAAACACACACTCACACACCCTCACCTGCACACCAACACACACATCACTCACCATCACCACCCATCACCATGCCCCCCAAGAAGAATCCCAAGTTCCTAGATTGTGAATTGGAAGTCATGGTAGACGAGATCCTCAGGGTAGAGCCACAGCTGTTTGGCACACTGGTCCAACAGACCCCCATCTCCCAGAAAACCAAGATGTGGGAGAGGATCATCAACAGGGTGAACGCACAATCACCATGTCGGCGCACAAAGAGCGACATCCAGAACAGGTGGTATGACGTGCGCAGGAGGGTACGGGACCTGCTCAAGAAAGACTACATCAACAGCCAATACACCGGCAGTGGCCCTCCTGCCAAGCCAATATACCTCCGGCCCTGGGAGGAGAAGGTGCGGGCCATCCTTCCGCCAGTGAGCGTATATGGACTAGAGGACATCCCAGAGCCTGGTGAGTACACCACAAATGTACACAATATACTGCCACAAAACACACACACATCACTGTCAAGGGGAGAGTCAAACCATGCACTCATAGCAATTACACAGCAACCAGAACAGAATCATCCCAAAATGTGTGTGTCAGTCAGATAAACACAACACATGCCATCAAAAAAGTCACATCCAACTGTGCCATCACATGTACAAACACAACTACAACTAGGCAGTGGCACAAATAGAACTAACAAACACATCCAGACATGTAGCCACCACAACAACACCAACACCCAGTGAAGACCACTCAAAGGAAGGAATTCTGTGTATGCTGGCCAAGTCAGTGTAGCCAATAGCATCATGGGAGTCGCAGTCACACATATTGCCCCCCCCACAACTGTCCCATCAACACCACCATGAACCATGCGCACATCACAGGGAGTGGAGAAGGACTCACAAGATGGCTGACACTGGCAACTGCTGTGGGGAGCACAAGGCCCTGCTGGCAACTGTGCACCAACAAACAGCAGGACACCACTGACAAACATCCTGAGAGACAACTTCCACTCCCTGCAATGCAAGCACGTTCCATGGTGGGATAACTGGCTGGCTGGGTGGGTGGGAAGGAGGACTTGCAGCACTGACCATAGTCACAAGCACCTCCCCTCACACACCCCCCAACACAAACTCCACAGAACCCACCTGGTAGAATGCAATGCCCCCATCCTAACACAAGATCCCACAAAGAACCACCACCCTGGGTTATGTTGTGTGAAGCACAGGGACACTCTTGGGACTCTTAGCCAAACAACTGCCAGGACAACACTCCCAGCCATCCTGTCAGCACAGCCAGCCCACCCCACAGGGAAGCAGAATCAAAAGGAAGGAAGCATGGGCATGCTGGGAAGGGGGGTGGAGGCAATAGCATGATGGGAGTCGTAGTCACAGCTCTACATCCCCCACCACATGGCCCAGCAAGCTCACACTCACGCATGCACATCCCACAGAGAGTGGAAAGGCACATCAAAGATGTCTGACACTGTTGCTGTGTCGTGGGGAGCACAAGGGCATGCTGGGAACTGCACACCAACCAACAGCAGGACACCACTGTCAGCCATCTTGCCATTGCTCTCACACCCACACACACTGAACTCCCCACAAAAGCAAGTAAGTATGGGAATGCTGGGAAGTGGGGTGGAGGCAATAGCATGATGGGAGTCGTAGTCACAGACATAGCTCACCCCCACAACTGTCCCATCAACACCACTCCTGAACCATGCTCACATCACAGGGAGTGGAGAAGGACTCACAAGATGGCTGACACTGGCTACTGCTGTGGGGAGCACAAGGCCCTGCTGGCAACTGTGCACCAACAAACAGCAGGACACCACTGACTGACATCCTGAGAGACAACTTCCACTCCCTGCAATGCAAGCACGTTCCATGGTGGGATAACTGGCTGGGTGGGTGGGTGGGAAGGAGGACTTGCAGCACTGACCATAGTCACAAGCACCTCCCCTCACACACACCCCAACACAAACTCCACAGAACCCACCTGGTAGAATGCAATGCCCCCCATCCTAACACAAGATCCCACAAAGAACCACCACCCTGGGTTATGTTGTGTGAAGCACAGGGACACTCTTGGGACTTTTAGCCAAACAACTGCCAGGACAACACTCCCAGCCATCCTGTCAGCACAGCCAGCCCACCCCACAGGGAAGCAGAGTCAAAAGGAAGGAAGCATGGGCATGCTGGGAAGGGGGTGGAGGCAATAGCATGATGGGAGTCGTAGTCACTGATATTGGTCACCCCCACAACTGTCCCATCAACGCCACCCTGAACCATGCTCACATCACAGGAAGTGGAGAAGGACTCACAAGATGGCTGACACTGGCTACTGCTGTGGGGAGCACAAGGCCCTGCTGGCAACTGTGCACCAACAAACAGCAGGACACCACTGACTGACATCCTGAGAGACAACTTCCACTCCCTGCAATGCAAGCACAGTCCATGGTGGGATAACTGACTGGCTGGGTTGGTGGGAAGGAGGGCCGGCTGTCAACCAAACACAACCAATGCAGACCATGTTCACACCCCAAAAAATACATAGAAATGCCCAAATAATGCAGGACCATGTGCCACACCAATATCAACCCCTGATTGTGACGACTTAGGACAATGCAATGTACAGGCCCGCACCCAGAGGCACAGTCACAACTGTCATGTGTGTCAACCATTGATGCCTGCAGAAACATAACATACATTGTGTGTGTCTCCCAAAAACAGGTGATGATGGGGACACAGCAGCAGACGCTGAGGAGTCCCAGTCCCAGGCTCAAGAGGATGCGGAGCTCACTGGCATCGTACAGCCTCTGCCCTCCTCGGACGAAGAAGACCAACCTGGCACATCCGGTGCAAGTCTACATGCAGCACCAGCAGGACCACCAGCTGCAGCACCAGCAGGACCACCAGCTGCACCCCCTGCACCCACCCCTCCAACGACTGTCACCACAAATACCACCCCTGCCGACATGGACAGAACAAGGAGCAACACCAGCACAGGGACCCTGGACCAACCTGGGGCCATGGACACCACCACCACCACCACCACCACCACCAACCCCCAAGGTGGACCAGGGCCATCTGTGCGTGCCACTGCACGCACTGCACATGTCAGCAGGGGTGGTGGGAGGGGTGGGAGACAGAGGTCGCTGCTTGCAGAGGTTGCTGGTGTGCATGATGACCCACAACTGGTACGCATAGCTGATGCGTACCAGTCCAGCACCGGAGACCTCAGCCAGGTAGTGGGGCTCCTCAGAGACATGAAACAGCAGCAGGCTGCCCATCATGCCCGCTTGGACTCTCACATGTCCCACGTGGAGTCCAAGTGGGATGCACTGCATGAGATGACGGCGGTGCACAGGGACATTTTACAATGCCTCCGCCAGATGAACAGCAACCAGTCCACACCTCCCTGTGTGCCAACAACATCTGGTGCCGAACAAACTGCAACTGCCACAGGGAGGGAGGATGACTCTGGCGGAGAGTCCCCTGCACCGCAGCAGCCTGTACTTGAGGGGCCCCCCCCAAGAAGAGGGGTCGTCCGAGGAGGGGCAAGTGAGAGGCCGATGGCCAAGCGCAACTCCCAGGAAGCCTGAACCTGTTCTGGATGTTCACCTTTGTGCACAGACTGTTCACCCTGTTGACGGCAACACAACTCCCACACATTGCATGGGGAGTACAAGTTGGACCAATGTGTCAGACAACTGTGGCCCCGATACTGGGGATTCTGTCTACCAGGACTTTCAATTCACCTAGGAACTTCTAATTGCAAGATTTATGTACAGCACTACCCATCCTATGCACTATTCACACAAATGTATCACAATAAACACACTAATACACCATACTTGCCTCTGTTGTGATTCCAACGTGGGTGCTGTTATGGGGATGATGAACTGCAAAATTACACTGTGTATGCGAACTGCAACAGCAAGGACAACACAGGCATGTGAGTAAAGGCAACGTGACACATATGAGGGAGACACACCACCAGGGCTACACAACACATACACACCTAGGCCATCTGACTCATTGCCTACACTGATGTTGCCAGGGAAGACGGTGCAATGCACAGACACCACACCCATTCCCAGTTGTAGTCAAGTAGCCCACAGGTGCAGTAAGCAAATGGCAGTCAAATGTGTGACCACAGACAACGCACATCACAAAGTGAAGCACAGGTTTATTACACAGTTGCAACATGTCGTAACCACTACAGATGCAAGGTAATCCCACCTGGCAGCGGGCACACAGTCAACAACTGTAGACGGAAGGAAGTCCATGGGTGTGGCGCACATCACCTGTAGGGACACAACAGCTACCAGCCTGGAAGTGCAATCACGTCGTCGGTGGACACAGTTGACCAAACGAATCTGAAAGTACCCTGTGAAGGACAGAAATGACACACAGTCAAAAGCAATGGAGTACAGGACAGAACAGCAAAACTCATGCGCAATACATGTTACAAGATACCCACCCAGAACCAAGTTAGCATGTCAACACTGTTGGGGAGTACAGCCCACCTGTAAGCACACATCGCAACACACATCCAGTCAAGTAGCCCATGGACACACTCCAACAGCACCAGAGCACCACCTACACATCATGCCAACTCGCATCATTGACATGACACCTCAGGATACTCACATTCAGCTAAAGAAGTTGGTGATGAGCTGTGTGCGGACATCACCATCATCATCATCATCATCATCACTGGCATCGTGGTCCAGGCCAGGATCCTCCACAGGTGGCGGATGTTGGTCATTGTCATCCTGGATGAGAGGCAACTCCTTCCGCACTGCCAGGTTGTGGAGCATGCAGCAGACGATGATAATCTTGCACACTTTCGCAGGGGCATATGGGAGGGACCCTCCGGTCTTGTCCAGGCAGCGGAAGCGGCTCTTCAGGAGACCAAATGTCCGCTCAATCACTCTCCTGGTCCGACCATGTGCCTCATTGTAGCGCATCTGGGCTGGTGTCACAGGGTTCCTGAGGGGTGAGAGCAACCACGGCATGTTGGGGTATCCCAAGTCACCTACGGACAGACAAGTGCACATTAGCTGACTTGGAAAAGTGGGCGGAATACTACAGATCAGATCACACACAATGGCACAAAGTCAGTACACACCGACAAGCCAGGCACGCTGGTTCTGCATCTGTGCCATCATCCTGGGGATGCGACTACTCCTCATCACAAAGGCATCGTGTGCTGAACCAGGGAAACGGGCACACACGTGTGTGATGGTCATGTCTGCAAGACACACCACCAGTGCATTGACCGAGTGGTAGGGCTTGCGGTTCCTGTAGGCCTGCTCCTGGGCCTGTGGTGGTACCAAAGCCACATGTGTCCCATCAATGGAGCCAATGACATGCGGCATCCTCCCCAGGGCATAAAAGTCACTCTTCACGTCAGTGAGTCGTCGCAGTCTAGGGAAATGGATGTACCGGTTCAGGAATAGCAACATTGCCGCCAAAACATCGCGGAGCACACGGCTCAACATGGTCTGTGACATCCCACCAGCAGTCGCCACAGTATGTTGGAAGGTACCGGTGGCAAAGAAGTGTAGGGCTGCCATCACCTTCACCTTGGGGGTCAGCGCTGTAGGATACGGCCGGCCAGGCTGCAAATGTGGGGACAACTGCACTGCCAAATCCTCAATCAGCTGCCTGGTGAAGCGGTACCGTCGGATGCTGTCCCGTTCCACCATCGTTGCCAGGTCTGGGAATGGTCGATGGACAGCAGGAGCCCCTGCAGTGCAGAGGAGAAGTAAGCAAGATTGTCAGTCACCCCACATATGCGGCATTGAACACACTCAATATACCAACATACATCATTATGAGGCACAACTACATGAAGTGTGCAGTTCCGTAAGGACATGTATGGTACATACATGGCCAACATCTGTCAACACGGTCCAACAGGTGGCATCAATTAGTCCCAGGTTGGCCCATTGGATATCATGAGGCCGTGTCACAGTTCCCATCTCCTGCTGCCGTGTCACAATCACCCCCACAGTGACATGTGAGGACAGATGTGCCCCAGGCACCACAGCTCAACGACAGGTACATTCCCAGGGACCCTGTATTGCCACATGGACACTGGCATTACATGGAGTATCATGTATACACCACAGCAAAACAACCATGACCCCCACAGGTAGTGGTCCCACTTGCCACGGAAGGACAGACATGGACGTCTGTGACACACACACGCACAACATCAAAGTCCATGCACACACAACGTGGATGTGGAGACTGTCTCCCATTGTGCACATGAAATCAGAGACATTGTAAACACTACATGCACAAAGACTGTGGAGGACCATCACTATTGTGCCACTGGGACACCCTGGCTCAAACATACCGTCCCACATGGGACTCACGGGGTATGTGACTTGACATGCACATACACCACCGTGAAATGTGACCATGGCACATGCACAGATATGAACAGTTGCACATCACAGTGGTCATGTACACGTAACACCCAGGATCCTGTCCCCATGAACACGTGCACAGCCTGGGGGTGGCTGCCCACAGGTGACACCCACAGGACAACATGTACACCAACATACACACAATAGGAAATGCAGCCTTACATGCCTTATGATAAAGTTTGGACAGGCTGTCGTGATGTAGGTGTGCCCCTCACTCCCTGGGAGCTATCTGTGGCTGGCATATGTCCATCTGAGACAGGCATGCTGACATATGCCAGTCACATGTACAGTGATGCGTTGAACAGCAATGGACCGATCGGTGCCCCCGGCCGGCCCATTGCATTCATTGTGTGCGGGTACGTGATGTACCCCTGTACGCGTTGAACTGCAATGGACCGATCGGTGCCCCCGGCCGGCCCATTGCATTCAATGTGTGCGGGTACGCGTTGTACCCCTGTACGCGTTGTACTGGAATGGACCGATCGGTGCCCCCGGCCGGCCCATTGCATTCAATGTGTGCGGGTACGCGTTGTACCCCTGTACGCGTTGTACTGCAATGGACCGATCGGTGCCCCCGGCCGGCCCATTGCATTCAATGTGTGCGGGTACGCGTTGTACCCCTGTACGCGTTGAACTGCAATGGACCGATCGGTGCCCCGGCCGGCCCATTGCATTCAATGTGTGCGGGTACGCGTTGTACCCCTGTACGCGTTGTACTGCAATGGACCGATCGGTGCCCCCGGCCGGCCCATTGCATTCAATGTGTGCGGGTACGCGTTGTACCCCTGTACGCGTTGTACTGCAATGGACCGATCGGTGCCGCCGGCCCATTGCATTCAATGTGTGCGGGTACGCGTTGTACCCCTGTACGCGTTGTAATGCAATGGACCGATCGGTGCCCCCGGCCGGCCCATTGCATTCAATGTGTGCGGGTACGCGTTGTACCCCTGTACGCGTTGAACTGCAATGGACCGATCGGTGCCCCCGGCCGGCCCATTGCATTCAATGTGTGCGGGTACGCGTTGTACCCCTGTACGCGTTGTACCGCAATGGACCGATCGGTGCGCACCCATTGACAATGGCCTTGCCTGGCAACGGACGCGTTTTCGAATTTCGAACGAGTCGGTTGCTGGAAAATCAGTTGGTCACCCACAACAATGTTGCAAAATCATGTATGTCATGAAGTTGAAGATTTGAAGGATGCTGTGGGCGTGTTTTGGTGCTGCTATTCCATGGATTGGCCAGATTCAGAAGATGCAAACGACTTGGACCTATCACTTTGGACACAAGGGACAGTATCTGCCTCTCCAGCACATATATATTGCTGGCTGTTCCCCTGAGAGCTCACTTGCCTGCACTACATGCTCCAGGACGCCATCTGCCACTGCACTGCTGCTGTCTCTGCCCCTCTGGACCCTGCAATGGCACGTACTGTGGAGAGAGCCCCAGCCTTCAGCCTTGAAGAGAACCAGGCCCTGCTGGACAGCCTACTTCCACAGTACAGCAAGCTGTATGGGACACCAGGGGAGCAGGTGAGTGTTCTGTGCACTGCCTTTCTGAATGTGCATATTGTCTGACTAGCAAGGCTGAAAGTCTGCACGCCACTGGCTAGCAGGCTCACTGAGTAGTTGTCACCCCCCATAGTGTGTAGTGACATGCACTGGACAGGTATGGTGCAGTGACAGTGCATTTGAACAAGGTTTTACTTCCCATGCAATGATACCATGTAGTGACGTCTGGCAAACTGTCCATGGGCAGCTTTGCACTGCCTGTGTACATCATGTGCCCCTGTGATTGAGACATGTATATACAACTGTGTCATGCACGGATATGTTGCATGTGTAGTAATGGCCTTTTCACTTTGTCATCCTGACAGGTTAATGCCCATCGGAAGCAGGAGATCTGGAAGGACATCGTCCGGGCTGTCCGGTCCGTGGGGGTCTACAAGCGCCGGATCCGCAACTGCCAGAAGAGGTGGCAGGACCTTCGGGGCTGGACCCGGAGGATTGCACGGGTCCAGCTGAAGCTGTCGCCTCCTCGCAGGAGGGGCGGAACACGGACCCTGACCCCCACATGCTCCAGATCCTGGCGGTGGTGTTTCCAGACCTGGATGGGCAGCTGAAGGCCAGACAGCAGCAAGGAGGGGTGAGTCAAAGACTGCACTGTGAACTCTGTATTACATGCTTTGTGCCCTCCTCTGGCCTGGTTCAACTGCCACAGTGCAGCAGTCATGTTGTCCAGGAGCCATGTCCCTCTATTGTGCACTGCCCACTGTTCATCTGATACCCAGGTGTGGCCCTTACATTCAGGGAATTGTGTCACTTGGGACTGTGTCCTTGCAGTTTGCTTCACTAAAGGTGGGGGACAGCATCTGTTTCCCTAACTCTGTTGTGGGCATCATGGGTGGGTCCATTGTTCACACAACGCCTGTGTTTGGACATGTAATCTGCGTGTTGCTTTGATATGCGGTCCACTTGCTGAGCTGAGCCACCACATGTGCCTGGGGTATGTGGCACACGCCCATGCAGCGGGTGGGAACAATGTTTGGGCCCCAGGAGTGTGCAGATTACGTGTGTCACACATACATAGCCAGCTATCCACTGTCCAGGGCTCATCCCTCATTCATGTGGAGCAGGACAGTCATGCCTACTCCAGGCCATGCAATGCACTCTGTACTCCCACTCCCGTGTATCAGCTGACACATTGTGCGCAGTGATTTGACCTCTCGGGTGTCTGCCTCTGTGTCAGTGTGCTGTGGATTACTTGCCAGGACTGCTGGGGTGTTTCTTGGTAGGGGCTCAGCATGCCCCTGGAGATGTGACCATAGGAGACGATACTTGTGTGTCACATAGGTGTTTGATCAGCTGCCCGTGCAGACTGGGGTATGCGAATGTGAAGTTCAGGCAGCTGTTCCCCATTCACAGCAGATTGTGAGGGGCTCAGGTTCAGAGGGTAGTGTCACAGGTCTCCCATATGTCCAATAGGTATGACCTGGACAGATGAGGGTTAAGATGTGTTGTGTGGGGGATGTACATGTGCACTTGTGCAGCTCCAGGACTTGCATTCCCCATGACCTACTATTGTGACACAGTGCATAGTGTTGTTGTCTGGCTGCCAAGTTATACATCACTGAGACAGTGATGTATGACTTAGCAGTCATGCCTCTGCCATGGCATGTGTCAACTTATTTGTGGTCCTGCAGGGGAGTGACATGTGCTACATGCACACCATTGTGGCGATGGCTATCAGGACATGGGTGCATCATGGTGTCTGTCGCTGGTATGCATCACATGCATTTCCTATTTGACTCTGGGCATCCCTTTCATCCGGAAACCTGTACTGACTCAGTGGCAAGAGCTGTGATGTGTGCATGTCCACATGCCACACCGTGTCCTCTGCACTGTCCAACTACTGTGTACTTGGTGCATGTGTCCACACTGGGGTGTTGCAATCCAACAGACACCAGACAGATGGGTGCAAGGCCATGTGGGATGTGAGTGCCATGCTTGGCATCAGACTGACAATTGGCTTCTCCTGTTCAGTTAGGGCACTTTTAGCAATGTACAACTAATGATGCCAGGGCTTGCTCTGTAATGTGCTGTGCTCACAGTGGTGTGTGCGTTTGGTGCAGGTGACTGATGTCTGTCTGTTTCCCCATTGTTTGCAGATACATCCACTGCCACGGAAGGGGACAGCTCCACGGACCAGGAGGAGCCAGAGAGCCAGACTGGGTCAGCAGCCGAGGAGTGGTCGGAGGGACCCAGTGGCACGGAGGGCGAGGGGAGCCACACCGAGGAGTCCTCAGCACCATCCACCTCAGCTGAGGACCAGAGCAACTCGGAGGATGACTCCCTTATGGAGGCGGGTGTCAGCAGCCACCACACCCCAGCTAGTGTTGCAGTCCCCACCACCACCAGCACCACCACCGCCCTCCCATCGGCTCCCATTCCCCAGGTCCGTGGAGGCTCCCATGTTCGGGGCGTGTCTCCTTTGGGCCAGGCACCGCACCCCCTGCCCCTGTGTCCCCTGCTGCCCTGAGTGAGGAGTCTGTGTACCTCCTTCGCCAGCTCCATGTAGGGCAGACAGCCATGCTGAGTGTCCTCCATGAGCACACCGCTCTGTTGACTCAGCTGGTGTCGTTCATGGAGGGCATCTCATCGGGCATGTCTGATCTACAGAGGGGCAATAGGTCCATGGACTCCTCCCTGACGGCAGCAGTGTCCCTCCTCAGACAGTCCCTCACCCCTCCTGCCTCTGCTCCATCCACACTCCCCAGCACCTTACCCGTCCCAAGCACACACACACACCGGCACAGGCACACACCAGCACACACACGTCCAGCACACAGACACACACGCCACAAACAAAACGCACGCACAGTCAGGGGACTGAAACCAGACTCACAGGGGATGGCCCTGGTACACACACATGCATCCACGGGCACTGCGCAGTCCTCAGTTGCCTCTCCCTCCAAAACACCCTCCCTTGCCTCCCTTGCCTCACCTGCAACCCCAAAGACCCAGCACCTCTTCCTCAGTGACCTCGGCCTCTTCCCCTCCGATCCAGCTGCTCCTGCATCCAGGGGGAAGAGGAAGCCCCCCCACACGGAGCAGAGTGCCCCTCGCCCCCGGACACCCTCCCCCAGGCGCAGACAGACTGAGGCCCCCACCCGCAAGTCCCCATGGAGTGGTAAGAGCAAGACCCCGCCACCGCCCTGCAGCTCAAGCACCAGGTCTCCTTCCTCCATCCCTCAGGCCCCCACTCCACAGGTGCCCCCACCACACCCTGCCCCAGGTTCCCCCACCCACAGATATACCATCCCCAAGAGGATCCGGCCTTCTCCCCCTGCCACTTGCTCTCCCGGCACCACACCCCCCGCTGCGCTTGTCTGTGCCACTGATGTGGTGAGGGTGTCCTCCCCCTCTGTCCAGCCCACCTTGCCTGTTCCCCATTCTCCTCCCCTGGTGGTAGGCACTGCAGTGGAGTCCACTACCAACCTGTCTGACTTGGGCACTGCAGTGGCGGACCTGTCCACTCCATCTGCAGGGTCCACTGCAGTCGTGCCGGCACCCACAACATCTGAGCCATGCCCCCCAGTTGTGCTGGCACACACCATGTCAGACACCTCCACTGCAGTTGTCAGTGGCTCTCCAGCACCCACCACCCCTTCCCTGCTTCCTCCTGGTGAGCCCTGATCCTGTCCCTGCGGTGCCTGGCCTACCCCCCGGTTGCCCCTCCTAGTGGATTGTCCCTGGTTTTGTGCAGGCATGTGTAGGGTGGCATCTGCCACTGTCACCCACTTGTGACTTTGTTGATGGACTGGCCATTGGCCTTTGTTTATTTTCTACCGGACTTCTACTTTTAATGCCACATATGCTGAATAAAGCAACTTTCTGTTCTCTAGTGCTTTTGCTTCTGATGTACATGATGTTGATGATGCTAACCATGCCCTTGCTGCAGTGATGGTGATATTTGGTCTCATGATAATGAAGTGTTACTGTGCAGGAACCCATGTGGTCCAGGGGGAATGTGTCCTATCCTGTGGTGTATCCATGTCATCCATAGCAGCATCTGAGGGTGTCGTGTTCAGTATTTGGCAATGGGATTTCCTACTTAGATTGCCTATTTCACATCTGTGGCTTCCACCCCTGCACATCTGTTGTGCCTGCCATTGTTCAATTCGTCTACTTCCCTGACCGTGTGGCCATCTCCAGTGGACATGCAGGTTTGGGCATCAATGGGGAAGGACTCATCTGTGTTGTCAGTGCAACATTGCTATACAAGTGAGTTGGATCTGTGCTGATGATTCCGTTGGCACTTCCATGACCAGGCTGATGTTATGGGAGCCCTCATTTGGTGCTAATTGTTGATTGTGTGACCAAGTGCTCAGCTGACATGATGGGGCCCTACTGAGGCAACATATGGCACAGCTTTCCTCACACAGGAGTGGAGTCCCCTCATGGCAGTGTGTACTCCTGTGACATTGCCTGCGCCCAAGGTGTGTGTTGTATGTGCATGTCTGTGTGTTCACTTCCGTTTAGCTGTGCATGCTGTGATCCCTAGTGTTGTACCTGTTTGTGATGCTAGCTGAGTTGACCTATGTTCACCCAAAGTCTTCGCCCTGGGTTCTCTGTGATGTGGGTGCATGGCACATTACTGGTCATCAGGGTGTCACCCATAGGTGTGTTTGCTGTCAGGGCTGAGTTTGTGTGCAGACGCAGATGGGTCACAGTCAGGTTTCCCCTTGGCACTTGTTGTTTGCCCCTGTCATGTGATTTCCAGTTTGTGTTATCTTTCAGTGATTGTGACACGTTGTGTGTGTGACTGCTGGCACTCCTCAGGGGCCGGGCTGCAATGTTGGTTGTTGTCTATGTGTGTTCTTTGTGGGTGACCTTGGCTTCTTCATTGGTGTGTGACTGTGATCCCATTGGTTGGTGTGGTATTGCCGTCATGTCCATGTACAGCGTAGTGTGCAGTGTGTCAGACATTCAGGAGTCTTGTTGAGTGGCCATGTGTGATGTGTTTCTGCACCTTGGTTCCCACCCACCTCCCTGGAATAGTCATGGGTGCATGTGCAATGTCACCAGTGCATGTGTGCTTCACTGCTGCACATTGTTGGAGGTCGAGGGGTGTGGTGTTGAGTGTGTGCAGATGAGAGTTGTTGCCCGGCTAGGCCCCTGCCTCCATGTTGGCCTTGGCTTACTGGCCATGCTGTTTGATTTGTGCTTGTGTAGGTGTGATGGTAGTTAGTTGCTCAGGACACATGACTGTGGTTCACAGTGTGAACCACATTTAGCTTTGTCATCACAGTGGGATTGTAATGCAGCCCAGGGTCACCACATTGGGGGGCCCTGGGGGTGGTGCTGTGGTGTCTGTGTCTTGCTGTGTCAGTTGCTGTCCCTACGTGCCTGTGTGACATGTGTGATTTGTGCTCCCTCTCATCTGACAATGCCTGCTTGCCCACATAGGGGATTTGGATCCATGAGTTACCTTTGTGTGGCACTGTATGCACATCTGTATGATTGGTATTCAGGTCTCCTCATGTGTTGTGTGGTTGCCTGGGGACACTGGCACCCCCCCTCACCTGTTGTGTATGATGTGCAGTGTGGGTCTGCCTGTTTGTGTTTGTGCATCTGCACCACTGCATTGGCATATCTTGGGTGTGCCATTGGCTGTATGTAGTTTGGTGGGTTTCCCCTGCTGTCCCTGGGACTCCTAGGTCATCGGTCAGCACAATGATCATGGTTTGTGTGTCCAATTGCTGCGATGGTATGGTATCTGTTCACCTCACATCTGCAGTCTCCACAGGGTATCTGCATTTGTGTGCCCATTGGTGCAAATATGTGGGTCTGCATTCTGATGGTCACTTCTGTCATTGTGTCATTGATGATTGTTGACGGTGTCAGCCCCCATGGGTGTTGTTTGTCTGCACATGGCCAAAGGTATGTCTTATTTGCACTGCAGTATTTGGCTCCCCCAATTTATGTTGCAATGGGACACATACACTACTTTGCCACTGATGTGTTTGTTGTTCTGTGACCAGGAATCATCCATGCAGTTTGGCAGTTGCACCTCTTTCTTTGTCAACACTTACCTTTTGGTCACTGTGATGATGGGGGTTTGGACCCCATTGCCACAATGTTCAAAATGTGCTTCAGCTATGGACCTCACACTTACATTTTGGTCACTGTGATGATGGGGGTTTGGACCCCATTGCCACAATGTTCAAAATGTGCTTCAGCTATGGACCCCACACTTACCTTTTGGTCACTGTGGTGATGGGGGTTTAGACCCCATTGCCACAATGTTCAAAATGTGCTTCAGCTATGGACCCCACACTTACATTTTGGTCACTGTGATGATGGGGGTTTAGACCCCATTGCCACAATGTTCAAAATGTGCTTCAGCTATGGACCCCACACTAACATTTTGGTCACTGTGATGATGGGGGTTTGGACCCCATTGCCACAATGGTCATGGCCTGCTTGCATTGTGGGTGCCACACACATATATGTGTGGCACATGTGCTAGGGGGTCACATTGTATGTTCAAAGTCATGTTCGGTGTTGTAGGCATTTGACACAGTCTACACACGCTTGTCATGGTGTTGGGGGGATGTCTTCTTGCATTCCCTAGGTTGTGGTGTGCTGGTTGTGTCATGCATTGTCCATCCTATGAGTGGGGGTGGTAGTAGTGGTTGGCATCCAGCCCCCCCTGGGTGTGGGTGGTAGTAGTGGTAGCCATCCAGACCCCCCTGGCTGAGGGTGGTAGTAGTGGTAGGCATCCAGCCCCCCTGGCTAAGGGTGGTGGTAGGCATCCAGCCCCCCTGGCTGAGGGTGGTAGTAGTGGTAGGCATCCAGCCCCCCTGGCTAAGGGTGGTGGTAGGCATCCAGCCCCCCTGGCTGAGGGTGGTAGTAGTGGTAGGCATCCAGCCCCCCTGGGTGAGGGTGGTAGTAGTGGTAGGCATCCAGCCCCCTGGCTAAGGGTGGTGGTAGGCATCCAGCCCCCCTGGGTGAGGGTGGTAATGGTGGTAGGCATCCAGCCCCCCTGGGTGAGGGTGGTAGTGGTGGTAGGCATCCAGCCCCCTGGGTGAGGGTGGTAGTAGTGGTAGGCATCCAGCCCCCCTGGGTGAGGGTGGTAGTAGTGGTAGGCATCCAGCCCCCCTGGCTAAGGGTGGTAGTAGTGGTAGGCATCCAGCCCCCCTGGCTAAGGGTGGTGGTAGGCATCCAGCCCCCCTGGCTGAGGGTGGTAGTAGTGGTAGGCATCCAGTCCCCCTGGCTAAGGGTGGTGGTAGGCATCCAGCCCCCCCTGGCTAAGGGTGGTGGTAGGCATCCAGCCCCCCCTGGCTGAGGGTGGTAGTAGTGGTAGGCATCCAGCCCCCCTGGGTGTGGGTGGTAGTAGTGGTAGGCATCCAGCCCCCCTGGCTGAGGGTGGTAGTAGTGGTAGGCATCCAGCCCCCTGGCTAAGGGTGGTGGTAGGCATCCAGCCCCCCTGGCTGAGGGTGGTAGTAGTGGTAGGTATCCAGCCCCCTGGGTGTGGGTGGTAGTAGTGGTAGGCATCCAGCCCCCCTGGGTGTGGGTGGTAGTAGTGGTAGGCATCCAGCCCCCCTGGCTGAGGGTGGTAGTAGTTGTAGGCATCCAGCCCCCCCTGGCTAAGGGTGGTGGTAGGCATCCAGCCCCCCCTGGCTGAGGGTGGTAGGCATCCAGCCCCCCCTGGGTGAGGGTGGTAGTAGTGGTAGGCATCCAGCCCCCCCTGGCTAAGGGTGGTGGTAGGCATCCAGCCCCCCCTGGGTGAGGGTGGTGGTAGGCATCCAGCCCCCCTGGATGAGGGTGGTAGTGGTGGTAGGCATCCAGCCCCCCCCTGGCTGAGGGTGGTAGTAGTGGTAGGCATCCAGCCCCCCCTGGCTAAGGGTGGTAGTGGTAGGCATCCAGCCCCCCCTGGCTGAGGGTGGTAGTAGTGGTAGGCATCCAGCCCCCCCTGGCGAAGGGTGGTGGTAGGCATCCAGCCCCCCCTGGCTGAGGGTGGTAGTAGTGGTAGGCATCCAGCCCCCCCTGGGTGTGGGTGGTAGTAGTGGTAGGCATCCAGCCCCCCCTGGCTGAGGGTGGTAGTAGTGGTAGGCATCCAGCCCCCCCTGGCTAAGGGTGGTGGTAGGCATCCAGCACCCCCTGGCTAAGGGTGGTAGTAGTGGTAGGCATCCAGCCCCCCCTGGGTGAGGGTGGTAGTAGTGGTAGGCATCCAGCCCCCCCTGGGTGAGGGTGGTAGTAGTGGTAGGCATCCAGCCCCCCCTGGGTGAGGGTGGTAGTAGTGGTAGGCATCCAGCCCCCCCTGGCTAAGGGTGGTGGTAGGCATCCAGCCCCCCCTGGCTAAGGGTGGTAGTAGTGGTAGGCATCCAGCCCCCCCTGGGTGAGGGTGGTAGTAGTGGTAGGCATCCAGCCCCCCCTGGGTGAGGGTGGTAGTAGTGGTAGGCATCCAGCCCCCCCTGGGTGAGGGTGGTAGTGGTAGGCATCCAGCCCCCCCTGGGTGAGGGTGGTAGTAGTGGTGGGCATCCAGCCCCCCCTGGCTCAGGGTGGTGGTAGGCATCCTGCCCCCCCTGGGTAGGGGTGGTGGTGCGCATTCAGGCCCCTGTGTGCATATGTGGCATTGGTGATGGGCATCCCGCCCCTATGGTGCTGCTGTTGCTGGTGTAAGTATATTCTGCATCCCTCTGTGTGTGTGTGTGTGTGTGTGTGTGTGTGTGTGTGTGTGTGTGTGTGATGTGTGTGTGTGTGATGTGTCGTGTACGTGTTGTATGTGTTTTGTGGTTGGTGTCTGACTTACCTTCTGCGCCGTACGTGTCCGTGCCTGTTCCGGTAGTAAATGTAGAATATTGGTATGATCGGGACGAAGGGATTCATGGTTGGTTCGTGTCGTTCGTCCTTCTCGTTGCTTCGCGTCGTCCTCGTCGCTTCGCGTCGTCCTCGTCGCTTCGCCTCGTCGCTGGCGTGTTCGTCTCGAAGCCGTGGATCGTGTTGTGGCGCGAATCGGAGCTTATGTGCGCCTCTCCCGGATGCTTTGACGTGCCGTGCGTAGCGACGGGTTCGGGCGCGTACGGAAAGCGCATCGTACTCGTTCGGCAGGACGGAGCTGCATTTTTCCTTCCGTGCGACTCGATTCGGCGTTTCCGGATTCGCCTCGGTCGGGGAACAGGACCTGGTTTGGGTGAGTACGGCTCGGCCGGATTCTGTGCTGTTGTGCGCATCGTACTTACTCGTTCGGTGTGCTGTACGGATCGGTCGGGAAACAGGCTTTCGCATGGCTTTTTTCCCAACCGAATGGTATTGGGTGCGCCTCCGACCGAGATCGGAATCGGCCCCCCAGTCTCTTCCCACATACTATCAACAGTAAAACCATTATCCTGGCAGTCAGCATTGCCCTTTTACCTTCATCCCCACCAACACACCAGTCTAACACCAAGGCTAAATCTGTCCAGTACTAAAAGTAGCTAACTGTTTAACCCCCTCCCCCCTATTTTCCTAGATAGTCTAATCACTAGCCCCCACTTTTTAAATCCTGTTCTTCCTGGAGGATCAGAGAAATCTGAGATGTAGGAGACTTAGTGAATGATCTGGCAAAATGGTGCTGCTTGAACTTTGCGCTATGTGAGAAAGGGCTCACGAGTGAAAGCTGTTGAATAAAGTGTTCTACGGTGGTATCTGGGAGTGAAGACAGAATATTGAGTTGTGGAAACGTCATTCGATAGTACTGGTGTTTTCTATAGACCGGAGAGCGCCACGAGACAATTGATTTTGAACATAACGAAGTATTTGGCTGAGCCTAGTACTCCACTTCTCCTGAAGACGGATTTCCAGGGATATTTTGGTCTTCATCCAGTGTACGCTGAGACTGGTCCCACTTACATGTATATACTGGAATAATTAAAACCAGTCGTCTTTGAAAGGTTCACTAGTGCCCAAGTGTGGACTACTGCCAGATCAGAAACTGGTGTCTGGGCAGAGAAGACTATCAAACGGATTTTGGCCGAATTTGCTCCAAGCTCTACTATGCCATCCACATAGCAGTGGGCAAGTGAGTGAAATATCCTTTGCCCGTCATGCCAGCTTTTACAAGATGGAGGAGTCCTGCCATGTGCATTGGTTAGAAAGCAGAATGTAGGGCACAGACTCTCGCCAATCCTGAGCTAGTAGATTGTGTTCTTGCACTAATCCTACTATGCATGGTGTAGGTGAGAATCTCTTTGATGGTATCTTTGTCAGCAGCCATATTTCACCTAGTGGCCACCTCAAAGTAGGGCAAAGGTATCTCCTTTAGATCCAGATCTGAATAGAAATTACTAATTCAGGTGATAACCGGTTTCTTCCTGGATTCAAAACAGCCCATAGAAAATGGGGTATGAAAATGAGTTGTTTTTTTTGGGGGGGGGGGCTTGCGGGGGTGCACAAAGTCGCCTCTCTCCATCACATACGAACAAATAATAGGAGAACTTTATTGTTGAAAAATGTGATGTTTTGAAGACTCCAGTTTTAACAGCAGCACAATGATTGCTTTTATTATGATTCGTTCAGTAAGTCAAAAATAACACTTCAAGCTGAAGGGTTGAGGCCTTTTAACAAAGCAGAGGTCCAACTTTATTCCCTTTAGATTGACTTGTTTCTATATGATCTCTTTTTTTTTTTTTGAGGAGGAGGATGAGGCTCTGCTATCTTTTAGTAGCACCAGCAGAAATACTGTCGGACCAATTAGCCCCTTGTTACCAGAACTGGCTGAAGTCATGATTAACTTGCCTGCATTGCGCACACTGCAAAACTTGATTGCTTGAAAGTGCAACGTCCGAAGATGGGAAACATAGCACCACAGCAACTGTTACAATGGAATATGACACGTTATTTCGCATGCCATTACTTCGCATGCCATTACTACGCGGTTATTACTTAGCAATAACCGTTACAACGCAAGTTTTTAGTTCGCATGCCATTACATTGAAAGTGTTAATGTATACGAAGTAAAAACTTGCCTAGTAATAAAAATGGTATGCAGAATAACGTGTCCTATTAAAAAAAGACATTTAACCCCTTTTTAAAATGTTTAAAACACAACACTACTTTAAATAATAAATAGAAGTACACTACCCTACACATCTAAAAATGGAAAACACTACCAAAACACTACACTACCCTACACTACTGAAACACCACTACACTACCCTTAACCCTAAATCACTACCCCTGCACGAACATACGCATTCCCCCACTCCGGTCCCTCCACTCATTCACTACCCATCAAAACCCCCCGACACTACACTAAACACTAAAACATTAACCTACACTACACTAACACCACAACCCTACCCTAAAACACTACCCCCAGCACAACACTACCCCTAGCCCCAGTGCTGTCCCTACTCCCAAACACTACCCTACACGACATCCCGACACTACCCTAAAACACTACCCTACACTACCCCTATCCCCAGTCCTGTCCCTACTCCCAAACACTACCCTACACGACATCCTGACACTACCCTAAACCCTAAAACATAACCCTACACTACACAAACTCCACACTACCCTAAAACTGTACCCCCAGCACGACACTGCCCCTACCCCAGTCCCTACACTACACAAAACACTACCCCTCACGACCCCCTACACTACCGTAAACACAAATACACTACAATACGCTACACAAACCAAACTACACTTCCCAAAAACAACGCCCCCGGCTTACCTCTCCTGACGGCCTCCTCGTAGGTGTTGAACACTCCCTCCATGACGGCTGGTCCCGCTCTCACAATCCTTAATCCGCCGCTCCTTGTCACCACTCCCCCTTCCTGGGACGTCATGTGATAACAGTGGAAACAAAGGTAGGAAATTACTTCACGGCAGTTAGTGCGATACGTACAACGCATGCGTTGTAACCGCGCGTAGTAATGGCTATGCATTGTTACAACTTGCGTAGTAACGGTATGTGCACTAACAGCCGCGAAGTAATGGCTGTTCACCGTTACAATGAGCTAATTTCAGCTTTTTCAGGCACAGGGAGCACAGATGACAGATTTTCCATAGTTCAGTGCTGTGTTGTATAGATCGGAAGATGCATAGTTACTTAGATTGCATAGTGGGTGCATAGTTCAGATGGATACTAACTTATGTCATGAGAACAAAGTTGGAGAATTGCCAGGAAATCGTTCCAACAAATGGATAGAAATGAAGAATTTGGAGAAGGGAGTGGTTGATTGTCGAGCACTGCAGCAAAGTCCAGAAACATGAGGACATAAGACCTGCCATTAGCTTTGGCAGCACGATAATCACTAGAGACTATGGTAAGAGTAAAACGGAATCTTCTGAGAACAGATTAGAATGGGTGTGCTTTGAGGAGGACTACATCATACTTCTTGAATTTGGTCCATGTGTCTCAGACTTCTGTGCAAATTATGTGTTATAAGTTGATTGTAGTTCGAGCTGCAGATCTGTTCTTTTCAAAATCAATGCTTGGTTGCAGAGCCACTTAATAAAATTAGACGGCATTGATTCAGTCTCTTTAGTACAGATTTGCACCATTGTCGCCAGCCTAAGTGTTACCTAAAATGACTTAAGAGATTGGACACCACCACCTCTTTTCCTGTGATCTTACTAATTAAACCTCATAGCAGGCTAGAACCCTGCATCTGCACCGGCTGCTCCTAAACATTTTTTTATCTTCTGTGTTTGGTATCGTACATCTAAGACTCGTGGTGTGACTTTGTTTTTCTCCCCGGGGACCAGTAAAAGTAGTTCATGGTAAAATAAAGTGGAGTGAAGAGTGCAGCAAATGCAGAGATACTTGGCACATGTTTTCCGGCTCTGCATTTTAGAGCCACTGTGAAGAGATCTTTTCAGCAGATCCATGGCAAGTTCTCCCAATTCTAAAAAACAAAAAAAGGCCTTATAAAATCTATCAACCCCTTCGGAACACCCTCTACCCTGCCTTACTCTATTCTGCACTTATTTAACATCTTGGGTGGGATCTGTTTAGGGCCACTTTTCTGACATGATTGAATTCAAAGTCTGTACAGATGGTGTAATAATATTTATTGACATACCTTTATGGTCCCATGAGTAACTTGCACTTACTTGACTTAGTATGTGTTTGCATCAGTCCCCTCTAGAATAAAATCCTATTTGATGCATAATCGATTTGGATGTTCAGTTTACTAGAAATAGTACAGACTACTTGCATATAAAGATTTTTTTTAAATCAAGAAAGTGAAATTCTTACTTTGCAACGAAGAGTGGCAGTTACAAAGCATTGTCATCAAATATTATTTATTACTTGTGACCAAGCCTTTTTCTTTGGTCTTCCTCCGAGCTGGTGGTTATGATTCAGTCATCATTTTGCTCCTTAATCCGGTTTGTGCTCACCTGTAAGTCCAGTTCTCATGACGATTGGACTACGCACGGTTCTCCAAAGTCAGTCCTGGAGGGCTGGATCCATGCCAGATGTTTAAGACCTCTACATTAATCTAAATGGGGATATGCTAAAAAATCTGGCATGGATCCAGCCCTCCGGGACCAAGTTTGGAGAACCCTAGACTAGATCAATGCAAGACAACGTTTAATAATGTATTTGAACAGCACAAATACTGAACGGAGTTGCCATTGCAAGTTTGCTTGAGGTAGACCGGTGAGCTTTGGCATATTGAGGCTAATTCCTCTCATAACAGTTAACCTTGCATGAAGAAATGTACTCAGTTTTTGCCATCGGAGGACCACAATGGAAACCTATGTGGTGAATGTCTTCAGTGTGCTGGTGTTCTGCGGTAGGTCACCCGCCTCCTCTGAATCAGCTGATCGTATCCTCAGAACCAATAATCATCCATTCTCACACTGCTCCAGTGCAGTCCAGAGTAGATTGTCATGGTATTACCTCCTATTTCTGCTACAAATACGCTCAAGTGCTGAAAATCCGTCTGAGATTGAGAATTCTATCAATAGCTGCATCTCTGGTAAGAAACAACCATGTCACAGTTTTAGGGACCGCAACGCTCTTCATTCTCAAGTGCATGCAGTTAAACAGGTTTGATGAATTGGAAGTGGGTGCGGTGCACAAGAAGGATTAAATAAACTTACAAGCGACATGATTTGGTACTTTTCTTACCAGGACGTCTTTAGGAAGCCTGCCTGTATGTCTGTGAAAGATTGACACTTATAGTGAAGAGAGGATGTTACCTAAAGTGGCAGTTGTAGTCAAGGCTGTTCTGCAAGCTTGTGTTTACTACCCTTGTCTCTAGTGCTCCTGGGGGGTGTTATTCCAGTGCCCCTGCTTGTCATCACAAACCGAGTTTGTTTTGTCGGCTATTAAATGACTGTCTTCTAAAACCAGCCCTGCAGGTTCTTGTTGAGCCCCATCTTTTGGCATGGGGGTCACATCACAAGTGCTTGATTGACACTGAGGTTTTTTGCAGCTGCCCAGCCTCTGGCAATAAAGTATTGTAGTATCCTAGTGCCTTGTAAAATTGCTGCTCCCTCTCATCATCCAGACTCTGTGGTGGTCCCAAACATGTACACATGGATCGAAGTTACTGAAAAGAATGGTCAACCATTATTGGTAGGCCAAATGTGCTTTTGGATAAAATGGCAGTCATGGAGTAACCATACTTTTCAAACAACTTTGGCCTGTGTATTCAATGATGGACAGAAGCAGTTCAAGGTGAAACCAAAGACTGTATTTAGTGGAAAAATTAAGAAGCTCCGAATACTGGACCTGAAAGCTTAAGTTAGAGGATGGAGGGATTGGTGAGGTGGGCAATGCTGTCTTAACGCATGGGCACCCTGGGCAATTGCTTGGGGCTTCACGAGCATAGGGCCACCATGCAGACCAGAATTTAGCACTAATTTTCCGTTAAACACTTTTATTCCTGTTCATGGTTGTGTAGGCAGGGCCCAGTGCAACGCTTTGCCCAGGGGCCTATAATGCTGTTAAGACGGCCATGGAGGTGGGTGCTGTCTGTTCCTTCTACTAAGCGGCGGGGAGGGGACAAACATGGTACTTACTTTAACCTACCTGATGGAGATGGTTTGTCTCAAAAGCAGCTTTCTTGCTAAAGAGACACGCTAAAACATAAAATTTGCTAAATGCAAGGCTGATGCAGAGCGCCACTGAGCCATGTACCCCAGTGGTTCACCTGCTAACTCTCCACTACTGTGCAATTGCCTTTCTCTTTTCTCTGCTTTCCTGTTGGGCCTCTTTTAGACAGATGTAAGCAGCTTGCTTTTACAATTGCGGCTCCTACATCAGTGATGTCATCAACGATGTCGTTTAACGTGTCAAGAGTTATGAAATGTGTGAGGTGATTAACAGTGCATGGCGGGGCGCAAGTGATTGCTAGCTCAGAAAACTAGAACTGGTGAATTGCCTTTTTTTTAATATTAGGTTGTTATTTCAACATCTAAATATAACATCACTTTACACTTTGTATTTTCAGTGAAATTGTAGGGGATTTTTGTTACGTAAGCTAAGATCTTATCATAACTAAATATAACATCAGTTTAACCTTTGTTTTTTCAGTGAAAAAAATAAATATATACATATATTCTGCAACACATAGGCTTGTCCTTTTTAGATCGATGACATAGCACCCTAACTTTACTGGGAATCCTACATTAATATGCTTGCAACAGTGGTTTATAATAAGGTAGAGACAGGGGGTGATTAGCACTCCAGCCTTCTTGGTTTATGCTAAGATTAAATTACATTTTCATTTCAGGTTAATATCAAATATTTCAATGTTCTGGCATGTAGGGAAATTAAACCAAATGAAGGCTTATATTGAAGTTTTAAAGAAGCTAAGAACAACTCTCTTGGTATGCCATTATCTGCCACACCTAATATATGTAATGGTAGGTGTACACTGACCATGATATGCAATGTGTCTTTTGAGTGGCGAATGTAGCTATCTGTCCATGTGTCAATGACGCATCTCAACAGTAAGGGCTCTCATTTTGATGTCAGAGGGACCGCCACTGACAGGCCCTCGATGCGGTCCCATCAACATCCAGGCAAACGGTCCAACCGCCGCATTACGATGTGAACAGCTGGACAGCAGCGGTCTGGGGTACAGACCGACACCTCCGACAGGCTCAAGGAGCCTGTTAGGGCGGTGGTCGGACACTAATCCCCACAAAGGAGGAGGTGCCTGCACAGGCACTGCCGTAGGGATTAGGATAGGCCTTTTTATGGCAGTCCCGCCGCCATTAAAAGGCAGTTGGAAAGGCATTTTGGGGCCACAAGCAAGGGCCCCGTCCCCCGTGGGCCACTGCTAAGTGCCCGGGGGGGGGGCAGATGTTGTACCTCCCCAAACATCCATGTGCCAGGCACACGGTGCATGGATGTTTGAAAAGTGCTTTTGTCTACTGAGGTTTGTGCTGCGGCCTTTTTCCAGGCCGCAGCACAAGCCGCAGTACAAAAAGGCATTTTACAACAGCCTGCAAGGCGGTCTTATCCTAATAGGGCAGGTGGGACCGCTGACTCATTGTCGGACGGTCACCTGCCCGCAGCGATGGCAGTCGGACGCTCCTCCGGCCGCCATCATAATGTGGCCCTTAGTTCCTGAATTGAGTAAAATGGTTGGCTGCCGTTTGTGGCTTGCTCTGCTCCATAAAAATTTCCCCAGTGGTTCTGTAGTTCCACGCAAAATGTCAGAACTCTCATAATGTAGAGCAGTGCTACTTTCTATTGTGCTTAGTCCGCTTAAGACAGACATTGAAAAGTACAATTTCTCCAACTTTGCCACCAGCTTGTGGAAATAGCACGCCTCCAAATTTATATTTTTTCCTTACATATTTTAAAACAATTGGTTGCACTGGCTGCATCAATAGGTATTTGCGAATAACAGCCCTATTTTTCATATTAGATTTTTTTTAACAAAAAAATAAGTTTAAGCTCCCATTGCTTTGGTCTGGGCATCGTATCCAAAATAGCAAACAGATGTGTTTAATGCAGAGTGTGAATGTCTGTATAAAGCAACTCGAGTATGATGCAAAACAACCTAGCCATTCTGTTTGTAGTGGCAGATTTGTTCCCCTGCCCTTGCTGACACGTTTCTGTTTTCTTTGTGCAGCCCCTTGTTGATCCAAATTATGGGATATCTATCGAGTGTGTAAAGTTGAAGCGCCAGGTGGAGATGTATCAGTGGATAGAGCATGAAGAATCCAAGTAAGTTATGAAAGCTTTTGAAGTTATTGTTTCTGATTTGGCTTTAATTCTGGCAAATACAGAAATTATCCATGTCCTTTAGAAGCAGTAGCTGGACTCAAGGCTAGTAACGTGTCTCTAAAAATTAGGCTGCTTCAAAGACCACCTGAAGTTCCAAAAACAAAACCAGAAGCTGAAACATCAGTGGAAGAAGTCTTGGCCCTCATTGAAAGAGAAGGTTTCAAATGCACCCTACATACATTGCACAAAGAAACCTTCAATAGACTTAACTTCTGTACAAGCTGAACTCCAGGTAACGCTTTAATGAACTCACCAAGACCACTGTCCCAGTGTTCCTTTGATAACAATTAAATGGCTGTCTTCTTTTTCGGGACTCTGCAAACCACTGAAGATGCAAGAAAGGCAAATGTAGAAATTGCATGCCCAAGTCCCAGTGTTCAATTCTGACTAAGCATATGAATCCATTCCTTAAATTCACTTCTTCCACAAAAGGCACCGCGCATTTTGTTGTTACTCTGAAGTCCAGACTGCCTATGGCAACACCTTTTCATAGACTCTTACATCTCATCAGTGGCTCTCTCAAACAATTAAATACATGTGAATACAGATGTGCTACCTTCTTGCCAATCAAAGAAGGCCCCTGTGAACTTCACTGTGAAAACTATTTACTCATCTGTAAGTTGCCAACCTCTTCATGGAACCTACGGGTGCCACGGATTCAGAGAATGGTGTACCGCAGCTAACACTTCGACAAACATTTGGATGTGTTCCTCATGTGAAGTGCACAGGGCTACTTGGAATAGCAACAGGTTGGGGGTGCAGCATCAGCCGTAATGCGACATTTGCACTCATGTATTTTAAGGTATGCAATGTTGTAATATACACAGCAAAGGGGAAGAGTACGTTATCATAGTTTTGAACATAGCACTTCTAAAAAATAACCTTTCCAATTATTAGTTAAAAAATAAATACTTGGAAAAGGAGCACTTCTCAAAGTGTTTGTTCCCAGAATATATAGGATTGAGAATAAGGTGAAAGGGATGAAGGATTTAAGGGTATGGTGTGTATCAGATTAAAGATACAGGGATAGGAGCGTATGATATAAAGTTAAGGGTTACAGGTAAAGGGTACAGGCCATGTTATGGTTACCTTGTAGGCCTTAAATCTGGAGTCATTACACTGGTAGTCGTTACAGCTCCGGTTTCATTGTGGGACCTTTACTTCTCAAGAGTTTCTAGAGGGCGAGGACTGGCCAATGATGAAGCATGACACCTGGTGGTGTGTGAGACCAGTCCTTCACTTTTTGTGAGATGCCCACACTCACAATTTAACACTTAAGCACCTTGGTCACTATACTGGGAGCGTGCTACAGGGTATCCCAGCTTCTAGGGTACACACTAACATTGCACACATGAACAGACACACATGCACAGAGACTAACACACACACACACACACACCCCCGTCTCTCACTGCTCAAAAAGAGCTTACATCTCTGACTCGCACGTCAAAGATACACTTGGGCACTTTGGGAGCAGCATGGGGCAACAATCATGTCAGATACAAATTTAACAAGGAGGGCGCGTAGACAAGCCCTATCATGAGTTGCTGAGGAAAAGCACTTTAGCCTATGACTATTATTCACCTGCCACACCTGTTGTGTTGTCGCCTGAAGAGAAGAACAATAGGCACTTGAATTCTAGCTCTGCTGGTGAGCAACCCCTTTTAAAAATGCATAAATCACCTGTAAAGGGACTGTGGGCTTGGGTCTTCTGGGCTGAAAATATCCTGTGCCAGTGAAAAGTCGTGAAATTACGTACACCCCAGGGACTTTCAACCACAATACTCTTATGCCAATGAGGTTGGACTCATTGAGCGTGGTGCAGGTGAGGCCAAAGAGAGTCCTTGCATGTGTGAGACTGCCTTCCACCACAAAGGCTACATTCAGTCTGACACTTTAAGTGGGTGGGGGAGGGAAAGGGTGATGAAGATAGCTGAAGGGTGACTGGTTTCCTGGAGGAGGACTGAGGCATCTGACTCGGAGAGGAGCCCTCTTCATGGTGCAGAATGGTTTGTCTAGCAATCGTCTAGCCATATGTGGCCTGGAAAAAACTTTACATGACGTTTCTTAACTGGCTGCTATGGTGAGATTCCTGTGCCCTGCAAACGGTAAGGGTTACCCGGACGAGGGCTTGAGGTCTCGTGCCAGCATTTTCTGGGTACATGAATAATGCATTGCCAAGACATTTGTCATTATGGCTCAAAGGTTTCACAGGACAACAACCTGAGAGATAGAATTAACTGAATCTAGTTCAGTAGTAATGCCATTGCTTGGCCTGCAAGATCTGACATTGTATGCCTTACTCCTTTCTTAGGAAGAGACCCTGAAAGCCTTCATAATTGGCCTGGGCTTCTAAATTCTACCCACATTTGTAGTTTCTTACTGAAGGAGACAGACACCACTTAGGTTTTGAGCGTTGATACCTGAAAAGCCCATCTACGTGGAAATTGTGACCGAGTCCTTGCCAACAGCCTGCCAGCCTCTGAACACTCATGTTCTGTGTCCAAGTCATTTTAATTAGATGTAGAATTCATCATGGCCGATTGAAAGTTAATGTTCCCCCATCCCCCTCTCCAACATGACCAGTTCTGAACCTAGTGCTGGTCTTAAAATGACAGTTATTTACTGGTGACCAAGGTGCATACCTTACTTGGCTCTCAGTTTGTTAGCTCCCATCCTGAAGTCTTGTGAGTTGACTTGACAGTGACACTTTTTTTGGCCCAAAATTGCAGGAAAAAAATCACAAGAAAGAAATTTGGTAATGAAAAAAAATCGATACAAAAACACCGGAAAAGGACAGGTAATTAAATAAACAATGAGCAAAATAGGATAGAAAGGTAAGGAAAACAGTTAAGATACAAATGTACATAAAGGTTTATTTGACAGTAGAAAGTAATAGATAACAAACATTGGCAAAGCCAGAAGATGTACATGGGCGAAAGAGAGCACCGTAAAGCAGGGGAGAGCAGTGTTGAGCTGGTGGAAGGCAGAAGCACACAGGTGAAGGAGAGCAGCACGAGCGTGGATAGTGGGGAGAAGCACAAGAGATAGGCAGCAGGAAAACACATGCACTCTCCTGGAGTGCTTAGGCAAAATGAAGAAAGTAGTTCCCTAAAAGAACAGTGGAAGGACACAAGTAAAGAGTCTAAGCTCCAGGGGAGGTACAGACACAAGAGAGACAATGCAAGTAATCAAATAGGAAGCAAGCACATAAGAGTAAAGCACGTCCATTGTTTACCATCAGTTGTCATTATTGTCAAACCCACTGTAGGATCTGGTAAACTGGTAGATCTTTTGCAACCAGACAATATAGTTGTTTGGGAATCTCGACCTAAAAAGGAAAAAGGCATACTAAAAATGAAACAAAATGTGAATAAATTGATAAATAAAGAAAATTAGAATTAATATAAAGGGTGGTATAGGTTATCCTCCATAAATAAATAGAAAAATTATACATATGTATAAGAAAGGGTAAGGAAAAAAATAAACGGAAAAAAAGTCAGTCGGCAAAATACCGCCACCTACTGAAAAGAAAACTAACCCTTTTAGAAAAGAAAAAAAAACAGGAACTCTAAATTCGTTACTCCGATAAATAATCTCACAAGATTTCTGTCAAAGCAACTAATTCAGTCGAAAGTTTGCCATGTAACCCACTTGATGTCATAACTATCGGAAAAGCTCCAGACTATGCTTGTTTGGGTTGGTGCCAGAATGGAT
The DNA here is from genome assembly GCA_963921515.1 of Calotriton arnoldi. Lineage (NCBI taxonomy): Eukaryota > Metazoa > Chordata > Amphibia > Caudata > Salamandridae > Calotriton > Calotriton arnoldi. The sequence goes on along the minus strand of CAWUFW010005688.1, from coordinate 497,295 downwards.
TGGTGGAGGCGAAGAGATGCATAGCTATGGCTTGGGAGACAAACCTGAGGCCAAATGGCATACTGTGGAGCAGGATTTACACAAGTGAGTTTTGCTGAAAAAGCCATAGGAGATAAACATTGGCCTTGGGGAATGGTTTGAGTGTATGGGATTTGACACTTGGCCTTCAAGAGTATCCATCGATAGATTGACCGCATGAGTGAGATTTTTCGAGTCAGTATATTGGTAGCTGCTAATCTATTGATTAAGACCTACATTGATGGGAATTTCTTTTTTCACTTCCACTATACATTTAATAGGCAACGGGTGGTGCTGCACTTGATTGTCTCAAAGGATTTCATTATGAATTGCTGTGGCCTTCCGTGTCTTTAATACTAATAAAGAAATTCAAATAAATAGCGGAGGAGCTTTTATGCCAGCCATCCAGCACTGACTCTAACATCTTAGTTGCAGCTTGTCAAAAAAAAGAAAAAAAACCCTAAACAACGCTCTGTCATGTAGTTGTGCTGGTGGTTCACTGACACATTAAAACGTGTGGCAAGCTGAGGACATGAATAGCCTTTACATTTCACTCTAGGCGCTATGTGGTGTGAACAGGAGCTTGTATTTCTCTCTTATTGCTTGAGGTTAAGTCGACCTAACCCTCTTAGAACCTATATGTGAACATCCTGAATTTATAATCTGATGGGTACTTTTACCAGTAAACCAATGCTGCACTTTGCCTACTCAATTTACTTTACTATTTGCGCAGATATCCTTGCAGAAAAAACTGTAAAAAAGTGTAATATTAATTATCCTTGCCTTCAGAAGCTATAACACAACCTAGTGTATATTTTAACAAGCGAGTGAAATACACATATCAACGCTCTGCTTAATCCTGCTCCATTTACTCCTCTCCTCTTGGGAAGTGCATAGTCCCCAAATCTTTAGACAGGCCTCTTTCTCCATTTAACTAAAACCTGCCAAGTTGTCATGTATATAATCAGTTTGCAGTTAGATTAAGAATTACAGTTCATCTTTCAGTCTTCCTCACAAATTCATAGTGACAATAAGTATCTCAGGATTAACAAAATGTATTCCCAGTTTGAAGTTGGTGAATACTTTAATTTGAATATGCTACATTCCTTTACGGGATAAGTTGCGGAGTACAGAAAACATACATGGCATTGTATCCAAATGGTCCCAATTTTTAACTGTCCCATTTACCTTCATGAACACTTGACCACAACCATTGGACGAACACACCGAATGTGCTGTTCGTGTTCCTCCAGTAATGGTAGTTATGGCCTAGCATTCTTACGCACGCATTTGATGAGCACATTCTGCCCTGTTATAAAAACGGGAAATTCTAGCTTCCATTTTTCCTTCCCTACAAACCTAGTTCAGCCACTCTAATTTTTAATAACAATTGTCGGAACAATTGGCAATATGCTCCAGGAAATTATTTTGGGTGATCCCACAAAACGTTCTACTGGCCCTACATCACTACAAGAATTAAGTACTTACTGACATCCCAAACCTAGTTTTATTAGAGGAACACAACCAGTGTCTTGATAAAGGCCTTGTTTTTGGATGAAGGACATGTTATTTGAGCTGTTAACTATCTTTGATTTGATGTTCAGAAATGGACACTAAAATTTATATGAATGAATAAAGAAAAACATAAGGAGCAGATGATTGCAGCTGTATTGTTATAGCACTAGAAAAAATAATTTATCTTGAATTATGTGCGCAGCCTTATTGCTAAAATTGGGTCTGAACACAATTTAAAGGCTTTAGGAAAAAAAACTCTGGATATAATGGTGGTTACAGTTTTTGCCCATAAAATCGGTTTACGTAAGTTTGATATTGTGCAGTTTTCTTACAACTAGACAATTCAGATGAAAATTTGAGGGTTGCATGTCTATCACTGCTCCTAGCTCTTGGATATCAGCTTTGCAATGATTAGTGACTCATTTTACAATGCAGTACTGATGCAGCACCATGGGTGGCCATGGAGGAGATAATACTTCTCTACTCCTGAGTTGTGATCCCTGTGAAAATGAAAGTAAACTCCTGAGTGATGGCAGTAATTCAGGACGTCATGTTGACTGATGCGCCGTGTGCATGATATTACTTGTTTCTGGTGTCTGATAAATACATTTTCCTGCCCCAAACTATGTCAACTACCAGTCATACTCCTAAATTCTCACATATGAGACGTAAATTGAATGTACTGCTTTCTAATGTACAACATGTGGTAATCTGGCAGACTGTCGCTGCTTTAGAGGCAAAAATTGTTCAAAACACAAATACTGGGTTACTAGTAAAATGTGCATGTCTCCCTTTTTAAAATTGTTAACCTAAATACTTTATTGTAGGGAGTATGAAGAAAATGGCGAAATGAAAAAGAAACCAGATATTCATATAGTAAGTGCTTCTGTATAAAATGTGATAATAGCGAACTGTTACTGAAATGGCAGCTGCTTACACAATAGCCCTTTGAGTTTCCATAGTTCATGGTGTAATTACTACAAGTGTTGCCAAATGTGACCATTTCAGAAGTGTACTCCAGTAGCTACGATATAGGAATCCCATGCTATGAATTGAATTCTATTTAACTGAAATATTTTGTAATGCACAGTGAGAGATAGATGGATGTCCCATTATCCTAAGTGACCAAAGAAAAATTATGCAATTGTTTTGGCAGAGAAAGCCGCATTACCAAGTTAAATAATGGTTGCATATACTAATAAGTAGTATTTTAAAAGGTTACAGTCTAATGCTGAATTTTAATCTAAAACTTCAGTTCTCAGTTAGTAGACTTAGCAGATAAATACAGAAATAATCTAGAATGTTTATATGCAGTGCCAATCCCTTTTAACAGGAAATGTGCATCAGAGTGGGCGTGAAAGTGACAATAAGAGGAACTTGCTCTCCGCTTGAACAAGGGAATTCGAGAGAAAGGAGTGTAACATAAACAACAAAGTACTTGTGGCCTGGAGGAATAAAGACTGACCTAGAGCTAAAGACTAAAGTTGGCTGGACAACAATTGGATAATGCCTGTGGGGTACAAATCTAGGGAGAAGATGCATATAAAATGTGAGAACCAATGAAAAGGGTAATGGGATGAGCAATAATTTACTACAAAACAGAAGAACAGTTGATTAACTCAATCAATGATATTTTGTATGCTCCATGCAAAATCATCTATAATTACGGATATCGCAGTAAGGCGCTTAACAGTTAATCTCAAATGAAGAACGACCTAAAATGAGTATGTATGAGGCTCCAAGCCTCAGAACTCACCGCTCCCTCTGATAAATATAGCAAGGTTTTTAACAAAACATTAGTGAGGAAAAAGGAAGCTGAGCATGGGAAACAATTCATAAACCAGGCTCTAGGAAACACAGGACAGGATTCTGAGAAGCTGCAAGCATGCAATACACAGTGTTCAGTGAAAGATGGGGCTGATTCTGATATATGTAGAACCGTTTTAGAATACAGAAAGAGGTGACAAATCTAACTTACTTGAAAATCAAGACAGACTTGGGAACCCTTGAAAGGCAGACCATCAACTGAAACCAGGATTGCAAGTGTGCAGAAAATCTATAACACTTAAAGAGAATTGCATCATTACATGTGAAGGGTACTTATGACTATCCTGTGCTTTTGAAGTACACTGGACCAATCATTGTTGACAGGTGACCATCTTTGGATTTACAGATCCCTCGATCATGTAGTGGAAATCCTTGAACCACCATTAGTTTTTCAGCTCCTAGTATTGTGTTGTGTGGACCTCTGTGTATCTTGTAGTTTTGTAGAGATTTCTGTCACGTTGAGACGTAGTAGTATTGGGGATTTGTAGAGCCCTTCGCGTGGCTGTTGTGGACCCATAACCCTGATATTATCTTCATATATAATTCAAACAGGGGATACCTAAAACCAAAAATATGTTAATTTATTCAGGTGTAAGTTCTAAATGGAAATTCACAATTACCAATGTCTTTAAGGTATTTGATTCACTGCAATGTGAGACTGCAGCTTGCTTGAATATATTGTTTATTTTTAGCATGGCTTGCTATTCCTAAGCATTCAACAAGGTTTCATATAATTTGATATCTTGATTTTTCAGTTATTGTTTTTCAACCATAAAAAAATGTTTCACAGGATATATAAGTAAATGAAAGGCTAGAATGGCTTTTTATTGAAGGTTTATTTAAAACCTATCCAACAATGTTCAGATACATTATATAAACTGAAACAAAGCATTATTAGATAGAACTTCAGGCTGAGGGCCATGCAGTAGCTTTAAACCTTTCTATATTGAAGGCTATGGAAAAGGCTCAAGTCCTCAGACAGGTTTATCTGCCTGTTCGAGGACAGCATAGTCACTGAAGTGCAGGGATGAAAATAGTAGCTTTGAACACTGCTTCTGTTGTACGGAAAATATATGCGGGTGTAGACCATTTCTGAATCAAGAGTAGGCCCTTTTTGGGGCTAAGATCAGCTTAGTTAGCCTAGGGAAGAGTTGTGGTTATCAACATAGAAAAACATTAAAATACTGTAATAATTAGTATTTCCAGTTGTTCTGCTTTTGATAAATCAGTGTGAAATAGCTTGTTTATTTTTATAGTAACTACTATTCATACTGTGTGTACTAGGATAGGATTGTAATTTTAATAAATCTTGAAAATATATTCCTAGTGTTCTTGAGAGTGTCTGCTCATAATGGAAGAGGATTTGGGTTCCACTTACTAATCCTCTGAGTCTCATAGGGCTGATGTTACCAGTACGCACCATACTCCTGTAATGCTCAGTGGGTTGCTGGAGTTTGCATTCCACTGACTTCTCTGTCTCATGTTAGGATATTGATTTTAGTCCTTAGCGCCTGAGGGCCTAGACAACCCTCTCTGGGGGCATGTTGTGGAGAAGAGTCCTAGAAAATGTTTCAACCTCTGTGGTAGTTGGACGAGACCTGAATCCTACGGCATGGCGTCACCCTGGGAGCGTAGAAGAAGACGCATGCCACATGTGTATTAGAGAGGTCAAGATTGGCGCTTCCACCCTTAAATTTAAACCCCAGGCTGTGGTATATAGTGCTGTTTCCTGTCAGTCTCTCTTCCCAGCATCTTTTTCTGGTAATTTTGTGTTTTTTGCTTGCCATGAGAAGTGTTTCTCTTAGACCTTAATGTCCTCCACTGTAGATAACAAGACACTGCAAGTCAGTGTGAATATTTTATTTGACCCACAGTGAATGAGTTGAACTGTATAAATACAGCAGTTTAGGGAAATGTGAAGCGTTTCCTCGTGAAAGAAATGTATATCCTTAAGGATAGGACACAAATACTTGTTTTGTAATTCAATTTTATTCCAGGTAGATTTCCAATGAATTTGGTTTATTTATGAGGCAGGCACAATAAGTTTTAACTTGCATTCTATGTTTTGAGTCAATGCGAATATCACTGACAATTTAAGACGGTTTGTCTTTAAGATATCTGTGTTCTGCTGATATCTACTTTGGATGTTCGCTTTCCTCCTTTTCTCCATTTTTAATTGTTGTCTTCTGCAATATTTTCAGATACCGAGTGGAGATCTGAAGTTGTGAGCAGCAGGCACTTCGATCGGGAGATTGCACATCAGAACCCAAGGTTAGAGGATGCCATCTCCATGCCTGTGCTTTGGCCTCAGCATCACCAAAAATTTTGAATCTATACTTTAAGATGTGAGGGCAACTCGCTGTTGGTCTCCATATTGGATGAGGAAATTATATAGCAACACCTATGTTTATCTTAGATCAGGATATACTCCCAGTCAGTAGCTGATCCGAGTAAGGTGTCAGTATGTAAAACCTATTCAACTTGTCTGGCATCAGATTAGAATTGATCTGGATCAGCTTAGAAAGCCATTTTACTACTAAGGTCGAACATAATAAAGTTGCCTGTAAGACGTAGATTACAGGTTTTAAATGATACTTAGCGTTTAAGCTGCTAAAGAGTGTTGCAATGAACCTCAAATTCAATAGTAATTGAGAGATTATCTAGTTGAAAGCAAACACATTTCCTGTTTTAAAAAAAATCAAGCTGTGTAATGTGTTATTTTGTAAAAAATATCGGTTGTGTTCTTCTCTAGCCTTTTACTCTTTGATAAGAGCCTGTACAGATGTGTAAATATGCATAAAAGGAGTCTGGGTTTAACGTTGCTCACAACTGAATGTATGTGTGTAACAGGCTCGCACCACCCAGGATTAAAAGTTGAATAAAGAGATTAAGTGTGGTCTTCTATGTACTATCCATTCAGTGTTCACTTAAGTATTCGCACAGCAGGATACATAAACTATCCAAAAAGTTACGCAGGTATTGATTCAATATTAAAGTTTATTATAAAACAAAGTTAGAAAGTGTGTGCCAGCAAGCGAGTTGATACCAAATTAAGATAATAAGTTAGCAGTTGTGGTAGTGCTCAAGCAGAGTCTCTTCTCTCTTCTAGGCCCTGGTATTGATGAATGCGGCTGCTGTAGAAAGCATAGTGTTGGATCCTGCGCTTGACAGGAGCTGACATATGCTACATTTTAGTTTTCCCCACTCTGTTTGCAGTATCATCCAGTTTGCACGATCGTCTAGTCCCCTCTCTGAATCCCACCTTAGTCCTCATCCTTTCCATAATAAAGTCCTAGTCCAGGGTCAACAATTTAAGAAACTCAAGGAGGAGACCAGTGGCTCAGACAGATGTATAGTATCCTGCTGGGTCCACCAAAATAACATTTTACTGACTGCTGGAAATAACAGAGCAGCCTGTAAAATAGCAAGGGCAGTGCCATGTGTTTGATGCGGTTTTGCTTTTCACTATTAGGTGTAGACACCCTCTATTGCCAGAATGCAAAACTGGCAAATGTGCCCTTTTTACGTCACAAATTAGGTTTAAAAACTTGACAATATGTGCTCAGTCTGGAAAGTAGCTTTTTGAGTAGATTTCATGCTCCAAACACTGAAAGGTTCCTTTGTTCAGTCTACCTTCACTTCCCTGGAGAGATGGTCCACAGAGTAGTGAGGTAACCACAGTGATCTGATTGGCTGCAGCTAAACACATTGCTTACCAATCCGTGATCCTCTTCTTATTGGCATCTATAAGAAATGGATAGTTTGGAATATTATGGAGACATCCAAATTCCTTAAGGGAAAAACACAGTGCCAGAGAAAAGCAAAACGAGAAGTCATGATATCAGAATAGGTAGGCCTAGAATCACTGGAAAAATCATACAATAAATGTGGTAAAGTCCAAATATTAAACTAATTATAACAACCTTTGCACTGTGAAACAATGTGGCAGAATTAGGATGGGCAAAGCAGAGTTTATCACCAAAATTTACAAGGAATGGAGTGACCATTTAAACCTGCTTTTCGCTTTCTCTGGAGCGTTGGCGTTACTGAAGGTTGCGGATCTTTTTCAGCCTCTTTAGTATTTCCAGTTATGTGCAAAGTTGGCACCTGTGTGGTTATTTCCTCATTTGAGTAGCTCACTACAAGGAAATGCCATGGCGCCCCTGCCAGTGTGCACTTCAGGAGGGAAAATGGAAAGTCCCATGTACACCATCACCTGGGGGGTGGGGGAGCAGTCTCAGGCTCCAGGTTATTCTTTAAAAAAAAACATTAGGTGTGCTCTTGCAGATCCTTGCTGGCCTTGTCTCAGCATATGGAACCTGCAAACATGCCCTTGAGGGTGGCCATGAAAGCCCCAGTCAAAGGGTCAGGACCATTGGTAGAGGTCTCGTTATAGGTCCATGAGGACAGGATCCATGCCTGGTTTTCAATATGCAGGCAACAAATCTACAGGCAACAAATGTAAATTGAACTGATTAACATACTGTTTACCCTGCAAATCTGGTAGGGATTCCAGCCCTGATGTTTAGCTTTAGTCCACGATGCACAAAGCACACTGTTTAAAAGTAAATACAATACAATAAATTGTATGTATTCAAGAGCGCTGGTGTGTGAATGCCTTTTGCAGATGTAAAGTAACCCAAAGTAAACAAACACTAACTTACACTTCTCCTTTCTCGTGCAGTGCAATGGCTGTTGAGTCTCTTACTGCTGCTGCATCCGATGTCCAAGTTGGAAGGTTCCATCTTTCTAAAGGTGAGTTTGCATCGATGCAATAAGCTATTCCCCATTCCACACTTTTTCAGAGACAAAGAATCACTGTATTATGGATGCATTTAGTGCACTAGTCTTTTTGCTCTTTTAACCCGCAAGGTTGAATATTGTTGGTTAGGTTACATTAAACCCTCATTGAATTCGCCCGTTCTACTTCTACATTCAGCGAGCTTGGTACATTCTCAACAAGACCTCGATATATGGGTACTGTGTTCTTTTCATAATCCAGGCAGGGTCTTCGTTATCTTTGCCCCTAAAACGGTGATGTACTTTGTGTCTAGAGTTGTTTGTAAATTGCCCTCTGTCATCACGCCGTTGTGTTTTTATGTTTGTAAATGCATTTTATACATGCTTCGCTATGAACGTTAGATTGTATGGTCACTAATTGGTTCCTTGTATTAAGGTTGCATCTAAAAATAGGTAATAAGGTAATGGGGATTAAAAAAGACAGATTCTAAACTGAAGATGTAACAGTAAGAGAGTCTGAAAAAACTATATAATCAGTTTTTTTATTAAAAAAAAGTAAAGCACATACATTTCTAAAATGACCTGTTCTCAAACGAAATGTTTGTTCGCAATAAATATCATATACAAAAAAATAAACAGTTTAAAACTAAAACAAAAAACCTGACAAAAATCACTGGAACCCCATGGAGGATCAATTACCGGAAAGTGGTTTTTGCAGTGAATCGCAATACTGAGCACTTAAAAGAAAACCTCACTTTACCTTATAGTAAGATTGTTTGGTAAGCAGCATCCCTGCCGATCCAGTCTTAAAGAACATCCACAAATCCAAGGAAAATAATCTGGCCAAACACAAAAACCAGGATTATTTCAAGGCGAAATACTCGGATTTGCATATTTCAATTTCTGCTCCACCACCAAATAAAGTGAGTGTAGTTTTGCCACAGAACTTTCTGAAATATCATTACAAGAATGATTAAAATAATTTTACAAAACAATTCTACATTTATTTAAGAATTGTCTTAAACGTTATATCTAAAACAGATGTGCTTAATTTGGTGTCATATGGGCATTTTATTTAAAAACGTGTTTATAACTGTTAAAAAGATATTAATGTAACTTAAAATACCATAAACCGTTTTCAGGCTTTAGGGCTGATTTAAATTTTGGCACACAGAGAGTACTTCGTAGAGATGAAAGAAGACCTTGCCCACACCATTGCGAGAGACTTCCGCCAAATCGGAGTAGTCCACCAGCCCCTCTGACAACTCCCAACACTGGCAGAAACCGTCATCACGGTGGAAGTTTGTTTTTGGAAAATGACAAACTAATGACCCTCACACCATTAGAGTTTTCTCCCATATTGTGGGGGAGGGCAGCAAAAACAAGCCATAAGACTGCCCGCTCTAAATTGGGTGGACGGTCGGCTGGCTAATCTGTGACAGCCCATACTCCATCATGAACGTCGGAGGAGTATGTCTGTGATGGAGCCAGAATAAGCTCTTAATCTTCACAATTGTATAATTTACACAGTCTTAATGTATACATCTTCTCACACTACTTTTATGAACTATGCCATGATACAGAGCCATTAGAAACTCAAAACGTCAGAAGTAAAGAAAGTCTGTCCCAGGAGAAGTGGGAGCTTTTTAATGATGAATCACCGTCCTCGTCCTATTTCCTTTTTAACTTTGATTTCATTTTCTCAGGTCTCATTGACAAGATTGACAACTTCAAACTTTTGAGCCTGGGCAAAATGCAGGCTCCTAATTCCTACGCCACCATAGATGGGGATTTCTTTTACCACAGCTCAAACCCCCGCAGCCCTGAAGTAAGTCACAAGATACCAAAAAGCTTAAAAATGGTTGGTACAGGAGTTTGAGTCTTGCATTTTTTTATCCCAGTCCCTGAGATACTCACTAGTAAGCCAATTTCAGTTGACAGTGCACTCATTGTAAAGATTTGTGGGAAACCGTCAAATCCTGGCATGTCAACTTATCTATTCATCCTTCTGAGGTCGATAAAGATTACCATAAATACTCAAATATTTAACTGGGAAGTGATGGGGGCATGGAATCCATATGAATCAGGATAGAAGCTTGTGAAAGATATGTGGTTGATTTCATTATTTGTGAAGGTTTGAACTTTCCACTTTTGTCAGCGTTAAGTGGAAGGGCTGCAGAGTTGTTGGAACTGGAGCTGACTGGACTTAAAGATACCTTCATTATGAGCACTCTGAATATGGAATCTAAGCTTCCACTTGGTTTATTTTGTATTAAAGGGCATCCAGTCTCTTACTTTAATTGATCTTGATGTTTCCATTCTGAAAACATTACAATTCCAGGGGAGAGCCTTTTGTAGCTTGCCTGGCATTAGTGAAAGTAAGAATCCTGGAATGGAGGAACCCCAAGTGAAAGAGAACCTGGGCATCCAGCAAGTGCCTGCTGTGTTCCTTAAGTTAACAAAGGGCTTCCTTGTTCCATGTAGGAAGAGTCTGGGGTTCAGTAGAAGGGAGGATTTATCTCTGGTGGCTCCCTCCTTTAATTTCTGTCTTTCCATCCTTTTTAATTTACAGGTTGGAGATTTGCGGGTTTCCTTCCACTATGCCGGCTTGAGTGACAGTGAATCACCTTTAGGACCAGCTGACGTGGTAATGTCTGAACACCAAATATCATTCTTTAATAATTGTACGGTATAATCTACTTTAAAAAAACAAAACAAAAAACAATTCCCATTACTTTGTTTTGTTGAAGATTACAGTGATCGGCCGCCAGAGAGGAGATGAGGTTGTCGCCTTTCAGACTGAATCCGGAGATGTTCTGGAACTCCTGCATTTTAATGCCCTCTCGGCTGAGGTAACATATGACTCCGATCTAAGCATCTTATCCACAACATATTGTCGAAATGTCCACACATGCAAATGTAGGCCTCTTCAATGAGACATGTCTACAAATTAATGACCATCTCCTCATGAGGGTGTCAAGAAATTGCATTCTTTCAAGATGAGATGCCCAATTCCTCGTATCCAGTTTTTTGGGTCAGGTGCTGTACTTTCAGTTAAATTGTATTTGCACCACAGATACAAGTCTCTGTACCCCTGTAATGTGCTCCACAGGTACAAGGCTATCTACACAGCTAATGTTTGACATGTGTTAAAGGCTGTCTTCTCAAGTAGTGTGTTCCACAGATACAAGTAGATCATAATGGTATATTCCACAGATATAGGTCTACCCACACAGGTAATGTTTCGTACACATGAAACACTGTGTGCTGGTATACTGCGTCTCATGTGTACAAAGCCACTTTCACAAGGAAGATCAAAGACTCGCTACTCATATACTGTGTCCCATGTGCAAGGCCATCTGCACAGGTAATGCTTCACACCGATTAAATGCTCTGTGTGTTCCGCTGATGCAAGGCTCTCTGCTTTTACAGTGTGCCCCGCAGATGCAAGATGTAGTGTTTAACATATGCCCATTTATTTCATGTTTTTCACAAGGTCACGGTTCTCTGTTAAAATATTAGGTCTCAAAGAGGTATGGCAGAGGTAACTTTATAGGCCCTCAAGGGTTTTTAGGGTATCCACATAGGATAAATATACAGGCAACAAATCTAAATGGAACAGATTAACATATTGCTTAGCCTGCAAATCTGGTATGGATTGAGCCCTCTAGCTTTGATTCTCAAAGCACATGTTTAAAAGTCATAGCTGTAATCCTACAGGATCAAGCTTCCCGTTTGGAACACATTTTCTGACTTTTCAGAGATTTACAAAGGATCTACACAAGACTCTGGAAAATCTGACCATTATAAATTTACTTTAGTAACATTTACTCATGTTGATGCATGTGAAAATATGATGTAAATATGTTTGCACATCTTTTTGTTTTGCATCCATGAAAATCTTTTTGCTGTTGGAGGAACTTTTCCCTTACACTCCCCTTACAATTCTGGTTGGTTCTGTCCATTTCTGAACCAGCAAATGCACTTACGGATCCCCTTCACAGAAGCAGATTTGTGTGCATTCCCAGGGTAGAGCGCTTCCCACAATTTGAATTGAAATGTAAGCGTTTGTGAGTTTTAACCTACATTTCTAAGGGTGGTCCACTCAGGCCCACAATCCATCCCCTAAGATTAAACTTACAATTTGCTAATTGTGCAATACAGCAGAGGTTTCATCCTTTGATAGTGCCACCATCAGTCCTCCTTTTCTGAATCCGGATTGAGGGTTTCCCTCAATACAGTGCTTATTTTGCACACCCACAGTTAATTTGGATGCACAACATGCTTTGTGAATTGGACCTATAGGGTGCCTTAGGGGCAAGGCTCTCATGAGGTAGGGCTTTATGTAGGTCTGAGTATTTGGTCAGATGGTGTGTTCCACAGAAGAATGGCTCTATGATGCAAGGCTTTCTTCTTATATAAGATTTCACACATATAGGAAGCCCTGTGCTTATTTGTTTATAGTTCACTCTCGGGTAATGCAGGTACAGGTCTGTATGCGCCTATTAGTGTTTCACTTCGCAAACATTAAAACCTCTCTGCTATTTTAATGTGACATTCAGGCCAAAGATATCTGCTCAGATAGGGTCTTCCACACCTCTAATGCTTTTTGCCCAGGTAGGATCTCGTGCACATCTAAGGTTCTCCGTTCAGGTAGTGAGCCCCACAGATCCGTGGCCCTCTTTTTGAATAACCTACCTCACAGATCTCTTCACAGGGAGTTTTTCCCACCAATCTAAGGCTTACTGCTCAGGTTGTATCTACCCAGATGTAAGACGTCTGGCTCATTTGATGTTTTCCAGGTTCATGTAGTACCTTCACAGATGTTAAGGTATTTCCACTGACCAATACTATTTAGTGTTCGTGGATTTGGAAAGGTCTTCACTTTCATTTTCTCAAATTGTTGCTTTTCTTTCCCTAGGAAGTGTTCCAGAAGGAGCATCACAGCAACACAATTAAAACCTGGGCTCTCCGAGCTGGCGGTTGGCTGCTGATGTTCGTGGGCATCAGTCTCATGACCAAAATTGTTTACACTTTGGGTAGGTTTACAGAAACAAACTGTGTATGTTTGGTGGTTTTCTTTTTTAAACAAAGTACAAGTCTCGAGTTGCATAGCATGAGCATGCTTCCCCACACTTTAGCATGTTTTGAAAGAGAGGCAAGAAGGAAGAAAGAGAATGGAAGAGAGAAGATGAGAGATGGAAAATTTATCATAAAAGTGAGCCCTGTATGCCATTGTCTGAAAGAAGACTGCCATTGGCTGATATTGTTAATGATATAACAATGTAATAGCAGACTCTCATGTATGTTGTATTTCAAATATCAAGTGTGCTACATATTACTGGAGTTCCTTGAGGTGGCATCAAGCTTGATTCAGGTCCTGAAATTGCTCACTCCTGGATCTATTCTTGTAGAGCATGGACAGAGAAAATTGGGGCATTCCAAGAGAAAACCCTGTACTAACATCCCCCAAGAAAGAACTAATTTCATAAAACTTGAAGGAGAGAGTACTAAACATAGGCCTAAACAAGAAGTAAATGAAGGCCCTTGACTTGACCTACTGCAAGTGACTGAGGCAACACAATCTCAAAGTATAATCCTACGCCTATCCCAGATACTAAATCAATGATATTACATTCCCTCACCACCTCCTTTAAGAAATCACATTTAGTAATATCACATGACCTGCAGTCCAATTGACTATTTTATGTTCTAAACAATCTTCCCAAAAGTCAAGGCTGCAGTATTTTTTTTTATAAACCGCGATTGACAATAGGCCAACCACGTTCTAAGATGAAGTAAGCAATAACTGATGGTCTACTCAATCAAAGAGACAACAAGCCAGGTGCATGCAGAAACATAGAGTATCAGTTGATACCCCAAATGAGTTTCCAGTGATCTATGGTCTTCTGTATGTTGATGAACATCCTTGCGTTGTATTTCACACATGCATATAACTAATAATGTTTTGACTGCTTCAGTAAACATAATTAACCTATCCTTTTTCTAAGTAGAGGCTGTATGCTACTACATTTATTGACAACTTTTATTTTACCCAGGGTTTGCCAGTTTTAGTACTAAAACTGTCAAGGCCGCACCTGTGCAGAAGTGCTATCTAAGTAATACAATGTTTGCTGTGCATTTGTCTTCTGTTGTATCTTGTAACAGAAAATATTCCTGACTGTTACCTCTTCTTGGTATTGTTTTTCAGTGGACTGGTTACCTCTGGTTCGCGATCTCGTCAATCTTGGACTCAACATCTTTGCTGTGTGTGTGGCCACCAGCCTGTCCCTGCTAACCATTTCCTTTGGCTGGCTCTTCTACCGGCCACTATGGGCCCTGCTGCTTGGGATCCTGGCTGCCATCCCAATTGTGATTGCCAAAACTCGTGCCCCACCCAAAAAGCACCAATGAAAAGGGATCCCATTTCAAACACCTGGGAATCCATTATCAACTCGAGGGATGCTCCATCCTGGTGACCTGCACTGACCAAATTTATGAATTGGTGCTAGCTAGATGCAACTATCGCCCATGCTAGACGAAAAGAAATTATTTGTTTTGTACAGTGACATGAAAAAAATAATACCCTCTGCTGTGATCTTTCGGCATGTTGGAATCATGTTTACTGTGTAGACCCTCCTTAGGAGTGGCCCATTCGTAAGGATTGGCATGACAAGTTTAGCTGTAATTAGTGCATCACCCACAATTTTCTCCAAGTAAATTTTAAGTAAATCAAATCTGCCACCATTTACCAGTGGAAGATGCCCAGCAAATACCAGCACGTGCAGATTTCGCTGCAGATTGTAAATGGGCAGAGGTCACGTTAGCAGATATTTATCAGACCTGATGAGTACCAATCCCCGGGGATCATTTTCTATTAGGCCGCTAAATAACTCTTCCACAACCTGGCTACGCCTATTCAGTGCAGTTGGGGATGATCAAGGCAATGAAATGCACATATTTTAGTAATTTAGCCGCATCGCTGTGACTGAGGCTCAAACTGCTTTATGTGGTACACATTAGCACATACTACCACTTTCTTGTGCTTTCCTGTGAAGGAGGCACAACAACAGTGTGCTCATGCCAAACTGAGTCTTTCTGCCAATCCTATAGTTCTCAAACTGGAGAAAGCTACTTTGGAACCGGAAGCGACTGAGCATTTTATATTTTCATTCAGTAAATTAGCTTTCCAGATGTTGAGAAAACCAACCTAGATTTTGTTGTTTGTCCACTGTAGTATTACATTGCTAAATTGGCTCAGTGCTCCATATTTTGCAAGAAGTATGTGGGTGACCAAGAGCTCACCATACACTTAGTGGAAGATGCAGAAATCCCGTGGCTCTATGCATCTGTATTCAGCAGCAGCTGTAGGCGGTCTGCCATGTAGAGCAGAAAGAGTATGGTGCTCTAGCAAGCAGGATGCTTCTGTATTGTGAAATCCAAACCCGTCTAGGTTTTATTTTCTACATCACTGTTATCAGGCCATGTATCAGAGTTTAGCTTTAGCCAGGTCACCTAGTGTTAGGCTAATGATTATTGTGTTCAGGAAAGGAGAACCTGGGCTACAAATTTCGGATTGGCACTGGTTCACGTCCAAGTAAAAAGTGAAGGGGACTGGAAGGCCTCGGCCATGCTACTGTTCCACTTAAGAAGCTGTTCAGTGATAACCATTTTTTTTTTTTGGGCGATGCTAAACCAAAATGCATGACCTATTGGCTTTGCCAATGCTTGTTTACACTTGTGCCTTTATCTTTCGAGTAGCTTTCAAAATGAGCTAAGTTGTACGCTACGATTTGTGTTTCTCTCCTCTTTTTATATTTTAAGAACTCCGGCATTTTGCTGTGCCTGTGTTGCTGGCCACATACTATCCGGTGGCTTTATCAGTAGTACAATCACTGTTTGTTTTGTCAGCATTGGAACTGCTGAAAATCTTCGAAATTTAAGAAAGCTTTTTTTTTTATTTAAATACCAAAGATCTGTGTTTTTCATCAAAATGCGGTACCCACCCCTCTCTAGGTGCTTTTTTCAAGTTGTTGCTTCGTCCTATATAGATACCATTTAATGTTGCAAACATTTTAGAAATGAATTTACATTGATCCTGTTTCTACACAGTATATGTAGGATATACTGGTTTTATTTTGTTAAAAGGGAAATATGCTTCAGGATATGAAAGGCCATTAAAGGTCTGCTGACTCGAACGATTATCTGATTTTTAATTCACGTCTGGAACATCTGGAGATTATTGGGCAATGAATGCAAACAAAAATGCAAATCTAAGGCTCAATGGGTGACATTTACAAAGAAATTTATAAATCTACCACTGGTGGGCGATTGGCTATGATTTGTCTGGTTCCACCATATTGGGTCATCCACAAATTGTTCAAATATGCATGAATATCTATGAAAACTGTAGGTTTTCAAGCATACTCCCAGTCGTCCAGGGATACTTCTTTCAACTTCTCTTTCTCCAAGACAAAAATATTTTCCCTCTGAAAGAACTGCTTCCACTACTCCTGCATGGAATATGGAGGTCCATGGAACAGAGCTTACTTTCCAAAATAGTACATTTTGTGGGTTCCAGCATGTGAAACTATATAGAATGTGTTTGCGGATACCCACAAACGTGCTTGTTTGCCACATTTTTCATTGTCACCATTAGAACACTCCCATTACTGCCTCCAACACTTTGAATAATCTGCTGTACTGGTTGATTGTCCTCATTTCTGTGCTGTGAACAGGATCAAGCAATTTTCTCCACCAGATTATATTTGCTACACGTAATTTCAATTTGCATTAAAAAAAAAAAAAAAAAACTTTGTTAATCCGGGCCCTTAGACATCATCTGGCATTGAAAGTGAATTCAGAGGTCCCATAACCAAAAGCACTGATAGCATTCCAAAGCCTGTTAACATAAACACATATTTCAGTTTGCTGTTTTCATTCAGATCAAGTATAATAAAACCCATCCTCTCTGGATAAGGTGCATTCAGAAATCAAGCTTTTTTGCATGTTTATAAATTGTTGGCTATTTCATTCGAGCATGCTGTAGCCGGGCACTTGGCTTCACTAAGATGGGCTCTTAAACACACTCTCCTATGCCGTGAATGTCAGCTAAATTTACCTTTTGTATCTGGATTAAAAAACTGTGTGCAGTGTGATAATCCTTTGTTCAAGAAAAGTGTAGAATACCACTTCTGAGTTTTGTTATACACTCCAGTTTTTCTATGCATATATATTTTTTTTATAGCCAATAAAATAAATGTAGGTTAAAAACGTGCTATTTTTATTAAAACTAAAATAAACATTTTCAACTAAACAACTGTACGTGTGAATTGATTCTTGGTTATTCGCATTAGAAAATTGTGCTAGATGGGACTAAACAAAAGAAATGGATTTTGCAGCCACTTCGGAAATATGAATCTGGTGCTAAAGCTTCACTAGTCAGTCGTAAGTTTTAAAATGTAATATTGTGTATGGCCGTTTCTCGCTACTAGCCTCTCGTATGCAGTTCATGGACCATCTTGTACCTCCTTCCCCATATTTCAATTCACAAAGAGTGAAGTACTGTGTTATCCTAGTAGTAGTTAGCTTAACCTTGCTTAGAGACACATTGCAATATGGGCTAACCATGATCATCATTTAGGGAAGGTCTGGTTCGAAACCATACTTGAGCTGTAGCTTTGCGCTCCCCATCTTCACGAGAATCCTCAAAACCTGGCTCTTCGACAGACCCCCTCCTTGATGGACTGGAACCTGCACCTCCCCTCTTCCCCAGCGCCTTGAGACCCTTACGGGTGAGTAGTCTCGCTTTAACAAACCCGTGATTGATTGCACCCTGATAAATCTAGCTCACGGAATTGTTCAAAAGGGTAACAAGAAGCTATTATTCCTAGACTTGCACCAGCTTAGAACTAAACCATTTCCATCATCACCATTGCAAGATACTAAAGTTGGCGCCTATAAGGAAAATGCTACTTACCAGTATGCATCTGTTCTTGGCATGTAGAGCTGCAGATCCTCACACTGCATTAGATCGCCATCTGGTGTTGGGCTCGGATGCTTGCACTTTGTTGTTGTCTTCGAAGAAGTCTTTGTAGTCATGTGATAGGTGACTCCTCCTTTGGACATTAGTGCGCATGGGCATCGACTCCATCCTCAGATTGTTTTTCGCCATATTGGGGAGTGATGGAGTTAGTAGAAAAGGAAAGAGATGTCCATGTGTGTGTATCTAATTAAGATGGGACTGGAACACATACAGGTCCCGGGGAGGTTGGTGGGCGTGTGAGGATCTGCAGCTCTACATGCCAAGAACAGATGCATACTGGTAAGTAGCATTTTCCGTTCGAGGCATGTGAGCTGCAGAGCTCACACTGTGCATAGACTGTACAGCAGTATCTCCCCTAGCGGTGGTCACCTGTATGTGTTGCAGTAGTTTGAAAAAGGGTTTTAAGGACAGCTTGGCCCACTAAAGCTTGTTGCTTGGCTTGCACATCAACACAATAGTGTTTAGTGAAGGTGTGTGTTGTAGACCATGTGGCTGCCTTACATATGTCTTCTAGGGAATGTTCCCTAAGAATGCCATGGAGGCCCCTAGTTTGCGTGTTGAGTGCGCTCTAGGGGAACTGTTAATGTGCGTTTGGCTTTTTGGTAGCAGATTTGGATACATTTAACAATCCACCTTGCAACCCCGGCTTTTGAGATGGGATTACCCTTGTGTGGTGGAGAGAAAGCTACAAACAATTGTTTGGTTTTGCGAAATGACTTGGTTCTGTCAATGTAATACATTAGAACTCTTTTGACATCTAGGGTGTGGAGAGCTCTTTCTGCCACGGAATCTGGGTTTTGGAAGAACACGGGTAGTTCTACAGATTGGTTAAGGTGGAAAGGCGAAATGACTTTGGGAAGGAATTTTGGGTTTGTTCTGAGAACTATCTTATTATGATGTATTTGTAAGAAGGGCTCTTGTATAGTTAAAGCCTGTATCTCACTGACTCTCCTAAGAGAAGTGATTGCAATTAGGAACGCAACTTTCCATGTAAGGAATTGAAGTTCACATTTATGTAGGGGTTCAAAAGGTGGTCCCATGAGCCTGGTAAGTACTATATTAAGATTCCACACTGGGGAAGGTGGTAATCTGGGAGGTATGATCCGCTTAAGGCCTTCCATAAAGGCTTTAATGGCGGGGACTCTAAAGAGTGATAAGTGTTGCCTGTTTTGTAAGTAAGCAGCAAGGGCTGCGAGGTGCAGACGTATGGATGAGTATGCAAGATTACATCTTTGCAAATGTAGCAAGTAGCAAATGATGTTTTGCGTAGAGGCCTGTAATGGTTGGATGTTATTATTGGTGCAGTACATAGCGAATCTTTTCCATTTGGCTGCATAGCAGGCTCTGGTAGTTGGGCGTCTAGCCTCTTTAATAACGTCCATGCAGTCTGGCGGTAGGTTAAGGTAACCGAATTCTAGGACTTCAGGAGCCAAATCGCAAGGTTCAGTTGAGAATGATCTGGGTGCCTTATCTCTCCATGGCTCTGCGTTAGCATTGATGGGGAGAGGTGTAGTCTTTGGTATGGGACTACTGATAGCTCTAGTAGTGTGGTGAACCACGGTTGGCGTGCCCACGTGGGGGCTACTAGTATCATTTTTAGAGACTGTTGTCGGAGCTTGCGTACTACAAGTGGGATCAGTGGTAGCGGTGGAAAAGCGTACCCAAATCTGCCGGACCAGTTCATCCATATCGCATTGCCCTTGGACTGCGGGTGTGGAAACCTGGCGGCGAAGGTTGGGCATTTTGCGTTTTGGTGTGTGGCGAACAGATCTAAGTCTGGCTGGCCCCACATCTGGAAAAAGGGTAACAGAACTTGTGGATGTAGTTCCCACTCGGGAATCAGTTGTGTCTGTCGACTTAACAGATCGGCAATCTGATTGTGAACCCCTGGTAGGTGT
The DNA here is from genome assembly GCA_963921515.1 of Calotriton arnoldi. Taxonomy (NCBI): domain Eukaryota; kingdom Metazoa; phylum Chordata; class Amphibia; order Caudata; family Salamandridae; genus Calotriton; species Calotriton arnoldi. Next base: position 477,252 of record CAWUFW010005688.1, on the reverse strand, counting down.
TCTGCTAGAAGGTATATTTTTTGTGGAATGGCCCACCTCCAAATGTCCTGTGCCAGTTGGGACAGTTGTGGAGAGTGTGTCCCCCCTGTTTTTGTATATAGTACATGGCTGTGATGTTGTCTGTTCGGATCAGGACAGCCTTGTTTTGTACGTGGAGTTGGAAAGATTTGAGAGCTAGGAATATAGCTAGTAACTCCAGGTGGTTGATGTGGAACAGCTTTTGTTGAGTGGTCCACTTGCTTTGTGTTGTATGATCTAACAGGTGTGCTCCCCATCCTGTGAGGGATGCGTCCGTGGTTAATACTATTTGTGGAACCGGCTCTAGGAACGGCCGCCCTTTGGACAAATTGTTGGTGTTCCACCACTGCAGAGAGCGATGTGTGCGGCTGTCCACCAACACCAGATCTGTAAGATGTCCGTGAGCCTGGTTCCATTGGCGCGCTAGGCACTCCTGTAGAGGACGCATTTGAAGTTTTGCATGAGGGACGATAAAGATGCCATCATGCCGATTAGCTGCATAAACACTCTGGCTGGGAGAGAGTGTTGCATTTGAAACCTGGGGACAAGGGTTTGTATACTGGCTATCCTGGCTGGGGTAAGCTAGAGCAGTGGAAGTGTTTATTGTGGCTCCCAGATATGGAAGGATATGGGAGGGCTGAAGGTGCGACTTGGTATAGTTTATTGTGAACCCCAAGTTGTGTAATGTTTGTATTGTTTGGTGAGTGTGTTGGACACACTGGTTGAATGATTTGGCTTTGATGAGCCAGTCGTCCAGGTATGGAAAGACATGTATTTGTTGTCTTCGTAGGTGCGCCGCTAATACTGCAAGGCATTTGGTAAACACTCTTGGAGCAGTGGTGACTCCGAATGGAAGTACTTTGAACTGGTAGTGCTGTCCATTGAGTACGAACCTTAGATACTTCCTGTGAGCAGGATGTATGGGAATGTGGAAGTAGGCGTCCTTGAGATCTAGTGTGGCAAGGAAGTCTTCCTGTTGCAGTAGGGGAAGCACTTGTTGGAGAGTGATCATGTGAAAATGATCCGAATGTATATACTGATTGAGGGGTCTGAGGTCTAGAATTGGCCTTAGGGTCCCGTCCTTTTTGGGGATTAGGAAATACAGGGAGTAAACTCCTGTGCCCTGCTGTAGTAGAGGAACTGGCTCTATGGCGTGCTTTTGAAGCAGGGAAAGTACCTCTTGCTGTAAAAGGGTAAGATGGTGTGCGGACATAGGCCGCTGCTTGGGTGGTATGTTGGGGGGGTAGCTGTTAGTTCCAGGCAGTAGCCATGTTGGATAATTTGTCTTACCCACCTGTCTGTTGTAATGGAGTTCCAGACAGGAACTGTGAGAGCCGTCCCCCGACAGAGGTGGTGTGGTCGGGGGGAAGCGGAGTGAAGTCACTGTTTAGGAGTGGTGGAGGTACGGGTGTTATTACCTCGACCTCTGCCCTTAGTGTTGTTGCCTCTGTACCCACCTCTAAAGTATCCCCTATTGGGAGAGGTTTGGGTGGTGCTTCTATATGAAGAGGAACTGTCTGCGGTGGTGTTCCTAGAGCCCCCTCTGTAAAAGGAGCGGCGAAAGGAGCCACGTTGTTGTGGGGACTGCAATGCTCCCATTGACTTAGCAGTGTCAGTGTCCTTTTTCATTTTCTCTAGTGCTGTGTCAACAGCAGGACCAAAGAGTTGGTTTTGGTTAAATGGCTGATTTAAGATGGTAGTTTGGACTTCTGGCTTAAAGCCTGAAATGCGGAGCCAGGCGTGCCGTCTGATGAGTACGCTAGTGTTGACGGACCTAGCGGCAGTGTCGGCTGCATCGAGGGCGCACTTAATAGAGGCATTTGAAATAAGTTTGCCCTCTTGAATGAGGTCAGTGGCCTGTGTTTTGTACTGATCAGGGAGATGTTGCAAGAGGGTCTCTAGCTGATCGTAGTGGGCCCTATCGTACCTAGCTAGTAGTGCCTGGGTGTTAGCTATGCGCCAGATGTTGGTGGCTTGCGCAGCTACCCGTTTGCCAGAGGAATCTAATAATTTTGACTCCTTATCAGGGGCGGAGCATCCCCTGAAGTTTGGGAATTAGCTCGTTTACGAGCATTAGAGACGACCAGTGAGTCAAGAGGGAGCTGACCTTTGATGTAGGTGGGGTCATCAGGGGCAGGTCTATACTTTCTATCTATCCTAGGGTTAAGGATCCTGGCCCTTACAGGGTCATTGAATATGTCAGGTGCATGTTTAATGACACCTTTGATCATGGGTAAAGTTTGAACAGTTTTTGAGACTGTTCAAAGGTGTCTAGAAGGAAATCCTCCTCTGGTTGGTGTGTACATGCACGCCGTGAAAGACAGCACCCCTGTGGATGAGTTGCCCAAAACCAATGTGATCATCTGGTGGAGATGGTTTTGTGGGATAAGGTGGAGGGCTGGGGAGGTCTGTAGGATCTATGGGGTGGTTGTAGCCCCAGTCGTCCTGTGGTGGGGTATCTGGGTTCAGAAGTGGATCATCAGGGTCATCACAATACCCCATGTCGTCCTGATATTCATGTGGGGGAGAAGTTACAGGCTGAGGCGGTGTAACAGGGATGTGGAGAGGAGGGGTGTTAGAGAGAGGTATAGGAGAAGAAGGAGGCATAGGGGAAGTAGAAGAGTCCTTGTTTGAAGGGACAGGCTTGTGGCGTGGCACAGAGGAAATGTGTCCAGTTTTAGGATTGATATGCAGTTTCTGTTGATTAGGATCGATGGGATCCGGTCGAAACAGTTCCTCCTGTGGAATAGTTGGCTACGGCGCCGACTTTTTCGGCTCCGAGCGTGGTGGATTGTTTAAATGTTCCTTTGCCTTAGAAGGCGTAGAGGAGTCCTTCGGCTTCGGTATGGGCTCGATCAGCTTTGGTTTAGGGGCTGTGTCTTGGAGCCTGGGTTTCGGCGCCGAGTGATCCGCGGGTTTGGAGGCGGATTTTGGAACCGAACTGGATTTTGGCGCTGGGTGTTCTTTGGGCTTCGGCGCCGAAGGTGCCGGTAGAACGGCCACATGGGGTTTGGTCGGTGCCGAGGAGCTGGAAGGCTTTATTTTCTTCTTCGGTGCCGAGCAGGAAGGTGGGGCGTCCGAAGTACGTTTACGGTCGCGACTGGGGCCCGTAGGCGAAGTGTTGACCGGTGCCTTCGGTTTTGTAGGTGGGGTTGGGGCAGGGGCAGTAGTACTCACACGTTGCCCTGGAGTGATGGAACCGTCTGAGTCCTCTGCCTCCGAGACGATAGTGAGGTCTTCGGAGTCTTCCTCTGGAACGTCGGGACCCTCATCGAAGATATCGACGGGTTCCGGAGCGGACCGTTGCGCCATGATGTGCCTTCGGGCTCGACGATCGCGGATGGTCTTTTTGGAGCGGAAGGAAGCGCAGGCTGGACAGGTGGCCTCGTTATGGTCTGGTGAGAGGCACAGGTTACAGACCTTGTGGTGGTCACTGTGGGGGAACTTTGCTCCACACTGGGGGCATTTTCGGAAGGGCGTCCTTTCCATGGGCAGTAGGCCTTACGGCGTCGATGGGCCCAACGGCCCGCGTCGACGGCTGGAAAGGAGATCGAGGAAGGGACGTCGAGATGTCGATATGAAGTCTTGAGATGTGAAAACGTTGAAAAAACAAGTTTCGGAGTGTCGAAGTTGCATCCGAACCCGACGGCGGAAAAAAACAATCTGAGGATGGAGTCGATGCCCATGCGCACTAATGTCCAAAGGAAGGGTCACCTATCACATGACTACAAAGACTTCTTCGAAGACAACAACAAAGTGCAAGCATCCGAGCCCAACACCAGATGGCGATCTAATGCACAGTGTGAGCTCTGCAGCTCACATGCCTCGAACATTCTATTCCATACCTGTGCGAGCAATAGTAGTCTACTCGCTTACAATGTAAACAATTTGGATAACAATGGTGATGGTGACTCCAGCCTCAGACTGATCAGAAAGATGCATAATATTAGAAGTAGATGGAGGAACAGAAAGAAATAGATTTTGCAACCACATTGGAAATATGAATCTGGTACTAAAGCTTCACTAGAATTTTATCCTCCGCAAAGAAAAGGGTGGTGATATTAATGCAACCATGGCTGATAATTGACAGACCTCAAACCGTAATGATGTAGTTGAAGGAACAGCCAGGGCAGGGGCTTCATGCTGCCTCACCCTTTCCCTAACTTTGTTTTGAGCTTTGGACTATTGCAGAATAAATGTCTTGTACCAACTTCTCAAACTTGGCAAGTACAACGTAAGTGACATGCTTATATATTATTCAAGGAGTAGGTGGCCTATCTTTGGTAAAGGGGGTCACTTGGCACCTTGAGCTGATGGAGATGGGTGAAGTTGTGAAGCTTTTTCTTTCCAAACCTTTAGGTTTTTCCCAAATTTTGCTTGCTTCATCGTCTTCTGCAACTATTTCAGAGTTGTAGTCACAGGCAGGAAAAACATACAAATGCAGAAAAATACTTTGGCAAAAACTAAGTCTGTAGTCTTCCATAAATGTGTAGGTGGACAACTTTGCAAACAATGTATGAAATGTAAGTTTAGCACATCTTTACCAATTGACAAAACTTTAATAAGGATGAGTCTAAAGAAAAGATATTAGGAATAAGAATCGAAAGGCAATGCATACTATTAATTTATCAGTTCGGACGTACTTGCACTTTACGAAATGCCTATATAAAAAAATTCCACATCGATTTGCCATTCTATCTCTGCTAATAGTAAAAGCAGGATGCAGAATCCAGTGACAGGCTTAATTCCGGTAGCATTGTGCAAGTAATGATGGTACCTGGAGGGTGGATGAAGCCCACCAGCCTCAACTCTCCCTTTATCTGGGATAAGAAGAGACTGCAGACTAAAGGGCTTATTTACAAGACCCCTGCGCCGCCTGTGCGTCACTTTTTCCCCTGTTAAAAGTGATGCACCGGTGGTACAAGGGGCTTGTAAATAAGCCCCTAAGTCTCTGACTATGTACATAAAGGAAAACCTATCTGCTAATTACATTTTGCCCATTCTGCACCATTAGAAACATGTCCCATAATATTGGGAATCATACCAGTAAACCACCCATCTCCAGTAACTGATGTGCTGAGCAGCTTTTTGTGTTGAGAGAAAGCTGGCAAAAGTATCAGTGGAAACCATATTTATCATTTGTTATTTATCAAATTTCTGGACACTAATCTAAATTCTGAAGAAATGGCGACAGGTGATGCATTCCCAGAGCTGCCCTTTCCACTGTGCTTACCGGTTAAAAGGTCATAATCGCGTTTTAAGAAAGTAGTAGTAGCTTGACGAGCCAGTCCTGCCAAAATAGATTTGTCCTAATAGTTTCCTTGAAAAAAGAATGTACGTTGGCACATCCTCTCTGGGGTCCGTTTACAAATTGGAAATCTCAGAAAAAAAATAGACTTAAGACCATGCATTTAAGTTCATCTGGATGTTCTGCCTTATCTACCATGGAGTCACTCTGACCTGCTTCAATTTTTAATAAATATACTTTTATTCATTCTCAGGTCTGAACAAGTCTATTGTACCCAGAGCTGTCAAGTCTCAAATAACCACTTTGCTTTAGCACACAGCAATCATGCTCCCTAACATTATTTTAGTTCAATTAAGAGGATAACTTTATTTGCAGACACTTGGCAGTATTCGTGAACGCAGAGTGCAATGGGTTTTTACTTCCTCCTGCCTGTCCCAAGAGATGGTTGAGGTATTCTGTCTTCTGTTCTAGTCCGGTGTGGAATCTTGAGTCATGTGGAATGAGTGATATCATTATTGTATGTGTTCTCTCCTTGTCAGGTGACGTTTCTGTCTACAGCTGGTTGCATCATAGCTCCTCGTGGGTGCCCTTACTTGTACCTTGTTCCTGCGCCTAGCTCCCTCCTGGTCTTCTTACCAGCGTGCGTCTTTGAAATGCAAGAACGGTCTCCACCAACTTCATGTGATCTGTTTTCTGTTATTGTCTAAGTTTTCATCCAAGTCTGACAGTTGATTGTGAACACTGAAACAGAATCACGATGGGTGGGGGCTTGCAAAAGTTTCGGCCACTTACAATTGCTTGAGTGGCATTTCAGCCCATCTATTTTTTTTTTTTGCCCACTATGCAACTCCAGACAGGGAACTTATGCAAATCAGACTTGATCCTGCTCCAATGAGAACAGTCCGGCCACACCGGGCCATCTCTAGAAGGAAGCCCCAGACTAGTTTCTGCCTAGTTGGGTCTGTTAAGTACAGCTTGAGTCCTGCGGCATGGCGAGCACAGCACCCAAAACAGGAGGCTAAGTTCTCTGAAGATAACCACGCTTAGCTGATCGTAATGGCTACCAAGAAAATTAAAGGGATATTAAAAACGAGAAAAAACACGTCCGCCTTCATCTGTAACAGTAGTTTGATCAATATACAAGAAAAGTTTAAATCAAAAAGCATGTGTTTGAGGCATATGAGCTGCAGATTGTACACTTTTGCATAGATCGCCATCTGGTGTTGGGCTCGGATGTTTGCATGTTGTTTTTGTCTTCGAAGAAGTCTTTGTAGTCACAAGGTTGGTGACTCCTCCTTCGGTGGACAGTGCGCATGGGCATCGACTCCATCGTTAGATTGGTTTTATCCGCCAGCGGGTTCGGATGTAACTTGCTGCGCTCCGGATCGGTGTCGTTATCGAACCCCCCTTTCGACTCGCAATTACAGCTATCCGACTGTATTGTCTCGATCGCGTATCCTTCGACGTGCCTTCGACAAAACTTCAAATTCTTCCACATCGGCGAACTTTGACGCGGGCCGTTGGGCCTATCCGCTCCAGTAGTGACGGACGTCGATGGAACGGACTCCCTATAAAAAATGTCCCCAGTGTGGTGCTAAATTCCCACACTCGGACCTCCATCCTGTTTGTAATCTGTGCCTCTCTCCTGAACATAGAGAGGACAACTGTGAGGCTTGCCTCTCATTCAAATCCAAGAAGACTATCCGGGATCGACTAGCTCGATGCCACGAGATGTCCCGAGGCACAGGTTCCATTCCAGACATCTTCCATCCAGGTCCCGACAGCCTTCCGGAACCAGAAGAGGAGAGCAGGTCTCGGTCTCCGAAGCAGACGACTCCGACGATGGCATCACCCCGGAGCAACGGGACGTGAGTACCGAGACCCCCGCTCCACCCAAGCCCATACCAAAGGCTCCGGTGACACCTTTGCCTCCGGGCTCAGGTCCACACCGAACGAAAACTTCGAATGCCCCGGCTCCGAAGGATAGAGAAAAGCCTTCCGGCTCAAGCCAGCCACCCGGTTCTGAAAAACCATCTTCGGCACCGAAAATTAAGTCACCCGAGATGCCGCGCCCTCCTCCGTCCGCACCGGAGAAACATTCGGCGCCGAAACTGGCAAAAGACCACTCGACACCGAAGCAGCCGGATAAAAGCTAGACACCAAAGCAGCCGGATAAGACTTCGGCACTGAAGCATACAGCAAAGCCTTCGACACCGAAGACATCGGAACCGAGAACAACAAAGGAGAAACCTCCCAAACAACCCGCACCAAAGGTCTCGGTGCCAGGGAAGGCTTCTATACCGGACATTGCCATTAAACACACAAGACCAGTTTCTAAGGAGAAATCTTCCACGCCGACCAAAAATATCTATTCCCGAAGAACTTTTTCTCCCTGATCCGAAGCAAACCACCATTTCCATTCACCCAAGGACTGGTCATATAGTTGCCAAGCCACCTACAAAGAGGAAACCAGAACATTTATCACCTGCACCAGTTCCTCTCAAGAAAATACATATAGCTACTAACACTTCACCACCACCTCCCCCACCAATTAACCCTGATTTACTTATTTCTCCAGCACATTCCCCACAACCACAGGATAGTGACGAGGAACATGGGGATGGGCAAGAAGACGAAGACGTAGTGCCACTTGACACTGAGGATCCTAATGATCCACCACAGGATACAGACCCATGGCATGATTATAATACTGATCCTGATCTTAATAATGATCCAGAGTACTACCCCTCAAAACCATCTCCACCAGATGATAATGTGGGTTTTGCCCAGTTAATTAATAGGGCCGCAACATACCATGGAGTCAAACTACATTCAGACCCTGTAGAAGAGGATTTTCTTTTGGAGACCTTCGATCAACCACAAAGATCTACCCACGTATTGCCAATGCTTAAGGGTCTTCTTAGACACGCTCCTGAGGTGTTCAAGGACCCAGTTAAAGCTAGGGTTCTTAACCCCAGAGTAGATAAAAAATACAAGGCAGCTCCTACCGACCCTATCTACATCAAGGGTCAACTCCCCTTAGATTCCCTAGTCGTAGCCAATGCACGCAAACTAGCAAACTCTCAGGGATCAGGTGACACACCACCCCCTGACAAGGAATCTAAGTTATTAGATGCATCAGGCAAGCGTATGGCGTCTCAAGCGGCCAATTCCTGGAAAATGGCAAACACACAAGCCCTTCTAGCAAGGTACGATAGGGCTCACTATGATGAGCTGGAGAAGCTCATTCAACACCTTCCCCAACAATATAAGGACAAAGCCAATGACCTTATACAGGAAGGCAAACTAATTACTAATACTTCCAGAAAATGCGCGCTCGACGCAGCAGACACCGCGTCCCGCGCAATAAACACTAGTGTTTTGCTACGCAGACATGCCTGGCTCATGGTGTCTGGCTTTAAACAAGAGGTACAAAATACCATCCTTAAATCAGCCCTTTGATCAGGAGCACCTCTTTGGTCCTGCAGTGGACACATCTTTAGAAAAGATATAGAAGGACACGGAGACTGCCAAGTCAATGGGAGCATTGCAGTCACCATCCACCAGAGGCTCCTTTCGGCGTTCCTTCTATAGAGCAGGCTCCAAAACAAATACACCAGAGCACCCGTCTTCATCCTATAAAAGTCCCAACCAGGGCTCCTTTTCTAGAGGATACTCCAGGGGAGGTTACAGGGGAAACAACAATAGGGGCAGAGGCAGGGGTAATAACACCCGCAGCTCCCCTAGCACCAAGCAGTGACTTCCCTGCGCTTCCCCCCGACCATTCCACTCCTGTCGGGGGGCGCCTCTCAGTTCCTACCTGTCTGGGATTCCATCACAACAGACAGATGGGTAAGGCAAATTATCCAGTATGGTTATTGCCTGGAACTCACTTCTACCCCTCCCAACATTCCTCCCAAACAGCGTCCAATGTCATCAGATCACTTAACACTTCTCAAACAGGAGGTTCTTGCGCTATTACAAAAACATGCAATAGAGCCGGTTCCCTTGCACCATCAGGGCACAGGGGTCTATTCCCTCTATTTTCTCATTCCAAAGAAGGACGGCTCTCTCAGGCCAATACTGGACCTCAGACCGTTAAACTTTTACATCCAATCAGACCACTTCCACATGGTCACCTTACAACAAGTGCTTCCACTACTCCAGAAAGGCGACTTTCTCTCCACCCTAGATCTAAAGGACGCCTACTTCCACATTCCCATTCATCCCGCTCACAGGAAATATCTCAGGTTTGTGGTAGATGGCCAGCACTACCAGTTCAAGGTTCTACCATTCGGAGTCACCATGGCACCCAGAGTTTTCACCAAGTGCCTCGCAGTGGTTGCAGCTCATTTGAGAAGACAACACATTCATTTCTTCCCTTATTTGGACGACTGGCTCATAAAAGCAAAATCCCACAGCAGCTGTGTTCAACACACACTCCGTACCATACGACTGCTTCACAGTCTGGGATTCACACTAAATCAGGGCAAATCCCATCTCCAACCGTCCAAAATACAACAATATCTAGGGGCTACAATAAATACTTCCACAGCCCTAGCACATCCCAACCCAGTCAGGATAAGTGCTATACAAACGTTAATTCAAAAATTTCAGCCACAACACTCACTACCAGCAAGAGTGTTCATGCAACTAATGGGGATGATGGCCTCTTGCAAGACTACAAATGCGTCCATTACAAGAGTGCCTAGCACGTCAGTGGAACCAGGCTCAAGGTCAGCTAACAGATCTGGTGTTGGTGGACAACCGCACCCACCGCTCTCTGCAATGGTGGAACACACAGAACCTCTCCAAAGGGCGGTTGTTCCTCGAGCCAGTTCCACAGATAGTGCTAACAGACGCATCGCTCACCGGCTGGGGAGCTCATCTTCAAACCCATACCATTCAAGGTATCTGGACCCCCCAACAAAAACAATTTCACATCAACTACCTGGAATTGTTAGCAATATTCCTGGCACTAAAATCTTTTCAACGGCACCTTCTAGGCAAAGCTGTCCTGATCCGCACAGACAACATGACAGCAATGTATTACATACAAAAGCAAGGGGGGGGACACACTCCCTACAGCTATCACACTTAGCGCAAAGCATATTGAGATGGGCCATTCCACAACACATATACCTCCTGGCAGAAAACTTACCGGGGGTACACAATCAGATTGCAGATCTGCTCAGCCGTCAGACACAACAGATCCACGAATGGGAACTTCATCCCCAAGTTCTTCTCCCATTCTTTCAACTGTGGGGACACCCAGAGATAGATCTGTTTGCCACCCACCAAAACGCAAAATGCACAAACTTCGCATCCAGGTATCCACACCCATTGTCCAAAGGCAATGCGCTATGGATCAATTGGTCAAACAAATTTGCTTACGCTTTCCCGCCTCTCCCACTCATTCCGTTAGTGGTGCGGAAGCTCAAACAACACTCTCTCACAATGATCCTAGTTGCTCCAACATGGGCAAGGCAACCATGGTTCACAACTCTACTGGAACTATCAGTGGTACTGCATCAAAAGCTACACCTCTCACCCAAATTTCTCACTCAGAACCATGGAGACATAAGACACCCAGATCCCAATCAACTCAACCTTGCGATCTGGCTCCTGAAGTCTTAGAGTTTGGCTACCTCAATCTTCCGCCAGACTGTATGAATATTATCAAGGAAGCCAGACGCCCTATAACAAGGGCATTCTATGCGGCAAAATGGAAGAGATTCGTCATTTACTGCACGCATAGCAACATCAATCCATTAGACGCTTCCATTCAGAACATCATCTGTTATCTACTGCATCTACAACAATGTAACCTAGCGTATACATCTATTAGGTTACATCTAGCCGCCATAGCAGCCTACCTACAAAACAGACATTTGTCCTTGTTTATGGTTCCTGCTATGAAAGCTTTCATGGAAGGACTTAAAAGAATAATTCCACCAAGAGCTCCACCCTCTCCGGTGTGGAACCTTAATATAGTCCTTACCAGGCTAATGGGTACTCCTTTTGAACCCCTCCACAAATATTAGCTGCAGTTCCTCACCTGGAAAGTAGCCTTTTTGGTTGCTATCACATCCCTCAGAAGAGTAAGTGAAATCCAGGCATTAACCATACAAGAACCATTTTTTCAGATCCATCATAACAAAGTGGTTCTTAGAACTAACCCAAAATTTTTACCCAAAGTAGTATCTGCCTTCCATCTAAACCAGTCTGTTGAACTCCCAGTATTTTTTCCTCAACCAGACTCAGTGGCAGAATGAGCTCTTCACACTTTAGATGTCAAAAGAGCAATACTCTACTACATTGAAAGAACAAAATCTTTTAGAAAAACTAAGCAACTTTTTGTGGCTTTCTCCCCACCTCATAAAGGTAATCCTATATCCAAAACAGAAATTGCAAGGTGGATTGTAAAATGCATACAAATATGCTACATCAAAGCCAAACGCACATTAACCATTCCCCCTAGAGCTCATTCTACACGCAAACTAGGGGCTTCTATGGCATTCTTAGGGAACATTCCCCTAGATGACCTATGCAAAGCAGCAACTTGGGTTACACCACACACCTTCACAAAACACTATTGTGTAGATGTGCAGGCAAAACAACAGGCTAGTGTGGGCCAGGCTGTATTAAGAACACTATTTCAAACTACTGCAACAGATACAGGTAGCCACCGCTAAGGAGGTAACTGCTGTATAGTATATGCAAAAGTGTACAATCTGCAGCTCCTATGCCTCGAACGGAAAATGCTACTTACCAGTATGCATCTGTTCTTGGCATGTAGAGCTGCAGAGTTTTACACGCCCACCCGGATACCTCTATCTGTTCCAGTGTCATCTTACTTAGATACACTACACATGGACATCTTTCTATTTCCCTCTACTCCATCTAACCCTACGAGGCAAAAACAATCTAACGATGGAGTCGATGCCCATGCGCACTGTCCACCGAAGGAGTCACCAACCTTGTGACTACAAAGACTTCTTCGAAGACAAAACCAACATGCAAACATCCGAGCCCAACACCAGATGGCGATCTATGCAAAAGTGTACAACTCTGCAGCTCTACATGCCAAGAACAGATGCATACTGGTAAGTAGCATTTTCCTTATAAACTCGCCTACCAGGAATAAATTGACTGACAACAAAAAGGGAACATGGGAGACCCATAAACCTTGCACATATACAAGTGTTTATTTACAGCAAATCAAACTTGAAAATAAATACAAGGAACAAATAAACATAGTACACACGTGAGCACAGAGATCATGGAGAGCAAAACGTTCAAAAAGAGAAACCCCTTCAGCATCACTGCAATTATTAGCAAAGGCACATGCTGATATACACCTGCATGCGCGTTCCTCCAAATCATAGAGAAAAAAAAACAGAGATTACCACATCAACAAACCCCAGCCAAATGCTTACTCAATTCTGAATGCTAGGAATATGCCGAACCTGACAACGAGTTGGAAAAACAAAAACTTACCAACATACTTAAGTATGTGTGTATATTTATGTATAATATATAGTATTTCTAAAGTGCGATCCTGGAGAGGATACAAGCATACAGTTAGTAAGCAATAGGATAGGAAGAAGAGTTTTGGGCTGATAATGCATTTTGATATAGTGTTTTTTTAAAAAGGTTAGTCTTCAACTTGTCCTAAATTGGAGTAGCGTTGGGTGGTCCCGACAGGAATAGGGAATGTTGTTCCTGATCATGGGTGCATAGATGGAAATGGCCTGCTGTCTTGTTTTTCCCCTTTTTAGTCAGCAGTCTGATGGTGTCCTGGCTGTGGGTGTGCTGAGAACCACCAGAGATGGTGAGCTTGTCTGCAAGATAAGCTAGAGTGTTGGGCATGATGGCTTTGTAAATTATCCCTCTGGTTTTGAAGATGGTGTGGACAGGCAAAGGGAGCCAATGGAGTTCCATCAGGATGTGGGAAATGTAATCCCATTTCTGCAGGCCCTGGATGAGATGTGCTGTAGCATGCCATTTAGGGGTGCCAATGTGTAGTCAAGGAGGCTATGGGGCAGGGCATTACCATCCAGCTGCAAGAGTATGGGGGCTTGAACGGCAACTCTGAATTGGAAAAACTGTTTGACTTTCTTTAGAAGAGAGAGCTGGTATCAGGCCGCCTTTGCTTTTTTTGGCAATGTGTCCAGGGTGAATTCAAGTTACTTGGCATATGGTGAAAGTTGAGGCTCGAAGCCTTCAAGATTCATGTCACTGATCCAAGTTTGTAGTGTTTCTTGTTTCCCATTTCTTGAATTCTTGTTTGGCGCTGGACATCCAGGCCTGGATAATATGCAAGCAGTGTGTGAGGCACTGGATGTCTGAAGCAGTGAAGACTATCCAAGTAGAGTTGTGTATCATGGTCATTTTGGTGAATCTTCATGCTGGTATCTGATACATCACGAAGTGGCTCCTGGCTCGCAAACTAAAGAAAAACATCAGGCTAAGAAGGAGAACCCGGGAAAAAGAAGTGACATGTAGAAGAGAACACTGTGATTACAATCACCAGGAATGTCTACTAAAATTGTAAATGACCAAAGACTTTAACAAAAACCTCTTATGCCTGGTTATACCTTGGAAAAACAATTTGCACACCACACTGGCTTGCACCAAGTCTTCCACGCATTTCTACAATTGTTACAACTATCCTCTCCATTCAACACAGAGACCCATCTCTTTCTTATTTAACACATAGAAAGGAGAACATGCTTTAACGGGTCCTTTTGTCTGTGTCCTGGAAGCACAAGCAGGGCAACTTCCAACTTTTGCATTTAAATTTATGCAGGACAAATGAGTTTTCCATTGGTGTCAGTTGTCCCTACTCCTATTTAAAGTTTAAATGTGTCCTTTAGCCTGTCCTCAGCAGGGATAGGACATCCAACTGTGCATGTATAAAGATATGTAGATTTTCAACGGCACCAGGGCAAGGCTAATAACACCACACACATTTGAATAGGTAAAGACACGATGGTGGATAACTTTTTACAATTGAAGTCTACAAAACTGAGATTATACTCAAAAGCAATGACTCCAACTTATGGAATTGCAATATATTGCCTTCATTCAGTAGTAACTCAACTTCCTCGACATTAATGCATAATCTGGGTACCCTGTCGATTTTGAACCTATCTCTCAATAAACTTTGTTTATGAAGCTTGCTTCATCTAAGAATCATTCAGCAAATGTTTCTGTTTCAACATTTTCCTATGAAGATTGTGACCATAAATGTATTCAACCTATCCAGATCAGACTTTGGCAACTCAGTTTTTCTTGGTTTGACAGAAAAAAGATTTTGTCATTAGCAATTCATTCAAAATGCTGTTGTCTTGTACTAAAGTTAAGGAAATTCAATTAAAGGTGCAATTCATGGTCATGATAACATTTCATGGCAATGATCCCTGTTTTTCGGAAAACAAACTGCTAAGCATAACCATGTGTTCCTCCAGCCACCTTTTTCCATGCAGGTCTGAAATGTAAATATAAGTGGCAGCAGGACCTAGAGAGATGTAGGAGTTAAAATATTGAACTCTTTTCTTCTGGATATTCGTGTATAGACATATCTGCTCAACTTTTGGGAGAAAGAAAACCTGAACACCTGGATATTTTCCAACCTTGACAAGTAGACTTCTCACTTTGTCGGATAATCTTTATAATCAAGGACTTGATCAATATCACCAAGAGACTCCTTGAGAACGAATTATCTCATTTAATAAATAGCCACAGTAAATAAATACAATACTATGGTACATTAGTCTCTCAATTGTCACTAAACCATCATATCTCAACGCTTCATCTGCAAGACATGACAAGTTAAACCTCATGCGGCATGGCATATCAGCGTTCCCTGAGCAATAATGCAACAAACACAGAAGAACTTTTACAACATTAGAAGATTTTCTCGCACGTTGGAGCCAATCAATAATGCAAACCTCAAAAGAAAAAGCATCAAGGATTCTACTACAACCTCAAAGGGTCCAGTAGCCTCTTCATAGAGTTAGTATGTGATGCAGGCCTACACTTCACAGCATACTCAAAGCAGTTCCCGAGTTCCTTGGACTATGCAGCCACTTTTGTTAACAAGCACTAGCAAAGCCAATAAGCCTAGCCTTTTAGACCCATTGCCTTTGCTCCTGCTGTGCAGCATCAGCAAAAAGAAATGTGTATGCTACTTGGAGCAGTAGAAAAATAATTAAATTGGAATTTAAACTTTGTGCAAATGTTTTCTTAAAGACTGTGATGAGGGGAGTAGTGAGAAACAGAGGAGCTGGGGGGGGGGAGAAGTTAACATGAGCAGTGGTAGCAACAATGGGTGGGCGGGATGCAATGGAGGACCCTGGCAGGGGAGAGGAATAAAACCAAAAGCAAAAAAAGACAGGGTCAAGGTAGCAGTTGAGGAGGGAGTATGTGTGGGGCAACATTTGAGGAGGAAAGTAGCACACAAGAAGGAAATGAAGAAAACGCGTGCACTCTGATGGAGTGCTTAAATAAAAAAGTAGTTCCCTGAATGTGAGGATACAAGTCATCCAATCAGAAGGATGGCAAAGAAGCAAAGCTCATTGCGCAAGATGAGGAAGGAAAGCCATTGATCATAAAGCAGGCAAATCATTGTGACGAGAGACAACCAGTGGTAAGCAATGGGTTGGCTCTAAGCCCACTGTAACTTTTAGAATGGTGCACAAGAGGTCTTTAGACAGTGGAGAGCTAAAAGCTGTCTTTAGGCAAGACTTAGAAATGCCACAGATCTGTGACTACAAGATGGGTTTGGTACCTAGCTGCACTTGGCTCCTTTGCAATACACACTACTCAATTCCTCATCACTCCCCACATCCTTGAGCATCCTTACAACACATCTACCAGAGAACAGAGGTTATAATTAAGGATTGGCACACACCAATAGAAGATGCACCATCATGCATACTATTAGTGTGCACAAACAGTGACTGATTTGACTGAATCATGGAACATTTCACAGCTGAGAAGGCTGGAGATGTGCTGCATGTCTGGCACAAGCAAAACAGCATGGCTTTCAAAAGGGGACTATGACACAGGCATTGCCAGAACCAAAACCACACCTACCCTGGCATCACTCAGGTTCTACCAGCTGCACCCAAGATCTGATGCCAAGCAGAGGAGGGTGGCACTGGGCTAGCAGCCACTGTACTGATTTATAGGTAAGGACCACGCATGCACCTGGGGGATGTCTTCCTGGAGCACAGAGAGTACTGGGAATCTTCTCAAGTTTCATGGCTGCTCACAACAGTTAAAGAATAATTAATTCCTGAGACTCCTCACAATGACACTGGAGACTATACCTCTCATAAATCACTTCAGGCTGCATAGGATTGGAAAGCATGCAAGAAGTAGCGGCAATAACCAAAGGGCTTCTCAGAGCAAGGCGAAATAACCTTGCAGAAGTAGGAGGGAGTAACACTCATAGTTGAAAGTCTCCGGGAGCAGCGGGTTGGTGCAGGACACACCTAGACTGGCCAGTATTTGTGCTTCCCACAAAGTACCAGCCCATATTCTTCTCTAATCCCTTGGTCTGGCCACAAAATATACTATCACATGGTATCACACTTTCCATCCAGCACCTCCACACTTTGAGCTAGCGGTGACAACACACATGCTTATACTCCTCCACGGTCTTGTTTGTCATGCTGAAGGTCCCTTCGATGGAATGCTGGGATTCATGCAATGCTGCACAGCCCTACTCTGTTCAGTTCCTGGCTAGCTGAAGTTGATCATGTATTGTGTAGCAGAACTCCTCCCCTTCTCTTTCTGCATTGTCACATCAAACCTCTGTCTGATCTTACTTGATCTTCTATGGCATTTCTGCCTGTCCCCATTCGAGTCCCTCTCTCCAGTTGCCACAACGTGTGCACCTAGTCTTAAAGCACCATGCCTTGTCAAGAAAAGTCAATGGTGTCTGTTCTGCTCCTACCTAGACTTCACCAATTGTCGCGTAAGACCTCCTTATCACTTCCATGGCTGGTGTCCACTTCATGCTTGGAATCTTCCAGCCAATGGCCTCCCACATACCTCATCCAAAGTCCCAGCATGAAACTGTTCCGGTTGTCTTCACAAATCGAGAGAATTCTGAGTGAATCAGCGAGTAGTTTAATTGACCACAGCAGCAATGTAAAACAGGGTTGTGGTACAAAATAATCCTTGCAGTGGGAGGAAGAGAGGAAGTATATGACACATTCAGGGCTATTCACAAAGGCAAATTTGTTAGTAATTTACATGTGTAATTTACTCTTACACTTTTGAGTAGCTCTGCTACTTTTGTCAATTCACAAACGGAGGGTAAAGTTACTCAAAATTGTAGATATACACGTCTCCACCTTCTGAAATACCACTGCCAAAAAGAAACAGTAGTAAGTTTAGCACAACACAGCCAACCACTGGTACTGCAACAGCTTCCCATAGAATATAATGGAGAAAGGGGCTTAAAATCAAAACAGTTACTAAAAAAAAATAATTGTAAAAATATGTTTGCTAAATATTAGTTTATATTTATTTTAAATGTAGAATAAAATGCAGTATATTCCATAGCTTTGTTGCTAAAACTGTGAATGGTCTGTCTAGAGGTCATTCCTGAAAATATCATAAAATGTCTGGGCAACAAAGATACTGCGTCAAGAGCTGTGGCAGGCGGCACATGGAGTTTCATTTGATGTTTGGCTTCCATATAAAGTCATCATTAGCACAGGCTTCTGGACTGTTATTCACTGCTTTAACATCGGAGCAGGTAAAAGAGCTTACGTCAGAGTAGCAAACTGCCAGGTTCCAAAGCCCGTACACTTGCTGATGGTGGTCCACCATCTCCCCCGGGCTTGCACATTTCAGCAGAGTGACAGCACTTCATGGTCAGTGTAAGAATGGCGAGTGCACTTTCAGGTTGGAAGTAGGAAGGCATAAATTGCCCTATTTGCAATACACATTATGGTGAATTAGCACTTTCAATCAGAACCAACGCAGATGTTTCAATAATGACATTGCATGATCCAACTGTCTAGCATTAGCGCCTGAATGCGCAGCTTCATTTTGAATTACCTGAAGCTTTCAGTTATCACTTTGTTAGTCCCAGGAACGGAGCATTATTGTAGTAAATCCATAACCCTACAATTCCAGTCACTGCAGTTTGGTGGAGTTCGGTTACCAGGTGGAGCATATTTTGTCCTAGTATATTTTGCTGGCAGAAGCAAATGGTTGAAACGGCATGTCACTAAGAAGAAACAGTTTACCTTCAGTAAAGCTCTTTCTGGTGTGCATTCTATCAAGCTGCAGATTCCTCACCTTGTGAATATTCCCCAGGCATCAGACCGAATCCGGAAAACTCAAAAGCAGTACACCTGTGCGCCATGCGGATCTGCATCAACAGTTTGCTCCAGAAGTGAGGAACAGAGACACATAAGTGCCATCCATGGGAGCTGATGTCAGTATCTTTCAAAGGCTTGTCCGAGCATGCAGACTCGGAGCTCATACCAAACTGGTAGGACTAGTGTGCAAATCTCTAAACTGTGTTGTCTTATTGTGCTACAATTGGCTAAGGACTTTAGCACCCCGTAAGTCCCTAGTAAATGATACTCCAGGAACCTAGAGCATGAGTGCTAAAGAGAGTCCCAAAGTCCTGTAGCATATCTTATGCCACCCTAAGGGACCCACACGCAAATTCCACAGACTGCCATTGCAGGCTGCGTGACATGGTGCAAACCGTGAGTGAAAACATGACATGGCACACTCCTGTGTGTTATGCCAAAGTCACTGCATCTAATATATGCAAGTTATCCCTACAGCAGGGTACATTATATTTTATGTGCAGCCATACCTACATGAGCAGATTTGCCCCTGTGATGTCTAGTTCTTTTACTGGATATTGCAAGTGAGCAGGGAAGCCATCTTAAGGTAGGTGCTGGGTACTGGTCAAAACGAGTTCCCCAGCTACATAATGGCTTCACTGAAACATATGGTGTTTGGTATCAAGCAACTTGTATTAATAAACCCATACTGATTCCAGTGCTGTATTTATTAATGCATGCACCCAGAGGGTACCGTAGAGATACCCCCTGAAACCTACCAGCCCTCTAGTGTGCCGGCTGACTGGTCCAGTCCAGCCTGCCACCACAGACTAGTTTCTGACCCCCAGGGCTGACAGTCCACACTCTAAGGAGGTCAAGAACAACGCCTGCTCTGGAGGAAGGTGTTTTACACCTCCTCCGGGAAGGCTGGTAAATTAGCATTCCAAGGCAGGGAGCTTCAAAGAGCCCACTGCCTTTGGTGTGCAAATCTGGCTTCCATCAGAGATTCTATCTAGGCAGCCCTCAGAGATTCTATCTAGGTTGCAGAGGAGACTGCAAAAGACCTGCAGGGGTGGCTGCTTTACCGTAATTATACTAGCGGCAGACCCCTCTCCTTACAACACCTAGATAGAGCTCACGGTGGTGACAGATGTATCACTGTTTGGTTTGGGGCTATATGGGAGAGGTGGAGATCAGAGGACTCTGGTCTTTGGCAGAAACCAGGTTCTGCATCAATCTGTTGGGATAGCGGGCGATCCACTTAGCGCTTCCTGCCAACCATCAAAGGGAGGCTGGTACAGGTTCTCAAGGACAATACCACTACTGTGTATAGTACTGCAACAAGCGGGGTGGGTCTTGAACATGTGCCAGTGAAAGAGGCTGAATTGCCAGGGCATTTCTCTAGATGTGCACCATCTGGCAGGATCTCTAAATTCCAGGGCAGACAAACACAGCTGCCAATACCTAATAGATCACAATTAGCAGTTACACCCAGGAGTGGTGAAGGGCATCTTTCAGCAACGAGGAAAACCCTGGTTCGATCTTTTTCTCACTGGAGAGAGCATGCAATATCAACACTTTTGCTCACTCGAGTTCCCAAGAATGCGCTCACTCTGAGACTTAAGTCGAGGGTAGAATTTACCACTCTTTTATGCCACTAAATGTGGGCGAATACTTTCTAAGTTTAGTTTGCCCTACCTAATAGATGAGCCTCCTGACTCGTGTCTGTGAAATTCTGGAGCTGGATATTTCGGGAACTCAACCAAAACGCGATGCACCTTAAACTATTCTGAGACTTCTGCCGAGCCAGTTTATCTCACTCAATAGCAACTGATTTAGTTTTTTCTTTGTGTACTGTTTGGGGTATGGTAGGGTGCATGTGCTGATAAACCAGGAGTACTGGTGGAGTGCAATAGAGAGTGTGGTTGGTGCTATGAAGTAATAATGTCACCTTTGGAGGATGTAGGGGGAGCATTGTTTTATAAGGGTAACGGTTGAAGGTTAGTGATATTCTTTCATGGATCTTACAGTGGCATCTCCCAGAAGACAAGAAGCGGGTAGTGATAAAAGTGGAAAACGTGAATTGCACATTGGGGGTTGGTAAGGCAGGGTTTCTGTTTTGTAAAGGATAGGGGGAACTGCAACAGAGGTTCCATAGGTGGGTGCAATCAATGGATGATCTGGATACAGCCGTTACTCCGCCACCTGGAAAGTGTGATTATGATGCCGGTCACTAAGCAGCCTTGCACTTTGTCAACCATGAGGTATGAACATGAACTCTGATCACCAGTTTGTGGGTGGCCACTCGTCTCCCCCTCTTTTCAACATCTATTTGGCGCTGCTGGAAGAGCTGATTGGAATATAACTATCTCTTCTCACTAGTATGTGAACATCCCCCTACTCTACCCGAGTATAATTCGCGGGTAAGTCTTCCATATCTCCATGCCATTCGGGATTTGAAGTCTTCTCACTTTGTGAAAGTCAGTCCTACGAAGAATTATTCTTTTTCTGAACCCTTACTCTATTTTCTATGACACACACGCTACATTGTGGTATCTTCTATTACATTGTTAATTTCTAGTTGAATTTTAAATCTCACATTTCGTCATCTAAATAGTGTTTCTTTCAAAATAGAAACACACTCGCTTTGACTTATTGACTTCTAGACTCCCACTCACATGTTAATTCTTTCCAGACTACAGAGGAAAGCCGTACTAGCCAACTTGATTGTTTCCTTACTGCTGCTTCCAAATGGCGATTATTAACTGGTAAGGAATAACTTTAATTATTGACTAGTAATTGCATATCTGAAATCCCAACATAGAATCACAGACTCCATTACATAGAAACCGTAACCAAAATACCTTTTATTGAGTAAATATTTTTTTTCCTTGAAAATGTGTTAAAAATACCAAAGTCTAGAATTTCCTGGAAATGAAGTAAAGCTATTTTTGCCTTAAATATCCATACCAACAAAAAAGATAATTTTTAGCAATAACTAAAATCTATTTTTTAAAGTTTACATACATTCATGCATTAACTTGCCAACATGGACCCAAGGTTCAAACTTGATCATATCCCAAGATGATCATATCGACAGCTAGTCAATACAAGTTGCTATTTTCAGAAAAAAGAAAAGAATGGGAACATACTTTTTTTTTTTACATGTTTTAAGCCAGTGCTTATGTGAGCAGCTCCTAATGCCAGTGACTAGTTCACAATGTGGCCTGACAGATCAGTAAATCCTAAATCCTAAATCCTTGGAAAAGACATTTACATTTCTTGCATTTCTACAAACATCCGGTATAAGTCAAATACTATCCTTGTTTTGTCCAGCTGGTGAGAGACAAGCATTCCTGACAGGTACAATACATGCATGAAGCCTCCTTGGAATTTTAAGATGGTCTACTATTCTGAGTCCGGGATCCACCGGAGGCAAAATATATATGGTCTGTTGCAGTAGGATGGTAAAAGCTTATCTCAGGTAGTTCTTGTATAGATACAGTTTGATGTCTTATAAAAAGTCCTTTTATGTTATAAATACATTACTAAACTATTCACATACTACATTTTTCTCTTAAAAGAAACACTAGAAAAATATGGAAAGTCTGGAAAGTCACAGCTCTTGTTTGTGGCCTGAAATGTTAAATGCTTTTGTTTAACTAAAACAGAAGCCTCTTGGCCACTGTAAAAACAAACTTTCCGTATTATAAAATATATTTACACCATATTTATAAATTATTATTCAAGCGATTTTACAATGCTTTTGGAATATAACACAGACAACAGCAAAAGAAAAGTATTTCTATTTCTCGCTATGAAATATCTGAAGACAGATTAGAAAGGACAAACGGACATCTAAAAGACAGTACTGGTGTAAGAAAGTACATGGAACATGAGGCCAACAGGCATTGTGGATATTTAACCTTGATGGCACAGTAGATGATGTAGACTGGAAGAAGAGGTTGTAAAGCACAGCACAGTGGGATTGAAGATGTTTCCATATCCTGCCGCCGGTGGAGTTTTATGTGGAGGTCTAAAGCAATCTTTGCAAGAACCAGGAGGAAGAGACACAGTTTAATTTGTCTCCACAATGGTAAAAAATATAAATGGAAGTTTTTTTGCTTATATAAGCCACCACTGTAGCAACTAACGTAAGCATATCTTATAACGTAGATTTTGATTTGTCATGAGATTGACAGTGGCATTTTTTGTAAATATTTTCCAGCTTAAAGAGGAAGTATATTTATTTTTCCATAGTACTGCATTACCACCAGTGTGATCCACCTCTTTAGATGATAGAATGAATGTCACATGTGAGGGAAGAGGCAGGGTAACGCAATTCCATGGAGGATTAAAGCCATTGATTTCAAATAGCAAAACTGCAACA
The DNA here is from genome assembly GCA_963921515.1 of Calotriton arnoldi. NCBI lineage: Eukaryota > Metazoa > Chordata > Amphibia > Caudata > Salamandridae > Calotriton > Calotriton arnoldi. The sequence continues at coordinate 454,268 of CAWUFW010005688.1, read as the reverse complement.
GAATGTTAGAAACCAAAGACACGCAACACATTCCATCACAATTCATGGCAAAACCTAGGATCTATGCATATTCTGATTAATATGCATACAATATGGAAAATGGACTAGATAGCCCTTTTTACATTATCTATTAACATCTCATCCACAAGGTCATATTTTTCTGTTTAACCAGGACTGACACAATTCACTTTCTGTGGCGTAAGTGCAGCAGGGTGCTCATTCAAGCCACCTTAAAGACAGATGATTTAGGACTTCAGAAAGAGCTTTGGTGTTCAACTAATACAATTTTTGTGCCTTAATCTCAGAGCACCAAATCACCCCACTCTCACTGTGGGGCAACACCCCCACCACCAAAAAAACCCGAAGGAATACGCTCCTTGTCCTTTAATCTACAATTTCTCGAAGGGGAATAAATGTGTGTCTTCTGCCTTCTTTGCACGCGTTGTTTTTTGCTTCTGCTTCCCTTTGCTCTGCTTCTCAGCTTGTCGGTTTTGAGGCCAAGAAACTGTTGCATCCTCAGCAGGTGTTTCAGAAGTGGGTTTCTGGGAGCTAGGCTTCTCCTCTTCATCTGATGAAAATCCAGCTCCTTCATGGAGGTTGGAACCTGCTTCCTCTTCCTATGAAAGAAATCACAGCACACTGATCAGGTCCGTACCAAATTATATAGAATGGACAGAACCAGCCGCGGCCCGTGCAAGTAAGAGCGGTGGATCGGTAGGGCCGGGTGGGGAGGATTTCAACGGACGATGACGAGGGAAAATTAAATAATTTTCCCTCGTCGTCTGTCGAAATCCCCTCCACCCGGCCCCACCGCCCTTACCTGCACAAGCCACGGCTGGACAAAACGCTGGTGCATTTCAATACACCTGGACACTGAAATCTTTTCAGACAAGTGCATTTGGAGTTCTGTTTGGTCAGTCTTACATTTCCTTCCGAATCTCAATCGCACAAATTCAGAATTTTGAAAATCTAAATGGTTACATTGTTTCAACATTTTCACACCTCTGACAAGAGTAGACTGTGGCATGAGCGCACCAACAAAACCTTCACTATGCTGCAGCTCTACCTTTCCATCAGTCACCAATGATGAATAATATGATGGCCTGGGCACAACATAATGAAACTTCAAGCGATTGTTCTCAGTGCTGGAATTCTAATCCTAGGCCATCCCCTAAATATGGTTTTCCAATGTCGTGGGGAGGGGAAACTGCAATATAAAACCTCTGGACAAGTACCTGTGCACCACTATGCTGTAAGAAGAGGATTCCTGTACCATGCAGCACATGCACAAATTCATAACTTCAGTTTGCTCTTTCTCATAACATGCAATGGGAAAACTCGGTAATGCAAGTAGTTCCTCAATTGAACATCCTGGTGCCCTGGAATCGAAATGCTTTTTTTACCGTGTAGGGAGGATAGGGAATACATGGAAGTAGTGAAGAGAAAGGACAGTGCATTGCAATCTTAGTAACAGTGGTGTTTTCCTTTGCTTCACTGCTGTGTTCAGAAGCTGGTCCATCACAGCGTCTGTGAATCTCATTTGACAGTAACTTATGAGACTCCTTTAGAGATTCCAGCACTTTAAATTAAGGCCTGCTCAAGAACTTGTTTGTGCAACCACTTACTGCCTTATTTTGTAAGTGAACCTAGTTCCAAGAAGGTAGGATCCTCCCTTCAGACGCAAAGGAGGTACAGGCATTCAGTTTGTCCATAAATGGTATGAAAGGCGTTATTTCTAATTTGCCGGGCAAGTGACAAGCCCAATGCAGTCATCAGATAAACAAAATTACAATGAAAATATTAAGGCCACAATAATGCCAAAGTTGATGAAACAAGGATATCGGGAAGATCCAAGCACCGACACTCCAACTTCTCTAAGGTACGCTCTTTGCTGAAGGGGTCGTGGCTAATCGCATATGATAAAATGGATGGTAAAATAGTCAGGATGCCCTTTTTCACCATCCTTTAGGAGAAGCAGATATAAATAAGGATTAACCAATTTGTGTTTGAAGTAATTGTCATTCCAATAGAGGGAGAGGAAGGGATAAGGAAAATGCAAGGCCTCGCAACAATATTTCAGGAGTGGTGTAGTCTTAAATGAAGGCAAATGAGTGAGTACTACAGAGACATAACCGCTTAATCTGACTGTCTTCCACACCTCAGCTAATAGGGCAGTAATGGTACACCACACCAGTATAAACCTGCATATACAGCTTCATTTATCTGTGTACATATCTCCCATTACCTACCCTTTGCTACCCTTCTACTGCTTCTCCTGAAGAGTTGTGTTAAGCTAAGACGACTGAGCTCTACTGATAGTATGAATTGTAAAAAGAAAACATCTTTGCAAAGTTCTATGTATTGTAGTGCTTGTAAAAAAGACTGAAATCAAAGACCATGTGCTGATGTTCATTTACAATATGCTTCAATGCAAGTTTTAATTTAAAAAGATGCTACACAAAAATGCAAGTTTGTAATCAACAGTAAATTACAGGATCCTTTAAAATAAATGTTCTGGCATGGCTGCAAAAATGAGGATCCCACCAGTATTGGGGACTGGGCCTAGTGTTCCAAATATCAGAGTGCTCCCTCTATATGCACAGATTATACAACAAATAGTGGATATGAAAGGTCTATTAAAACTACTAGTTCTACACTAAGAGGCTCATTTACGAAGTAGTCACACAGTGCAGTGCAGCAAGTCACCATGATGCGCTGCAGTGCATGACAGGGACAGGGCAGGAATGGAATATATTTAAGGCAATATGGCGCATTCCTGTCCTTTCCCTTGTGCTGGCACCCTTTTGGCAGCCTAGCGCTAATGCAGGCACTCAAGCACCCTGGTGCAAGGGTGCCTCCCAGGATTGTTTTTGTGCAGGAAGGTGTTCCTTCCTGCACAAAACCAATCCTGGGAGGCATATTCCTCCTTCCATGTGTGCTGCAGAATGCAGCACACATAGAAAGAGGAAGAAAAAGGAGAAATAGAGATAATTTCTCCTCGTTACGCCACCCTCAGGTTTACAAGTTCTTGTAAATCTGGGGATGCGTCAAAATCATGGGAGTTGAGTGGGAACAAACACCCAATGCCCATGGAACGCCTTCCCAGGGCAGAGTAACGCAACGCAGTGATTTGCGCTGCGTTGCTCCAGATTTTTTAACCCACTCAGAGCCACGCAAAGTTGCTTGGCTTAAAAAATTTGACTTGGAGGTTTGCATGTACCACGTTATGTGGTGCAAACGTGACACAACCCTCATAAATAAGCCTTTAATTCTTTTAGACCTGAAGTGGGGTTTTCACTGTGGCAAAAGCATTGACATCACAAACTGATTTTTAAAACCACCTTTTTTGAAGTTGAATTTTAGATCGACTTTGCTCACTTAAAAAGCAGTCTCACCAGCCAAATTCGGAACAAACTGACTAGGCCATTTTGTACAACTTGCATCCAGTTTGCTGAAGTATTTTCTTAAACAATGCAGAAAAGTTATCATTATACAAATGCACTGAACTCATCATTACACATATCGCTTCCTGGCCTCTCCAGACAATCACAGGCGCATACCAAACCCACCGCTTCTTAAGGCTTCAAAAGTGGTTATTAAATTACCTTTGCTCCGTATCGTTGCTTCAACCTCTCTCGGATCAGAAGTCCTTTTATTAGTAGTTTCCAGTTTCCATAAACCCTTTTCTCACGTTTCTATGTCAAAAGATTTAAAACTCATTAAAAAATAAATATAGAAAAAGCATGCACTGGCTTAGACAACAAAACTGTCTTCTTTCTCATGGTTATAGTATGAAACATGCTCCATACAGAGGCACTGGCAATATTTTAGGTGCATGCAGTAGAGGGTTAACTAGCTTTTGGAAAAATGTATTACTAAGGGTTCAATTAATGAACGTTTCCTTTCACATTTAGGTCAGGAAATATGGAGTTTTTTTTTCATTTTTTATAAAAAATAAGGTATTTCCCTCACAGATGTTTTTCATATTATCTGGATTACCATAAATGAGGTGAGTAGATTCTGGCAATTAGAAGAAAATTCAAGTTGAGGCATCTTGTGCCTTATATCAAGTACACACTAAATGATCAGTGTAAAGTTCCTAAGCTAAGAGAATGAAACCACAGCAGACGGGCCCCAAACACAATAATGTGCATTTGAACAGTCACCTTAAAAAAAAACAATTGTTTCTTTTGGGAGCATAATTAAAAAAAATATCAAATTATCACTGCCACCCATGATTCTCAAACAGTCAATAGGTGAGGCTTCTGATCGTCTTATGGCTTAATGCACAAGTTACTAACTTGTGTAACGATATATCTGTAAGAGACAGTAGTTAGTGATAGATTCCTTACCTTAGAATATCCCCAGGCGTCAGGCTGGATCCGGAAAGTTTTGCGTAGCAGTACCCTTGCGCGTCGGTAGGCGGCGTCGTGCGGCTCCGCGTCCGTCGTCGGCGTCGTGATCGCCGGGATGACGTCGCGGGCAGTACTTAGGCGCCGCCCCTGCGCGCTGACGTCAGTTCTGTACACGACTTTCCGCGCCAGGAACGCAGAGCCATGCAAGAAGCTGACACAGGTGTCTGAAAAATACTAGGGCCCTGAAAGAGATGTCCTTAACCCTAGAAATCAGTTCGCAGAACGGGGAGGATGGGTGGGGCGGTAGGAATCTATCACTAACTACTGTCTCTTACAGATATATCGTTACACAAGTTAGTAACTTGTGCATCTGAAAGAGACACGTTAGTGATAGATTCCTTACCTTAGAATAGATACCCCAGCAATACCAACCCCGGTGGTGGGTCTGCGAACAAAGATCAGACAAGGAAGTCCTGGAGGACAGAACGGCCAAAGAAGCCGTCCCTCCGGACCGGACTGTCAAGGCAGTAATGCTTAGTAAACGTGTGCAGCGAGGCCCACGTAGCTGCCTGACAGATAACCGGCAGCGGAACACCGCGGCCCAAGGCCGTGGTAGCAGCCGTTGCCCTGGTGGAATGGGCACGCAGCCCAACAGGAGGCTCCTTCTTAGCCAAAGAATAGCAGGTCTTGATGCACAAGGTAACCCAGCGGGAGATGGTCCTCTTGTGCACCGCCCAACCTTTTTGGCGCCCACGTAGCCAACAAAGAGCTGGTCATCCACCCGGAAGTGTTTCGTGCGGTCGATATAGAAGGAGAGCGCACGTTTTGGGTCCAGACGGTGGAGCCTCTCTTCCTCTCTGGAAGGATGCGGAGGCGGAAAGAAGGTGGGCAAAGTGATGGTCTGCCCAATGTGGAAAGCAGTAACCACCTTTGGCAAGAAGGACGGACGCGTCCGAAGAACAACCTTGTCTGGATGAACAGACAGAAAGGGAGGTTTGCAAGAAAGAGCCTGGAGCTCACTCACCCGCCGAGCGGAGGTGATGGCCACCAGAAAGGCTGCCTTTAGAGTCAGAAGACGAAGAGGACAGTTATGCAGAGGCTCAAAGGGAGCGCACATTAAAAGGTAAGAACCAAGTTCAAGTCCCACTGAGGCATTACAAACGGAACAGGAGGGAAGAGGTGAGTAATGCCTTTTAAGAACCTGTTAACAACAGGGGACTTGAAAAGGGAGGGCTGATCAGGGAGCCTGAGGAAGGCCGAGATAGCACAAAGATAACCCTTGATGGTACCCAGGGCAGAACCCTGTTGGGCCAGAGAGAGAAGGAACAGAAGGACCTCAGAAAGAGGGGCAGAAAGGGGATCCACAGCCTTTGCTGTGCACCATGCCACAAATTTGTTCCACCTGCAGGCGTATACCACCTTAGTGGAGGGACGCCTGGCTGCCAGAATCACATCACAAACTTCGGGAGGCAAGTCGAAAGGAATCAACTGCCGCCGCTCAATCTCCACGCAAGCAGGTGTAGACTGGACAGGTTCGGGTGGAGGACCGTCCCCTGCTGCTGCGACAGAAGATCCTCCCGAAGAGGCAGACGGATCGGGGGATCTATGCTCATATTGAGTAGCTCGGGATACCAAACTCTTCGAGCCCAGTCCGGAGCCACAAGAATGACTTGGGCCCGGTCGTGCCGAATCTTCTTCAACACTCTGGGTAGAAGTGGTATAGGCGGAAAGGCGTACAACAGACCGCAACTCCACTCGCGACGAAAAGCGTCGCCGAGCGAGTGCCGCCTTGGAAATTCCAACGCGCAGAACCGATGACATTGCGCGTTCTCTTCGGTGGCGAATAGATCTAACCAAGGCTCTCCCCACTGTAGAAAGAGTCCTTGCGCCACTTCCGAGTGAAGACGCCATTCGTGATCCATCATGCACCTGCGGCTGAGTTCGTCCGCCCTGGCGTTCAGAGAACCTGCCAGGTGTTGAACCATCAGGAACATGCCCTGATGTTCCAGCCATGTCCAGAGGCGCAGAGCCTCCTGACAAAGGGTCCAAGACCCCACCCCGCCCTGTTTGTTGCAGTACCACATGGCGGTGGTGTTGTCTGTGAACACCTGCACTACCTTCCCTTTGACAGAGGGAAGGAATGCCTTGAGTGCAAGCCGGATCGCCCGGAGCTCCAGAAGGTTGATATGGAGCCGGGACTCCGCCGGAGACCAGAGGCCTCTGATCTCCGCCTCTCCCATGTGACCGCCCCATCCCAGAAGGGACCGTCCGTCACAACTGTATGCTCTGGCTGGGGAAGGGAGAGGGATCTGCCCATGACCCATTGCCGGTTCGAGAGCCACCACTGCAACTGTTTTGCAGTCCCCTCCGAGATCTGGACGTGATCGGACAGGTTGCCCTGGTGCTGCGCCCACTGGAACTTCAGGTCCCACTGCAGAGCCCGCATATGCCATCTGGCATGATTGACCAGCAGGATGCAGGAGGCCATGAGGCCCAGCAGCCTCAGGGTCATCCGTACCGAAACCCAGGATAAAGGCCGAAAGATCGGAATCATAGCCTGAATATCCCGGACTCGCCGTTCGGGAGGATAGGCCCGAAACTGCGTCGTGTCCAGAACTGCTCCGATGAAAAGGAGCTGTGGAGAAGGAATTAGATGCGACTTCGGCACATTGATGGAGAACCCCAGCGAGTGCAGGAGTTCGGCCGTAGTCTGGAGGTGGGAGACGACTGCCTGGGACGAGCCCGCCTTCAGCAGCCAGTCGTCGAGGTAGGGGAAGACTGAAACCCCTGCCCGGCGCAGATGAGCTGCGACCACCGCCATCACTTTCGTGAACACCCGAGGGGCACTGGTAAGGCCAAAGGGGAGCACGGTGAACTGAAAATGCTCGGGGCCTACCGTGAACCGAAGGTAACGCCGGTGGGCCGGCAGGACGGGGATGTGGAAATACGCGTCCTGCAAGTCCAACGCTACCAACCAGTCTCCAGGGTCGAGGGCAGTCAAGACCTGAGCTAGGGTGAGCATCTTGAACTTCTCCTTCCGGAGGAAGCGATTGACGTTCCGGAGGTCCAAGATAGGACGCATGTCCTCCTTGTCCTTTTTGGGCACCAGAAAGTAGTGGGAGTAGCAACCACGCCCTACTTCTGGGGTCGGAACATGCTCGATGGCCCTCTTGGTCAAGAGGGCCGTGACTTCCTTCTGTAGAAGCACCAAGTGATCCCCTGACATGCGGTGGAATTGAGGTGGCATGGCTGGGGGGGTGGTCTCGAAGGGGAGGGAGTAGCCCCTTCGGACAATGTCCAAGACCCACCTGTCCGAGGTGATGGTGCGCCAGTGGGGAAGGTGATGGCGGACCCTGCCCCCTACTGGCGTGCCGTGCACCTGAAAGGAGGGACTAGGAGGGCTTGGAGGCCGCGGACGGGTTGGAGGTGGTGGCCTGACCCGCACGCTGGTTGCCCGATCCGCCACGGCGGAATCCACGTCCTCGGCCACGCGAAGACGCCTGCTGCGCGGGCCGGTGGCTGGGCTGCTGACGTGAAGGGCGCCCCTACCGTGGCCACGATAGGGGCGAAAAGCAGAAGGCAGCGGAGGGCGTGTAGCAGAAAGGCCCAGGGACTTGGCAGTAGCCCGTGAGTCCTTAAAGCGCTCCAACGCATGGTCTGCTTTGGACCCAAAAGACCGACTCCATCAAAGGGCATGTCCATGAGAGTATTCTGGACATCCCCTGAAAACCAGTGGTTCTTAGCCAGGCGTGGCGTCGGAGCGCCACCGTCGTTGCAATCGACCTGCCCAGCGAGTCGGCGGTGTCAAGGCCACAACGGATAGTGTATTTGGCCGCATCCCTTCCTTCCGCAATGGCGCGGGAAAGCAGTGCCTGGACCTCCTCAGGGCACTGGGGCAAAACATCCGCCACCGAATCCCACAGAGAGTGGGTATATCGGCCCAAAAGACAAGCGGTGTTAACGGACCGCAAGCCAGCACTGGAGGAAGAAAAACCTTTCTTCCCAAACTGATCCAGGCGTTTGGATTCCCTATCCGGAGGAGCGGTAGGGAAGGCGGTTTGGGAAGCGGAGGCTTGGACAACCAAGCTCTCAGGAGTGGGGTGGACAGAAAGAAACAGGGGGTCGCCCGGAGCGGGGCGATGGCGTCGTGACACGTTCCGATCCACAGGAGCCCCTGTGTTGGGCTTGGACCAGGCGCCCAAAAGAACGTCCGTGAGGGCGTCGTTAAACGGCAGCACAGTCTCCGCAGAGGAGGCTGCCGGCTGAAGCACCTCTGTCAAGATGTTAGGCTTGACCGTCAAAGTAGGGAGCTGGAGACGTAAGGCCCCAGCAGCCCTACGCAACACCGTACCAAAATTGGCCCCCTCCTCCGTAGCCACGGGAGGAGACAGCATGCCAGTGTCAGGAGAAGTATCCAGACCACTGGCCTCCCCTAGACTCTCTGTCCAGTCCTCATCATACTGACAGTTGCGTGTCAGAGGGTCATCAGACCCCTCCCAGTCCTCCTGGTCCTCCTCTGGTTCAAAATAAGGAGGAGGAGGGACATTTGGGACCCAAGGTCCCATCGGCGCCGGAGCCGGCGTCGAGCGACGTCGCTCCGGGTCCAAGTCCGGAGCCGGAAGGAACTGGGGGACGACGCCGCCCGGAGCCCAGGGCGGCGTCGAGAACGGCACCGGAGACATCGGCGCCGGCGGAGGTGTCGTGAGGTCGACCGGCGTCGATGGGGGTTGTGGAGCCGGGATCGAGGCCGGGGCCGGAGCCGGGATCGAGGCTGGAGGCTCGGGCGACGCCGGGGCCGGAGCCGCCGGCGACGCCGGATCAACCCCATCAGGGCCCGCGGGGCCCGAAGGCGCACCGGAGGGGCCTGAAGGCCCGAAGAGGCGGGCCATGGCCGACAGGAACTCCTGTACCTTGGCCGGATCCGCCCCCGAACCCGGGAAGGGCGGGTATGACGGGGGCGACTCCACAGGCAAGTCCGGGGCCGCGGGGGCGGGGACGGTGCCGGGAGGGGCCTCAGCCGAGTCGCGAGACCGGGCGAGGCGAAGTCCGAGAGCGACGATGCTTCTTGGACTTCTTGTGTCGAGACTTACCGGACGAAGAAGACTTCGACGCCGACGACCGGTGTGCACTCCGCGAGCGACCCCTGGACCTCTCACGCGACCGGGGCTTCCGCGGAGCCGAATGCCGGGCCTCGAGGAGCTTTCGAGACCGCTCTCGCAAAGCCTTCGGGTTGAGGGCCTGGCATTCGGGACAAGACTCGGTGTCGTGGCCTCGGCCGAGGCAGAAGAGACACTCCCAATGCGGGTCGGTGACGGACATCATCCGCGCACAGGCGCCGCATCGCTTGAAGCCGGGCATCCCTACGACACCTGAAGGCTGGAAAAACACAGTGAAAAATCACCAAAAAGTATGGTCAAAAATTGACCAGGGCACTGCTCTTCCCGGATCTGCGCTTACTGGCGCGGAAAAAGAAGAACTGACGTCAGCGCGCAGGGGCGGCGCCTAAGTACTGCCCGCGACGTCATCCCGGCGATCACGACGCCGACGACGGACGCGGAGCCGCACGACGCCGCCTACCGACGCGCAAGGGTACTGCTACGCAAAACTTTCCGGATCCAGCCTGACGCCTGGGGATATTCTAAGGTAAGGAATCTATCACTAACGTGTCTCTTTCAGATTTACATAGTCTTTTTGTCTACCAAGTAAGAATGTGTTGCTGGTATTGTGACTGTGCACACTTTCTTTTGAGCATATCTCAGGTAGACCTCTGCTGACACGCGCTCCATTAATTCTTACTTGATGTTGTGAAGGAGCCTTTGTCTATACTCTGAGGTTGTAGAATCTAGAGCTGCCTAACCCCACCCGATTCCCCAAATACCCTATCCCTTCTGCCTATGACTGAACACAAATCATAAAACAGCTTTGACCTCTCCCTAGCTTTGATGTCTCCATAGCAGCTACCCAGCACATCAGCCGGCGAACAGCGGAGGTCATTCCTTCTCCCACCTGGCGGCTAAGACCTGGAAAACCCTCCCCCTGCGCCTCAGAGCATCACCGTCGCTCTGAGAGCTCAGGAAGGACCTCAAGACCTGGATGTTCAACCAACAGGAACAGGCAGTGTGATCCCGCAGCAGGACCCCACAGCGCCTCGAGACCCTCATGGGTGAAGCAGCCGCGCTATATAAATCCTGATTGATTGACCGTTAATATGGGGCACGATTTAAACTGACAAGCATGACACTAAACTAGAGGCTTTATCAAACTCAACAATAGCTTCTACATAGATCATGAATGAAAAACATGCAGTGAGCTTGCTGGAGAAGGGGGATTTTAGGGTTAATGTACAGTTAATCAATTTAGAAAAAAACGGAAGTGCCATTCAGTTACAGGACGTGGGAAGGGGGATGAAGGGAAAAATTATCTTTGCAAATTTTGCAGATAATAGAACAGAAAAAATCTTTTTTCATGAAACAAATACATTTGGATCTTTTAAAGCAGCTTGCTTATAAAGGCAATGTAAAAATAAAAAAAAGGCTATGTACTAGTTTCTACCGAATGGTAAAGGACCTTCATGTTGCTGACTTAATACAGACACTTGAAGGAACAAAATTATTTTATCCCAAATTTTGGGGACACTGTGCTGCCAGTTCTCTAGTATGCGGATGACACTGCTCCTACCAAACTGGATGGTGCTTGGGCTTCAAGATCAATTTCCGCTTTAAACAAATATTGTTTGATAAATTAACTGCAAATGAATTTTTTTTTTTAAACGAAGGGAACTAATCTGTGGTTGCAGAGCGATAAAACAGCGTGATGTTTGGAAAGAGTTTCTTCTTACAGATACCTGGACTGATGAAAGAGGAAGCCCTTCTAATCATTCAGCATACCTTGGGTTAAAGGCTGCATTTTGAAACACAGCTTTCTTTTTGCTTACCTAGAAACTTATCAGGGCCTACATTGCTTCTGATTTAGTAGGTTATTTCAGCCAAGTCTGTGCCCACTCTGACATTTAGTTCACAAACTTTTTCAGCGATATTGTGTTTCTTCTGGGCCTGGTTGATAGTTAATGTATTCAAAGGTATTTATCTTTGCTTCTTGGCACGGTCCTTCTAAGGATACGCTCAATGAGCCAGGAATTACCACCATGAGCACTGGATGCCAAAAATATAACAAATTACCACCAAACTGCCAGGGTGAAAATTATGATATGATTTGACATGGTGGATCCAAGGATGCACACAAAATACAGAGAATTCGCACCATACCTCCAGGTCCACTATTATGCTGAGGGTTGGCACAATGTTCAAGAACGACCACCTTTCAGTCAGAGCGAGCAGGATGTTAGAGACCGGCTCCCCACACTATGCCAGGAACTGGAATCATTATGCCATACCAAAAGTGAGCCCCATGACCAGGATGTCCAGAAGATGCTGGGAATTACCACATTATGTAAAGGCCACCATTTTCCAGTGACTAAGCAATACACATCATCCGATGGATGCCATAAATAGCCAAGAATGACAACCATTATGCAAGGGCCACCATGGTGTGGCAATGGGCATCATCCAAAAGATGCTCACAAGTTGCCAAAAATATTCATCATTTTACCAAGGAGGCCAACAGGCACAAGTCATACACCTTCTCATGCATGCACTCCACACCTAGCTACCTCTCCTCACTAGACCATCTCTAGGACACTGGATCCTCATCCAGCGCTCCAAGGAGAAGTGAGGTCTGGATCGGGCCACGTCCGGCAGTAAGGGGAGGTGGCAGGAAAGGGGGCAAGCACAGTATGATGGTTGGAGGGGCAGACAGGAATGGTCCATACAGATGGGAGGGAGGGGACGTGCTGAGCAAATATGCGGGGACATGGTAGTTCAGCACAGTGAGGGTCATTTACCCTTCGCCATGTGTCCAGTGCATTTGCACAGTCAGCAGAGGCTATGGGGGCATTGCCTGCACAGATGACTCCTTCAATGTTGGTATTTTACCCGTACCTAGTTATGGGGTGTACAGTATTCCGTAGCAATGTGTCACTTAGCTCTCCAATATCATCCACATAAAGCTTTGCCTCAATTCCCCGCTACACTGCATCTCTGAGACGAAACCTAAGAGTTTCACAAGTGAAACTCAAAGAGCGCCGGATATTACCAGGACATAAAGGACTTTTGCATTTGTTATGTTAATGGAAGTCGTAAAGCGCAGGGCACCAGTTGGTTTTATGGCGCTGAGGAGGGAAACAAAAGGGGATACAGGTGGATAGAAAATAAGATGTAGGGTAGTCAGAGAAGGAAAAAACAGGAGAGTTATGAATTAGTTGTAGGCTTGTCTGAATAGCCAGGTTTTTAATGCTTTCATGAATTTTAAATAACAGGGTGCTGATCTTATTTCAGTGGGGAAAGAGTTCCATAGATTGGGGGCAATGACCGAAAATCTAGCGCCGCCCAACCTCTTCCTCTTAAACTTGGTAATTGACATATAGTTCAAGTGGGCAGAACGTAACGAGCGCTTGGAGGTGTACTTTTGGAGCCGGTAAGTGATAAAAGAGGGGCTTTTATTATGGAGTAATGTGAAAATGATGCATCCGGCTTTAAAGGTCGCTCTTTGTTCTACAGGCAGCCAGTGGAGGTTTTTCATGAAAGGGGTGATGTGGCCTTGCTTTGGTTGTTTATAGATTAGACGGGCTGCCAGGTTCTGAATGATTTGGAGCCTTCGTGTAAGGCACTTGGGAAGGCCAACATATAGAGAGCAGGCATAGTCGATCCTTGAAATGACGAGGGCAATGACCACTTGACTAAGGGCAGTGGAGGCTGGTTCCCATGAGTGGGGTGGTGGGGGGAGAACAGTGGGAGCACGCGTGCAAATTGTTATATATATATATATATATATATATATATATATATATATATATATATATATATATATATATAAAAAAACTTATCTAACGCAACATCCTCGCTCTGGACCTCTACTTTGCAGAAAGCGGATGCTGGAACTTTATTGCCCAATCCTGGCGCTGCTCAGATGCCCTGATTGGAGGGAGGGGCCTCACTTGGTGCTCCACAGCGCTCTGGAGGCCTGCACTTACTCTCAACCCAGCTATCCTAAGACAGCTGAGTTGAGAGGTTCAAAGTGTGCATGTGTGGCTGGCCGTCGCAAGACGGCCGGCCAAGAAGACATGCGCACTTTAAACAGTGATTAAGACAGCTCCTTCCTGATTCTGTCAGTGAGCAGCAGCCCCGCCCCCGTCCTAACGCTTGGCCTCTAGAACGTTTGCTAGATAAAGCAGGAGGGCAGTAGTTTTTCAAGGAAAGAGTGTCTTCGCCTTGCTTTTTCTGGAGGGGGGACTACTATTGCTCTATTGCTTCCTTAAATGTGCTAGGTACTATTTACTGCCAGGCATATACAATTAAAAGTGATTTAGAATAAAAGGACTACTTAACATTTGCTCGCAGAACAGCTAATGTGGGCAGTCATGTACCTCATTTTCCTTCTTTTCTAGTTCAGTTTGCTCAATGTTCCAGGCATCAAGGAGCACATCCTGGAATTCTTCACAGACGATATACCCTTCCGTGCTGGAAAAAAAAAGAGATATAGAAGTAGATGCATTAACACAAAACTGATGCGAGAGCAAATCATGGGCAGTAAATGGAACAAATGTATAGATTATGTTTAAATCTCTCAGAACAAGGCAAATGCTGGCACTGATGAAAGTTACCTACAGCAGTAAACATTTCCCCACACCACCCACAAATGTATATCAAACGTATTCAGTGCTTGACTAATAGTTGTATGTCCTTTCCACTTTCCCATGGTAAGATGGACAAAAGCAAGGGTTCATTGTAGCTGTGATGGTAGGGTATTATTTAAGTGCATAATCATCTGTTAAAGAATACCAACTCATACTACAACGGGAATCACATAACTTATTTGTTAGTTGCCAAAGTGTGATCTTAACTCTGAGATGAAAGCCATTCCAGCCATAAACTAGCCCAAATTGTTATCTGTAACTCTGAGGTAAAAGACTGTGCAACATTTGGGTAAGCCAGTCAATCAATGCGAGTCACTAAATTAGTGTGAGGTATGAGCCAGGAACAAGCACTTCTATAGCCAATGTCAAAATCTAAGTTTGTGCACCAATTAAAACTACAAAAGACCACTTCCCACAATACTACCACCCTCAGCCACAATGTGGAGAATGCTTAACCAGGGTTGCCTCAGCGGTGGTTGTTATTACGGTCTATGTAGGTTTCAACAGTGCTGTGGGCCAAGCTTCAGAAAATATAAACTGTTTGTAGTGCCGGATGTGGCTAATCAATGTCTTTGCAGATTTGATAAACCCTGGTGTTATCCGATTCTTTTTTGTTTTTACCAGTATTTCTTTATTAAGTTTTTCCAACTGCATGTCACATGGCCATTACACGTGTTCACAAGAGATACAACACACTGTGAAAGACTATTACCAATATTTTACAGTGCCATACGCAATCAATCTTCTCAAATGTACTAGAACACTAGAATTGGGATTAAATTTACAGTTTCTCTGGTTTCAAACCAAAGTCCCTATGCCTGTCCAATGGATGAGTGTCTAAAGCCTTATGTCATCAAGTATACCCAATGTGCAGAGAAGGTGAATGAACAGAGACCAAGTACTGTCTAAGAACTTTAAGCTGCCCTGTGGGTGAACAAAGTATTGCAGGTGGTGAACTGGCCTACGGTGGATGGCATTGTTCACGGTGGTGTGTCATCTGACCTTAACCATAATGCTGCCCATCAAAATATTAAGGCTCCCATCCAGCTTATAGTGGGGGAGTACTAGCAGTTGAACAAGAGGATGGGTGGCAACACAGAGCGAGTGGGATTCACTGTGTTTAAGAGGTTGAACCTTGACCTATCATGGGTACTAAGCTGAAGATTGGTCCAATGCTTATGATAGAGGTTTCCCACCCCATTCTGAATAGGGAAAGACTGGGATTAAAAGAGAGCTACCCATTTAGTTTAGAACTGGAGAAGGAGGGAGAAAGATTAATCCCTACAACTTGCATTTTTCTTTCACAGTTAAGTGGGCTTGACTCTTGTAAATGAATGAAACAGGATGTGCTAACGGGGCAGTGCACTTGGTTAGTAGGTAAGGACAAGCAGCTTTTCCACAGGGAGAATCATCATGGGTTTTTGGGTTCAGCCAATTTAAAGTTAGATGTGATGAAGAGAATATAAATACATTTATTAAACAGCCACAAAGCCCCTATTATTACCCTGAATGTCCAGTACCCTTAATCGCTCTCTTGGCAGGATCACAAACTTAAAATAATTTAAGGTAACAGCATTAGGTCGAGAGTGGCTCCAAGTAAGCGCAAAAGCAAGTTGACTAAAAAGCGTTGCAAACACAGGGCCTTTCAGGGGCCGACAAAAGCATGAAATGCAGCAATGCTCATGTGGCACTACTATTAAAAGATATCCTTGCCCATAACTGTACTTCAGAGGCTGCTGCTTCTTCTGTCATTGACACTCTGGGAGAGGTCTTGACATTCCTCTGGAAAACATTTTTAGCTCTCAGTTGCTGATGTTAGGTTCGGACTTTAGCAGTTCAACTGAGCCATTGCCCTCACAACTGCAGAGGCAGTGCTTACATCAAGTAGAAAGTAAGTTTTAGAAAAAAGCACTGCAATCATTGCAACGTACACTGGGTGTGAAAAGCCGCAATGAAAGTCAAATCCTGTGACGGCGGGCACGCAGTCTATGTTCAGCTTTCGGGCCACTCGATGCAAATTTGGAACATGGAGGTGGGAACAGCCTATCGGTAACATACTGGGCTTAAATAGGTACACATTTCCATATTCGTTGCGAGGAACCTGCAATTGAAGAGACAATAAAATTACTGAGCATGGAGTGTATATTCCAAACAGTCGCTCTTTGTCCGTTATAACGCTTTGACACACATGCATAATAAAAACTAGCTTGTTTTTAAACTTTATAAAAAGGGAAATTGTAGAAAAAGCCCCTGTAAATGTGTGGAGGTACTGTTAATTAATGTTATGCCCTCTCTGATCATGGGCCTTCGGAAGTATGACAAAGTCACACCTACCCTCCGAGAAATCTCTCATCTTCGTCTGTAAGCCCCACCACACTCAAGACCTATTAAGTCATCTGGACAAAACAGTCACCTCAGCCCCCTACTAAACCTGGCAACAATGATGAAGGTCTCACACCACCTGCTGGAGGTGCATCGCCATGGTTGAGACTAGAAAGATTAGGAGATGACAGGCCTTTTTGCTACTGTGTATCGATTTGTGTCCATATTCAGCAGGCGGCTTCCCTTGTATGTTTCGGAAGGAGCTGAAGACCAATCTCTTGAAACAACACCTTGCTGCATTGTGTTTGCCAATGTGATGGACTCAGTCTGACAGAAGCACCCCTGCCCACCGTTATCTCATAGATTCCATTGCCTTTTTGGTCCCCTCTTCCTTGTGTTCTCCAATTCTTTACTATGAACTTCAATTATCTACTCCAGCAATGTAACCCCTCCACACCTGCTTATCTTCTGTAATGCACCCGTTTCGTACAAATTATTTATTGCAAACCCTCGCCTCTTGTACATTCTTGCTGTGTAGCTAGGTGCACGCAACATAAATGACATTTATTCAATATTGAAAAATGGGGAATTACTAATGGGAAAAGAACAGACAAGACACCACGCTATAGTATCTGCACAGTCATGTATACAGACAGTGGCCATTTAAATGAACTAGAATCCCAAACCTTGCCACCAATAGCCACAGGAGGCTGGTACTCCTCGGTCTGCCAGAGACCATATATTGGCAGGTCATCACGATCTTGATTTTCAGGGTCAGCCAACCTCGCCTTCCTTGCCCGGTTGGACTGTCCTTTCACCATCTGTTCAAACAGAGGTAATGCCACTTAGTAATCCACTACATTGCATATTCAGTCAAGCCATAAAAGTGGGGCTGGAGGGCGTTGCCACACAACAGTGCACAAGGTTGATAATGTTAACGGACATATACATTTCCTACAACGTGTAAACGATAGCTCGTTCAGCAAAGGTGAGAGACTACATTTTTACAGGAACAGTTTGGTGTTAATGTGACAGACTAGACAAAACATCTGCAACAAAAGAATGTGAGGCTTCCCTGGGAAAAGAAAAAAAGTGGAGAATACTTGATCATCAATTGTGCGGTTTCACAGCACAAATTTATATTATGTGAAGCTGCAGATTGTACTCCATCTTTTCGGTGATCAGCATGAGCGAGATGTAAGTGAGGAGCACATAGTGAAATCTCTGCTGGTGCAAGCTGAAATTTAGGCTGGACAGTCTGGACCAAATAACCAGCCACCTTCCAGGGTAAAGCAATGACTAAGTACCTGCTCTTGAGCTTAATGGAAAAAAGAGGCACAAGCGACACCTGTGCTGGCTGAGAACATGAATGTCTAACTAGAGGTTACAGACAGGCTGGTGAGATGGTTGCAGCATAGCAATGCGTCCAGACTGAAAGAACAACAATCGTGGATACTGCTCTCGATAAACACAAGGCTTTACTTAAACTAGAGACTAGAATGCAGCCGTTGTAGAGCAAAATCACAATGCATCAGATACATTAACAAAGTGAGACTCATTGAACATATCCGATTAGTCAACCAGATTAGGAACTATGTATTGAAGAGCAACATAGGAAATGTTGACAATCAAATGAGATTATCTCATGTGAGAGTGGTAGCCAAAACCTTTGGTCATAAGCAGCTATCAGGAGCCTAATAACTCTCAGAGAGTGGTTTAATGCTACACAATAGAAATAGGGAAGGAGGCATTACCTAGGCATTGGGAATGTAGTCACCAACTCCGATGGTGAAATCAGAGGAGAGAAGATTGCGAGCGTTCAAGAGTAAACAATACTTTTACAGAGACTCCCCCATCCTTTCATTTCCAAAAGGTTAAGCAGCACAGAAGTAAGAAAGTTAAATCAGAGAAGAAAAGAATTTCAGCGTAATCCAGAAGGCCTGGCTGTTTTGCACAATAAAGTGTGCCCTAAGGCAGCTCAGATATGCTTATAGTTGTCCATCAAGGGGCACCCAACAATACTGAGGCACATTACACAAAATATCCAATACAATGCAGTAGATAGAAGGAGTTGCATGCATCCAGCGTTGCCAAGACATGCCAAGAACTCCGACTATCCCCAACCACCAGGCAAACAGCACATTAACAATGTAAAAGTTGTGCCTCTGGCCTCATTTCAATTTCTTTTACGTCAATTTCATACTTCTATGAGCCAATGATTTCAGATTGCCTCCAAATTATCCAACAGGACAGTAGACACCCCCTAGATGCCCTACTGTTCAACCTCTCACCACGGCATGGATGAGAACATCCAAAACATGTTATAAGAACTTTCAGGCTGTGGTCTGCAGTGAAAGCACTACTCTTTACTGGATGGCACAGCAGAGAACCAACACTATGAGGCAGGCAGCATACAAATGGCAATAACATAACGTGACATTGATTCACCCAGCAGTTTTCTTACTTCGGGCAGAGAGAACAAAATTAAAGATAATCAAAAGGCCTTAGAGAGGTTGAATTGGTGCAGAAAGAGGAAATAAAAAAAAAATAAAAAAAAATAAAAAAATACTGAACCGGACGCTCATAATTTAAGGGACTCTGGAAACAGCTCTGACTTCTCACAACAGGTTTTCAGAGAGATATAGTTTAATTGTGGCAATTCTTGATGTTGCGTTTCCCAGTCTCTGCTGCGGAGGCACAGCCGAGGTCCTGGGGCAGCCTGCATGGAATAAACCTGGAAAGCTTAGACCATAAATACTCACAAACATTTTCTGAGGGGCCTCAAAGTATGGTCTGTGGTGAGCCCGAGGGCCACAATGATGCTGGCATGATGGTAGTGGGGCTGGAGGTGGTTATATGTTGCAGAATACCTTATTAGATTGTTTTCCTTTACTTCAGTTAGCTTGTAAATAAAAGCTTCCCCATTTAACAGATTTCTGAATGTTAGTGCTCTCTGAAGTAGACAGCAGCACAGTGCTGCTGTTAACCCGGGTGCCGCATGTGAAGGTCACGTGGGCCACAGACACAGGCCGCACTTTAAGTATCACTGGCTTAGACTAAGTGACAATACATTTTATAACTTTTCACACCACTTTGCACTCTGACTGCCAAGGGTAGCTACATGCAAATACATAGTTTCACTTACACTTATATGTACTGCATCCTGGCACATTAATTGTGTTTACTTGATAATGAACATACTTTTAATCAAAAACAAAAGTTACACTGTGTATACATATCCTAATATGAACATAGGAAAGTTATGGAAAGCCGTCACAAAACAGATAACAAGTATGCTACAGAATACTGAGACATGAAAAGCCGTAGTAGCTTCCTCAATCCAGGGATGACCAAGAAATGATGAGCCAATCTATTCCACAAGTGGTCCTGTGACAACCAAAATCCTAAGCACTGTCGACATTATTTTACAAAGGTATTTTTTTCTACTTTGTGAAATCACTATAGGACCATTTCACCTTTGAATTATTGTTTAATGCAACCCTTGTTTTAAGGGGCTAAACTATACATTTTTGTTATTCTTTTGATAAACCGGTCAAACAAATGCAATTTGAAAAATAAGAAAAGCATTAACATTTAGATTCCAGGGAAACACTTTTCTGTTTTGTAGAAATTCGTAAGGACATCAAAACAGTTTTAAGTTTGAGAACAAATGCGTACCACACTGCAAACATTTTGCTTCACACAGCATACAATTCTTTTATTAGGAAACAAAATAAAATTTGATAAAACCAACACACAGAAAAACACATTAGATTTATCGCCTTCAACGGTGGGTAATACATGTAACTGCAGTGTGGACAGCCTGCCCCCTTTTCAGACCAATGCTTCAGCGCAGTAGAGGCACAATAGAGAGCACAGGTCGGATGCAGACCTCTTTCATTGGAAGGGCCGCAAAGGGGGCTGCAAGGCCCCTTCCCAGGATTTGAATGGATCTTCCACAGCCCAACAAGTCTACAGGTGATCCACCACTTCCCTTGAAACGTCTAATTACACGAGCGAAAGGCTCGTCTTTATCCTGCACATTTGTTAACCCGAGTCCATTGGTTCAAAGAACTAAGATACTGAATTCAGTGCCAACGGCAAAGAGGGAAATCAAACCACATTTACATGGGCATAGCATGCACACGGACTCACAAGCTAGTTAGGCTATGGAGTGGCGACTGTGCCCTCTGAAGATGGCCACTGCAACTTTGGGTTTTCTGTGGCCTCACATCTCTGCCACCCCAGTCTTGAGTGGCAGATGCCAAATTTATAGTTAAAGAATTATGTTCTAACAATAATGCATATTCATGCTTAATGAGCATTTCAAATATTTTAGAATGGAAACTTACATCGGTGTGTCTTCTTTAGCCGACACCTTACAAGCCTGGTATGGTTGGCAATATATAATGAATGTTTTTTTATTTTCTATTCTACTTTGATATTTGTAGTAAGCACCTTATGCTTCTGAAACATGTTACAGCCAAGGCAATTTAAAAAAAAACCATGGTGGGGAGGGAATGAATCGCATCCAAGATGAAGCTGTGGTCTTACCAGCCCAATCAATACAATGCATGTGCATTTACATACTCTACAAACAAGCAAAGTACAAAAACGCAGTGTTGACCCTGATAAGGGCATTATGCTTCTCAAAGTAGTCACTTACAGTTTTTGTAGTCTTTGTATAAGAGGAAAAGGTAAACCAAAAGGGAACAATTTCTAAAGCATCAGGTTTAGATAATAATCATGTCCTTACCTTATAGGGCACTTCCCCAAGCGCCACGACTCGGGCTTCCTTCAACCAGGTGTCTTTCGAATGCATCGTGTGAACACACTCTCTGTACATACCGGGAGAAAGACATACATATTCAACCCAATAGCCACTGCAATAGCCTTTTACAAACCACACCGAAAGAGCAAAAACAGGATTTAAATTCTCATACGTTAACCAGTTTGTGACTTTTGTTACAATCAGTTTTTTATGTGTTCTGCCTTTAACTCTTAAACCCATACATTTTTCCTGTCCGCACATTTGGGGGAGACTAGCAAGATTAAAACTACAACGGGACATGAGTATACTCTCAAAGGGTCTGTAATTGGATGCGGTGCACCATCACGTCTCATTCCTTCATTTTTCATTTCAAATTTGGAGTGGCTATATTGTTTCTGCAATGTGTTACCTAAGAGGTACGTACAGCTACACCACTAGGTATGCAAAAAACATCTCCCCCCATCTGTTGTGTAACTGATATACCTTAACTAATCATGGACTTTTTTTTCCTTTTTTTCCATCTTTAGCATCTCTACAATTGCTGCCAACAGTGATTCAAATTGTGCACACAGTGGTTAGTGAAGTGAGCACCAGCCAACCCAGAAGTACCCAAATGCCAGCAACTTCATTCATACACAGTGAAGAATTTTAAACCGTATTCTCTTCTGGGTGTCAGCCACTGAATGTTCTTAATTCCTAGCTATATCAAAACGCAGTCCAGTCCTGCAAAAATGTCTTCCATTTTCCAATTAATCTGGAACTAACAGCTCGACACACCTTCTCTGGTTCAGAAAATCCACAGTGGTTCAGACTTCAATTTACGGATGTACTGATCACCTGTAAGGGAATTAAGGGGCTTCAGGTAGCGGTCTCTACTATTGGGGGTGTCCAACTTTAACTACTTGGAACAAACAACATTAGCAAATATTTAAGATTAGGAGGCTAATTCACAATGTTGCATTCGATTGCCTGCTGGCTCGTCACTGCAGTACGGTTGTGTGCCTTTCTGAAGCGCTTCTGTCAAATACACTGCAAAAGCAAGCACTAGCTTCTACTTGCGTAGATGTCAGAGCGCTAGCACGCTGGGGACTAGTTGGGACCATGGTCATCGTTCTGTGCTGTAGGAAAAGATGTTGCAAAATGGCTGCTGAAGATTGCAACATTTTAAATTCTCAATATTGTCCAAGAAGAGAGTGCAATCTTAAGTAGCTGCTTCAGGATCGAGCTTCAGTCAGTGACTAATTAAGAGGGCCCTCTCCGACTAGGGTCCTTGTTTGCTAATGTGATGCATAAATTAAAACTGGAAATGTATAACCCAAACTTGCAGGCTTTGAAAAGTGAATAGTGCAGCACAATGCAGCTCTCTACTTTCTCACCTGGAGTACACAGCCTCTCCTTTGCAGTAGCCTAAAATAGTAGCGCTTTCGGGGTAAATGGCCTCATACTTCAACAGATGCCTCTTTAAGACATAAAGAGGGTGACTCTTGAACTGTGAGATGGACGTTGGCAATGGCTTCTCTAGAAGCGTAGCTTGAAGCTGCAAGTGAAACAGTAAATTAGACGCTATGCACATTAGAAACAGACCAAACACAAAAGACCCTCTCCCCTCAACTACCTTAATTCTGGCCAAAGGTGACAGCTAAGAATGATTTAAAAAAGGCATCCTCAGGATTTCCGAAAGCATAGACCACATATCGTAATAATGTCAGAAATGCCGCCGATAAAAAAAATAAAAAAATAAAACAAAAAAAACACAACACAGGGAGCAAACCCACAACCCTTTCCCTGCACAGATTTATGTACCGGGCATCTCTCGCCCCAGTGGCAACTACAGCTGCAGCCCTTTCCACAAGACTCTGGATATTGCCTCAGGCAAGGGTCTGTGGCCACTTCTCATACATACAATTTTTTTCCTGGTCTGCTCACGATCAGACAGGTCCACTAGTTCAACTGAAGCAATTTTGCGAACCAAAGCTTAAATTAGCAACACGAAATTTGTAGTGGACCTTTAAGGACAAGTCTGTGGCAATGCGTTAAAAATACTTGTTTTTTGATAGGGAGATATGCGGTCTTCCACTCCACAAACAATTACTGTAGTCTCCTGTGGTTCAATTATAACTAGGGAACCCCAAGTTTACTGTGTGTTATATATGTGTTCTAATAATACATCTATGCTAAGTTGTGGACTCGCCACCCTCCCCAAAACCTGCTGCCCAGCTTTCTACAGCAAGTTGTAACATCACGGTATAGAGCATTACCTCCAGTCACGCCCTTCGCCCGATCTTGTGCCTGCTGGCACAAGCTCTGGTTTCCCCAAAAACCACGCAGACCACTTTATCTCCCTCTCCTCCGTGCCCTTATGGGCACTGAATATGCTGATGAAAAAGTACCTCTGTTTCTATTAATTCAAACAGTTGTGGAAACAATGGGTAGGTCATGTGTTTCGTCCGTACTTTCTTCAGAGGAAATAATTCAATTATCATAGTCAAAATGTCCAGAAATTAATATTAAATAATTGTGTTATATTGATTATCGCATAAATCATTGCATTTTATGTTCATCAAATGACTTTGTTAGTGCATTACGTAAACATTTGTTCTCAACGTATCAATTTATCAAATACACGATGATGGCACAATATCAATTCATTCAGTAAATTCGGAGATCTTCAGATACACAATCTTCACATCAAAGTGTACAGACACCTTGGGGGGCGCAAGAGGGCGCACTGCGGAATGGCTGCACACTAGTGCCGCTCTGCGGGTCGGGGAAAATATCCTGTATAAAATCAGCGTGATCAGCACCTCCAACCGACTGCAAGGAGACAAATATGACGTCGGAATAACAGCGCTCCATAGTAATGGCTCTGAGGTGGTAAAATATCGTGCCTTTGATCCGAAAACCGGACTTAAGCGACCTGCATGCCGAGACTTCCGGCCAACACAAAATGGCGGCGCACTGCGGCATACGGCCCGGTGGACTGTAAACACCTTTAATCCACCGAAACTGAGTAACGGCGGGCTGCCAGCCGCATTACACCACAACCCACTGCGCTTGCATGTACAGAGTGTGGTGGGCACTCAAAGCGACTCCCTGTGTCCCGTTGTTCTTTGCGTTGCCTGCTGCAATGAAGAGGCTGAAATCGTGCGCGGATGGCACCCTAACATGTATTACACCCGCCACGTTGCTGTGAGGACCGGAGCCTGTAAGCGCACCCCCGTGGACGTCCCGCGCCATATGAAATACAATCTGCATCAAAAACAGCAGACCATATTAATGTGCGCGCTAATGAGAGTAGCCGGCTCAACGTCGTATACATAACGGCATCAGCTAGGGCCAGCATATGGCTGCATGTACGGGCGGAAGAGGGTAACCCGAGGTTTGACATGCGGTCAAAATATATTTCCAATGAAGGTGTACCATACCTGCTGCCGCCGTAGCAACCTCCAGGCGCACTGACAATCAACTGGGGCACAATCCCGCTACTGATGCCATAGAGTGTCCCCACGCAACATATAGCGCACGCAACTGCAGTGCGCGCGAGTTGTTACCATCTGCACTCCTACGGGAAGCTAGTAGACGCCCTACTGGAAACAGCCTGCCCGCAACGTCTGTAATCCTGTGAATAAAAACACAAGTGCGTCGATTGCGGCAAACACCTGGCGCAAAGGATCAATATGTAGAATAGAGGCAATATGCACAGGGACGCAGCACTAGCAGCATAAGCTAAATACACTCTGGGGGCAGCGAGCGGTGCACGTGTCACAGTGGCCCAGGAGGTGCGCTTGACGCGGAACACGTCTACAAACTATACCTACCCACCGGTAGCAATCTGCTGACCTTGCGAACACTAACCACTGCAATTGTGATAAGTATTGCAACGCCTGGTACAGAGCGCAATTAGCGGGACAAAAATAACGCAACTACTAATCAACAACGCACCCCCAGCTGATATACACAAACATCATGGGAAAAACGGACAAGCACCAACCGAAGCTAACATTTGATCCTAGAACGCTGGTGACACACTCCGACACCGAACTGGATACCGAACAGGCCACGAGTTCCACCATGGAAATTACCCTGCGAGCTATTCAGCAAAGCCTACAAGACATAGCAGGCAAGATTGATACACTCACCCTAAGAGTCGACAACATAGCTGCTAAACTGGATAAACAAGGAGAAAGACTGGACGCTGCAGAACTGCGCATCTCTGCGGTTGAAGATGAAGCAGGCACCACAACTGCAAAAAGCATGGAAATGGAGAAACTACTGGAGGTCATAAGAAATAAGAACGAAGACCTAGAAGCGAGGTCCCGCAGAAATAACGTAAGAATCATGGGAATACCGGAGAGTACCAACACGGGGCGTCTGGAAACTTTCGTGGAGGATATGCTGCGTGAAGTATTTGGCGCGGACGCCTTCTCACCCATGCTCATAATAGAACGAGCTCACCGGTCACTGGCGCCCAAACCACCTCCGGGAGCTCCGTCGAGACCTATTATTTCCCGGGTCCTGAACTACAGAGATAGGGATACGATACTCCGGCTGGCGAGGTAACAACAGCAAATAAGCTATCAAGGTAACACGTTAGCGTTTTATCCCGACTTTACGCAATCAGTGCAGGCTACACGAAAAGACTTTGCACCGGTGAAGAAACTACGTGAGTTGGGCATTGAATATGCGATGCTGTATCCGGCGAGATTGCGGATAGCACATGCTGGACAAACGAAAATACTACCTACGCCGCAAGCAACACGAGACTACATCAAACAGGCATGCACTAAACGTAAGACGCCGGACCGTGTCACTACTGCACCCGACTCGGACTGAAGAGGCAAGACGCTGTGGTAATGTATATAGTAGAAAACAATATGAACAAATGCACCCTGTAAGAGTATATACTTGGAAGCGCACCGGAGTTACACGGCTCTTGATGCGCCAATAACTGTTCACTAAAGTGGGCAACTACCAGCTCTAAAGTCACAAAGACTGTATATACTGCCAAATGTACAAATGTGGAATAATTATTTGGTAAAAGAAAAGCCCCCTACATGGCGCTAGGACTGCGGTATAACTTTGCGCAATCAATATAACTAATAATATGTGCCCATGTGTCATGTAGGTAATAAGCTGATATGTATGTTACATAATGCATAAAATGATATAACTCCCGTACAGGCAATCGGTAGTTGACCATTGCGCAGTCTCTGCCTGAGCATACTTGTATGGGTATGGTGACTACGCACTACGGATGGTGCGGTTGTAGGTTCCAGGATATAAAATCTGTTTATGCAACCAAATGTCAGGTATATAGCCCTAGGTGATGGTATCGTTGTTGCCCCCTGGGGGATCATGGAATTGTTGAAATCTCTTGCATAACAACATAGCTAGGGTTCTATGCCCCCGTGGCGAGACAGTAGTAAACAGCCGGCCACACTGTATAAAGTATAATGGCATATATTATCCGCATGGACTGACATAAGCTAGCTATGGGTAGAACGCTCCTTAACTGTGACATTGTGACCGTCGTATTTCATTTTTTGTTCTTCTAGGAGCTGCACCATGTTAACCACATATCACCCGACCACATCCGCCCTTGCGGATGTTAATGTGTGCACTACGCGGAACCCCTGTGGGTGCTCCCTGCAAAAGTTATCAATATGTTATTGTTGTATGATTGGGTATGTCTTTGGCATGTTTGGGATGCTAAAGTGGGAGGGGGGAATAGGGAACTGTTTGTTACGTTTTTCAGGCAATTGCACAGACAGCACGCTACTACATGCCATGACAATAAGAGACTCATGAGAATACAAAAATATCTACAACAAGCTAAAGGATATAGGCACATGTGGACAACAGAAACATTAGACGCAGATACAACTACTCAATGGAATGGAGGGTAGGGTAAGATCGTCACGTCTCAGGTTACTAACTCGGAATGTCAGGGGGCTCAACAACCCCAAAAAAATATGTCAGGTATTTGCATACCTGGATAGACATCGTATCGAAATTGCTTGATTGCAAGAATCGCATTTAGCGAAAACGCTCAAGGGTACTTTAGGCGGTAAATGGGCGGAGTCCACAATAGTATCATCATATTCAACATACTCTAGAGAGGTGGTGATCTTAGTAAAAAAAGGGGTTCAATTTATTATCAATCACACAATAGTAGATGACTATGGGCGCTATATCATTGTCACAGGTCAACTACGGGGTCATCACAGGCATAGTAAATGTCTATGGACCAAATACAGATGACCCTCAATTCTTTGCGGACATAGGGCAGAAGCTTAGGACACTACCTGAGATGGAACTACTGTGGGGCGGGGACCTAAATCTATCATTAAACGACGAACTAGATAGGTCAGGAGTAACGAAAGAATCCCATAAACGGTCAGCACAAATTGTAAAAGATATTATGTGGAAATTCAAAATGGTAGATGGGTGGAGACTACACAATCCACAGAGCACAGAGGCCACGCACAGCTCCGCAGCCCATAACAGCTGGTCACGCATAGATTACTGGATCACAACAAAAGTAGCGAGCACATGGACATGTGACATTCAACGTCTACCAAAGACATTATCAGACCATAAACCGGTGCTACTAACTATAGAACTCCCCAACTACGTACCTCCACCATATATATGGCGTTTTAATGCCAAGGCACTACTTGATACACCTTACAACGACTCCATCAGACAAGCCATTGTAGAGTACTTCCAGCTAAATCAACCATCAGTTGAGGACGCTAGCTTGCTATGGGAAGCCTTCAAGGCCACAATCCGTGGTGTCTGTATCAGTACGAGTGCAGGGATTCTACGTGACATACGCACTCAACTCACCAGATGTGAAAACAAACTTAAAACCCTGGAGCAAGAATATGAACGCACCCAAAGTACTACTGTACTGGGCACCATTAGAGCAACACTATCAAAGTATCAGGAATATGCAGATAGCAAACTGAAATACATCTCAAGTAGACATACAGCACGGAGATATGGCGAGGGTGGTAGACCGGGGAGGGTGCTAGCACATAAAATATGTCAGACGCATCCAACACACGCAGTAATTAAAGTCAAAGATAGACATGGTACGACACACTACTACACAGAAGGCATACTGCAAGCATTTATGAGCACCTATAGTGAGCTATATGCAGCACGCACCATGACCACCTCACAGGAAATACTAGCATATTTAGAAGATATTGCAATTGCATGGCTTTCAGATAGGCAGCGAGAATATCTAGCACAACCCATCACCATAGAAGAAGTCTCTGAGGTTATAAAAACGCTCCCAAACGGAAAAGCCCCTGGCCCAGATGGGTTTACAGGTGAATTTTATAAAGAATATGTAGAACTACTCGCTCACCATCTAGTGGAAATGTATGGGGACGCCCACAGTAAACGGCTGCTACCGCCAACGCTCAGAGAAGCTCTAATCATAACCCTCTTAAAACCAGACAAGGACCCGGATAACTGTGAATCATAGCGGCCGCTTTCATTGATTAATACAGACACTAAAATTTCAGCGAAGCGCATTGCTAAACGACTACAGCCACTTATGTCTATTATTATCTTGCCGGATCAGTCGGGATTCATACCCAATCGCTCTCCAGCCCACAATATTCGCACCTTATTTGCTCTATCCCACCAACTCAATCCGAGCCTAGAAGCGGCGGCAGTCTTACTGGACGCTGCCAAAGCGTTTGATTCTGTGGAATGGAGGTATCTCTTCACAGTATTGCAAAAAATGGGAATGCCCCCGATTCTTCTGCAATGGATAAGCATTTTATACACTAAACCTGTAGCGCGCATTAAAGTGAACCAGTACGTATCGGACACGATACAAATTACACGTGGAACATGACAGGGATGTCCTTTATCGCCGCTACTATTCGCAATAGCACTAGAGCCGCTGGCTTGTAAAATAAGGCAACTTCATAAGTCCACGGTGCTGCAATTCCCCCAGCGCCCCATAAATATTTCCTTATATGCGGACGACATGGTTCTATATGCCCGTGACCCCAAAGAGAACTTATCCCCCTTGCTGTGTGAATATATTAAATTTGGCAGACAGGCCTCCAAATCAATTGGAGTAAATCCACAATTGTTCCACTGACAGAAATTACCACCCCCCAACCGGCAGAGTTCCCGCTAGAATGGCAGCTAGAGCCCGTCAAGTACCCCGGAATTTGGTATCACAGAGACCCTGATATAGTCATACGTATAAATTACGGGACGGCAATACATAAGCTTGAAGAAAAAGTGGAGAGATGGATCCGCTTGCCACTGTCCCTGGCGGATAGAACGGCAATAGTAAAAATGGTCATCCTTCCCAAATTCCTATACTGATTCACAAATATCCCCGTTACTCCACCAACAGCTGTCTTCCACAGACTAACAACCAGCATAACGAGACTGATATGGGCAGGAAAACAGGCGCGTATCGAACTCCGTGCATTAACACTACCCTACTCCAAAGGGGGGTTTAAAGTACAAGACTTCCTACTATATTACCTGTGCGCCCAAGCACAGTATGCCCACTATTGGTTCCATCCGGTCCGCTACATGCCGCACATAGCAGTTGAAGACGGAGACGCGAATCCAATATCGCTCCGCCATATACTCCCCCACCAGCGCACAGACGTAGCAAAACAAGAAATAAACACAATACGCACTACGAACGCAGCATGGTACCGTATGGGAAAATTAGCACATAAACTGCCGCTATATGCACCTGCATTGCCGCTGCAGCAACACCCATCCCTATCAGTAACTCAAGAAAAAGTTGGTATGGAGCTGCTGCAACAGGTCGGCATAGATGAGATGGGGGACCTATATGTAGATGGCAAGTTCATTGGCATTGAAGACCTAAACTATATCAGCAATCAAACACTCCTCTTTAAATTTACATACTATAGACTAAAAAACGCCATCAAGACCCTATAACCGACATTCCCCAATGAACCGCCAACGCTGCAGGCACTACAAATGATCATCACTAACTCCCACAACATACACCTGGTAACAAAATTATACTTGCTACTGCAGGAAGACATAGCAGGAACTACACAAAAAGCACAAGATAGGTGGAACGCAGTGCTAGATTCGCCTCTCACTGTAGAAGACTGGACCACTTGCTGCTCCCTGACGGATATGCTCACCCCAAACGGCAACCTACGCATAATACGATACAAATATCTGCACCAAACGTACCATACACCGATTAAGCTACAAAAATGCGGGCTTCGGCCCGAAGCATGTTGCCGCAGATGTGGGGCGGACTTTATAAATCTGGCATGGCAGTGCACTCATATTCATGAATACTGGGAAAACATTACTGTAATACTGAGCGCTGTGCTGGGTACCAAAATAGACTGCACAATTCAGGTGTGACCTGCTGGGGCTGGTGACACCTACGATCTGTTAAACGCAAATTCTGTACAATAGCATTGCTATTAGCAAAAAGAAGAATATCAATGCACTGGGATAGCAAAAAATACCCTAGTAGTAAACAATGGCTCCACGATATGACATATTGCAGAGATACTTTGAAAACTTATGAAGAGGAACAGCCAGCGAAGTCTAAACCCAGGGATTACTGTGCGCCCCTGACGGAATACCTGCAGACCCAACCAAATGTATTAACATCCCCTGATGTGTAATGTGCTTTACTCTGCCTGTAGATACAAAGGTAAACATGTTGTATGGCATCCTCAATATCCAACATGGTTGTAATTTTCCAAGATGTAGAAAATGATATTGCAAGCCTGTAATGTTTGTTGTATGCTGTATAAGAATACAATAAAGTTAAAAAAAAAAAAAGAGGTACAGACACCTTTGTAGAAACAAGCATTTGCAATGCAATAGGTCTCGCATTTTCGAAACTTTGACCTATTGGTATTGTAAATGACAATGACTTATTATTGCAGGGTTTTTTTAAACACAAATGAAAGGCATTGTTATTTACAATGCAAATAGCTCAAAATCTCGCAAATGCGAGACCTATTGCATTGCAAATGCTTTTTTTTTTAGTTATGTTGTTTGCAAATAAAGTTGTGAAGTGTGAAATAATGTACATATTAGTGTGTGATTTAGAAAGCATCCAAGGGTCTATGAGGTGTTTTTTTCATTAAATAAATAATAATTTCTGTCAAAGGAGGGCTGCTATGCTTAGCTGGAACATTAAATCACGTAGGAAAGCGCGAAGTGCGGTTATTTGTTTACAGAATTAACTGGTAGTGCTGCCATAGCACAGAGGTCTGGCAAGTCACTTCCCCTCAGTCACTTACACGCAACCACTATTTCCCTCTGCCATAGAACCAAACAGAGAGCGGTCTTCTAAGCCGCGGGGCAAGCTTTTTTGTAGTTAAGTGAACTGATTGCCGCCACAACATTTCTTGGTTTGGAGACAAATTAATGGGAGCACACAGAAGACTGTTGTTCTTGCAACAAATAACTTACCAAGTGTCAGGTGATGGAAAATATACTCCGAGTTTTACCAATCTAAATCAGATTCCACAGGGGCCACCTTGGGTGAAGGGAGGAGAGTCCCGACCTGACACCGGGTAGCAACTGATTCACACACAGCTTGAAGGCATGCAAATAAAAGGTAGAACTAAATACAGCCATTTGTTTATGTTTTACTGTTTTGGAAAAGCTGAGCATGGTAGGTGAAAAACAAGCCCACAGAGCTGCCTGGCTCCAACCCGCCCCCTCCAGCAAAACTTGATCAGTTGTGGGACGTGCTCAAAACACTGGTGATTGAAAGCCCGACGCAGTATAAAAACACTGTCCAACTGAAAGCGGTATCATCTGAGCGGTATCCATGGCACTTTACTTGCAAATGTAAAATGCTCATGATTACAATTGTGTAATTGTGCCTAAAGTAGCATAAACCCAATTAATTAGTGCGACGTCACATAATATATCTCCCAATTGTTTGTAGTCTGTAATACCTACAAACAAAGACTGCCGCTCCGAGGCTCATTAATGTAATTGAAAGCGTTTGCCGGCAGCGGGCGGATGAGGGCTCCTGGGGGTGGCATTCGTAGAATGTCCACCCCCGGGCAGCTTCGGGCTAATAATACGTTCCAGGACAGGTAGGTGCATTTTGATTGGTGGCGCGAGACGCTAGGCAGTTTAGAATGCGACCCTTAAGGTTCGCCAGTTAGTCAGAGTTAGACGGTTGAGGTAGGACCTTTTGACTGACTTGCTGTTGCGTTGCCTTTATTGTTAATTTAACGATGCTATGGCTGAGGCAGCCGTGTCTGTGAGGGAGGAGTTACGAATGCTGTGCGACGCCTGGAGGGAGGATTTAATACAGCCCGGTGTTTTATCCCAGGAGTGGGCGGGCTTTGAGAGACCGAAGAGGTTGGCTGCCAGCGGCGTTTCTGCAGCCGTTCTGGCCTGCTCTTCCAGCGAAGGCTCCCCTGTGGAGAGTCATTCAAAAATTAGCGCGTTAGCTGTGGGAGAAGAAAAGTCGAGCCAGAAGGCTCTTCTTACCTCCTCACCGCCCGGTCGCTTTTCCATTATGAAGAGAGGGAGGGGCAGGGCACGCACATGCACGTTCCAATGCCCTTCATTAAACAGAGGCAGGCTCCTTAAAGGAGCAAAGAAGATTAAAGGGGAAGTGTCACAGGCTGAAATTAGCTCAGCTTTGCCCCCTGGTGGTTTTTTGTCAAATGAAAACCAAACTTTAAATAATGAAGTGGCATTTTCAAGGCTGGATGAGAATAAAACTATACTTATTTTTGGCAAAAAATACTTGTCATTGGAAGTCACTAGGAAGGAGTCTGTCACCTATGGTGTGCAGTGAATCTGATGACAGAATATTACAACCATTAGCTCCTCAAACTGAAGTATTAAAAACAGTTACGGGCAACAATGTTCCTAATAATATATCTGTTTTCATTGGCAAAGAGGGGTCAGAGGCTCTGGGAAAAGAAAAGGATTTAACAATAAAAGAAACCAAAACGAATTGCGCAGCACAGGGCAAGGATGGCAACGCTTCGGAGGTATCAGGGAAATGGGTATGGGTCCCTAAAGAAATAGATAATGAAGCTAGATTAGCAGGATTGAAAACAAAAGAAGTTCCAGAGTAAGCAAGTTTTAGCGACTTGTAGACCCACGCTGGGAAGATGCTGCGAAAAGAGATAAAGGGCAGTAAAAAATGGATGGGCAGATCTCAAGCGTCCTGCAGCAACATGGAAGATGAGAGGGAGGATTTTCTTACGAATTTTCCCACGCCGTTGGATACCAAACGTTCTTCATACTATTCAAAGGTAATTAATTGGAGGGTATATGATGGTGGTGTTGGGGACGGAGAATGTCCGGGTGGTAGCAAGAGACTTAAGGATGTACATTTTAAAGGGGTGGTAGATGAAGATGATGATGATGACGACTACGAAGATTTAGAGGAAGGGGAAATTGGTGATGGAAATGAAGATAATTTTTCAAAGAATACTAGGTTGGGAATTCTAAAAATCTGTCCAAGGATCATATTTTACAGGAAGATGAGAGCGAGGGTACTTAGTGCAGAAGAAATAGGAGAAATAGAAAACAAGAATGGGAGAGAAAGAGAAGACCAGCGATTGATGCGGATGATTCATTAAGAACAGGTGAGGTTCAGAAAGGGGATTTGAGCAAAAGAGTATGTGTCAATATAAGGATAATGTCTGAGGTTAATGTAGCAGACAAAAATGTGGGGACAGATGTTTTGTTGAATGATAACGAGAAAGTTAAGCGTCGTACTGAAGATAAAGCAATGCAGGAAGACAAAGAAAATGGGGTTAATGCGGATATGTCTAAACTAAAAGGGAGCCCAGAGAAATGCAATAAAGATAAAGAAGAAAAATCGACTACAGAGGGCTTAAAACGACTGCCGTATATGGGGCTTTCAATGCCTTTAGGATCCCATTTGAGCAAAAATACAAAAGAAAAAATATGGAAAGGAGAATTTGTGGATGTATTCAAATTACTCCACAGAGAGATTCAGTCGAAGGAAGGGTCAAGGGAGGAGGCATGGGAATTAGCAAAAATACCTAGGGTTCCCACAAACATTGATTCTTGGACTTCAGCTTTCCTAATATTCGCTAGTGTA
This sequence comes from Calotriton arnoldi, assembly GCA_963921515.1. Taxonomy (NCBI): domain Eukaryota; kingdom Metazoa; phylum Chordata; class Amphibia; order Caudata; family Salamandridae; genus Calotriton; species Calotriton arnoldi. Next base: position 419,958 of record CAWUFW010005688.1, on the reverse strand, counting down.
TATTGCAAAACGTTTCCTGACAGAGCCGTAGCAATATTTAAATTTTTAGACACAATTAGGAAAGCTTATACGGAATTCGGGGTTTTGCTTGGCTTCACTATGATTAAGAATTCCGAGCCAGATTAGTCCTTATCCCTGAGAAACCCTGGGACGAAGTGGATAATGAGCTATGGGTTCAGTGGATGTACCCACAAAGGCCTCCCCCCTTCTATGCATACAGCTAGTGGCTTGGCAGTGTCTCTCTGGCCTTTTCTTGGTAGACCCACCCCGGGGGCGGTGGGGGGCAGGTGCGAATAAACCACAAACAGCTGTTTCAGGCGTCTGCTGGAATTTCAATAGAGGTTATTGCCAAAAGAATCCCTGTAAGTACGAGTGCTCAAGGTGTGGTGGCAAACATGCCACATTGCAATGTTTCGGGGAACAGTCAAGCTGGGGTGGTTTTGGCCAAGGGAGAGGCAATGCATTTCAGCCTGGACACAAGGGCTTCTATGCCAATTAATTTAGAAAAGTTATGCTTTTGGTTAAAATTTTATCCTTACAGAGAAGAAGCAGCCAGACTGGAATGGGGGTTCAAAGAAGGTTTCAGGTTAGGTTACCAAGGGCCCAGATGTCGTAGACTTGCAAAAAACTTGAAATCAGTAAATGAATATCCACAGGTGGTAAGACAGAAATTGTTAACTGAGGTGAAAGAGGGGAGAATGGCGGTCCCCTTTGCGTCATGGCCATTACAGGATCTCATGATATCTCCGTTAGGAGTAGTGCCCAAGCAAAAAGGCTGGCGAATTTAGAATGATACAGCATTTGTCTTGGCCACAAGGTTGCTCTGTGAATGATTTCATAGCAAAAGAAGATACTATGGTCATATTTACATCAATAGACATAGCCTTGGGTCTGAAATGGAAAGCGGGCCCTAATGCAGAACTGGCAAAATGTGATATTAAGTCATCTTTCAGGCTTCTACCAGTGCACCCATTAGATTTACCATTGCTGGGCATCCATTTCGAAGAACAGTTATTTGTGGATAAGGTGTTACCTATGGGTTGTGCAATCTCATGTATCTTATTCGAGGCTTTTAGCACCTTTTTACAATGGTGTTTTTCATGAAGGACTGGCCATATTGAAGTCACTCATTATTTGGATGATTTCTCGTTTATCGGTACAGCAGGTTCTCAGCAATGTGTGAGAGCTTTACGCAATTTTGAACTCTTGGCTAATGAACTAGGTGTACCATTGGCAGCTGAGAAAACGGAAGGTCCTGCATGCTGCTTGGTTTTTTTAGGAATTGAAATAGATACTGTCAAAATGGAAGCTAGACTTCCGCAAAAGAAAGTGAAAGAAATTGTAGCTCTGTTAGAACACGACAAATTGCCTAATAAACTAACACTGAATGAAATTCAATGTCTGTTGGGGCAGTTGAATTTTGCTTGCCGAGTGGTAAAAGCAGGTAGACGTTTTTGCAGAAGGCTAGGCTTTGCCATGTCAGGTGTCACATTACCGCATCACAGGATCAGAATATCAGCAAGCATGAGGGCCGATACTGAAGTTTAGTTGATGTTCTTAAGAACGTTTAATGATGTCACAATATGGTCACTAGACGAAGACTTTGTTTGGCAAATTCAAATATTTTCAGATGCCTCTGGTGCGAATGGCTTTGGGCTCTTTTGGGAAGGCAGATGGTGTGCGGAGAAATGGCCAGCGAGGTGGATTTCAGAAAAAAGAAGCATAGCCTTTTTCAAATTTTTTCCTTTATTGGTAGCTTTGGCTGTCTGGGGTAAGAGTCTGGCAAACAAAACAGTGATGTTTCACGTGGATAACAGAACAGTTGTCGACTTGGTAAATGGTCAGAAAGCTAAAGAAAGACACCTATTAAAACTATTGCAGAGATTTATGTTGGGTGGCTTAATGCATAACATAGTTTTTAAGGTCAAGCATTTACCAGGAACGAATAATAATATCGCAGACGCATTATCTCGTTTCCAGTGGCAGAGATTCCGTGGTTTGGCACCCAGAGCAGATCTGCAGAAGACTCAGGTTCCCCAGGAGGTATGGGAGTTAGCAGAGTAAAAGCTCAGCTTTTAGTTGAAAATTCCCTGGCAAAAAGCACCAAGATAGCGTACAGAAAAGCATGGTTAGAATTCCTCGAATCGGGGGCTTCTTTCAGAGCCCACAATCCCAAAGGCCTTGAGAAACGTAGGGAGGACGTAATTAATTTCATCATGGCCAACATAGACGAGAATATTTCTGCTACAACAATAGCGGGAAAGTTAGCAGGCTTGAGTTTTTATGGTAAAATTCTATTGGGGCTATGAACCATCAGCAGGCGAGATGGGCAGAAGACTGCTGCAAGGCAAAAATTTAAAAGAGGGGCCAGTTTAGACGAGACCCTATTTCTCTGAAGCCATTATTTGAAATGACAAAAATATTACCGGTTGTTTGTTTCTCTGAATTTGAATTTCGTTTAATTAAGTTATGCATGTGTTGGCTATTTTTTGGAGCTTTTAGAATTTCTGAACTTTTGGGTAAGGTGGGGAATGATGATCTCAAAGTTAAGAATGTGATCATTTATAAATCATCAATAGGAATTTTCCTAGACAAATCCAAGGCAGAACAAGTAGGTAAGGGAGCAAAAGAATTGCTACAAAAATTAGGAGGCCCTTTGTGTCCCATGAAAGCTTGGTTAGAATTTAGGGCTGCGGGAGGTGCTTCATTTGAATTAGTGTTCAGGCACCAAGATGGGTCTCGCCTTAAAGCTTCGAAGATGTTGGCAATAACGGGAAAAGCTTTACGCAAATTGGGAAAAATCCTTTACATTTTGGGACTCACTCTTTTAGAATAGGAGCGGCCTCCGAAGCAGCCAGGTTGGGTTTTTCCATCAAAGAGGTAAAGAATTTAGGGCGTTGGTCTTCTGACTGCTGTCTGAGATACTTTAGAGAATTAGAAGGACCATGAAGTTTTTTCCAAGCATATTAACTTTTTGTTTCTTTCTAGGTTACGTTTTGGGTCCTTCATTACCATCAAGGGCCGTTTGGATAGTTGGACACCCTTTTGTAAAATGGGCGGCGAAGCAAGCAGAAAAGAGACATTTTAGGAAGAATTTAGGTTTTCGTTCGGATAAAATATTCATTGATTGGTGGGGCAAAAGTGGAATGAAGTGGAGACAGTTAATGCCTTGTTTAAGCGAGTCATTGTCAACAAAGAAACGTCCTGACGTTTTACTTATCCATCTAGGTGAAAACGATCTAGTTCAGCTATCAGGCCTGGGGTTACTAATAGAAATAAAATCTGATCTTGAGCTGATAATTAGATCTTGGGCCAAAACAAAAGTGATTTTGACGGTGCTCATGCCTAGAAGGGTCTGGAGGGGTGCAGAAAGATTCACAGCTGTGGAGAGGGCTAGAAGAAAGGTCAGAGCATTACATAGCTTTTGTAGCATCAATGGGATAAGTTGGTTGGCCCATAATATCACCAAAGAAGACTTTCAATTTTTTCGCCATGACGGGGTACATCTTTCATTTATAGGCAATGAGATATACATTCTAAACATAAAAGAAAGGATATTTTAGATATTTTGAAATTTTAGATATCAAGGCATGGTTTTAATGAAAGGGCTGTTAGGCGACAGCTTCACATATCTCCCCTCCCCCTTTTTGTTAAAAAAATGTCAGTTCTGTCTTATAATTAAAGCAAGGTTTTCTAACTGTTTTGGCGACAGTTTTCAATGTTGAAAGTCTTTCTAAGTAAAATTGGTTAGATTGGTACAGAGAAATTCATGCATACTTACAAAAAGAATTTAGAGGGGACAGGAAAAACGCCCGTGCAGGGTTTTTCCTGGTGGCAGAACTTGAGGAGATTGAGACAGGCAGGAAGGGTTGGGGGCATTAAGACTAGCTTCGGACAGAGGGAAACAGGGGAGCGAGGAATGAGGCAGGAGGAAGGCAGGGGACGAAAAAAAGAAAGGGGTTGGGGAGGAGGCTTAGTTAGAACAATGTTGGGGAAGTGTGTTGTGGGGAATCGTTTAAGGGCGGGGGTGATAGAATATGACTCTGTACTAGTGAGGCCTTGTTTCCATTGTTGTAACATCTGAAACTGCTTACCTGTCCAATAAAGCAGCCTTTTACCCCAATTGGCCTGGTTGGAGTGCTTATTGCCCGAAGCTATTTGAGGCAGCCTACTCTGTTTAAGCCCTGCCTGCCTGCTGTGGGATTAGTAGCAGTGGGAAGAGGTGGAAGAGACTGTGGGCGCCGTGCTGGGGTTTTGTGGCGGTGGGGAAAGGTGCCTGCCTGCTGGGAAGAGGTGGAAGAGGCTGAGGGCGCCGTGCGGAAATAAAGGTGCGCATGCTGTGTGATAAAGCGTGGTGCTTGTAACTGAAATTAAACGCTACACTATGAAAAAAAAACAACAACAAAGGAACAATAAAGCAATACAACTAAACGAAACAACACCAGGTCCAACAATTAAAACCACAGACTCGGAACGCACTCTACCTTTTAAAAAAGATATGAACTGCTGTGCGGTGTGACGGTGCAATTAGACCCCGGGGCGGGTGAAAAGTTACCGCAGTTCGGCTCTTGCTGCCTCAGTGACTGTGCTATCAAGGCAGCAGTTACTAGAAGGAGCGCAGGGCCCCTCCACGATCGTTGCTATAGAGGCACCACAGTTGAAGATACTAAAGGGTGGGAGAGCGCTGCTCCGTTAGCAAGCATAGGAACTACCACGCTTCCAACTTCAAAAGTCACCGCAGACACCAAAGAAAAATCCATTCTGGTCGGGGAAGTGGGAGCGCGCTGCTCCGTTGGCGAGCGTGGGAACCAAAGTGTTCGTAAGTGAAATTAAACCCTGTTTCGTTCAAAAACGCCCGGGGTCAAAACAGTTGAAGTGAACCGTCCCTATTCTCGCACGTGCCACAGTTTTAAGCATTTAACACAGCCCCAAACACTCAGGAATTAGCAACCATTCTAATAACAAAAAAAAGCGTTAGGAGAGAGCGTGTCCACAAAGCTGTGAGAAAATAGTGCTCGGAGGCTGTAATTAAAGCCTACTGAGCAACAACGCACGTAACAGGGGGTGTCGCCATGGGAGATTACAAAATGAGACAAGGCGGTATCAAGGAGGGACTAACAAGCCTCATTACGAATCAGAAGCCAGCATTTACGAAGGACAATGACACAAGCCAATGACAAATATGGGCGGAGCTTCCAGTGCATACTCTAATACAACATGCCTCGCAGAGCGAGCAGCGCATGCGCGCTGCTGGCGCTAGGCTCGACCTAAAAAGTAAAGAGGAAAGAGCTACCACCAATGAGGAGGTGTGGGCTGTGTGATTCTCAACACAAAAAGAATTATAATATGGAAGAATCAGAAAAGTTAATAATCAATTCTTTGGAACAGTCAAATTGACCTGCTTAAACATTAGGACATGGTGTGTCGGTTTTCTCTCTGCGTGAGTCACAGGGAAAGGAGGGGAACCAAAGAAGACCATCTTCTATGCTGCTGAATTGATTTTAGGTTATTGCTGTTGTCTCACTTCTTCTGTCAGGCATTCGGAGTCCTAATCCTCGGGGGCAGAGTCGTCTGAACAGTCTATCCTAAGCAAAGTTCCATCTTCACACCAAGTCAGGTGTAATTCTGTTTTTGCTGCTGCAGAGAGCAAAAATTCCTATGGGCCTTAAAACTGGAAATGATGTGTGATCCCCACAAACATATCCATAACTCTCCCCTCTTCTGAATGATCAGCACTAAAAGGAGATATTAGGCAGACAATAAATCATATGTTCAATTCTGTGCAGATTCAACAAACAGCACCAAAGTTATTAGCAATAAGAACAAGCATTTGCAAGACAATAGGTCTCGCATTTAAGAGAGTTTGAGCTATTGGCATTGTAAATGACAATGCATTTTATGTTGTTTTTAGAACCGATAAATAAAAGGCATTGTCATTTACAATGCCAATAGCTTAAACTCTCACAAATGTGAGACCTATTGCATTGCAAACGCATTCGGAGACCGTGTTATAATTTTTTTTAAAAAGCGTTAGGCAAGAGCGTGTCCTGCCTGCAACAGCAGGCAGGACAAAGCTATTTGAGAAAATAGTGCTTGGAGTCTGTAATTAAAGCCTACCGAGTAACAACACACTTAACACGGGGTGTCGCCATGGGAGTTTACAAAATGAGACAAGGCGGTTCTAAGAAGGGACTACTAAGCCGATTGAAAAACGAATAGCCACAGTTTACCGTGGACAATGACACAAGCCAATGAAAAATATGAGCGGGGAATGGGCGGAGATTCAAGTCTCTACCTGAATACAGCATGCCTGGCAGAGCAATGTGTGCACTGCCCAGGGTCGACCTATAAAGGATATTTTCTATGGTGGTCTTAACTCAACATTAACTGCACAGTTTCTATTGCAGTTATTAAAGTGTCCATCGCAGCAACAGTACAAAGCCTCAAAAGACAAGAAATTCACAAGTTAGGGTACCTCAGGAGCATACATTCTGACTTCCGGAAGCTGGGAAGTAGCTTGATCCACTAAGATGTGGAATTAAAGGTGTGCAAGGTCTAATCCAAGACCTGGCACCTTTTTCACAGATTCTTGTGTTTTCCACCTCAGGGTTTCCGATACCATGACCGCTGTCTACCAATGAACCATCCATGTGGCCGAAGACTAGTAGTTTCACTGGTGTGAAAATCAATAGGCCCCACTGGAGTGCAACATCGCAGGGGTGCCAGAGACATTGTCAGAACCTGCTGTGAATTCTCTTATCCGACAGACCTTATTATTATATTATTTTGGAGTTTGTAGAGCGCACAGCTACCCCCTACTGGGGTGTCCCGGCGCTGAGGCAGACGGTAGGCGGCAGGCGAGAGGGAAAGAAGAAAAAAAAAAAAACTAGGTGCTGGTGAAAAACCAGGTTTTCAGGGCACGCCGAAAAGTTAGTTCTGACTCCGATAAGCGGATGGAGAGTGGCAAGGCATTCCAAAGTTTAGAGGCTCCAACCGCAAAGGCTCTGCCACCCGTCCTGGCCTTACGAAAGCGAGGGATGACTAGGAGACCCTGGTGGTTAGATCTCAGGGCCCGGTCGTGATGGTAGTTTTGGAATCTAGCTCTCAGATACGCAGGGCCTAGTCCCCGGAATGCTCTATATGCCAGGGTAAGTGCCTTTAATTCAATGCGCCTGATAACAGGCAGCCAGTGCAGGATCCTCAGGTGAGGGGAAATGGAGTGTCGGAAAGGAATTTTACAAATCAATCTGGTGGCAGCGTTTTGTACTAACTGCAGACGCCGAGTCAGATAGGCGGGAACCCCCAGATAGAGACTGTTAGCGTAGTCGAGGTGGGATGTGATTAGCGCATGGACGACTGTATTCCAAGGGAAGGAAGTGGAGGAATTTTCGCAACGTGCGAAGCTTCCCAAAGCAGGAGGAGGAGACTTGACTAATTTGTGTTTTACAGGAGAGATCGTTGTCAAATCTGAAGCCGAGATTTCTCACTGAGTCAACAGGTTCTGGAGGAGGATACATCTCCTGAGGCCACCAGAGCACAGGGGGAGGAGGAGATTTTTGATTTAAAAAAAAAAAAAAAAAAAAAAGAGTACCTCGGTTTTTTCCGAGTTAAGCTTGAGACAGTTCAGTGACATCCAGGCCGAGATGTTACTCAGGCAAGTTCTGAAGTTGGAGAAGGCAGCTTCAGAGTGCTCCTCGAAGGAGAACACCAGTTGGGTGTCATCAGCGTAGGAGACAACCCTCACCCCACAAGATTCTACCAACGCCACGAGAGGTGAAAGGTATGCGTTGAAGAGGAGAGGACTCAAGGCAGAGCCCTGTGGAACCCCGCAGAGCAAAGGTTTCTCTCAGAAATGAAAGGGCGGAGAAAGACTTGTTGAGACCGGTTACCCAGAAAGGACCGGATCCAGGACAGGACCGTGCCCTGAATACCCAGGTCTCTAAACCCATCAATGAGTATGGGGTGGGGTGGGCAACCATGTCGAACGCCGCAGACAGAACGAGTAGCACAAGCATAGCTGCTTTGCCCAAATCGATGCTCTCGCGAATACTCTCCGATACTTCAAGGAGGGCTGTCTCCGTGCTGTAGCCAGCTCTAAAGCCGGATTGAGAGTCAAGAAAAAGAGATCTAGATTCCAGATGATTGGAGAGTTGTTCCTTCACTATTTGTTCCAGAATTTTAGCAGGTGCTGGTAGCAGGGAAATGGGTCTAAAATGTTTAAAGGCCGCAGGATCAGCATCAGGTTTTTTGAGGATCGGCAAAAGATAAACTGGTTTCCACACTGCGGGGAAAATACCTGAACTCAACGAGGAGTTCCAGATCTGATTCAACGGGGCATTGATGCGAGGTGTCAGGAGTTTGAAGTACTGAGCCGGGCAGGGGTCGCCCGGTGACCCCGATTTGCAGGTTAAGAGTTTTTGAAGTGAAGCGTCAAGAGAGAGAGGGCGGAAAGTGATCATTGCCGGCCGATAAGGTCGTAGGTTCTGAAGTGGACTGGGGGGGAGGAGAAAAGGTGGTGTATATAGTTTGGATTTTATCCTGAAAGAAGTCTGACAGTCCTGTGCACAGGGCGGCGGAAGGGAGCACTGTACTGGCGGAAGCGGAAGGCTTAGTGACCTCTTGAACAATTTTAAAAAGAGTTTTAGCTGAGTTCCCTGCTAGATGAATCTTATTGATGAAATAGTCTCGCATCGTGGAGCACTTGAGTTTATGAAAATCCTTCAAGGCTTTTTTATAAATCGTCTTAGCAGCGGGGTCATAAGATAATCTCCAGGAACACTCCAGTTTCTTGCAGTGACTTTTCACCGCACGGAGCTCAGGAGAGAACCAGGGGGCTGATAGTCTCTGCCTGGAGGTAGAGACAGGTTTGAGGGGGGCAACAGTGTCTAAGGCTGCAGATAGCCATCTGTTGAAGCTTAATGCATCGGAGTCTGGGTTGCCTGACAGTTGGAGGGGAGTAGTAGCAAGTACAGGTGACATGCTATTTAACGTGACGTTACGCCACAGCATTCGCTTTTCTAAGATTTGGTGAGGTCTGGAAATACAGGAGTTCCGTGACAGGCTGAAAGGTACTAGGAAGTGATCCGACCAGGTGAGCGGTAAGGGGTGCTCAGCTGTCAGATAAGGATTGTTGGTAAAAATGAGGTACAGCGTATGGCCGGCAGAATGTGTGTGGCCACTGACCAGCTGTGACAGGTTGAGGCCGTCGAAAGTATCGGCCAGATGTCTAGCTATGGTGCAGTTATCATCATCCATGTGGACATTGAAATCCCCTAGAATCGTAAAATTCGTATACTTGAGCGAAAGGTCAGCTACTGCATCATAAAGTTCTGAAAGGTGCCCGACTGGAGAATTAGGGGGTCTGTAGGCTAGAATCCCGGCCATTGCCAGGCTTGGGGCAAACTTGACACAGAAGAACATGGCTTCGAGTGGCCCACAATTCTCGATCTTCCTGTGTGAAATTTCCCAGCCCGCGCGGAGGATCACCGCCACACCACCCCAGGTTTTGAAGCCAGCCCTGTGAACCCCAAGCAACCGTTAGCCAGCCGGAATGGCTAATGTGAGGTCAGGGTTAGAGCGGTCTTTGATCCAGGTTTCAGTGAGGAACATTAAACCCCAAGAATGTGTCTCAATTGAGAGCCAAATTTCATCCGCGTGTCTAGGGAGGGATCTGCAGTTGATCAGGCAGGCCCTAATAGGGGGAGAGTGGCTCTGAAACTGACCAATGGAAGCGGGGATTAAAGAAGGCGCGGGGTTGTGTTTCAAAGAGCCAGTCACTGGAGAGTATTTACAAATGCGGCAGTCTGGTATAGGGAACGTCCCCCAGTGATCAAGTTCAAAGATATGTTCACAGCTCGTGATCTTCATATTAAGTAATTGTTCCCTGGACCAGTAAATGCGTCCACCGGGAGAGTCACGGGCAGCATGGCCGGCGCTGGACGCGGTCCTGACGGGCACAGATGGGCTTGCCTTAGGCGCGGCCGCGCTGCGGCCCCGTTTAAGTATGTGACCATGGGTGGGAAACAGCTAGAGCGCTGCCCCACAATGCGCCTGCTTCCACCCACACAATGGTTTCCGGGGTGGGAGGGAGAACCAGCCCCCGATCGGGAAGAGAAGATTATCCCGGAAGATGCCCAACAATAAATTCAGTTTGGCTGGGGCACAGACTTGGTCATTATGGTGGTGCAGATTCCATGGTGAAGATCATACGATGGGAGCACTGAAGTGGCATGGAGGAGATGGGCTGCGGCGGAGTCCCGCCTTTGGGAAGGAGAGTGGCAAACCTAAATTCATAAGATGAGATGCTGGAGAACTTATGGGCAGCCGCCCCTGTCCTGCCGAGGGATTCAGGGTTGGAGCAACAGTGAGTGAAGAACTGACTCAGAGTAGGGTGGCTTGCAGTCCATCTTGCCAATCCCTTAAACCTTGTCATTCCACCATGCGAGGTTGCCCATCTCTCCCTGCTGTATGTAGAGGAGTAACTAGACTGCTAGTTCACTCACCAGATGTGCTTCCTGGCTCAGGAATCACTGTGATCAAGGTGCGGCAATGGTGGGCGAGGACTCTTGTATTTATGTGTGCCTAGCTACCACGCAGTGTAAATTCACCCTATATACCCAAGACTTTTCAAATTTAGATCTAATAGGAGACATGGTAAATATACTCTAGTTCATATACTTCTATTCCTCATGGTGTTATAAAATTGATGTAATGTTTGTTCTGGTTGTTGTGTTTTGAGCATATTTTGAATGCATACGGTTTTGCAGCCTGCATTCACTTTTGCCTGTCAAAACTTACATGGCTTGTACTTTGTATTTCTATGACATACAACAAGTGTTGATGGAATGGTTCCCAATCACTACAAACCGCTGCAGCACGCACAGTGTGGGGTTAAAAAAAACTCACCCACCTCTGCACACCATCATCAACTTCACTGGCTGCCTATTGCTCACAGAAGTCTTTTTAAAGCACTGTACCTTTGTCATAAACTCATTTAGAACAGTGGACAAGACGCTTATATGTCCTCAATGTTTTCCTGCTACTCCCCCTTATACTTAGTGTTCGAACTCACAATGTCTCATAGCAGTCCCTAAAAAAAAAAAAAAAAGCAGGACTGGAAGCTGCTCTTTGTCAGCTCCAACGTCTAATGCATGGAATGCCAGGTCTCTGCTTCTCCAAGCTCAATCTACATAAAACAACAAAAGTCCTAGTAGCTAAATGGCGCAGAGGTGTGGACTGGTGTGCCGCCCAGGAGAAGCCCTTGTTTGAGGCCAGGGGATGCCCAACCAAACACAAAAGGATCTGGGGCAAATGGATAAATCAACTGAGATGATTGGGTTTTACGTCTGTCTTTTCACTTTGAATGTACTGTTTATGCATCGTAGATCTGGATCGATATGTGCTGTACTGCTGTTTTTGTTTCTCCAAAAATCAATAAAGTTGATTATCAAAAAAAAACAACAGAAGTCCTACCTGTTTAACATTAAAATCTACTCAGTCTCTAGTTTCGGCTATCCAATCAGTTTGCCCAGCAGCGACAGGATACTTCTTTTTGAGGCTTCAGTGCGCTTAATAAATAGATTTTCATTCATTCAATCCCGAAGTCTGTCTGCAAGTAATGCATTCTATAACTTATAACTGGACTCCTGGAGCTGGGGGATGCAATATCTCTGATCTGGTGAGGACTTGCTTTACTCAGGATGTTTAAGATACTAGCAGGAATTGTGCATTATGATCCATTGAGGCCTTCCAAATGCGGAAAGGCTTCGCTGGTTCAAGAGACTCTGCAATCTGCCTGCACTTGGGAGTCCAGATTTTCTGCTTAGACTTCTTTAGTCTGTCGCTCGACACCCTCATCCCTCCAGAATCATCTGGTAATGGAGTATGTCAGAAATTATAGATGCGATACAAAAGGGGATGATGGACGGAACGTTTGAGCCAATCAAACACTCACCCCCAGTCAACTGATCTGGGTTTAATCCATCATCATTCTTTAGCTCACTCCACCACCCCAGTTCAGACATGGCCATATGCAAATCAGTCTGACCCTGTGCCTCATGGGAACAGTCCAGCCCGAACTGCCAAGCCATGTCTTCCCTGGACCGGAAACAAGCATCCTAGGACCGGTTTCTGGCATTCCAGCCGTCATCAGCCAGGCTTGCTTGAATCCAGTGGCAAAGTGAGCAAGGGACCCACGTCTGGGCATACCCCCGCCAACTTAGGGCGAACAAAGCGATACAAAAGGGGATGATGGACGGAACGTTTGAGCCAATCAAACACTCACCCCCAGTCAACTGATCTGGGTTTAATCCATCATCATTCTTTAGCTCACTCCACCACCCCAGTTCAGACATGGCCATATGCAAATCAGTCTGACCCTGTGCCTCATGGGAACAGTCCAGCCCGAACTGCCAAGCCATGTCTTCCCTGGACCGGAAACAAGCATCCTAGGACCGGTTTCTGGCATTCCAGCCGTCATCAGCCAGGCTTGCTTGAATCCAGTGGCAAAGTGAGCAAGGGACCCACGTCTGGGCATACCCCCGCCAACTTAGGGCGAACAAAGCGATACAAAAGGGGATGATGGACGGAACGTTTGAGCCAATCAAACACTCACCCCCAGTCAACTGATCTGGGTTTAATCCATCATCATTCTTTAGCTCACTCCACCACCCCAGTTCAGACATGGCCATATGCAAATCAGTCTGACCCTGTGCCTCATGGGAACAGTCCAGCCCGAACTGCCAAGCCATGTCTTCCCTGGACCGGAAACAAGCATCCTAGGACCGGTTTCTGGCATTCCAGCCGTCATCAGCCAGGCTTGCTTGAATCCAGTGGCAAAGTGAGCAAGGGACCCACGTCTGGGCAGAAATTATAGATTGCATTCCATTTTAACCTAGCGATATAATGCAAATAAGTATGTATCCCATTACTGCTCTCATGTAAAGTAAATCCAAACTAAACGGTCCTAATATTAACAAAATGAAACATTAACTGTCCTTATGGATAAGTCTGTTCATATGTAAACCTCTATATTTATAGGGTATAGTTTGTGCTCTATGAAACTGCACATAAATAAAGAATTTACCTCCTCCAACTGCCTCTAGTGTAACTCAAATTTTCTGGATGAATGTCGGGTACACCTTTGCATCATTTTGCTGAAGTCACAATGCCTGCCACCAAAAAGACATAGCACTGCAAACATCTCTACTTCACCACTTACTCTTCTGTTATGTTCCTACATAATTATGTATCTATAAAACAGACAATACACATTTCTAGATTAGGGGTCTCCAACCTTTTGTGCAGTGAGAGCTATTTCTGGTCATTGAAAAACATCCTGCGCTACCGCCTAATATAAAAGTGTTCGATAAGGGTACATAAAGTCCAAATAATATAAACACTGTGCCTGGAGTAGCCCATGGCAGCTGCGGTGAAAAAGTAGCATAAATGCACCACTAGCTCATAAAGGAGGGAAAAAGGGAGAGCGAGATTAAAAAAAATGAAGCAGAACAAAAGAAACAAGCATTTGCAATGCAATAGGTCTTGCATTTGCGAGTGTTTGAGCTATTGGCATTGTAAAGGACAATGCCTTTTATTTATCTGTTTGTTTTGAAAACAGATAAATAAAAGGCATTGTCATTTACAATGCCAATAGCTTAAAAGTTTCGCAAATGCGAGACCTATTGCATTGCAAATGCTTGTTTAACAAGCATTGTTTGTTGGAGAGGGGAAAAAAAGAGCAGCCAGACTGTGTGCGCCCCTGTTGTTAATGTAAAAGCGGATGCTGTGCTAAAACCTAAAGCGCGGCGCCCGGAGGCGGGGGGCGGGACGGGAATGAGTGGCTGCGAGCCGCAGGCGCCACTGTTGACTGTGTGCGCTTGTGTTAATCGAAAAGGGGGCGAATTTGCACAGGTCTGCAGGTAATTTAAATAAATAAAAAAATGCTTGGGTGCCGAGTGCACAACAAAAGAAAGGCGCGAGGGCGCCATGTTAAAGATAAAGTGCGGTGTGGCGCGTTCTGAAAGAAAACAAGCGGTCTTCAAAAAGGAGACGGAGAGGGCGGAGCGAGTGGGCGCGCGGCGGCAAAAGTGAAAGCAGCTACAGCGCATGACGAGAGAGGTAAGCCAGATGGTGCCTCTGCTCGTAACTGTGCGCGTAACCGCACGCTCGAGGCCACACAGAAAGCGTGTGGTCGGATTTTTGAATGCCCACTCACTAAAAGCCTCGCCAGAGCAGCGCATGCGCTGGTTCAGACGAGAACTAAAACAGGAGACCAAGAAAAAACGGGGACAATAGAAACAGAAACAAAAACAGCAGTAGTGGCTCGTCCCCTGGCAAAGTGGTGAGGCGAGCCAGGCCGGAGGAGGGAAGTGGGCAGGGAGGGAGAGAGGGTTCGTGGACAAAACTTTTTAAAAAATAAACTTATCTTAACACCACCACCGTCTCCCACATCGCGCTCTTCCTGCTTCTGGGCACAGGCTCCAAGAAAAGAAGAAAAAAGATGGACAAAGGAGAAAAGGTAGGAGAAAAGAAGTGGAGAAAAGAGAGCAAAAGGAAGCAAAAGGAAAAAGAAAAAACTAACAGGCAGAGAAAGAAGATGAAGAAAAGGAGAAAAAGAAATAGTGAAATAAAGAAACAAGCAGCAAAGGAAAGAAAGAAATGAAAGAAAGGAAATATATGAAGAATGTTTCAGAAGAGAGTGGGCTACTTTTTTGTGCACTTTCAGATTCATGGGCCCCACAGAAAGCATTGCAATGAGTTTTAAAGTGCAGCCATAGCATTGGCCCTCCTCATTGTCAACTCTGTTTATTATCATGAGCGAGCTACTCAGAGGCAGCCTGAGAGCTGCTGGTAGCTTTCGATCGACCTGTTGGAGACCCATGTAAAATCTAGATGCACATGAAACTGGTGTGCCAATTTCATACTTTTAAATGCAACAATACAAGACAAAACCATTTGCGTTGTTTCACTAATCATGAAATGCAAGCATGAATGCTTAACGGCACTTGTAGCCAGGTATTTGTTACTACTCAGCGCAGGATTACATTTTTCTGTTACGTATACATTATTTTTACCCAGCCTGAAGCAGTGTATAATACGTTCCCCAGTAGTCAGCCTTTGCCATGAACCTAAGCTCTTCTACTTGCATTGCAATGTGGTAATATTTTGCTGAATTGTATCAAATTGATGTGAATGTTGCACTGCTTAAGAAAGTCAACAAACCGATATTTTGATCAACATTACTAAGGGTACATTATGTAAAAATATACTGACCTCCTGGTTTTCCTTCTTTTCCCTTTCGGTGAGTGGACTTCCATAGGCTGCTAATGTTTCCTCCCACCATTCTGCATCAACACGCCGTTTCCTTGTTGAAGTCATCCAAATTGCATCATATCTCTGAGTTACATCCTTCACACATCCATCGTTGTCGATTCCAACAACATACGTCATTGGCTTGGTGGCTGCCTTGTAGCAGAGCTGTGGTTTGTTGATGGTGCTGTGTACACAGTCTACACAAATCCACCTGTTTTCCCGCTCTAAGAACACCTCCACCCACTGATCCATGCCTCTGGAGTCTACGGTGACTTCCATTTCTTCCTCATCACTAGAAATTATTTTGCTCCTTTTCTTGGAATCCATGGAAGTGTCCTCTGGTGGTACCTTAACCTCAGAAGGTTTGGGTTTGTCTAAACTTTTGGTAACAGAATTCCTTTCAGTGCTGCCCTCATCACTTCGCCTTGCTATATGCTCCTTAAGACTTTGTGACCCAGAGGATCTCCTTTTCTTCTGAAAAGAGCTTCCATAATCAGTCTCAGAAGTAGTGCTGTCCTCACTGTCCGAGAGAAGAAAGTCTGAATCACTGGACTCCTCGCTCATGCTTCCTTCTTTGTAAGAGACCTTGGAGGCCACTGTCCGCCGACGCTGATTTTTGGGCATCGGCATTCCCACTTTAACGCCCACCTTGCTCTCTCCATCTGAAAGACCATTCAGCCTTTTCACACCTTTGCTCATGTTAGTTTCGTCTGCAGTTCTTTTGGATCCAGGGGAGCTCAGCTTTTCAGATTTAGTGTCACCTTCTTCCTCGCCACTGTCTTCTTCTGAAAGAGTCTTCATCTTCTTTCCCCCTTGCCGCCCTGCACTTTTTCTTGAGGCAGCTTTATTTGCTTTGGCAGCACTTCCTTTCCCTCCTGAAGAACGGCGTGATGATTTACAACTGGAAGCTTTTTTTTCCTACAAAAATACAAATATATATATTGATGGATATAATTCCAAAAATATTCAAGAGAGGATAGCAAACTTCAGTAGAAGTGGATCTCAAAAAAGGAAGGTGCTCAACACCAAAGAGGAATCTGGTTCATTACCAACAGGCCCTTTCACAGACAGGTCCTGCACTGCGCAAAGAGGGACTCGCAACTCAAAAAGGGACTCCAGCAACTAACAAAGGGGAGGGGGTCCCACAGCGCACACAGGGGGTGCAGCAATTCAAAGGGGAGGAGCCACACTAAATCATTGTAACTATGGGATGCAGCTAAGAAGAATGCAGTACATGAGGACAGGATCTAACCAATCATGGTGTAACCTAATGCATAAGGTCACACCGCATGCCACAACTCAAAAGAGGAGCTAGATACTTCTTGCTGAGGTGTTTTATTTCCTTCAAGGATCTAGTATATCTTGGCCGAATCCAGTGTTAGATGTCATATATAATGGCATGGTCAGACTGATGGCAGACAACTCTGTAGACCATGATTCTCTCGTTTATACAGATTAGACGCAAGATGCACAGGACCCATTTTGTCCTAACACACCTGATTCACCTTTCACCCCTCTTTTTGAAAGTGTTCTGCAGTTGCCTCAACTTTGGGGGTTCAAAGCAGACAAAAGCCCCTCAATGTTAACTAGTCTCCAAAGGATTCTTGCATTTTTCACTTGTTGTACCTCATACCTTCACTGATGGTTGCTTCAATGGAATGGGCTGCAAAGACAACACGAGCCGGCAAAGTAGCTGTAATGATCTTAAAATAATTAAAAATACCTGTGAGAAAAACAAGAAAACACAACTATCAATAACAAAATTGAAATCAGTCTTGGATGTGCATGTAATGCAAGGTCAGATTTTACAGTTGGGTAAGGAGCAATGCTACCTTTCCTCTTCAGCAAGGACAAGAAATACCCTAATGTAATAACAGACATATATGACAACACTCAATGCCGTCATCAGGAACAGAATCACCACACTGACTAGGAAACAGCCTCACAACCAGGAACTCGCCATGCACTCCAGAGGAAATATTCATATTTGAAGATAAAGACTTGAAACCCTTCGTAATGAGTCTCTGCTCATGTTACAATGGCCCTAGCCAACATGCACTGCCAGGTTACTTGTGCTGAAAGCAGTCACCTTCAAATGGTCCAATGGGCCACCCCCTTTTTCTTAGCCTGCAATATCAGAATCCCAAATACACCTAATGTCCCAGCCCTTTGCAGAATATGTTCAATTTTACCATTACCAGAGCCAACAATGATAAATTAGTGGGTAAGGCTTTTAGAGTGCTAGCTTCCAGGCTTTGTCTCAATAGCCAAGTTAAAATCAGAACCCGCTGACCTTCAGGGATCTACTAAAAGTACATGTTTAGTTTAAAACCAGTGATCAAACTTCTTGCATTTTAACTAGGCGATTTCCAGATTGTATGTGCTTTCCACCAAATTGAGAGGCTTTCAAAGATGTACACCAAACCGTAAGGGCACATCTGTTCCTGAATTTAAGTCAATGCAATTTTCACAAATGACAGAGATGACGTTGTAGCATGTTAGGCCAAGTAGTGCAGGTGAGTTTTGGGCACGCTACTATCTAGAGCGAAGAGGTTTAGAAAGGGCAAGATTACAGTTCGGTGGATATTACTGACTGGAACACAGTGTAAAGTTTACATGGTGGGGGAGCAGAAGGATCTTACTGAATGTATATAGGAAAACTGGTAAGGGTGTTTTTACCTACTTTAGATTGGAGCTTCCAAAAGTTGGCTTGGACAATAAACTCTACACTTTGAACACTCACAACAACAAAGGAGTGGAGTTTAGATTGTTAGGCTTGCAACCAGCATGCAAGAAAAACCACCCACAACCAAAACTCTAGTTTCGTCCAAATTCAGTTTCAATGCATTCACAGCCATACAGTCACTAAAAATGCAGGCAGTCTTGCAACAGAGTGATTACGGATGGTAGAATTGTGAACAATGACTGCGGGTGGGGAAACATAGGTGTAGAAAAATGCTGAACTAATCGAAGAAGTTTATTCCAGCCCACCGGATAAGGCTTTGAAGGACGAATTAAAAGGACAGAAAGCAACTATCTGGGTAGTCAAAATTCTATAAAGGACTTTGTACTGAATGTGGAGTCTAGAAAGTAAAAGTGAATGGTCAAAGTTAGTGAAAGGTGCTGATAGGTCAAGAATTTTAAGAGAAGCAATAAAGTCTAGATTCAAGGATTCACACATACATCATCCAATACAGCTCCTAGAAAAGACCACTGGTTCCTACTTCTATGGAGTCATCTGCAGATAACTGTTAAAGCGCCAGTGAACCTAAAATAATGGTGCCACAACTCAGAACTCTTAAGCATATCACTCAAAGCTCAGCCACTCAGATCATCAACAATAAAATCTCCGCCAGCCCTCGATGTAATGTACCTTACTGAACTGTGGTACAGAAGTCTTTCCTTCATCTGACCAGTTGTCAATAAGTACAGAAGAAATAGTTAAATCATGGATATACATACATGAACCATTTCTTCCTCATTTCTGGCACAGAAGATCCCCATCCTACTCTCCAAGGTTGACTGCAACGGTTCTCGACCATCAGCAGACAGCTCAGGAGTGAATGTGAATGTCGCGATGAACCTGCAAGAATAAGACTTTCATTCATAATGTGTCTGGTTCATGCACAAAGCGTTTAGTAGGAGGAAGAGTCTTTAAAATCTTTTACCAAGTCACAGAGATGCACATTGACTTACTGTGGATATATCTGAGCAAAGCCTTCATGGCAGAAACAGTCTGGCAAGGACAGTATTTTACAATCTCTGTTTATCATAATGAAACCAAAGATATTGGAAAGTGAACTCTCCCTTGAGCTAAGAGACAAACAACCAAGGCTCTGAAATACTTAGAATTAAAGAGCTGTTACTTTTTGCTGTAATTATTGAGCTGGTTATCTGTGATGGTGCTGGGCAAGGCAACTGCAGGCAGTCACCTATGGTTCCAGCAGCATGGGTGATAACAGGAGACATAAGGGAGTTTAGGAGAGCAACAAACTGTTTACAGGCGCTAGGTTTGAATATTATCTTTGCAATAATCACGCCATGATGCACAGCAGACATCCAAGCCCAATCTCTGTCTTACCACTTCACCAGATTGGACAGAAATAAGAGATCCACACGGGGTTGTTTCGTATATTGGGCAGGAATGATAGACAGGGCCACAGCTTGAAGATCTGGTAGATTGCACACCCGATTGCGGTAGATACCATTTGCCAGCAAGCACAGCAAGTGCACCTGTAAGCGGAAGGAAGGGAGAAAAGCAGTCAGACTGTGAAATAGAGGCACTTACTATTCATTGTCCCCAACTATGCCTGTTTACTGGGCACAATCTATAGTGTTACTTCGGAGAATAGGAGGCCTATAAACCTACTTGCTAAGCAAATCTGCCTACAACATTGGTGAGAGTACACTGAGAGTGGAAACAGAGGGCACCAGGCAAGGGTTTATACCCTCTAATTTTGGAGATAAATTTCTGAGACCGAAAAGAAACTTAAATCTTGGTGAGAATAATTTGTAAACAAAAATGGTACAAAAATAGAAAAATGTCAATTTTAACCACATGTATAGGTTTGCTATAATCCATGCGTTCGTTATGATTAGAAGTTCACAATGAATAATCTGTATTTATTATCCTACTATGGACACAACTTATAAACCCATCACCAAGACACAGCAGGTTTGTGTAAGGGCATACTCAGTATCTGTTACTCCCTAGTTTTGTCCGTTGGGATTGCTTGTCCAAACACAGAGTAAAACAAGCAAGTATGTCACATATCCAGTGTCCTGGAACACACATCTTATGTCTTTACAACGTCTTCTTTTACAATGAAGTAATTACACTTTTAATCCAGTGGCACCCTCTCTCCTACAGCTTGGGAAAGGGGTATAAACGTCCATTTCCAATAAATACATAAATGTAGAAACTGGATAGATCTGACAGTTTCTTAGGACTTTGCCTCTGTTTCGGACATTGCCACGGCCGTTAGCATTAGTCATAATTGACTCTGAGGATTCCCATATAGGGTTTCTCTCGTTTAGCGTTTTAACTGGACTATACTATTTGGTTTTATTGTGTATTTGCAAGTTCCTATTAAGCTCCAATGTTGATTTGATGCCTCCAAGGGTTAAGAAAATTAAAATGTCTTTCCAGTGGAAACTCTGACCTACCCTTAACTACAGAGTCGCTATAAACTGTATTAAAAGAAAAAAAAGTAGATAAATTACATATACGAAAATCTACTGCTTGGTAAAATGTGTGAATGATACTTTTAGCCAAGCTTACAAAGGGTACAGAAGCGAATGACCAACTAGAAAAGATCTAGACAAGAGCAGGAACCTATGTTCTTGCAAGCGGTTTGTCCATTCTTGGTTAAATTAATTTATTTTCTCTGGATTGTCTTGCCACATCATGTATGCACCTCTTCTTGCTTTTCCACATAATCAAAAGTGCTGGTCCACTGTGGCAGTCTCTGTTAAAAATTGCTTGAATTCAGGGAAGAGTTTTGACCCCCTGCTTCCAGAGAAATTGTATTCTATATCTACCAGGATATACAGTGGGATACTTTCAAAAATAGCACCCTCTCCACCATGTGCATGTCTGCATTTTTTTAATTCAAAATTTGTTATTTTAGAAGGCAGGATTATGGGCAAATTATTTACAAGGTTGGTTCGGTTGTCAGAAAAATATGAATTTTTGATGAAATAACAGCAGACACAGACAGGTCTTTCATCCCACTGGTAGGATCCTTATAACAATCACTATAACAACAACCAACAACTACTTCCTTCTTCCAACTCATAGGCCACGTTCTAGTCTACTTCCAATCTTTTTCCTTCAAACTGTGGCCTTGTCTTGAGACATCCTTTCCATTAAGAAATATTTGCTCATTTTACAGTCTGTATAACCCCAAAGTATATCATTTATGTATTTTCTTTTTAAAAACACATTGCAGTTAAACCAGTGCTTTATAAGTAACTGGGTTCTAAGATAACCCTATAAATATAAAACTCCTGCTGCTAGGGAGCCAGTACCTTGTAATGAAATAACAGTGGCCCTGAAAAAATTTGAATGGCAAGTGAAACAAGCATTGGCATAGCCAATAGGTCTCGCTTTTGGGACCTTATAAATGTGGTTGAATAGCAGATTTCACGTTGTGGCATACTTCCCAAAACAAAGCCATAACTTACCTTCAATGAGCAAGACACAGGAAGGGAAGCCGCGACCTCCTTCTGACAGGAGACTGCTTTGGCAATCAGAATAAAACAAACTTAGAGCACCTAATGCATGCGGTTTAGAGACTAAACACTTTCAGGGAACACATAGGTACAGCACATCTACGCTCGAACAGCAAAAGGCGAATCTTTGATGTAGAAAAGGGGAACTCCATTTTTGAAAATGTAAAACTGATTTCAGGGGTGAGGAGGAGGAGGGCAACCTTTCAGAGGGGCACCAGTCTTCTGGGGGTGAAGAGCTATACATCCCATGAATATATGGGAGTCGGAGCGGGTGGTGGGGGGTGGAGGGGTCATTTTGCCTTACACCACTGACTGTTTCAATGCAGGATATCTCAACTCGTCCCTAGCAAGGTGCTGACAGTTAAGACTTGGTTTTAGGCTTGTTTTATAACAACACGTGCTGATCTGACTTTATTGTTACAGCCAGAGAAACTGTTCCACTGCAAATTTACGTTCGCGCAGGGATTGGTATTTAAATCTATATTTAGAAATGGGAATCCGTCTGGGCCATTTGTTAATTATCGCCGCTGACATCTGCTGCGATCTTTGGGTCAGGAGTTGAAATCCAAGCTAGGCCAATCCTGATTTGCATTGTTGCGACATTGGTGTATTGAGTTGCGATGTCGGTAATTTGAGTCGCTTTCAACAAGGTCACAATAATATTTGCTATTTACATCGCTTAGGGCGGCATGGGTTTGAAAAAGAGTGCAACATTAAAAAAAACGTAGTATAATGAGTACAGGAGTTCGGGTAGCCGAAACTGAATCTAAACACGAAACATAAACAGTAAAAACCCTCCCACAAACCATGAAGCAGCCAAGCCCAAAATTATCCCAAAAAACGATAAAAACACACAGACTTCCGAGACCAGCCCTACTGGCGCTGCCTGATTGTCCCATAAGCCAGTACGACCCTATACACGGGATTGCAGGAGCAGCTTTGAGGACTAGACAGATCTGTGGGTAAATAGACAGCCTCCTTTGGAATGATCAAAGGGAGGCTTAATAAATAATGAGACCAGCGTTGCAGCGTGCGCTCCGTTCTTCAACAAAATAATAATAATTCCAGGACTTCAAGAGCATGTTTACAGGGGATTAAATAGTTAATCCTCTCAACAACAAAAATATACAAAAGCGGGCGGCCCCCAGATTGCAAGCGAAAGCACGGCGCGTTGTGTTTAAATAGTAACCTGACCCACGAGGAATGCAGCTGCCGCCCTGCGCGCCGCTGTTCGCTCCCGAGAGCAAAACGCCGTGGGAGTGAACATTACAAAAGAGGTGGGACATGCACCCGCCTTTAGCCATTTGCATTCTTTCATTATTGAAAGACACACGCAAAAGCCAATCCAATGTGTGGGAGGAGTCAGACCCACACGGAGTAGACACAAGAAGCCTCGCAGAGCAGCGAATGCGCGCCTGCTAGGCTCGACCTAAAAAGGGTTGGAATAGGATCTGCATCTCCACAGCTACTGGAGAGTGGAACTGTTTTTGAGGATAGAGGGTAGGATACTTGCGATTGCTTGTGTGTGTCAGACTGTAATAAAAGGCAAGTATGCCACATAC
The DNA here is from genome assembly GCA_963921515.1 of Calotriton arnoldi. Taxonomy (NCBI): domain Eukaryota; kingdom Metazoa; phylum Chordata; class Amphibia; order Caudata; family Salamandridae; genus Calotriton; species Calotriton arnoldi. The sequence goes on along the minus strand of CAWUFW010005688.1, from coordinate 396,850 downwards.
CTGGCAAGTCTGAAGCACCCTTCAAACGCCCTTTATTCCTTTTCCAACAACTGCAATCAGTACCTAAAACATTGCTCTTCTGCTATTTCTGCAGGTCTCTACTTGAGCCCCTTTGCCTTGCCTAGGCTGCGATTCCTACCTTATGTGTGTCCTCGCGCACGTCTTTGTTGAACCGATTCATCATTCTTCTCAGATAGGCTTCAAACTCGGCTTTCTTTTTTTCTCTGGAAGTTACATAAAATATACAGAGGTATTTCAAAGAATATTCGTTGCTTGTATCACAGTTCCTGGAATGTATTTTCTTCTACATTGACATGTTTTGGAATAGAACACAGACAGTTTACTAGCACCACCTGGACAGGGAGCTTCTTCAGTGGTCAATACTGAGAGTTCAGTAGTGTGTAGCGAAGCAGAACCAAGGAACTTCAGTAATTTGTCCCAGATTACAGCAGGGTCACCAACTCTACCCATCTGTTCAAATTAACTACACATGAAGGACAGCTATGATGCTCTTGATGCATCTCGTGTCTGACACAGAACATTAACTGAGTTCTTCTGCCCAAATCTGAAGTGTATTGAAGGCAAGGGCCGCACCCTGCCTGCATATTTCCTACATTACATTAAAAATGCAGATTCCTAACTGCTGTTTGCATTTATTTAGGTCATCAAGTTGAACTATCATTAATTCAGGGATGGATTTATTCAGGAGCGCATAACTCCAAACTGTTAGCAGTACACAGGCATGTAACCCTCCTCTCAAAGCTCTACTTCCCTCTTCCCCCACCCTCTTCAAAATCTTTTTTTTTTAAAAGAGAGAGATCATAGTCCAATCCTTGGACAGGATCCTAAATGTTACCATGGTTCAACACCAAATCTAATTTAAACAAATTAACCTGCATGAAAGAGAGCTGCCCTATTTATGACAAACATACTGGAAGCCTTTTGCTGGATCTTCCAAGTGCCTCTCACTGATCGCCGCCCCCCCCCCTCACCCCCTCCCCCAACCATCATAGGGTAAATATCCCTTCCTCTTGGGACTAATTTGCATGGTAAAGTGAATATTCTTCATCTGGATCTCAACTCCAACAAAGTTGTTCCGAGTTGTTAATGTTAACCACAGTGAATCATCAAGCTGCACGCAGTTGCATTTTTGGGGAGCTCTTCTGAAGATGCCAAATCAATACAGCAACATACCCGGCCAGCAGGACCACAAAAAGAGCAGCGCAGTGACCTTACCTCCGCTCACGCTTCTTCATCAGCTCTGGGGTTTCGATCTCAATCTCCACTGGTTTTGAGGGAAGGGGCAGTTCTGGAAGAGTCGGCACACCACAGGCATCCAGCGCAGGCTCATTGATTTCTGCCAACAGAAACATACATCAAAAGCAGGCTTTACAATCATATGATCCACATCCAGTGCTCATGGGTCAGTCTGTTACTGGATGTAGTGAAGGGCAAATGACAACAAACCAACCCAGTGGTACAGTTGTAATGGAGGGATAAGAAAGATTGGGCTGGAGGGAGACCAGAGAAAGATGAAGACTAAATCACTCAGCAGGATATCAAACTAGGGATTTCACACTATCCATATTAAAGCCAATGCTGACACTCAGACTGACTGGCCGAGCTGGAAGTTCAGATGTTTCTAGATCAACTGGAGCATCTAGACCCTTGCGAAAGCATAACCTTTTTTCGCTCCAGTGATAAAGCCAAAAATAACCCCAAGGGGACATGCCGTATACTGTACAGACCTACATAGCCAGTTTGGTGTGAAACAAACATCCACATGAGAAGGAGGGGGGGGGGGGGGGGGGGAAGAGGGGAGAGGGAAGGATACGTGTGCAGAATGGAAATCTGTACAGATTGGCCTGTCACAATTACCCAGGCAAGTGAAGGCAGTTTACTGCAGAGGGATTATGAATGATTAGCAAGCACTGCTGCCACCCAAACCATTCCCCAAATAACAGTTTCTTGCACTTGGTGAATGTCCTTTGGTAATTAAGTGTAATTTATCTGAGTAAAATTGTGTGTGCACATATTCTTTTGTCAATGACGCTTACTATTTGATTTTTTTAAATAATAAAAACACTCATTACCAGCTACTTCTTCCCAATCCTCATCGCTGCTTTCGCTATCACTCTCTTCTTTGACAGAGGCATCCTTCTCTTGGTGAACATCATTTGTGAGCATTTTTCGTTGCTTACTTTGGAAACAACAAAAAAGATAAATCATAGATTTAATTTTGCAACTTTTGATCTTTACAGTTGGGTAAACAATGCTATGACACAGGGGTCTCCAACCTTTTCTGAAATAAGAGCTACTGACGATCAATAAAAATCGTCCAGAACTACTAATATTATTTGCTTTGTAATAGTGACTACATCAGGCAAGATTAAGTTAGTGGCCACCATATGTAAAATTACCCACTGTGATTTCCTGGGGGAATCAGGCAAGATTTCGGGCAGTAATGTAAAAAAACAAAAAAAAACGGCTTTGAAATGGCTTTCCGTAGTTAATACATCACAGCAATAGCTTAAATTCCCCTGGCACCAAGGTAATAATATTAATAATAAATCTCCTCAACGTCACATGATGTATCACTCAAATATCAGTTTTAAATAGATTTTGGAAATACAAACATCAGTTTATCAGTTCTGAGAATGCATACATTTTCATCTCTAATACACGCTTTTCAGTTTTGTTATACATATATTCAGTCAAGCAAAAGCTCTAATTTAGTAGGCAGGAGAGCTAATTACAGGTAGCTGGAGAGCTACCAGTAGCTCACGAGCTACTCGTTGAAGAAAACTGCTATGACAAGCATTTTTAACGCACATGCTCTAAAATTAATTCTTAATGGATGTGTCTTCTGGCGCCAGATGTACTAAACATTTTTATGGTTGCACACTGTCCAATTCGCAATTGCAAAAATGTGTTTTTTTTTTTAGAATGTACTAAACCCATCTTGCAGTCTACAAGCTATTACAGACTCCTAAATTGGGTTTGGCGAATAAATACAGATTCGCAGCTTGGAAGGAGAGAGTTGTAAGTGGCCATTCCAAACTGCAAGTTAGAATGTAACATTTCAATGTTTTGTGACAGAAATCTTGTTGCAAAAAATTGGCAAAAATGACTATCACCGGAGTTAGGATTGGTAAGCCATCTGCAAAAGAAAAGTGGCCCCTTTGTAACACTTCTCCTTTGTCAATGTGTAAGAAAACAACTATATATATATATATATATATATATATATATATATATATATATATACACACATACATATACACCATCAAACGGTTCTCCTCCACAGACAACTCGCGCAGCGGCACAACGAACAGGCGGCATCCAAGTTTCTTTTTCAATTTTTTCTTTTTCTTTTTCCATTTTATTTGGTGAACACCACATGTTCATATGGCACAAATACAAATAAAACAACGACCAACGTGTTTCGGCTCACGCCTTCAACTAAAACGGGCTATTAAAAAAAAAATGTTTTACTTATTTAAAGGCGATCTGCTGAACAACCCTGTGGTGGCCACCAATAGTAATGAGTTGCAATTTGTGACCCACCTTATTAATATTCATTAAGTAGGTCAGGTTGTGACCTCCTCCAATTCAGAATTTAGTGAACCAACCGTTTGGGACACAGGCTGGGTCATACAATTCTTTACTGTTGGCAAAAACACGATTCACAAACAGTAGCCAATTTTTTGCGACCACTAATTAGTAAATCTGGCCTATTGTTCGTTAACTTTTTAGGTCTCGCCTAGTGTTGCAGCGCGCATGCGCTGCTCGCTCTGCGAGGCCTCTTGTAATCAAGACAATTTCAGAAGTAGAGTCTAGGCTCCGCCCCTTTTTCCCATTGGCTTTCGTCATCGTGCATGCTAAACCCTGGCTTTCCATTGTCAGTGAGGCTTTTTAGTCCCTCCTTGTTGCTGCCCTGTCTCCTTTTGGCCATGGTGTCTTTTAATTAGCCGCTAAGCACTTTTTTCTTGTTTATTTATATTTTCGTGGCGTCCACTTCAGGGACACCGCGCTCTGTTTGTGTTTGTTTTTTTTTTAACTTTAAAACTGAGCGCAGCGCCGCTTCAAGGACACCGCGCTCGGTTTATTTATATATTTCTTAACTTTAACACTGAGCGCAGCGCCCGCTTCAAGGACACCGCGCTCAGTGTTAAAGTTAAAAAAAAAAAACGAGCGCGGTGTCCTTCAAGCGGCGCAGCGCTCAGTTTTAAACTTAAGCATTTGCAATGCAATCGGACTTATTGCATTACAAATGCTTGTTGCAGTAAGTGACGTGTGACGAGGGGAGAGTCTGGCGCGAGCTCCGTGTGTAAACAGACTCGGGCCCTGCCTGTGGGCGGGCGGGGCTGCAACGGACCGGGCGGAGCTGCCGCGTGCAGGGCTGGGCCCTGAGGGGTTGGGCCGCTCCTGCACCTGGCCTGGCTGCTTCAGGCCCTAGCACTGCTGGCCGCAAAGATGGAAATCCCCCCCGTCTCACTACCCGGCCACTCGTGCAGCATCCCTAGTGGCAAACTACATCAACTACCGGCAGGGGGCGCCGCACCGCGTTTACCAGCCAGACTGGGTAACGGAAGCCAGTAGAGAGGTGAGTGGAGGACGGTACTGCAGAGAGAATCCATAACAGCCAGCGTCTTCTGAGGCGGTTAGAGTAGCGGAGGGGAGGGGTGATTAGGGTGTTATGTATGTCCTCAGGCCTTTGACGAAGTCGGCGCTGCACATCACGAGGCAGCTACACCGATCCCTTGCATTACATGAACTGTCTCATGCTGGAATCCGGCGGCTTATTGCGTCATATCCGGGTCCTACCAAACGCTCCCCAATCCCGAGGTGAGGAGACCCTTGACCCTGCGCATGCATAGCGACCAAGTTTTCAGACTGCCTGTGTGTGACATTTCCATGTTATTCAGTGTGCTTATGTGTGACATTTGATGCTGTTTGAGTGACTCTTTATCACAAATTGAACAGAGCGTTCATGCCCATTAAGCAAAATAGATATTGCAAATTAACAAATCAGGGCACTGTAATGCTTTCAAAATGGTCCTAAAACATCCTTAAGTGAAAGTGATCTCGGATAAAAAGTCAGGACTTAATGAAGGTAAGTCACGCAAATTGTGACTGCTGACCAGCTGTGTCATGGGCTTGCCCTTCCCCAGCACCACCTACTACTCATGGGCACTCACAAGCTCAAGACACACACACAAATTCAGTTAGTGCAAATTGTTGTGTTTAGTTTTGTTGCTGCAAAATGTCAAAGCTGCACATTTATTAACTGCTAAATAATTGTAATCTGCTAGGTAAATAGCACAAAAGGAAGAGCATTGGTGTTAGCCAAATCACCATGACAATAGTGCTAGCATAACGTCTTAATGTACACACGACATTACCCTGTGACCATTTTTATTTTCTCGGTTAATTGCTGCCCTGCCAAGTGTCACACATTTGTGTCACAGTTTGCCAGTCTGGTGGGGATGCGGTGACCTAACCGATAATGCGTCATTCTAACAGGAAATGCATCGCACCTGGCAGGGCTGTGCATGTGGTACGCCCCGGAATCCCCAGTTTGGCTCACCAGGACATTACATTTTTTCACCAACCATATATACACATTAAGAAAGCGGCAATGTCCTTTACATAGCTAACAAGTTTCCAGTGTGCTTTGTGCGACATTTCAATGGTTGGCGTGTGCTTATGTGTGACATTTCAGTGTTTGGAATGCGCGTGTGTGACATTTGATTGCCTAACGTGTGACACTTTGACTTACATCATTACATCCTTGTCGGACCTCCCCGTCACAGTACTTAACATATACTAGATAGTCACAGTACTTAACATATAACAGATAGCTCCTCCCCACACAAATCCCAAGCGAAAAAACTCCCTTGGTCCCATCCCTACCCTCCAGGCCACTCCCACATCCTGTGGCACATAACCCCTGACCTATTGAACCACATCCTATTTAGGTTGAGCCTAGCGGCACCGCGTATGCAGTGCTCACTCTGCGAGGCATGCAGTAGTCGAGTATGCTGTGTATGCCTCGCCTTCTCACCGCCCATACTTTTCATTGTCTGGTGTCATTGTCCTTGGTAAATGCTGGCTCCAATACATAATGAGGCTTGTTAGTCCCTCCTTGTTACCGCCTTGTCGCCATTTGTTACCGACCATGACGAATGGACCTTTTACTTGGCTCGTTATATGGTCGGCTTTATTTAGGGGTCAGCACTATTTTGTTTATGGGCACTTATGGGGACAATGGCGGATGCCATTTTATTGTATTTGTATCCTAAGCGCGGCGCCCACTTTAGGGACACTGCGCTCAGTTTATCTATTTATATTTAACTTTTATGTTGAGCGCAGCGTCCACTTCTGGGACACCGCGCTCTGTTTATTTATTTATTTTTAACTTTCATAATGAACGCGGTGCCCGCTTCAGGGACACTGTGCTCGTTTTCTTTCTTTTTTTTTTTAAACTGAGCGCGCCGCCGCTTCAAGGACACCACGCTCAGTGTTAAACTAAAAAAAAAAAACGGTGTCCTTGAAGTGGCGCCGCGCTCAGTTTTAAACTTAATCAAGCATTTGCAATGCAATAGGTCTCGCATTTACGGGAGTTTAAGCTATTGGCATTCTAAATGTCTTTTATTTATGTTTTAAAAAACAACAAAAATAGGCAGTGTCATTTACAATGCCAATAGCTTAAACTCGCGTAAGTGCGAGACCTATTGCATTGCAAATGCTTGTTTATGTTTAGTTTCTTTTTGGAGGTCCTATGCACTGGTTCCAAAGATTCAAGGTAAAAGACAGTAGTGCATTATAAGAAAAATTTAAAAAGGAAGAAAAAACAAAAAATAAAACATTAGGACAGAAGTAAAGCCATCCTGACAAGAAAACCAGAGTGCCTAGATAATAGATATTTAAGAAGAAAAAACACAGAAAAATAGATCCTTATCATCAGTAACATTATTTCTGATGGACATATAATTTTCCAGCAGTATCCTCATCTTAAAAATATCCTTCCAGTTATCAAACCGATACGGAAAACTTTTCTCCAACAATAGCTCTTCCAATACCGCCAGGTGGAGGCATGCAGCTTCCGTCAGAAGTCCGACGGGCAAAAACAACGACAGAGGAGTATATACGGCACCAACCGGTGTGGCAGTGTCCGTTTCTGAAACTTTTCCCCACCCAATAAGGCATGCAGAGATAACCCAAGACAGCAACCATTACAGCATATAACATGACTGCATAACTTGGGATCTTATTAACCATGGCTCATACCTTACAGAGAGGACCGAGGGTGTTAAGAAATTTGCATGATGATTATATATCCACCACAAATTTTTATCTAAGATAAGTAACGATCTTTTAATGGATACATTATAAGCTACTCTCCCGGAGATTGCAGCACAGTATGCGAAATTTTGTGACACAATATTGAACTTCTAGTGGCATTTTTACGCCACTTTATTTAATTACAGTTCATTCGTTTTGCATCGTTTTTGGGGATGTTATGTTTAAATTAGGAGTCACCTTAGAAGAAGATTGTAAGTGCTCTCCATTCTATCTTCAGGTCTGTGGCAATGCGGTTTCCCCACATTTATATGTACATGTACATCTATCCCTTCTGCATCATTTGCAATAAAGAATAGTGTGTGCCCTCACTAGTCAACTGGCTTTATTATGTATTACCACACATCTTGAATGAGGTCAAACAATACAACCACTTTGCAATAGGTGGTCCTACACAATGAAAGCAGTTTGTATTCTGTCTGGAAGTGTGCACTGTTCTTTTTTTGCACCAGCCTTGGTGGGGAAAACGTAACAGACAGCAGGTTTGGAGCTCACATATATATGTGGGTGGCAGAAAAGTTACCACATCACCTTACGATTGAAAAATATATTTGTATCAACATGGAGAGATGGCCTACTTGAGTAACAAAAAGTGATCGAAACCTTAGGATGCAATCTTGTTCTAGAAATCCTGCGGACAGCCATGAGGAGGCTTTAAAAGGATGATTAGCATTCAAGAGAGCGCACACTACCTTGGGTAGAAAAATTTGCAGGAACGAAGGACTAACCTAGTTGGTGGAAAACTGTGAAAGGTGGGTGAAATGAGAACACCTGAAGTGTTCTTATCATATGGACTGAAGTTGTTGTTAACAATAATACTATCTTTTATGATGATACATCTAACAGGACAGCTATTCATTGGTTCGAATGTAGAAAAAAAGTCAACATAAAATTCAAATCCCGTTGAGAAGCAAAAAAAGAAGTGGGGTGAAACAAGCAAACTAAAGCCTTAGGAAAATGTGCCACCTCAGGCATTCTAAACAGGGATGGCAGGAAAACACAAGGGTGGGACTATCGCAGCCAAATAGACCTTGACTGTAGCCCCCAGCAGGTCCTGCTGTACAAGAGACAATATGAATTTCAAAACAACGATACAGTGTTATTTGAAAGGTGCTTGGACTCCCACCATTGAACTATTTTGCTTCAGCAGCTGGAGGGTTTCTGGCCGCCAAGTGGACGTCTGCATCCTGGCAAAAGAACAGTAGCTAGCAATTCTCAATTTCCAGATGGGTGCCCTACTGCTTCTTTGAAGATGAACCTCTACGCTGAAGTGTGATGATACGTTTGTGCATTGATAGTAAACCCCAAGTTGTCGAGGAGAGTCATCAGGAGCTCAATGTGTTCCCCTACTAGCACTGGGAACTCCACTTTCAGTAACCAGCTATCCATGTATGGAAATATATAGACTCTTGGTCATCGTGGTGAAGGCACCACAACTGCCAGCACTTCTGTTAATGCATGTAGTCCAATCATCAGCCTGAACGGAAAGACCACAAACTCATACTGCAGGAATATCTGTGGGTGGGGAGCACTAGAAGGTGAAACTAGGAGTCTTGATGATCCACGTTCAGCCGATGGAGATCATGGACAGGTCTCAGACCTCCATCCTTTTTGGGGGACAAAGAAGTGAAGGAAGTAGAACCTGGTACCCCTTTCTTACAGATGCATTATTTTATGTCCCTTAATTCAAGAGGGCAAGGTATTGTGCCTCCACAAATTGAGATGTGTGTCGGAGAGCATGTCAAGGTAGAAGGAGGGCAGTCTGGAGGAAAGCAACAGCAGAACATAGCCCTTGTAGATTAGCTGGATAAACCAGAGATCCGTCATGATAGACTTCCAATCGATGGAAAAGTGGGAGACCCTCACTCCCTTAGGAAATTGGTGATGAAGAGTGTTTCTACCTGGACTACATCACCCTGAAATAGACTCAAAGTTTTTTTTATACTGTTGATGAAACTATCTTGATGGGGAAGCTAGGCCCAGTGAGCAAGCCCTAGCTTCCCTTTTTCAGAAGCATTCCAGGGAGGAGTTGGCCTTCACTCTGAACAGCCGTTTGCCATCCAAGAGTATGTCCATGAGTATTCTCTGGAAATCTCCAGAGAAGCCAGTGGAATGCTTGCAAATGTGGCGGCGCACAGTGACAGCTGGGCCCAAAGACTGATCCATTGTGTCCACAGAATCCGGAACACACAAAAAGGATCTGTTTAGGGGTGTCCAAACAGTTGTTTACCAAATCGGTCATGAGATCCTGTAGGCTAATGGCTGTGAGTTTTGCCAGTTCCCACGAGTTGAGGGCATATCAGTCCAAGAACCAGATGGCATTGGCTGAGTGGGGCAAAAACTACCAGAAGCAAAGACTTCATGCACCCAGAGTCAAGATTTTACAGCTCTGTCAGAAGGTGCCAAGGTAGATGCATTACAGATTAGTTTTGAGGAAGAAGCCTGGACTACAAGGCTTTCCAGTGAATGGAAAGAGGACAAAAAGGGAGTGTCATATGTCGCAGGCCTATGGAATCTATCTATTAGTCTAAAGACTGCTGGGCATGAAAAGAGCCTCATTAAATGGGAGCAAGGACTCCACCACAGAGAAGAAGGGTTGCTAGATTTAAGTCAAAATCTTAGACTTCGTCTCTGCAGATGGCAAGATAATTCCAAGGCGTAAGCAGCATTTCATACTACAAAGGTAAATTTAAAGGCTTCCTCTGAAGCTCGGTCTGAGGGGAAAATGGGTAGCTCTTTTTATTGATGTTTCCAGATCGCTGGCATTTTGTAACTCCACCTAGAAGCCAGCATCAAAGTTATAATGTTGAATGAAGTTATCAGCCTCCGAAACATATTTTGTGTGGCCATTATGCTTTACCAGGCATACCAAAGGTAACAGAGTTGGAACCAAACAAGTCTTCCATCTGGCTGCATCTATGAGCCTTGGGAAGGAATTGCACCAAAAGCATGTCTTTACTTTCAATTTCTCCACATGGATAATCTTCGATTAATTTTAAACCTTTGAGTGAGGTATGGTAGTTGGCACCAAAGGAGGCTCTGACCAAACAGGGGACAGCTCCTTAGCAGGTTTTGACTTCTTAGGCACCAGGACCAGAGTCCATGGAGGCCGCTGGGTCTAGGATGCCAAGCACGCAGGATCATGGTCACTCTTGGTGCGGAAACCCAGAGGGGACAATGCCCATCCGTAACAAGTGCAGCACTAACAGCTGGAAGACCGCAACCTAAGCAGAGCTAGCTGATGGAGCTGGAAGCTCCTAGGGAGCAGGAATGTTTCCTTAAGGAAAAAGAAGACTTCTCCTTTCCCTGGTGCATTGTGTGTTTTTTGTGGGAAGATCTGTTGCAAGATCATTCCTAGCCTGGGATTTAAGCGAAGGTGACAGAAGTCAATTGGGCTTTTGCCCATGTGGCTTGGCCAAAAATAGTTTGACCTTATGCTCCCTGATGGCATTCTTGTGCACTGAAGCACAGGAGTCGCAGACTACTGCGTTGTGTTCCGGGCCTTACCACCACATGCAGAGGTCATGTTGGTCCTATGAGGACATCTTCTTTTGATGTTTGACACAGGGTTTAAACCCTCAGTTCTAGAAGAAACTTCTGAACTAGTTGTGTCTGTAACTGCAGGTTGCCACCGGAGAGCCTTTGCTGGGAAAAAGTTATTCAGATTAGTCTGGAAGGATATTTGTAAAGTGAAGAATGAATACATCTTGTTTCCCCGCCGTGCACTGCTTTCTGACCTCACATTTTACATCACTCATGACTTGTTCTATGAGATCATTTATGACATCACTCATGACATCTCAAATGAAATCATTGATGACATCATCCAAGCTTCATTTTTGCACATATTGCTCTATAAATTAGTATGGCATTAAAGGCCTGAAAGTAAGTACAAAATATCTCAGAAGAGTAGGAGGCATCATTAATTTCATCACATATACAACTCCCTTAGCAGAAGGAAGCATGGGTTATGTGTAGCATTGACCCTATACCATGCACTTTACGGGTAGCGTAGTTCACATTAACAATCAACCACAGCTATATGGGAAACCCTCAATGTATTCAGTGATCACTCTGTATACAACTGTTCACAGACAGCCAAGTTCCTAAAAATACTGAATGTCTGTTCCAAAACGAATGACCTGCTACGGACAGCATTTACATGCATTGAACCCTTGACAGTCACCAAACCTACATTGAGAAATTAAGTTGATACGAGTAGAAAAGTGGGTTCTGTAAACAGTATTCACTCTATGGAGAGAGTTTACTCTGTACCTCACAGTTTGCAGCCAGTGAAACTCTCATAAGAAATACACTTCAGAGTATTAAAAAGTATCTACTGAGAGGAGTGTACACTATGCAACGCTTGGCAAAAAATACACTATTCGCTTAAAATAAGCAAGATCTGAAGGTGCTAAACATTTTACTACCTGCAGCCTTCAAACTGTGGTGAAACCTTTACAGATAAACCAACTTCTCAAGAAAAACAAGCACAAGCACTTAGATTAATACCTGGTGCACACAGTCTTCTATGTTACATAGAAATGGTCATGCGGAGATGAGTCCATCTAATAACCCTAGACTTACAATACTTAGTATGTTGTATGTAGAATCTTTGCCCTGTTGCAAATCTTTTCTACAGAGCCTATAAAACGTGTGTGGAACATGCTGAACAAAAGTTGTTAACCATCACTTGCCCACAGGGTTACTCTTCAATGCAAACTTTTATATTGTGTTTATTACCTGTACATAGCCACAGTGTATTAGGAGCAAATTAGTTTTGTAAACACGTACACCCATTAGCTGGAAACAGGCTGTACAAAACTAGCTAAAGATGTACTATGGTAGTTAAGCTCCACTACGTAAACTAAAAATCAAACTAACACTCATTTAAAGAGGTCATCAGTGTGTCATCGTAGAGGTCATTAGTGAGGTCAAAGAACATATCATGAGTGATGTAATATGTGGCGTCATAAGCAGTGCATGGCAGGTACAAAAATTATAGTAAGCTCTGCTAACTATAACTGGTGGATTTCTGTGTTACGCTACTTTAACCTTTATTTTCTTCAGTGAATTTCAAGTTGTTGTTTTTTTAAACATAAAGTAATATTTTATTACAAAACATAAAGCCAACCCCCTGCGGCGCGCAGCATTTCTGCAGCCTTTTTTTTTTTATTTATTTTTTTAAACGGGCCCCCCTCCCCGAGCCTTCCTAGGCCCGGATGATCCCAGGGCCATTTTTGTTTAAATTAAATAGGAAGGGTCCGCTTGGTCCTCCTCTCCTAGCCTTGCTAGGCCCTGGAGTTCCCCTTCCCCTGCGTCCGCTCCATAAAATAAAGGGGAGGGGAGCTACTCAGCCCCCCTTCCCGAGCCAGTATTGGCCTTGGGGATTTCATTCCCCAGGGTCTGCATTATTAAAGGTGGGTGCCCTGGTACGCACCATACATTTGTTGGGGTTCCCAGGAATACCAGGGCCACCTCGGCCCGTGAGCAAGGCGTTTTGTTACGCTGAAATCTTACTCCATGGTTCATGCTGGTTTAGACTATATATGAAATTGAATTAAACCTACGTTTATCTGCAACCCATTGTGCGAGCACGTCATCTTTTTTTAATCAGCTGAGCCAAAAGTTGTGGTTTCGATGTGGCGCAGGGAAGCCTCCCCTGGACATTCACGTATGCCGTAAGGACTCAAGGGATATCGAGGCCCCAGGTGATACGGACACATATATATATATATATATATATATATATATATACACATACATACACACAAACGCAATATAGTTCTGTATGCTATGTTGGTATTGGCAGTACTATACATGGAAGATACACTACTAATTCTACATACAAAAAAGGTTCCCTTGCTCAACCATACCAGGGTATGTCATTATTTTCATCTTCCATCTTTTGCTTTCCTTTAGGTTTGGCCTTTCTCTTCCCGGTCTCTCTCAGTACTGGTGCTGCATTTCCAGGCTCGCTTTCTACTTTGATGTTTTTTCTGCAGGGAGCTTTTCTGTTGCTTTTCTTCAGTGGTGGCTTTTTATCTTCAAAGACATCTGGAATGCCATTTGGTATAGCATAAATAAAAATGAAAAAATATTAAATAAGTCAATAAAATGTCTAACTGTCCTCTTTCTTTAGGTGCTCAGTAAACTGTTCAATTAACAAAGCAAAATTAGTTAGACATATTTAAAAAAGCAAACTAATGTTTAATTCAAAGACACTTGACTGGATCCACTCCTTCCTGACCGGCCGAACACAGCGAGTCAGACTACTCCCGTTACTCTCAGAACCTACAGAGATCAGCTGCGAAGTGCCCCAGTGCTCCTCCCTGAGCCCCACCCTCTTCGACATCTACATGGCTCCCCTCGCAGCCATCGTCAGAAGCCACAGACTCAACATTGTATCCTATGCTGACGACACCCAGCTGATCGTCTCCCTCACCAACGAACCCACAGCCACCAGAATCAAATTTCACAACGGAATGAAGGCAGTTGCTACCTGGATACAAGACAGCTGCCTCAAGAGCAACTCGGACAAAACCGAAGTACTCCTCCTGGGACCCACCCCTTAACCTGGGAAGACTCCTAGTGGAAAAGTTGTGTACCAACCTGCACACCTTACTATATTGGTCGTATGCCTGAGTTTATCAATGTTTGCAATATCGAAACGGTGCGTGCAACTGTGATTATGGGATCTGCCCAAAATCCATTTTATGAAATTCTAATTCATAGGACACGGAGAGACTCTGTTCCTGTTCACAGTGCACTGCTGAAGTCCCTAAGGTTACTACACATTCTTTTAGAACTTTTTAGAAAATTTTAAATGACACATCAAACGCTATTCCAAATAATGATGCAAAAACTGTATTTTCATCTCAGCTTAAAGAAAAGTGTATTCAACAACCTTCAAAATATATATATATGTCTACACATTGTCAAAACAAGTCCTTGAAAATCAATACATGATGTAAAAACAATCATGGTGTTAGGAATTCTCACACACAACCCCAATGCATTTCGGGTAAATACCCTTCTTCAGGGGGAATTAATGTTTGTACAACAAGGATTCTAATGAAACAAATTTTCGGCAACCTCCTGTCGGAACACAAAACAGAAACAAGAAGAAGTTTTCAAGATCAGTCCAAACTGGTAGAATACATAGAATGAAATAACATCAGTGTCAGCAAGCGTCGCGAATGACCACTCCCCATTCTCGTGTGACCCGAGTGTGCTCCCAAGTGCGTTTAAAAAATGCTCTTAGTGACTAGTTACCACAAACTGAAACCACTTAAGGTGCAACAACATTTAGCGAGGTCTAAGACACCGTGTATACCGCGTGAATTAACTGTGCCAATTCAATAAAATTGCAACAATCTAACTTAATCCATGCAGTATGCTTAAATGGCCAGTGCAATGCTGAGCTACATTTCGGGGAAATGATACTGATGAAATTCCAAGCTGTTCAGCGATAAAACTAATGCCTATGAGATAAAAGACACGGTTTATCAACACCTTCCCAAAATCTATTATGACTCACGGTGTGCAACATTATAACGTTGCCTTACCTAGTGCGTGCGCCGCGTTATCTTAACAAGTCTGTAATCTGGTAAAATAAAAGTGTCTGTCAGTGAACAGAACGGGATTTAAGAGATCTCTCGGCGTTCTCCAAGTCTACATAATCCGTTTCACTCACCCGCCTCCTAGTGGCCCACCGCACTAAGAACCCCTCCCACCCCTACGGACCACGCACGCAAGCTCGGCATCATACTGGACTACTCACTCTAAATGACCCGCCAAATCAACGCAGTACCTCATCTTGTTTCCACATGCTCCGCCTGCTCCGAAAGACATTCAGATGGCTCCCCACTGAATTCAGAAAGACGGTCACCCACACGCTCATCAACAGTAGACTTGACTATGGCAACGTACTCTACGCCGGTGTCACCCAGAAACAGCTCAGGAAACTACAGAACGTTCAGAACACCGCAGCCAAACTGGTCCTCGACATCCCCTGCCGCAGCCTCATGACAGCACCTCCGACAACTCCACTGGCTCCTTATCAACAAGAGAATCACCTTCAAGCTCCTCACACATGCCTACAAGGCCCTCCATGATACAGGACCAGAATATCTAAACCACTGCCTCGCTTTCCACACACCCACCAGCCAACTCCGCTCCGCCCAACTCGCCCTGGACTCCGACCCACGGATCCACAAGACCAGACCCGGAGGAAGATCCTTTGCCTACCTCGCTGCCAAGACATGGAACACCCTACCCCTCCACCTCAGGCTATCCGCATCATTGACCCAGTTCAGGAAGGACCTCAAGACCTGGCTCTTTGACTGAACCTCCGCATCCAAAAGAATTAGCAATACCCCCGAAACCCCCCCCCAAAAGCGCCTCGAGACCCTAACGGGTGAGTAGCCGCGATTAACAAACCCCTGATTGATTGATTGATTGGTGCTTCTTTATAGCCTCTTTCACAACCTTTTCATTCGCTTCTGCAGCTCCTGTAAGCCATAATCAATCTAACGAAAATAGAAGAAAGACCAACAGTCTTACTGAAACCTTAAACTGACAGTTGACTTATACACTCTTTTCCAGCATCAACTACATTTCCAAGAGAAAATGTGCACGGCCCAATTTAACGCCAATGCCTATAAAAACTACTGAGTAAATTCCACATGTGGAAACTGCTCTCTTTCCAACGTGCTACAAGCCATGAATAAACACACATTTGAAAAAAAACATATTAAAGAAAGACATGTTCTACATACAAATTTTGTCTGCAAAAAATTGAGGACATCTTAATCCCATCAAAGTATATATGCGTGGAAAACAAAAGGAGGCATGGCACAACGTATATAGAATAAACCACATCCACATAGATTTACCGAACAATGCAGAATTAGTGGAAAGGACATGCCAACATCAAACACACTGCTGTGGCCACCCTCTTGTGTTGTAAAAGGTAGTAGGTGAGGAGCACGTGGATTTTTAGTAAAATAAAAAAAATTGCTAGACTTGCCAAAAGCCAAATGTCACACTACACTTGTTGTTTTCTTAACAGAACAACCTCTTTCTCATTCCAATTCACATCTTTTGCCACCTTTAATTGCACTTTCCTAATTGACGGTTTTGTTGTAAACTAGATCAAGTAAAACATTAACAAAATTGGCGTGCCTTTATTTGAAATGTGTGGCCTGAAACTGAGCCAGTGAACTTAGACACAATGGCGAAGGTCACTATGATTGGACACAACTTGTCTCTGTTTTGTACAAAGGTAAAGGAAAAGGCAAAATATTGTTATTGAACAGCGGTGCCAGCCGCTTTGCATAAACCAGACAAGTGCGATGAACTGCACCACCTCTGAGACAGGGCTGGCAGGTGCAGAGTGACAGTTAACCCCTCTGAAACCTTATCTCGCTTGCAGCTGGTGGCATAAAAGACTTACTGAAGTTCTTGCACAGAGCTTTATGCATTCTTGGTCTGCATCTGCAGGAACCAAATCAACCATCACTATCCAGGGCATGGGCTTGATATAGAAGATGTTACTCTCTATTGGATTATTTGTACTACGATTGTGAACCATTTGCAAGAGTAGAAGCAGCTCATATGTATCAATATCATACACTGTGGAGACACTGCAATAGATACACCACAAAAAATAAACATGGGCATTGTGAATGGGAGCAGACAGATGATAAATGGGCCTGGAAGGGGACCACAGGAGTGTGTCAATGGGCTGTGGCATGGATGCCCATGACAGGGGAGGAACAAAACAGCTGCAGGGTGATATCCTGAATTCCTGAAAGAAGGCCAGGGAGTGCCATGGGCTTCGCCATTATGTAGAAGGTGCAGTTTACACGCACTGGAGCCCCAATATTTGAAAATATTGAGTCAACAGGTCTTTGAAAGTGAAACAGTAACGTCTGGGACAATAGCAGGTAAGAGCTGGGACAGAAGAAGGGTCCTTTTCAATCTATTTTTTGTTTCAGCTAGCTTTAGTTTCCGTAGAATTATGTCATTCAAAATAAATCTTGAGAGTACAGCACGTGAAGGGAATTCAAAACAAAGCATAAAGTGAAGTGAACATAAGTGTACACATGATAAATTATGCCAGGCCCCGGCATACGTTTTTATTGGGCTTGGGCGGAAAGAGAGCTGTATTGCAAGGTTGTTACGGTTTAGAAAAGAAGCCATTCATAGCTTGTAGATGGCTCCTGCGTTGTAAATTAAAGCTCGAGGCAGTCTTGGCTTTTTAGCCAGACCTACTTCAATTCGGAGGCATGTAATTTTACCATTGTAAGTAGGAAAACAAGAGTTCTAGCATTCACATTGCTATTGGCTAAAAAGCCAATACTGCCAAAATGTTTCTCATAAACCTTAGTTAGCTGGGGATACTGGGAGTCTAAGCTCTTAGTCCCAACTGCGACTAGCTTCACACATCCAGAAGGTACAGATCAACTATCTTGTTAAAATGCTGCAAGTTGAGCAGCGGCATGTGTGGATGACAGACAATATTTGTACGAAGGAAAGAAAGAAAAAGTGAACAGCCTGCGACACACGGCTTTGTCGTCTGCAAAAGCTGTCTCTAGAAAAGCTTGAATTGGAGATGATCCCAGTAGTCCTGCATAGAAGAATAACAACATTACTATTTCATGTGGTACCTAGTCGGTTATCCCCAGAAAAGCTTGCACCGTTGATACCCCTGTGGTAAGTGTGTGTGCGTGCAAGAAACGCATTGTGTTGGTGTGCAAAGGAAGCTTGCACCATGTGCTCCTGGTTTCATCTTATGTTCTCCTACACCGTAAAAATTGTGCACCCCACTTTGCATGCTGCACTCCCGGTGCTCCCTGCTTTGGACCTACAATTGCACCTGTTCTGTGTGTGCATCTTAGTTCCACCTCATGCCACCTGACGGTGTGAAATATTAGGACTTCTACTGCATGAAAAGATGCTCACCAAGCTTCTCTGACATATAGCACAGATAAAACATGGTAATGGCAGTGCAAGCTTCCATAATAAATAAGTGTTAAAGGACAGGTGGTAGAGAGTATGATTCGTCTCTCAGTAATACACACAGAAGGGGTAATCAACGTGTGCAGCAGAGGTGCACGATTCTGTATGTGTGGGAAATAAACATTATTGCTTCTAATGTGCTACCTCTTTAGTGTGTCATTCAAGCCTGCAATTTTTGTCCTGAACTCAATACCGTCAACATTGCCAATGCTTGTTCTAAATTGTCAGTCACAATTGCATTGAATGTCATCACCACCATACAATGGAATAAAACGAAATCCTAACCCCACAGTAGCATAAACCACTGCTGTGTGGAAGATATGTTTGCCTATTCCATCTCGGGTCAGCGGATATATTTGTTGCTGCCCTAAGAACAAAGCGTTCATTAAAGTGCAATTGGTTGGGGTCCTTTTCACCCAGGTAGGGCATTGAATGGTACACAACAGGAAGGCCGATTTACAACTTACTAGCTTCAGCAGATGAAGCTAGTTCTTCCAACGCTCTTGCCTTATATGGTGCATTTATGTACTAGTATCAGGAATGGACTGATTTTATAAAATAGTCTTTGTTCCATTTCTTATATTCTGGACTGTATGAATCTGGCATTACATTTCGTCGCTGCAGTCGACTTACCTTTGAACATCTTTGTGCAGGTTACAGATATGCCCTCTCCATCTATAATTCAGCTGCCTTTCTCGAAGGCACAACTCTTTGGATATCCCTCTCAACTGTACATATTTCACATACCTCAAACTTTTCCAATGGAGGAGCTGGAGCACAGTTCCTGCATACCTCTCAACTTCAGTGTTTAAAATAACTTGGCTGATCTGCTAGAGTAGAGGCCGCTCCTCGTTCTTAGCTTTGCCGTGCTCTACTATACAAGAGACCTTCACTCATTAAAACCTCTTATGTGACCATCTATTGAAATAGACTGCCAATACCTACCGAATGTCCCGCCATATAACAGTGAACCCCTCATACTTACATTCTCCCCCACTGTCTCCTTATGGGGGGTGGGGGCATCACATTTCTCTTGCATATCATCTAGAGGGACAGATCCACCGCACTCAAATATCCTTTTCATGTTTTCTGCAAACTCTTATCCTCTGCAATCTTCTACACTGAACATCTTCGTAACTTTTGCTATTAAGATCACAATTTCTGCACTAATATGAACTAAGCTACTTGTCTGCAACAACCTCCTCATACATGTACCCCTCCACTCACTCCTCAAACCCTTAAAAAAAGAGAAAAAAAGTTAAGGGGCTCAGTATTGCAAGTTATATCCCACTCAGTCATCTCAGATCCATGAAATTGAACAGGATGGCTCACAGCTCACTCTACAGACCCTCATTCGAGTAACAAATATCTATATGGCCTAATGCACCCTCAACTACCTTGAACAGACCAGCTCCTCTGGCATTGGTACCCACTCACTTCAATCCAAACATCTTACCACTACCACCAAACTCACTGCTCTACCGTCTAGCACCTCTCCAATAGAACACCCTTTACATTAAAGTAAGAGCCACCACCTCAATGGACACCTACCGAAAGTCTATAAAACTTTCTTTCCACTAAATAGAACACTGCCTCCACTAGTGATGCATATAGGAAGTGTTGGAATGGAATTTCAAAGCAGATCATCACCCATCTTTCTCCAGTGTGGTACAGGTTACACAGTTGATGTGGGACAAACACTTGCAGAGTGGAATTTGATACTGACAAGAGAGAGGAGAAGAGACTACTATGGACAGACCGGGATTGACAGATGAAACAGACATTTGGAATGGTGAAAAATCACACCAAGCCATCTTACATCTGCCTCTACTAACTTACACAAACAAAACTACATACATTGAATGATCCATACAAAACGAGGAGGAATTGAACTGTATTACCAAAACCAGGCAAGCAAAATATTTTTATATGCCTGCACTGCCCAGGAGTCTCCCACTGAATCGGAACGTCACACATGCATACAAAGAGAACAGTTATTCTATGGAGTTGGATATTACTGCGCTAAAAAAAAAAACCCATACCATTGACCACGCCATACACTCGCATAAAATAAAGTATGTCGGACAGAACACTGCTCATACATTCAACATAATGTGGTATGGGAATAGAAGAAGCAGGAATTATGATTCTGGAAATTCCAAATTAAAAAAAAATCCAAGATCCTCTGTCAGGCCTTCATGTGCCTGCCCGTAGACTCTGAAACAACCTACACGAAGACCTGAGGACCAACTACAACCTTCCCGAATTTAGAAAGAATTTGAAAAAAACGTACTCATTCAGAACTTATCTATATCCTTTTAGGTCGAAGCCTACTAGACAGCACAGCTGTATGGTTTCCAATCAACGTCTTGGGGACATTCAGAAAGCTTCCGTGGGAATATATTCCACCCACTAGTTACCATTGGTTTTGTAACTTACATTTGCTTGCTGGCTTTATTGGTTTTAGGCTGTCCAGTTTGTGTCCGTCCCTACCGTGAAGCATAGCGTTTTTTCTGTATTCTTCTACAAGTGCTCGGTTTCTGTGAACAGGCCTTTCAATCTTGTCACATTTGTTGTGCATTCAAAGACAGAGGTCAAATGTCAGGCTGTCTTTTTCGAGGGAGCTTGGTGTTTAGTTTTCTTTCTCTGACTTCAATGTGAGAGGATTTACGTGACAGTCTTGTTGTGAAAGGAAAGGCTTTTTCTAGTGCATAAAATGTAAAGGTCTATAAATGAACTGTGCTGATATTTCAGAATAAATCATAATTATGAAAGCACGCTATTTTCTAATTCTGAAGTGTGGTGGAATGTTAAACAATGTTTTAATACAATCAAAACAAAATCGATACACTAGGTGATAACATTTCCACACATTATTGTTGGTGTGCTGTATACTTTTATCAGTAAAACTGTAGGTCTGTGCAAATGTAGGGGTTATTTCATTTGCAAATGTGCTGTCTAAAATGGCAGTACACTACTACACCATGCATACTCTACACTATGCCACTCCACGAACCTACACTCCATTCTACAACACGCCACTCCATTTTATGACATGCAACTCCACTCTACAATACGCCCGTCCATTCTACAACACGCCCCTCTACTCTACGAGACCCCACTCTCCTCTACGCCACTAATATTAGTCATGCTGAATAGTAACCACGCTGGTGTACATCATGGCTAAAACACATTGGCAAAGCTAATAGCTCTAGCATAGGCAAGACCTATTGGCTTTGCCAATGCTGCTTTCTGGACAGTCTCATCCCACGTAAGAGATGTTTCTCTCACGTTAACATACTGCCTTTGTTTATTTTAGTGTTATCTGCTTTTCTTTAAGGTGCTCTGCTGCCAATGTGGCTAGTTCTGTGCTTCATAAATACTATAAATCAGTGCTCCCAAACTTTTTTGAACCACGACCCAATTTTTAAATGACAAACTTTCACAACCCATCTAGCTTTGGGGGATTGAGGGCCATTTGGTGTAATTTGATGTGTGCTTGTGTACACTAACCTCTTTACTCCCACCCGCCATGGTTCTTGGCTGCCTCACTCGACGGTGTGGGTAATGTCATTTCCTGCTTTCTCAGAAGAGCAGTAAACGCTGCAGATTGATGAGCCGCATTGTCTCAAGATACGAGTAAGCATATTTGTGATGCGTGCTATTATTTTTACTGCATGTGTAATAATTACAAATATGCTTACATACAGACAACCAGAACTCTGTCATTAGGAGGCACAGACAAGGTTGTCCTTTTCATGATGTACTTTTCCTATTTCACAAACTTTTCGCAGTCAACCCAAAAATGTCTCACAACCCACAAGTGGGTCATGACCCAAAGTTTGGGAAACACTGCAATAAATAAACAGAAAATATCCCACAGACATGCCATGTAGCAGGGATTCACCATGCTCACAATAGCACTGACAAAAACACATGCAACAAAATGTACTGCAAGGCAGTGTATACATCGAACACAGCACAGACCTGCCATATAGTTCGATACCACTGTGCTCAAAGCAACGCTCAGGTTCTCCACATCGAAATCTGCATCACATTAGCTAGAACCCATCATCCACAATTCAAATAGGGCTGTAGCTGACCATTACAATTTCAGCAGCACAAGCTACAACCATTAATTCTAATTGTTTTTGCATTTATATAGCACTTACTACCCCCGACGAGGAGTTGAAGCACTTTATGCTGGGCGGCAGCAGGCCACTCTGGAAACCCAAAGTTAGTCCTGCATTTTTTGTTATTGTTTGCTAATGGGATTAGTCTTGTGTGCCCAAGCAAACCATTCTATGCATTCACTCAAGTTTCTTTGTGGTGGATTCAATTTAAGTTATTTGCGCTCATTATTAAGGGGTGTGCAACATGCTCATGTTTGGTGGAATTAATAGAGGAGCTAGAGGTGGTTAGGTACCATTGGATTGCAGGGGTATAACTTTCAGAGGAGAGAGGTTTGATCTAGTAAATGAGTTGTGAGCAGTTTGCAGAAAAAGAATAATAGAGCTTATGGCAAACATGCAGTGGAGAAAATAGATTGTGTTTAGGAAGAAGAGGCATGCAGAGGAGGGGAGGGCGATTTAAAAGAAAAGTACGTTTTGAGTAAAGATCAGATCTTCATGCCAGATTTTAGGGTTATAGCGGATCACCAAAACTCACTGACATACCGATGATTAAGCTGCAGCTGTTTTTTTTCCAAAAACACATGTACAGAAAACAAGGCTGTCTCTTTCAATTCCATCGTCTCTCTCTTGTGCGTTCTACATTACTAACTTGTATAGTAACTGCTTGAAACCTAACAGAGAAATGCTAAATGTAATTACTGTACTCATCTTTTGACAGCACACTGTTCAGTTTCCTCAAACACTGTTTTATCACCATCATCGCTGTATTACTACACGTGAAGATTTAGTTAATCGACACAGCATTTCTGATAGAGATGTAGCTAAAATAAATATTACAAATGGACAACCGTAGAGGGGACATCGAATGACCCTTTCACAACGGTTCTTCTGCTTCTGAAGAGGACTTCCTCCAGGAGCAGAGGTTGTCAAGATCGCAATGTTCAGGAGTAAGTATTTAATCCAGTCCGTTTTTTTTCTCCTTTGGATCTTTGTTTTCTGGGGCTTTAAATCATGATCTCAGAAGGCTGAGCATGGACTTGGGGTCCTTGAAAGCTTTGCAAGTGTGTCCCCGAGTTCACCGCCTGTGAGTGTAACAACACCCTGAAGGCCTGACTGAAAGCAAGAACCCAAACAATTGCGAGAAAACCATGCTGTGTAAATATGTATTTTATATTTGTCCAACCCTAACTGCTTCAACTTTCATTAAAATGTAATCTTGAGTGAATTTGCAACTTGCATATATATGTAACTCTAACCACTAATATCTGTAGAAGACTTATGTACTTACTACCATTTTATGCGAATTTAGAGTTTATGCTTGTTTCTTTTCCTTGAGCTAATTTGCAACTTGTATATATGTAACTCTAACCACTAGTACCTGTAGTAGACTTCTGAACTTACTACCATTATTATGTGAATTTACAGTTTTTCTGTTTGTATCTTTTATGTAACTCATGTACTCTGAAGTCCTTATGTAATGTAACTGGTCCTTTTGTAAAGCGCTCTGACACCTTCGGGTAAAGTTGGCGCCATCTAAAACTACATTCAATAAATAAATAAATAAAATAAAAGGCCGTTCCTCATTATTTTACAGATTACCCTTGTCCCCCAACCATCAAAGAATAATCCCCTCGCCCTCGAAAGTCCTTCATTGCTTCTTTTTAAGATAACTGCCCCTATGAGTTAATTAAATTGACATTGATGGTACCCAGGTAACAGGCATCGAGGCTTCGTAATTGTGAAACTATGCAAAGTGAAGATATGGAGCCTTTGAGATGAAAACAATGTCATACTCACCTTTCACTTCCATTAGTTCATTTTCTACCTTCCACTGACCATCCGCAGGATCACCAGGTGCCATTGCCTTCACAACACAACTGCTGGGACCCTTTAGTGCCTGTCGTGCAGGGCCCTTGGCCGCCTGCCCTTTGACCACAGACCTCCGTGGGACCTTGGGTGTCGCTTCTTTCATATTTGTTGGACCATTGGATGCTGCTCCTTTGCCTATAGAACACCTCCGAGCCTTAGGCGCAGCACCTTTGGAAGCCCTGCCTCTTTTGTTTGTCTCACCAGGAGAGGGCATAGGTCCTTTGGGCACATCACCCTTGCACATGGCCCCCTTGGGTGGCTCCCCTTTTCCAGCTCCTCTGGGACCCCTGGCAGTCTCCCCCTTGGGTCGCTTAAGCTCTATTTTGGCAGCAGTCTCCACAGAACCCCTGCGCTTTAGCATCCTGCTCCCTGGGTGTAGTCACTACTCTCCAGTGGGTTTACACAACAAAAGGCAGCATGAACAGAGTAACACACCCAGAACTCTGTGCAGCAGGCAGGTTGTATAACTCTCTCACATGCAGCTCATTAACAATGCACCGCAGAGCGCAGCCATTGGAGCAGCAGCAAGGCAGGGGAGCCCGGAGCCCTTCTATTGGAGGACAGCGCATATGTCACAACGAAGGCCTGCTATTGGAGGGAAGAGCGGCTGCGACCACTGTGGCCTAACTCTGAACTCCAGGGGTAAGAGAAGAGCAGGGTGCTATCAAACCTTGGAGAGGGTGTGGGCGCATGATATAGTGTTGAAACTAGACAATGCATACAACACCGGTTATCCGCACCTCATCATGATTTGTGTAAACTCTCTGCTTTTCCAGCGAACCAGGAATGGTACAGTCCGCTCTGCATTCAAGCAACATTGGCGGCCACCTTGGAAATATTTCTTCCAGCTTTGCGTCCATAATGAACATCATAGTAACACCGAAATATGGGAAAATGACTTAAGCACGTGGTATTTTTATATGTCGAGGATTTTCCACCAAAATATCACACAATTTACATTATAAACATTATAATTATTTTTCTTCTCAAGTAAGCCCTTTTTCTTATATAAATACTTGTTTGCTTTCCATCTGCCTTTTTGGCTCATCCTCTCTTTGAAATATGGCAGCTAATTTGTATGAAACTGGTAGACGATGAGGGTTAATTTTTTTTATTAATCTGTAGGTGTGGCTAGAGGACAGAAGGCATATCTAGCCCGCAAAGATAGTATAGTTGC
The DNA here is from genome assembly GCA_963921515.1 of Calotriton arnoldi. NCBI lineage: Eukaryota > Metazoa > Chordata > Amphibia > Caudata > Salamandridae > Calotriton > Calotriton arnoldi. Next base: position 371,281 of record CAWUFW010005688.1, on the reverse strand, counting down.
CGATTACTTGTCCATTGTGTTTCAACACACGTTATCATTGGCTCACGTTTCTAGGTGACATATTTCATGCAAGAGAGGAAGAGAAATTGCTAGCCTAACAATGAATGATGTTTCTGTATTAAAATTGCATTTAATCTGAAATTATATTGTTAAAACTGCGTCTTGCAAATTTAAAAACACGTTCAGGACGAAATTGTTTCATAAAATGAGAAACATACAAAGAATAGGAAGCCATTTCGATTAGCTTTCGTTATTTTAAAGCCTTTTCATGGAAATTGCAGCCTTTATATTCTTTTAGACTTGATTTCTAAGAGGCCCAACGAAAACGCCTCTTTTACAAAATGGCCGTTTCCTTTTACTATCAAGTATGCAGGATCCCGCTTCACCTTTGTCCTTCATCTGTCTCTACTATTCGGAATCGGCACAGGACACTCTTGCACTTCTCTGCCAGCAGAGCTTTGCCGGTTCGAATCCTGCGTTGGTGAAAGCGCTGCTTTTGAAAGATGGCTGACGACATAGACCAGGTGAGGAGTTCCGTAGCGGGATGTGAGGGAAACTAACGTGGGAGGCCATTCGATAGTATAACATTAGAATAACGTCTTTTGGTGCTTTATTTGGTAGCGGAGTAGAGCATGGTGGGCTTTTTTTATCCAGCTTACTGTGTTTCTTGTTGGTGGCTGGACATGGAGAGTAGAATGTGAGTTGTGTGTTTATGCAGAGTAATTCTCACTGCGACCACCGTGTTGCCCTTACATTGCATGAGCTTAACTTGCAGTCTCTGTATTCAAATGAATATTGGCTGATACCGGGGCACAAGTCCTAAAACGAGCATTTGCAATGCAATTGGTCTCGCATTTGTCAAAGTTGGAGCTAATGGTGTTGTAAATGACGATGTCTTTTACTTATGTTTATGGAGTGGATGTATGGAGTGTGGAGTTGAATTATGTGGTTTGATTGAAATTGTTAGTTGTGGAATAGTGTGATAGTGTGGTGTGGTGTGGAGTGGATTTGTGGAGTGGAATTATGTGGCGTGTGATCCAGCGCAACCCCTAATTGCATGAGTCAGGGATTAAAAGAAATCTCGTCATACATAAATTACTTTACCAAACAACGGGGCCCATCACACATTACCCATAAATGATCCCTGAAAACGGGCGCTGGATTTGGGGTGTTTAATTTGTCAGTTTTATTCAGTACTATGCTTCATATTAATAACATTTATATATGATTCTAACTATTCATAATTTCAACTTCTTCTTCCTTTGGTCGATGAACCATTAGTTGAAGAGTTGATGGTGACTATTATTAACTAAACAGTTTAACATTTAACTAAATAACCACAGAGTCACTTCTTCGATTAATGATTTATATTATTAAATGCTCTTAAATTGATCATCAGTGCACACACAAGATTGCATATAAGAGAACAAATTATCAAGCAATGTAATTAAAATGAATAATTTTCATCGATATCAAAGCGTGCATAGGAATGTGGAAAAGAAGGTACAGTATAAATACATGCAGAAATATACTTGCAAATTTAAGCAATCAAAGAGGGTGATACCCACCAAAGAATTAGTAAAACCACTCCCTTGGCCGAGGTTGTGGCAAAATGTTCCCCAGAGATAGGCTCAGAGGACAAAGTTAACAGGACAGATGCAGCTAAGCTTTTCCATAAACTATCTACTAAATTAATCTCCCAATTAATCTACCTTGATCTAGTTCTCCTCGGACTCAATCTCCTCCCTTTGCACTCCCGCAACGTTCTCGTACCTAAAGTGTTCTCTGGCATTGTGCTGGTCTGCTCTCTCTGTCTTGAATCTGCCACTCCGGCCTGCACTGCTATACCGGACCGCACTACTTCAGGTTCGTCAGATCTCTCTCCGTCTCCTCGCTCTCCGTCTCGTCTGTTCTGCTCTCGTCTGATCTCTCACCTGCTTCTGCCACCCCCCTAATTGGGATATCAATTATACTCTTCCGTCTAGCTTACTATTTTACAGTGTTGCAGTATTGGTAAAAACTCGGTCTGTGATTGGTTGTCATAAATCATACTAGGGTCTCCCCATCCAGTTCTCCTCACAAATCCATCCTATACCGGTTGTAACAAAGGAAGGATTTAAGACTAATACATTCGTGTACCACTAGCATTCATAATTATACAATTTGTCACATTGTTCAATATGATATCCGTTTCACATTCGAAATTGCACGTAGTGATGGCTGTTCCCACAGTCGCTGTCACGTCTTGGCACACAAACAATAGGACACAGGTCAATATGGCCTTCACACGAGTTACTTCAGCTTTTACACTCTGTAGTCTGCGAGCAGGCAACCCATCCCGGCGCATGCGCACTTCACACCGATCAGGCCAACCTCATGCTGGTTTAAACGAGAGGCCATTTTCATGCAGGCCCAATCCCGTACTAAAATAAACAAACACAAAAGAATATTAATTCGTGAAATAAAACCCATTATGTTTACCTCCCACCATACTAATGCCCTGTGTTAGTTAAATCCTAGCAAAAACTATTAATTTAAAGCAACTTTTCTATTATTAGTGCACAACACGCAAAATGTGCAATGTACAACATAGCACAAACATGCAGTAGTAGTTTTTCAATGGGCAAACAATTAATACGTACTCATGCCAACATGGTTTAGTATATTACGTAAAATGCGTTTGCCCCTTATGTAAATGTGTGCATTCAGAGTTGATTAGTCCATGCAGTCAATACATTATTATGAGGTTACTTAATTTCATGAGGATGTATTTTACAAACCTCACTCCATCACGTGTGCAGTGGAAATAGGTGGATAGTAATGTGGTATTGAGTGTACTGGAATTATGTAGAGTGGGACTGAGTGTAAATATGTGGATTTGTATTTTGTGGTGTGGTATGTACTGGAGTTTAATTATGTGGTGTGCTGTTGAATTGTGTGGCATGATGTGGAATTTTGTGGTGTGGATTGGATGCATGTGTTGTGTAACTGTGTTGATTTGAATTATGTGGTTTGTTGTCAAATTATGTGGTGTGGAATGGAAATTTTTGGAGCTGAATTGTGTGGTGTGGAACTGTGTGGCGTGAGTGAAATGATGCTGATGGGAATTATGTGGCATGGTGTGGAGTATATTTATATGGATTGTTGCTGTGTGGCATAGTGGTTTTATGAGGGGTGTATTTATGTGGTATTGAGTAGAGTATAATTAGGTGGCATTGATGAATGTGCGTGTAGGTGTAGAGGCTATCTTGAATGTATTTTATTATCCTTTAAGAATAGAAGTTAAAAACAGCTGCAAGGGGCACTGTCAAAAGACTTTGATCTGTAACGAATCCTCAAAACCAGGTTTGTAAAGAAGCAGACTCTGTTAGTGCTATGAGGCCATACCAATGGCAACACACACTATAAGAGTACAAGCAACATAACTGTTATTACACAGGTAGTAGAAAGTGTCCACACACACATCGCACCCAAAGAGGGTGTGTATTCTTACTCCCACACAGTCCAGACAGTGAAACTGAGAGCACACTGACTTCCTCAAACGGAGAAGGCAGTAACACTGTGAAATTATTAAATGATATGAGTGCAGAGTACTTTTAAACATAGTATACTTTCAATGTACCATCACATTTACAGCCAGTCGCTTTCACTGCCCATCTACCAATCATTTCTGGTGACCGAGATATAATGTACCATCGTGTTAGAGGGCACAGTGTTTCCAGTAGAGATTCTTCATTAATAAATACATAAAAACATATACTACAAATACATAAAAAAAACTCAGGGTGCACAGCAGACACACAGAGCACGAACAAATTGACACATAGCCTGTATAAAGTGATAGGAACCCACAGAGTACAGCAGACACATAGAAAGTACAACATACTAACATAACGCAGACAGTGACACAGAAAAATCACAACTGACACACAAGAAGAAAATACTAAAAAAAAGCACTCCTTAAGAAGATAATGAAACAGAAAGCGGACAGTGACAACACTCAGGCTGCATGCAATGACACGCAAAGGATGCAAAGATTGTCTTACACCAAGAACGCAAAAGATGCACGTGCTCATTTGAGACTGGAAATAGAGAAACTCAAAAGGAACACTGACCCGCTGAGTAGTGATTGTGACACACACAGGGTAAAATAGTAACACACAGAGAATAAAGACAATGACACACAAATGGGAGCATATATTAAAAGTACATTTATAACAAGTAACACACAGGGTGTATATAATTACATACAAAACATCTCACAGATTGAAGAATAGCAAATCTGTAGACTGCGCAGCAATTACACATGTACAGCTAAACAATATGTGCAGACAGCTTCAGTAATCATGCACATACTGCCAAAGACAATGTATAAGTATCAAGATTTGGGTGACCAGAGGAATCAATGTCACCTGGACAACAGGTTTTTTGTACAGTGATTTAATTAAACAGATTGGTGCATTGCGGCTAGGAGATTATTGTTTTGACTCCAATAAACCAACTAAGGTAACATACCTGAAAGAAATTGCTGGGTAAAGGAAAATCTGTGACTGGAGAACTGGTGGCACTCATAGCCATTATAATGACACACACAAGGCGCTGACAGTGCCACACACAAGGTGGTGATAGTGACACACGCACGTGGCACATACACTGAGTGCACAGTGTTCACATCATATACACGTAGGATGAACACTAACACATTCAATGTAAGACGGTAACACCCAGGGTACATACATATAGGAGTCCAATACAAAGACACGCTGGTTGCACGCACAGAAAGGATGGAGACAGGGACACACAGAAAGCACATGCTATTACAAACACATCGGATGCACACACTGAAACATCTAAATTTTACACCATACACGCACTTTGTCGAAAATCAAAATGACTGCAGCTGACATTATATATGAGGACAACTGTCTGCAAATCCAAGTTAAATGTGCATGAACGCAGTCATAGATTTTACGCAAAAAAAACCAATGTGCACATGTGAAAATATACTATCGTTTTCATGCAATATTACAAATATTTTTAACTTGTGCCCAAAAAACTGACAAGCCTAGTTTTTTATAGAAAGCACATTATTGTCACAAAACCCAATTTAGCCATCCTTTTAAACTGCTAGCCCGGTGTGAGCACAGTAAATTATACAATCTTCAATATTTTTTCTTAAAAATCAAACGGATGTTGCCTATTATAATTAGAAAGTTCCTCCCATTAATTTGTAGCAAAAGCAGTAATTGTCTCCCGGATGGAGGTGAAGGGCCAGGCCAGAGGAAGTCACGGACAGCATAGAAGATATTCAGGGACAGAGCAGAGGCCTCGGCCCTTCACAACAAAAACACCATATGAACACAAGACACTTGGCCTCGGAGGGGTGGTGTTGTGGGAGGGGTGAGGGGGATGCACGGGGAGATTAAGGGAAGGCAAGGGGCCTGCAAGCAGTGTTGTGGGAGGGGTGAAGGGGAGGTACAGGAAGATAAAACGACAAACGAAATTTCAACTAATAAGTACCTGTAAAAAATAAAGTGTTGGTGGGACGTAAAGCAGCAACTACGTGAAAGAAAACGTGCGCTGTTGCAGGCTGGAGTAAACAGGATAGGAAAGTTGTAAAAAACGCACTCTTGAAGAGTGCTTAGCGTTGATAAACACAAGATGAAATGAAAGTTGTAAAATACGCACTCTAAACACGAACAGTAAACAAAGAAATAAGATTAAATGTGGTCACTGCAGTGCAAATGAAGCTTAAATTAAACAAACGAGCAGTAGATTCGGAGGGTTGGTGTTGTGGGAGGGGCTGCATGGAGAGATTAAGGGAAGGCAAGGGGCCTGCGAGCAGTGTTGTGGGAGGGGTGAGGGGGAGGCACAGGAAGATAAAGCGAGGGACCGAAGTTTCAGCTAATAAGTAACTATAAACGAATTGGGCAAGCTGCACACAAGACGCGTGACCAGAGAACTGGTACCCTTTAGATTAACTAAGCAAAAAGTTCTCCCGAAAGGCTAATGCAAGCTATACAGTAAGGACACAGTAAAAGGTCCAGTCCTGATGGGAGGTTACAAAAGAAGAAAGGGAGGTACTGAGGACGGACTAATATGCCTTTTAAAAAAATCAAAAGCCAATATTTACAAACGACAGTCACAGCAGCCAATTGAAAAGATGGGCGGGGAGTGGGCGGAGCTTCAAGTTTATACCTAAATACAGCATGCCTCGCAGTGTAGCGCATTCGCTGCCCAGGCTCGACCTAAAAAAACAGAAGTCGGAGGTCTAACCAAGTTAGGCAGTATGCAAATGACATCTTGGCATGTGACATAACGCATGACTGTAAAACAGGAAGGCAATCGACGAATGGAATAACCTTAAGTATTGCCCGGCGATGTCGCCTCTATTCCCCAAAATATGAATCAATGAAGAGGCAGGCGCTGGAGACTGGAAGGCAGGAAACAAAGGTTTATTCTCTCCGGAGGAGAACACGTCAGATCAGACCAACAGGGAATCTTCACGAGGTGCTCTCCTGCATCTCTGAGGCCTGGCCTCTTATACACGCATTTATGGCAGGAAGACATTCTTTATTACAGTAAAGATACTTTGAAGTATGAAAGACATCCCTGGGATCTTTCGCTTCAGACCCGTTCCCACGCACCCTTACAGTGAGAATCCCTCCCCATTCACCATACAGAATCGTCATCAGACGGCAGGATCAGCAGGGCATTCCGCCGGTTCCCGGAATGCATGTGGTGTGACGGATCTCATGGGGTGGGGGCCTTGATCTACTGTAACTCCTTTGAAGAGGGCGATTCCTTACAGTCGGGGCCATAAACTGTATCCGCAGGGCTAGGTGATAGCCTGGGACCGGCCTGGACAATCGGATACGGAGGAAGAGGGGTGTCAGAGGGTGTGATAGTGTATAGGAGGAAAGGGAGGTGTCGGGCAGGCCCGGGTGAGATTCCCAGGGAAGTGCAGCGCAGTTGGAGGGGTTAATGGCCCGTGCATGAGAGAGAGAGAGAGAGGGTGACCAGTGCGGGGGGGCTTGCGAGGGTGTGGAGCCGCGCTGGGGATTAGCGGTGTGCAGAGAGTGGGTCTGATCAAGGTAGCTAAAATGGCCGCCGCGGATGACGAAAGTGTGGCATTGGGAAAAAGGGCAAGATGGCGCAGACAATGTTTATCGATACAAATTAATTTTCCACAGTCCTCCCTTTTAACATTTCTCGCCAACTTGTTAATTCGGGTCGATCCCCATAATGCCACGTATTTCTGTCTCATACAAAGTTTTCATGTGTTCAGCCTGTAAGTCCAAAGTCTTTGGGCAAATGCAATTTGAAAATAATGAACACAGAGGAGGCAGACATTGGATACTTAAGCAACACCCGCATAGCACCACAATCGGAATCAGAATGAATGTGAACAACCTCCACCCCCAGGCTTTCAGTAAGTCCCAGAACCAGCTCCCAAGCGACCATCCTTCTTGCTCCTGGTGTACTTCAGAGGACAGTCTATGGAGGTGTTCGATGGCTTTGTAAACAGAAGGTGAATTGTCTGGCACGTAGGTGCAACAGCTGGACCCAATGATGCGGCAGGCTCCTCCTCGGTCTGCCAGAACCACGTCTAGAACAAGGCGGTTCTGCAGAGCCACCAGGCGGACTGCCTGAAGCTCTGCGGTGTTATTGGTCAAGATGCCAGCTGTGATGTTCATGGTGGTTTCAACTGCCTGGGTCAAGTGTCGGATGGCGCGGCTGTTCGTCATCGGACCCCAGAATGGCACAAGTCCTTTCGCGGCATCCAAGAACTGTGCTCCTGTCGAGTCGGCCTGGTCGATGTCCCTTGCACGCTTTTGCCGGTGATGGCTTGCTGGGGCCACATACGTAGGTGGGAGGATGAAGGCAATGTAGCATGTGCCCCCCAACCTTTGGGGAGCCAGGTGTATGCTTTGGTGCCACAAACAAAGTACATATTTGGAGAAGCAACAAAGGAGGGAGGGTCGGATGAATCCAGTGTTCTGGTGATGACGCAGGCGCTGCGGCCCACCAGTTGCGTCCCCAGGCCTTCGATGCACACAAGGCCCGAGACGTTGACAACAGACAAGGCCACTGTCAGAGTGGTGGCTGTTCGTTTCCGGAGGTAGGAGAAAGTGGGTCTGGCTGGGTTATGGAAAACTTGCATTTCCACTCGTTCTTTGGCAGGGATGTCCATGTGAATAGAGGTACCAGAGGTCAGAGGGTAAAAGGAGTAGCGGTTCGCCCAGTCTTATTCAGCCATGCCTCGTGGTAGAAATGCGAAACAGTTCTTTCTGATGTGGCATTGTCTTTAAAGCTTTCTTGCAGAAGAATCAGCCAGGCAAGACAGGAGCCGTGGATGGAAAAGGGCGAAGGAATGAACGGGATGGAGTGTCCGGCTGCATGGGGCAGCAGCCCGCAGATCCAGCAATTAGTGGCATTAGCGGCAAGGTTGTGTTGGTGCAGCAGTTGCACAAAGAGTTATTCCAGAACTCCCTGCGTCTCTCTCGGAGCGGTGGAGAAAGGGCAATCAGGAAGTGTTCCTTGGTAGTTATCGGCAGTTCAGTGGGGAGCAATGTTTTGTGAGCGGGTGTGCTTTCTTCGATGATCCAGAAGGTTGTCATGAGGAGGAGGCAAAGAGAAGGGTAATGAAAACGGCTATAGTCTTTGAGCTGTGCAGTTTGTTAGTCTTTGGGTTTCGGTAGGTCCTCTTCGGATATCCAGTTGCTTCCATCATTGGGGAGTCGGGCGCTTCCATCATCTTCAGAGTGCTCGGTAGCGGGCAGAACCACCGACTTTCTCTGACTTCTCTTCGGGCAACCTTGAGTGTGTTAGGCTACCGTTCTGAGATTTTACCCAGTCAGTGGTCTGCTTTGCCGAAGCTCCTCCCTTTTACGTAGGTTGTACCCTTCCCTGGACGGTACGGTGGGATCGGGAAACTCTGCCAGTTCGAGCGTTTCTGTGTCGGTGTGACAGCTCAACGATGGTTTGTCTTTTGTCAGGAGCTCTTCCTGAGTCGCGATGTCTTCTTCCGTCGTCAGAGTTGGGGGGCGCGTTTACAATGGTGCGCATGCACCCAGTGACGCTTGCCTTCCACTCGAAGGGCCGTCCGTGTAGTGATCAGGACTTGCCAGGGGCCCGTCCACCGAGGTTCCAAGCTTTTGGCACGCTGGAAGTTGCGGATCAAGACGTGATCCCCTGGGTGAATGTCGTGTCCTGGGCCCCTGGAAGCGTCTGGGATGGCTTGTAGCACCTGTTGATGGATGACAGTTAAGGTTTTAGTGAGGGTGCACAGATAGTCAGACATTAGGACGTCTGGGACGTCATGGATCGAAGTTGGCCTAGGCGCGGCCCAAATATTCATTGGCCGCCCGAATACTACTTCGTAAGGGGTCAAGTGGTGCTTAGTGGGGGTGGAGCGCATTGATAGCAATGCCAATGGGAGGGCATCAGGCCACTTCAGTCCGGTGGAGGCAACAATCTTAGAGATTTTTAGCTTGAGTGTGGCGTTGTGTCGCTCGACCAGGCCTGCAGATTGGGGGTGGAAGACTGCGTGAAATTTCTGTTTTACACCCAATCCCTTTAAGATAAGTTGGATGACTTCAGCTATGAAGTGGGGGCCGTTGTCACTCCATAAAATCCGACAAAGGCCATATCGGGGAAAAACTCTTAACAGGACTTTGGCAGTGGTCATGGCAGTGTTGTCGCGTGTGGGATAGGCCTCCACCCATTTGCTGAAGGCGCACACGACAACAAGGACGTACTTCAAACCCAGGCAACGGTCTAGCTGAATGTAATCCATCTGTAGGACTTCAAAGGGATGGTCGGGGACCCCGAACCCACCCCGAGGGACAACAGTTCCTTTCCCTGGGTTGTGTTGCAAGCAGATTAAGCATTGTTGAACTAGGCGTCTAGCAGAGTCGGGAATCTTGTCGTTGTGCCAGACTCGGGTGATGAGTTCAATCATGGGGGCAGATCCTATGTGTGCTGGGGAGTGTGCCATAGTCAGTATGGGGATCAAGTAGGAATTGGGTAGCAGCCATTTGTTCGTGTCTTTTGTCAACCAGCAGCCTTCATCATCTTTCAGTCCCACCCGTGCCCATTCAGTCAGTTCTTGGGGGAGCAGGCCATTTGTATGTCTCTAATGTGCTCTCTAGCGTCCTTCCATTTTTCCGTCTGTGACCTAGTCACGTACATGCGTGTCGTCGTCCTATTCTCAGCTGTGGTTCGAGCAGTGATGTCGGCTAGTGCATTTCCTTGTCCAATGATGTCTGTCACTTTCTTGTGTGCCTGGCATTTGATGACTGCAAGTCGTTCGGGGAGGAGGACTGCTTCGGTCAAGGCAGAGACTAGATCTCCGTGAAGGATGGGTGTGCCATGCGAAGTCAGGAATCCCCTTTCCTTCCATAAGAGCCCAAAATGATGAACCACCCCGAAGGCATACTGGCTGTCGGTGTAGATGTTTGCGACTTTGCCTGTTGCTAGGACGCATGCACGTGTGAGGGCAATTAGTTCTGCCGCTTGTGCGGACCGTTGGGTGATGCGGGCCGTCTCAACTACCGTCCGGGCTGTGGTGACTGCATAGGCAGCCGAGGTCGTGCCGTCGGGGAGTTTAATGCACGAGCCGTCTACCCATAGCTCTCCATCAGGGTCTGGGATGGCAGTGTCACGGAGGTCAGCTCTACTTCTAGTTTGCTCGTCCGTGAGGGTCACACAGTCATGCATAGGGGACACATTGGGGTCGTCATCGGGGAGGGGCAACAGAGTGGCAGGGTTCAGAGTGGTACATCGTTTCAACGTGATGTGGGGTGTAAGCAGAGTTAACTCGTAACCAGTCAGTCGTGCGCTAGTCAGGTGCTGAGTCTTGGTCTGGTTCAGGAGTGTGTCGACAGCATGGGGGACCAGCACAGTGAGGGAATTCGAAAGTACGATCCCCTCACTTTGTCGGATAGAGACGGCAGCGGCAGCTACCGCTCGAAGGCAGGCGGGCAGAGCTCTGGCTACAGGGTCAAGAGTGGCAGAGAAGTAGGCACAAGGGCGTTGTTTGGGACCTATGGGTTGCGTTAGGACAGACAAAGCGCACCCCTCCCTCTCGTGGGTGAAGAGGGAGAAGGGCTTGGTGTAGTCAGGGGTTCCTAGAACAGGGGCTGAGCAGAGGGGCATCTCGTAGTTCTTGAAAGGAGGATTGGCATTCAGGGGTCCAAGGGAGTGGGAAGGGAACGTCTTTCGCTAACAGAGAGAGTAGAGGTCTGACTATGAGACTAAGGTTTGGCAACCACTGCCGACAGAAGGACGTGAGGCCTACTAAGGAGCGAACCTGCTTTTGAGTCTTGGGAACGGGGGTCTCTAGGATGGTCCGGATCCGATCGGGTGTGAGCTTTCTCCCGTCCTTGGACAGGAGGTGGCCTAAGTATGTCACCTGTGGTTGGCAGAACTGCAGCTTCTTCTTGGAGACCTTGTGACCATTCTCCGCGAGGAAGTGCAGGAGTTGGATGGTGGCTGTGGTGGCAAGTGGCGTAGTGTCGGCAGCCAGGAGAATGTCGTCGACATACTGGATTAACACCACTCCGTCCGGGAGCTGGACTGCGTCCAGCTGTCTCTTGAGAGCCTGGCTGTAGATGCTGGGGCTCTCAGTGTAGCCCTGGGGTGCTCTACAGAATCTATATGAACGGGCTTTTAGGGTGAAGCCGAAGAGGTATCGGCTGTCTGGATGGATGGGGATAGAAAAGAAAGCATTTTTGAGATCTATGACGGTGAAAACATTGGCAGTGGAGGGATCAGGGTCAAGATGGTGTTGATGTCAGAGACTACTGGGTACTGAGGTACGACTACTTTGTTTACTTCGCGGAGGTCAATGATGAAGCGATAAGCCTTCTCATCTCCTCGCCTTGCTTCTTGACAATGGGTAGGATAGGGCTGTTACAGATATTACTGACTACTTCCTCTACCACTCCTGCATCGACTAAGGACTGAATGATTCCTACCAATGCCTTCTCGCCTTCGGGCGATATCCGATACTGTGGGAGCTTTGGGAGCATAGCGTCCTGACCGTACAGTGATGTGCACAGGGTCTATCATCATGCGTCCTACGTCTGAGTCGGTCTTGGCCCAAAGGTACGGGGGTAAAGTGTCTAGTAAGGACAAGTCAGCGTCAGTGATGGAAAACATGCGTCGGGTGGGACAAGGTCTGAACAGATTCTGGTTATCGTACAGTATGACTCGTACTCCGTCTGGGGAACATCGAATGGTGGCTCGAAAGTGCTTCAGGAGGTCAAGACCCATAATGGCGTCGGGGTGTTGGAAGATAGCAGGAAGGTCGTGTCCGTGATGTTGTTCTCTAAGTCAAAGGGAATCGGTGTAGATAAGGGATTAGTAGAGGCGTTCCATCAAAGCCTATTGATGTCACGTGTGAGCCGGACAAGGGTGCCCTTGGAATCAGTCGTTTGGATAATGCACTACGTGTTGCCCCAGTGTCCACCAAAAATGGGGACTTCGTACCCAGGACCTTAGCAGTGACATAAGGACCTTGCTGGTCAACACAAAGCTCGACTGGATCCCTCCCTTGTCCCTGGCTGTCCTATGCGAAATCGTGGACGTTCTCGCAATCGGACTGCTGATACTGATTCTGTCGTGGGCGGTCAAATGTGTTAGGTCGGCTTGGTCTGTCATAGTTAGCATCATTGGTGTGTCCCCGTCCCTGGTCCCTGTTCTTTTGTCCATTTGTCCCATCCCTAGCCTCTCGGTTCTTGTTTGCTTCATGAAGGACCGGGCACTGCGACTTCCAGTGACCGTATCCTTTACAAAACGCGCATTGGTTTTCATCTAAGTCCCTTCGGCTTGTATAGGGTACGGGCATTCGTTCTCTGGAGGGTGTATTTTTAGGGGTTGTCGGCTGGTAGTTCCCTTGGAGGGTTCCCTACCTATCGTCACCCCCTGCAGTTGAGCTATCATGACCCGCTCTTTCAACTCCTTTTTACGTTCGGATGCCCTATCATTCTCATTCTTCTGATGTTCATAGTATTGGGCCATCTGGAGGATAGCCGTGGGTTTAGAGGCTGCCCAACTGCTTTCGCTCGCCTGCAATTTTTGAGAAACTTCTTGCACCAGGCCTTTCACGGAAATTCTGAACGAACAAGTGGTGTCCGGTTGCAGTGGCCATATCTTGGCCGCTGTAGTCGGAGAACACCGTTTCGAACCTAGAGAAGTATTCCGAAGCGTCTTCTTGTGGTTTCTGTCTACAGGCCGTCACTATTGACCAGTCTATTTTCTTCTCGGGAATCAGGGTCTTGAGTTTCTGGACGATCTTGTCCGGGAGTTCAAGGATGGCCGTTACGGGTTTCTGCCCGGCTCCTCGTTGCTTGTCGAACTCATCGAGTTGTTTCCAGGTATGTCCGAACAGCTCAAGGTGGTCGACCTTGCGGATCTGCTTCCACACATCAGCTGGCAGACATAACCCGAAGAACAAATCGAGGTCCGTTAGGGTCATGATGGTGGAACCTAAGGCTGTACCTAGTTCAGTGTAGAAGGCGGTGGGGTTTTTTCGTAAATCGGGCAGAGATTTTCGGAACGTCAGAATATCCTGTCGATCCCATGGTTGGTAGACCCAGTTGTACACTATCCTCCCCTTTGCATCCGTATGGTTAACATCATCGTGTGTTCCCTGACCTCGTGGGGGACCCAATAGAGGCGGCCTCTCTTATCGGCATCATGGTGCTAGGTTGCTCTATTCGTGGTTCGGCCGCTACGGATGTCGTAGGTTTAGCTTCCACCTCTGATTCAGTGAGGTGGCAGAAAACCCTAAGTGTATGCGCGCAAGGAGGTCCGTCACGTCACACTCGCCCTCATCCCCGATATCAATTTTTCTATACAGAGTCGTTAGGCTCTCGGGACCTCTATCTCGATATCGGTCCTCATAAGCGTTTAGGACATGATAACATAATCGTACGACAAAGTGTCGTCTGTGGCTTCCCGCATATGAGTTGAATATATCCATAACGTGTTCCTCCTTCTCCTTTCGTTCTACTAGTGTCCTGACTACCTTGTCAATCCTCTCTTGCTCGTTTTTGCCCAACCTGTTCGTCCTTGTGGGTTCTGTGTTTCGGGCCTCATGGTCATCTAATATTGCTGCTTGTTTTGTATCTGGTGCGAGGGATTCCGCCGGTGCGGAGGCCTTGGGGGCCGAGGCCCTGGCGTTACTCTCGCCTGTGCTTGGGGGTCGCGAGTGTTGCGCTGAAGGTTGGGAAGGGGCATATGGAGGGGCATGTAGATGATCGGAGGACCTAATAAGAGATCATCGTTGGTTCGCTGTTTCGAAGGTAATTCAGGGTAGAGCGCAGAGGGTGTTCTAACAGGACACTGGCTCGGTGTTTCGATCTCTTGTTTTCGCTTAGCCTCCTCTCTCTTTTTATTTCTTCCTCTAGTTTCTTTGCAGCTAGGTGGGCTGCTTTACGTAGCTCTTTGTCTAACCTAGCTTCCTCTTTCTTCTTTCGCTGTACAGTTTCTTTGCGCCACAGGCCAACGCTGTCTAGCATGGTCGGTGTCGTTCTACGAGTTTTTAGGGCTTCATCTAGTGCATCTAGTTTGCTTTCTTCAAAGGATCCTATCAGTGGCCACTGACTCTGGGGTTCCTTCTTCGTATACCTGTGCCATAATTTGCAATATGCTATAGCGACTAGTCCATGCTTTGTGAACATGTCTTTGTTAGGGGTGCCTTCCAGTGGGACTGGATGATCCACCTCCTAACAAGCGGTCCGGGCTGAACCAGCTACCACTCAGTGGGGAGAAGATAGGCATGACAGATTACAAAGGGGGACAAAAGTCCGCGTTACCTACCCTTCACTACCTGCAAAAGACTAGGCAGAATATTGCTATTCCAGGTTGTTTGCAGACAATGAATGTTTCAAGAGAACTAGATCCAAATAAATAATCAGTGGGGAGAAGATAGGCACGACAGATTACAAAGGGGGACAAAGGTCCGCGTTACCCATCCTTCACTATCTGTAAAGGGAGAGAGAATATTCCTATCCCTCGCCGTTTGTAGACAGGGAATGCCTCAAAAAGGAGCTACTCTGATACTCAAAGAAAAGGGAGCTACCCTTGACAATCAATCAAACAAACAATCAGTGGGGAGAAAAGATAGGTATGACAGATTACAAAGGGGGACAAAAGTCCGCGTTACCCACCCTTCACTGTTCACAAAGGAAGATAGAGTATTTGTACTCTTCCTCGTTTGTAAGCAGCAAATGTCTCAAAGAACCGTTATCGTTTCACAATTTGTCGTTTTGTACGACCTTACCCGGACCGCATGGGCTGTTTCCTGTCTTCCGAATCCAGCGCCCGATCGTCCTCTATCTTCTATCGCGGCACTCCTGATGGTTCCCAGTCAGGACCGTAGATCACTCGAGAGAGGTCTGTTCGGAACCAGTGAAGTTCGGATGATCGGCTGTCAGACGAGGGTCTATCGGACAGGAGCTCTCCCGATCGTTGCAGTCGTTCACTCTGTCGTCAGGACCTCTCCCACTGGATCCACGTGTCGCTGATGGGCCCCACGCTTGGGACGCCAATTGTAAAACAGGAAGGCAATCGACGAATGGAATAACCTTAAGTATTGCCCGGCGATGTCGCCTCTATTCCCCAAAATATGAATCAATGAAGAGGCAGGCGCTGGAGACTGGAAGGCAGGAAACAAAGGTTTATTCTCTCCGGAGGAGAACACGTCAGATCAGACCAACAGGGAATCTTCACGAGGTGCTCTCCTGCATCTCTGAGGCCTGGCCTCTTATACACGCATTTATGGCAGGAAGACATTCTTTATTACAGTAAAGATACTTTGAAGTATGAAAGACATCCCTGGGATCTTTCGCTTCAGACCCGTTCCCACGCACCCTTACAGTGAGAATCCCCTCCCCATTCACCATACAGAATCGTCATCAGACGGCAGGATCAGCAGGGCATTCCGCCGGTTCCCGGAATGCATGTGGTGTGACGGATCTCATGGGGTGGGGGCCTTGATCTACTGTAACTCCTTTGAAGAGGGGCGATTCCTTACAGTCGGGGCCATAAACTGTATCCGCAGGGCTAGGTGATAGCCTGGGACCGGCCTGGACAATCGGATACGGAGGAAGAGGGGTGTCAGAGGGTGTGATAGTGTATAGGAGGAAAGGGAGGTGTCGGGCAGGCCCGGGGTGAGATTCCCAGGGAAGTGCAGCGCAGTTGGAGGGGGTTAATGGCCCGTGCATGAGAGAGAGAGAGGGAGGGTGACCAGTGCGGGGGGCTTGCGAGGGTGTGGAGCCGCGGTGTGCTGAGAGTGGGTCTGATCAAGGTAGCTAAAATGGCCGCCGCGGACGACGAAAGTGTGGCATTGGGAAAAAGGGCAAGATGGCGCAGACAATGTTTATCGATACAAATTAATTTTCCACATGACGGCGCGTGACGCCGCACGTGGCATCACAGAAAGTGACCGTACAAGAAACGAAGTCAGATATTAAGAACTCATGCGTATGTTTAGCAGGTCTTTTACGAGTACATTTAAGTGCATTACGAGATTTAACAAATTTGATTTTGCGTTGGAGTTGGTAAAAAAAAAGTGGGCAACCCTGACGTAAAATCTCGGCCTCCACTAATACATTTTTTCAAACTGCCACAAAGAAACTGGCAACAAGGAGAAACATGGCAGTAGAAATGTTATGCTTAATTGGTTTCAAAGTGCGTTTTAAAATATCTTATTGCGTTAAGTCACCGGCTGCAGAGATCTTTATGTACCCAGTAAATCTCATAGAATAATAATAATGGTAGTATAACTCCAGAGGTTAACGCTTTTGCTGGAGAGATCTGTTTTGTCTAATCCCAGATTTGAATCAGAGTAATATAGGCAATTAATGTGTCTCCTGAAAAGCACATCATGTAACATGCAGATGACAGATTTTTATGTTATGTAGATAGGTGATTTACTGCTTTTAACATTAATCCTTTTTAGGTCGAGTCTAAGGGCAGTGCGCATGCGCTGCTCGCTCTGCGAGACATGCTGTACTGGAGTATGCTGTTGAAGCCCCGCCCACTCGCCGCCAATATTTGTCATTGGCTTAGGTCATTGCCCTTCGTAAATTCTGGCTTCTGATTCATACATAGGCTTGTTAGTCCCTCCTTAGTACCACCTTGTCTTGACTTGTAACCTCCAACGAGGACTTGCCCTTTTACTTCGGTTGTTACACGGTACGCTTTATAAGTTGGTGAGCACTATTTTCTTTAATGCTCTTCCTCTATTCCACCCATTGCAGCGGAGCACCTGCCCGCTCTGTTTTAAATTGTAATATATTTTATATTCACATTGCAGCGATTTCCGCTTTATAGCAGCAGCGCCTATTTAATTATTTCATTTCCAGTGCGGACCGCTTTCACTTTAGCGGCCGCGCTACAAAGTTTTTGAATATACTTTTTTTTTTAATATATACATAAATGTTAGGTGAAAGCACAATACGCGCTTTCACTATAACGGTGGCCACGCCGCTTTGTTTAGACGCTGCTCACGGTAACCTGAATATGCGAGCAACGTCTAAAAAAAGGGGTGTGGCCACCATTATAGTGGTCTCGCATTTGCGAGAGTTCGAGCTCTTGGCATTAAAAACAAAAATGCCTTTTATATATGTGTTCCTTTTAAAAAAGAAACATAAATAAAAGGCATTCTCATTTTCAATGTCAATAGCTTAAACGCTCGCAAATGCAAGACCTATTGCATTGAAAATGCTTGTTTTATTTGCAGTTTATAAATTGTAATCTTTGTAATATAGCACAGTGAGATATGAAGGATATGTGACTCCTACACCTTGTAACCCTCACTTTGTTATGTAACACATCTTGTACATTGATGTATACACTTACATGATTTATTGTCAATGTATAATGTGTATATTACGTAAAGCGCTCTTACACCCTGCATTGGGTTGTGTAGTGCTAATAAAGAAATACAATTGTGGTATTTAAATTATTTGTATAAATACTGGGACAGACCAACACATCTGACATTATTACAGAGCATACATATCTTTTATATACAGGGACTGAACAAAGTTTAAACCCTGCCTCTCTTGAGTACTTGTGAAGTGATAAGCTGTCTCTTTGGCTCCCCTCCTTTGCATTTGCATCGAAGTGTGAGGCCCACACTGCGCCGAATCAGGATCATATTGGAACAAAAGGAGACCTGATGGCTCCTTAACTTTGGCCTTAGCTTTGACCCAACTGGAGGTGAAAATAAAAAACTCCCCTCCCTGTCTGCAAGGTGCTTCTGGGAATAGAAAGAAGACAGCATGCAGGCACTGCTGAATGTGTCCTGGTGTCTGAAAATTAAACAGGGACAAGTTTCAGCATATTTCAGTGGGGCCCAACTTCTTGGCAGGGTGTACGCCATCTACGCGGGTGTACCTCCGACTTGTCCCCTGGCTGATACAACAAGCATTTGCAATGCACAGGTCTCGCATTTTCAAATCTTTGACGTATTGGTATTGTAGATGAGAATGACTTTTATTATTGCAGGTTTTTTAAATACATAAATAAAAGGCTTTGTCATTTATAATGCCAATAGCTCAAAATCTCACAAATGCGCAATTTACCACGTTTGTATGCATGCTGTAGAGATCCGATTGCAACTTGCAGGTTACAAGTTATATTTCCTGCAGAGGTGAGACGCCTGTTCGATGCCCACAATAATTTAATGAGTTGGCACAGTGCACTTTATATGATATTGGCTCTTTTTATGAATGTTTTTAGATGTGAATATTGTGATTGATATGTGGGATTATTTTATTGCTATGTATTTGGCTGGAATGTGTATCTTCTTTTAATAATATTGTAAGCTTTTATGACTCTTGGCTGTCGAATAAAGTATTTCTGACTGAAGAGTTGGTTAATACTGTGATATGATAATAAAGCGCTTAGGTAGACTGTAATAGGAAACGAATGTCTAGTTAATCTGTAAACTAAAGCTGACATTTAGTTCATTCTGAAGCAAGTTTTATGTTTGCAGATAAAAAAAACGGAGGCATAAGGCAATTATGACTGGCCCACAATCAGACAATGCGGTCAAATTGAGATGCCAGAATCTGCAGCCTGGGTCCGCTGGCTCACAGTCAGTAATGTAGTTTTGATTACATAGATTTCCCTCATACCAGCCGAGTTTTGCACTGACATTTGGATCAAGAACTGGTGCATGATGTCATATTTGTGATCGTCAGTGCACATATTGGTGCAAAACGGGCAGTGCGCTCAATGTAAATCGGCTTTGTTATGCCCAGTTGTATCGTAGTAGGTTTGCAACGTGATCCGAATTTTCAAATACCTTAAGTGCAGCCTCGGATACTGAGAGGTGTCAGTTTCAAAGTCATTATTAATGCCTAGAAGATATTTCAAAAGATAAGCCAAAGGGTGGTAAAAGTAACAGCCTTGACATCATATCAAAACTGAAACATACGTCGATTTGTAGTTGCTAGGAGGAAAGAGCAGCAGGAAGTAGCGCCTATGTTGAGACGTGTATTCCATGCGCATGCAGAGAATACAGGGATGCGCGGGATTAGGAAGTTTATTCAGGTGACTGGAGATGGTTTGGATTGCTCTAAATGGGCTCTGGAGCCTCTAGAAGTGGAACGTCAGACACCACATCTCCGGCCTGAACCCACTGAGCTACCTTAGGCTTAAGGGACTTGTGAAAAACGATTTATTCACACTTGGTTTTGCATGATTACGCCCCAGAATAAGAGCGTGACTGAGGCACGGCTGTCACATGGGTCAGTCCTCATATTGATTCTGATTTTTCAGGAAATACCATGGTGTTTAGTCGAGTGCCCAGAAGTCGCAGTGTGTGGCGCTATACAAAACAGTGTAAAAGTACAAATGTACGTCCCCAAAGCTGGATCTGTGGTCGATTCACATCACTAGTTCTATAATGGGTGCACTTTCCCTTGTTCACACAATCTGCAGCAAAAACCTCCATACATTGAAGGGACGGGGCATGCCGTGCGCAGGGCCCTGTCTTCACTTTGCTGCACCTACCATATCTGCTGCGGGGAACGAACCTTCCACTTTCGGCCTGGTATCCATTCTCCAGTCAGTAGGGGAGCGGCTTACTCATGTCCCCAGGTGCGAGGGGCGCTGCTCGGGTGCAGGTGGGGACCTGTATGGCAGCGCAAGCAGCAGTGGCAGAAGTCCTTTCTCCTGAGAGGTGGGAGAAGGAGGCAGCTAGAGTTGCAGAGAAAGCGGGCGTCTGCCATAAACATCAAGCGTGGCATGCCGCTGCATAATAAAGTTTAATTTCAATAAGGAAATAATTTGCTAAGCTGCGCTAACAGAGAGGTGAAGCGGGGTATTGTTAATAGTAAGGTAAAAAGCGTCAGCCTTGCTTAAACCTAAAGCACGGTGCCCGATGATGGGACTGGGTTGAGGGGCTGCAAACCGCTGGCGCAATTGTTGACTGTTGATTTGGATGAGCCGAGCATATCAAAAAGAAATGCGCAGCCGCCAACCTGGAACCTAAAGCATGCCTCTTGCGTGAAAAAAATAACATAAAGCGAGTCTTAAAACAACGGTGCTTTAAAGAAAATATATTATGGCTGTTGTAGGAAAGCATGTAGTGTCTGCAATAAGAGAAAGTCATTTCACAATATAGTGGTCACTGACTTATAAAGCAGACCGTGTAACACCACAAGTAAAACGTCCAGTTGTTATGGGAGGTTACAAATGCAGACAAGGCGGTACCAAGGAGGGACTAACAAGCCTATTCACAAATGAACAGCAACAATTTGGCAAGGACAGTAACGGGAGCCAATTAAAAGGATGGGCGGGGAAATGGGCGGAGCTTGTATGCCTAACCCTAACCGCGCATGCGCTGCCCAGGCTTAACCTAAAAATGCTCATCAATCTTGACTTCTCCTTTGCAACGCTGTTGCCCGATGGGATAGATTAGGGAGTCGCAGCAGAAAAATGGCCGTTGCACAGCTTCAAAGGAGTAGCAAATGCTTGTTTGCTCCTCAAAACTTGGGCACCCTGCAGCTTTGCAGACCTGCCAACCTTGAAAATAAACTAGTGTGACCCGACATATTAGCAGATTGCTGAAACACAACAAGCAAATGATACTCACTTGTATCTTTGTCAGAGGTATTTTCATGGGTTTTTGGCGGAACTTTATAAATAGGGGAACATCTCCCTGTGATCACACAACATCTCCCTGTGATCACACAGTCAGCAAGGAAAGGTTTCACATTTGCCCTTTCCACCCTCATTTCTCTCCATTGTTGTGTATATGTTTGTATGTCCATCCATATATTTGACTTAAAGTAGGGACAGGACTTCATGCAGGGATCTTAAAGTCCTGACAAAGGTCGCTGACTGAGGTTGAGCATCCACAATCGTCCGAAACATGTTGACAGTCTAATGTTGATGGATTGAGAGTCGATGTAACCCCAGTACCATCCTACTACTTAATCTTGTCCGGGCATCCGACAAACTTATTTATTTGGCTAATGCCCTAGCTAGTTTTAATCTCATTATGTGTGCCGTCAAAGAAGTCTGAACCCTAATTATAATTAAGGCTCCCTGTTCTCTGTTTTTACTGATTTTTACAGATAAATACAGACCGAAAACATTTATTTTCTTGTCTGTATTTATTTTTAAATGTGGATAAAAACGGAAATTGGGTTGCTTTCTGAGTAATTCTAAATACTGTCTGCATTGACTGCCAGGCCAATAGCTGTGTGGATTGATAGGTAAGGGGGCTAAAAAAGAAAGGAATTTTAGTAAAGAGGCTTTAACAGCAGTAGATATGCACAAGGTTGATACTGAAATTTGCAAATTTTCTAAAAAGTGCATTGATTTATCTTCTGCGGGTGTTTACAGCATTGAAACCTAGTAGGCATTCAAGCATGAGTGCGTATTTACCGGTTAAAAAAATGTGGATATTAATTTCAGCTTCATTTTTCCACAAAACCCAAAATAAATATGGATAAATACAGATAAAATTAGCAAAAAAAAATATGGTAAATACAGACGGAAATGTCAAAAAAATAAATACCATAAAAGCCCTAATTATAATAGCCTGAGCTCCCCCTTTGTGGTTGTGTCCACTTTAAAGTAATGTTTAACAAATTGTTTCTTGATAAATTACCTGCTGACTGTTTTTGTGACTAACAACCAATTTGTTTTTTGTGCCTTTTCACGCTGTTTTTCCCACCTTTGTCACGTCTCACTTGCGCCATTCACCTTTTTCACGAGCACGTATGTGCACACCTACAATTGGGTTACCTATGCATGTAATGTAGTGCTGATATAACTACTTTCATTCTAAATATACCAGTTGTTTTCACTAATTATTGTGGTCTCCCTTATCCCCTCTTTCACATTTATTGTTTTCCTAATGTACTTATCTAACTCGATGATTACCGCTTGAGACATTGTTATTTTGTTAAACATATTTACCCGGGTCTCAACTGGGTTAACTGGCGTTCTCTTGTTTGTGCACTTTAAAGTAATGGCACGTCGAGGATGAAGGAAAGGCCTGATAATGAAGCAAGCCACAAAATGTGGGCGAGGGCTTCTTTTTCCAAAAAGAAGGATCTCCTTTACAAAGATGAAGCAGCCTAAAATTATTAGCTACTGTTATTTCACTACTCCTTTTTGTGATTTGTATATTATCTTTTAGGAGGAAGGAATAGTGAGTCTGGCATCCCACTCCATGTTGTGAATATGATAATGAGAATGCTGTCATAACTAGTTTAATCACTGTATGACACCAAAATGGAGAAGAGTTTTTTATTTTATTTTACAGGACAAATAGTTTCCTGAATTTTATGAAATTCAACACCCCTGCTCTTCTTTCTTCCATTTTTGGTTAATATCCTTCTGTGCCCTCCCCCGCTTTTGTTGGTACTGTGTTGTCCTCTCTTCTTTCCATCTTTACCTTTTTTCAGTGTTGGCTGTGAACACAGAAAGTTGTCTCTGTATTATACTGAATGAGTGAAGCAAGTGAGCCTTCCTTTCAGGAGTTGATGTGGAGGTTCACCCCCATTAAAACTCTAAAGCAAGTATTGGCAAAGTCAGTAGGTCTGGCTCTGATGTACTGCTGTATGCACACAATGGCACGCACAAAATATGTTTGTGTCATATGTATCCTGCCTCTTTCTGTGCCTCTTATTTGCTTTGCCCTAATTTTATTCCAGTGCCTCTGCTTAGATGCATTACAACTTTAAAGCCAGGACAATTTCTTTGCCAATGCTTGTTATAATTTGTCAATTTAAAATGGCAATCAGTCATATTTGAACGCTATATTAAAAATATGAAAATGGCTTTATGTGAATTATGTCATATGCACATGCATCAGCACCATTTTCATTTGCTTTTCTTTATTCAAAACCCCATTTCAAAATGGCTGCCCATGTACCTGCGTACATTATTGCACACTAGTGGCCATTTTGGAATTTGTTCAGGCCTATGCAAACAAGCATCAGCAAAAACAGTAGCCTGCCCTTTTAATGGCAAGACCTGTTGTCTTCGCCAATGCTTGTTAATTAAATCAGCTTACTTAGAGATTGGTACCAAAGGGGATGATGGACGGAGCGCTTGAGCAAATCAAACACTTCCCCTCCCCCAGTCAACTGATCTGGGATTAATCCATCATCATTCTTTAGCTCACTCCACCACCCCAGTTCAGACATGTCCATATGCAAATCAGTCTGACCCTGTACCTCATGGGAACAGTCCAGCCCGAACTGCCAAGCCATGTCTTCCCTGGACCGGAAACAAGCATCCTGGGACCGGTTTCTGGCTATTCATCCGTCATCAGCCAGGCTAGCTTGAATCCAGTATGCTTGTTTCCGGTCCAGGGAAGACATGACACTCTTACCATCGAGTGTAAATTATACCCAAACTGTTACAAATGATATCTATACAGCACATAGTCTTGGTTTCCATTCCTGTCAAGATTGTCTATGGAACATGGATCTCTTTGGAACATGGGATCACCCTGGCTGTATACATTTCTGTATTTTCTACCAAAGCAGTTTAACTGATATTAATCTTCTTGAACCTATCTGTGTGACTATTCTAAACCAATGAAGTGTTGAAAAGTGCTGCCATGTTTTTCTCTGTCTAAAATGCAAAGTGGTTATTCATTCCCTGCATATTGATTGCAGTGGGGCTAGTTCTCTACCAGTTGGACTAAACATTAGTCAAACTAGTAGGTAGCTAGTCCCATTGGCTGATATCAAACTTTGCCAACCAGAATGACCAGATCAAAAAACGAAGAAAAAAAAGCCCAGGCTTGTAAATGATTTGAATTTGTCCGAGCTGTATAGAATGTCTTTTTTTTGTATTTGAAATCACAGAGTGCTGTTTCTTTTATAATTAGATGATTTTTTTTATTTTTAGCAACAAGCAACAAATACCGTAGAAGAGCCTCTTGATCTTATCAGGCTCAGTTTAGATGAGCGAATCTATGTGAAAATGAGAAATGACAGAGAACTTCGGGGCAGATTAAATGTAAGTAATATCATAACTCTACAACCATCCGCCTTATCTGTAGAACTGGGCTTTCAAGCATGTTTGGTACTGTGGCACGTCCGTAGTGGGATTTTCTTTGCTCACTCCTCTGTGTTACCTGAGCCCTATCATGGACTACTGTTTTGTCTCATATCATGTGTGATGGTTATAGGAAGCCATAGTGAGATGGTTGGTGTTTTGCTTTGGCCCTGCGTGTGAATAGGGATTAATACTTTGTATGTGCATGTGTCTGCATGTATTAGTGTTCGAAGATTTTTGTTGTGTTTGTCAGCCCATGTGTGTCTGTTGGTAAAAGTGTGTTTCCGCTTGTATTATGTTAATCTGTGTATGTTTATGGACACCTACTTTTGACAATTACGCTTGATAATGCCAACCTTGCCTTCCCCATTCCCTAACACTGATGAGCTCACAGACTCCATGAAAAGGTATACAGTGTAAATACCTCTCTTGCATCTTGTTGTGTAGGTTAGCTTACTCCTAACCATTATTTGTCTATTAACCCATGTTGAGTACAGGTTTGAGAACTCAGTGGTATATAAATCACAGTCCTTTGGCATCAAGTCTTAAGCTGCTGTAGGTCTGGAATGTTTGCTTTTTCTTTCAGCTGAATCAAGAGCTTTTGGCTTTGCCAATTTTTTTAGCCATGTTGTACACAAGGGCTGTTGAGCATGTCTAAAAGTTAGTGGAGCGGCATGTGCCGTGGAGTGGCATAGAGTATAGTAGATTTGGGTGGCATTAAGTATAATATAGTATCATAGAGCTGGGTGGCATAGAGTATCGTGGAGAAGAGTATCGTGTCGTGGAGGAGAGTGTCGTGGAGTGGCCTAGAATGGAGTGGAGTAGCCTAGAGTAGAGCGGCGCAGATTGGCATAGAGTGGAGTATGCGTGATGTGGTAGTGCACTGCCATTACAGATAACACATTTTCAATTGAAATGACCATTACATTTGCACAGATAGTTTTACTTATAAAACTATATAGAGCACAAACGATAATGTGTGGAAATGGCGTCACCTAGCGTATTGATTTTGTTTTGATCGTAATAAAATATTTGTTTCCACCACACTTCTGAATTACAAAAAAATTTGCTTCATTTGTGCTTTTCTATTTCTGATATCTGAAATATTTGCACAGTTAATTTACAGACGTTTAAATTGTGTTGTGTGCTACAAAAAAGCCATAGCTTTCACACACCCAGATTATCAGATTAATCCTCTCACTTTGAAGTCGGAGAAAGAAAAGTAAACACCAAGCTTCCCTGAAAGACCGAGCCTGACATTTGACCTCTGTCTTTGAATGCACAGCAAATGTGGCACGATAAGCACAAAATTGAAAGCCCTTTTTACAGAAAGCGAGCACTTGTGGAAGAATACAGTAAACAGGCTTTGCTACACGGAAGGGACATTCTGGCAGCCTAAAACAAATAAAGCCAGTAAATGAAAACCAAGCACATGTGAGTTGCAAACCACAAAGACAATGGTCAGTAATGGGCGGAATGCATTCTTTGTTCAGCTTTTAGAATGTCCCCAAGAAGTCTTTAACAACCAGACATCTGTGTCCTGCAGGGTAGGCTTTGACCTAAAAATTCCAGTATGCAAAGTGCTACAGGCTCAAACACCACGGCTTGCTAAAATTGTCACTCAGGACATGGGTCCATTTGACTAGTATGCATGTTCCACCTCCTACGCAACCACAATATGCTGTACTCAGTTAAACATTTTGATATGCCTCTCCATCTTTTACAATGTAACTTTCATCCGAATAAACCTCAATGAAATATTGTATATGCCTTGTGTTGCCCATGGTAGGCAAGAATATTTCTTCCAGTCCATGTGTTCCCTGTCCATTCTGGTATTTGTAATGTTGCATTTATAATGTGAAAAGCTATATGTAAGATTCACCTCTTCAGGAACACAGGAGGCCGTAGTAATAGTAATAGAGTTGAGTTTATCTTTGAGTTGCTGACAAGAGACCCCATCCAGCACCGGAGACTGGCAACTGTCAACTGACAAGTTCCGCAGCCTTCCTTAGTAACCTTGGGGTTCCATATTCCATGCATGGTCACAAGGCAACATTCTCATAAAGCAAGACACTACACTATACCTGAATGAAAATTAAAAACTCGAATTAAATGAGTTACTCCTATTCGACTAGTGGCAAGTTGAGAGCACTAAGCTAGTGAAAACTTTCTAAATTGAAGTCAAGTCCATAACTACTGAAATACCTTCCCTCATTAAAGTTATTAGAAGAAGTGGGGGGGTGGGGGAGATACAGCAGAGCCCCACTCAGTGTACTATCTACAACGAATATAATTAAAATGAGCAAACTAAGTTTAGGTTAAGAGTTGAGACGAAGTTAAAGAGCCCTTAATTAAACATAATTGAATGTTTTAAAAAAACACCAACTTGATAAATGTTGGCAAAAGAGAAGGTCTTTATGGAATATAAATCGCAGCACCTATTGATGAATCTGGTGCAGCCACAAAATATACAATCTGGTCCCTCGAGAGTGAATATAAAGACAAGTATTGGTAAGGCCAATAGGTCGCGCCTATGCAAGAACTTTTGTCTTTGCCAATATGTTTAGCCATGTTGTACACCAGTGTGACTGCTGTTCAGCACGGCTAAAAGTTAGTGGGGTAAAGGAGAGTACCGTGGAGTGAAGTGTTGTGGAGTGGCATAGAGTTGCATGGAGTGGCCTAGAGCGGAGTGGTGTAGAGAGTTGTGGAGGGAGTGAAATGTTCTAGAGTGGAAGGACATAGTTGAGTGGCAGAGTGGGGTAGAGTGGAGTGTCATAGAGTGGAGTGGCATGTAGTTTCATTGAGTGATGTAGAACAGAGCAGAGTGGCATAGAGGGTGATGCGTAGAGTTGAGTAGATTGCCGTGGAGTAGTGTAGGAGAGTGGGATGGCATAGAGTGGTGTAGAGTATAGAGTGCAGTGCCACAGAGTGCAATGGTGCACAGTTGATTAGTGTGACGTAGAGTGTAGTGACATAGAGTGGCATACAGTAGAGTTGTGCAGTGGCGTAGAATAGAGGGGTTGAGTGGCGCAGGATAGAGTGGAGTGATACAGAGTGGAATAGTGTCATAGAGTGCAGTGGTGCAGATATATTACAGTGGCTTAGAATAGATTGACGTAGAGTTCAGTGTCGTAGAGTGGAGCGATCTAGAGTGGCATGGAATGTAGTGGCGTACAGCACATTAGCGTAGAGTGGCACAGAGTAAAGTGGCGCGGAGGGGAGTGGTGCAGAGTGGAATGGAGTGCAGTGGCAGAGTAGACTGTCGTGCAGTTGTGTAGAGTGGCGTGCGGTGGCGTACGGTGCAGTGGTGTAGAGTAAATTGTTTTGTAGTGGAGTGGTGCACGGTAGAGTCCCGTTCAGTGGTGCAGAGTAGATTTGTGTGGTATAGAGTGGATTAGCATAGAGTGCACTGGTGTAGAGTGGAGTGGTACAGAGTGCAGTGCAGTGGCATAGTAGAGTGGCATAGAGTGGAGTAGAACAGAATTGAGTGGCGAAGATTACAGTGGTGCATAGTAGAGGTGTGGGGTATAGTGCATTCACATAGAGTAGATTTTCTGAAGAGTAGAGAGCCATGGAATGGTGCAGAGTAGAGTAGTGTGGAGTAGGGTAAAGTGGAGTATGCATGATGTGGTTGCGTATTGTCATTACCCACAACACATCTTTAATTGAAATGACTATTAAAATTGGTCAGACATACAGTTTTACTGATAAAAGTATACAGCGCACAAACGATAATGTGTAGAAATGTCATCACTTAGTCTATTGATTTGTTTTGATTGTATTAAAATATTTGTTTCCACCACACTTCAGAATTACCAAAAAATGTGCTGCATTTGGGCTGTCCTAATTCTGATATTTTCTGAAGTATCTGCATAGTTCATTTACAGACATTTAAATTTTGTTGTGCACTAGAAAAAAAATAACATCGTACAGCCTTCCTCAAGCGTTACGCTCCCCATTAGCCAGCATGATTGTCACATAAATCCCCTCACTTTGAAATCAGAGGAAGAAAAGTAAACGCCAAGCTCCCTGGAAGACAGATCCTGACATTTGACCGCTGTCTTTGAATGCACAGTAAATTTGACCAGATAAGAACAAGATTTAAAGGCCTGTTTACAGAAATCCAGTACTGGGGAAAGAATACAGAAAATAGGGTTTGGGCAACGAAAGGGACGAGCTCAAGCTGGACAGCCTTAAACAAATAAAGCCAGCAAGTAGAAAGATGGAAAATGTGAGTTACAAAACACAAAGCCGATGGTAAGCAATGCATTCCCAGGGAAGCTTTTTTGAATGTCCCTAAGATGTCTTTAGGAAGCCAGACGGCTGCGCTGTCTGGTAGGCTTAGACCTAAAATCACCAGTTTGGAGGCATCATTCATATATGCAAAACAGATATTGCCTTTATTTAATTCTCCAGTAACACGAATATACTTTGCAATCCAGCCTGCATGTGTTTTGTGACTTATTTGGTTGTTAAAAATGTAAATTGTAAAATATTATTCAATTTTAGAAACATACCCAGGCACTTTTTTTTTGTTTACTGTAAGCTTTCCATTTTTTTATTTTTTTTAAACAAATTTTATTGTGTCAAATGTTGCATATGGTGCAGTGCTCCTTAAACCAGGAAACATCTGCCACATCGAACAATGCTGGTCAATGTCTCTGACAGTTTGTTTATACATTATTATCAACGAAATCGTAAAACACCACAACATAACATAAGCACCCTGAAACCCCCCCCCTCCCTTGTTGCACTAACCCATTGCTGCAGTTCGGCTGTCACCACTACACCCGTCTCAGCGAATCCGTCCCTCTGCCACCCGTCCAGTCCCCTACCCCAGCGGCCCACAGATCAAGGCAGATATGGATGCGTCCATTGGGGGCACTGGGTCTAATTCCAGGCCTCGGTAATCCGCCCACCGTTTCCAAATTTTGGGGTGTTTTTGCAGGCAGCCCCATGCCTTAAATATCGGAATCTCTAACCCCATGCTAAAGTCTAACCCGTTCTTCCATGCCGAGAGAGATGGAGGGGCCGTCGTCTTCCAAAGCCTTGCTATATCTCTTTTGGCCAAGGTCAGCCCCAGTAGTAGTAAATGCCTCTTATCAGACCCTCCAGCATTTCGCGATTACGCGATTCACGAAAAAATCGCGAAATCGGCTGATTAGCGCAATGGCCGCGATATTTGCTATTTTGGCCGCTAAAAAAGGTCTCCCAGGAGAGAGGAAAAATATATGGCTTCTTATTGGTTGCACGCGCACACGTCGCTACGTGCTGCCGTGCAGCCGTAAAATAGCTTGGTGTAGGCTTCTCTGTATTTGGACTGTATTCTCTGCCTCAAGGCACTCCGTTGCCTTCTCAGTCCAATTTCTCATAAAGCTGTAAAACTGCCGACTCGTTGTCTCCAGCGCAGTCTTTGATCTTACCCTGGGGTTATTAGCCTGTGTCTTCCCCAGGGCTTTTCAGATTAAATTACGAATTTGGGCCCGGCAGCCCCTGCTTCTAGAGGCAGTTCCATGCATGAACACTTTTTGTGAAAGAATAATTCCCATACATTACTCCCCTTGCACCAGAGTGATACCTTTGCTGAAATTCGTTAACCTCGTCCCCCCAGGATGGCTGAATGAATTAATGCTTCTCATTGGTATCTGCTGTGATCTGTAAGTAACGAGTTTCCATCCACCTGAGTTTGGTAAAGCTGAGTACCATGAGTTTGGGTAAGAGTAAATCCTGTTATTTACAGAGCTTAGAAACAGCAGTGGTGCCATAAATAGCGCGATATGGAAATAATAGATGGGAATATGTATGCAGTCCTTTCTGTGGTTGGGGTCATGATAACTCTGTTCTTGCTCGCTGACCCCCGGCTGCTGTTCTGGCTGCGCGCTCCTTTGCCAAACTTATTTTCAGATCTCGTGTTTTGATTCCCATTCGAGAGATGCCAACGCATCTCTACTAATTTTGACATAAAAGCGCCTTTTTAAAGCACTAAACAAAAGTGACATTGTGAGGTGTGGGCAGACTGGGCACTGGTGGCTGGGAGCTGGCAGATCAGGGGCAGGTGGGTGGGAAGCCGGCTATCACACCTCCTCTACATTACATTAGAAACACTTCACAGCCAGATGTGAGCATCTGAACAGACAGAACATTCCAAAAGAGCAGAAGGCTTGTGTTGTACTGATTTGCTTCGATCCAGAAACTGAACTGAGTATGTCTTGCAATTAGAGAAACTGGAATGTGAGTGCCACGTCCTCTTTTGTTATTGAGGAACGGTAGTTTTGCGGCCAAATCATTTTGGATTTTGTACAATATAGAGACTGCCCATATGTATGTTTTAAACTTAGTTATTTTTTAAATCATTTTTATGTTTGCTGAGTGAGTTTTAATTGATTGTGATGGTATTTCAGCTTCTGTCGAGCTGTCTGTTTTTATAGGCCAAAAATAAAATAAATAATTTCTGCACAGGGCCTGCTGTGTCTCAGTCAGCCTGGACAAACTAGTACCAGATTCCTCCAAACCAGATATGGCTCACATGCCCCAGGGCGTGTGTGCCCTCATGCAAGCAGCAGCCCAAAAAGGTCTAATCGTGCAGAAGAATTTAAAGGTCTGGCTGCTTCACTGGTCTGCTACCAAATTTAATGTGAATTCGGCTGATTTCCAGCTCCCCAAACCACCAAGGTGAATATTGTGTGCTAGCACAATGTGTCACCCTAAGCTTGTCTCCCGCCTATGCTATTCATTTTCATTATGCACATGGGGTGAAGCCTCATGAGTACAAAGGGAAAAGTCCTGGCTCCTGTGGCTGAAGCGATCTGATACCACAAACAGGCAGAGCTGTGGTGACAAGAGAGCACATGTCTAATTACACCACTGGCGTTAATAAATGGGATCATTTTCTTTGAGGTCTCAAATCCATAGACACTGGGGCCCGGGCATGGTGAAGAAAGCCCTGCCCAGTTCATTACTTTCCCTCATGGGAGGGTGCAATGAAAGGATTGGCCTTTGAAGTTCCTTAGAGTGGCCCAGGTGAGGTGATAGCTAAGTACAGTTAGGCTAGTGTAGTGATTTGAGGGCCTGCTGCAGTGACCTGTGGCCAACTAGCCACAGGTTACTATCCCGGCAGGTCAGGTTCATCCTTTCATCTTTCACAGACTAGGATAACAGTATTATCTGCTATAAAATGCTGTGCACTGTATACACTGTTTACATTCAACAACATAACATATATGATCAACTTCTGCAACACAAGAGGAGGGGCCTGGGTTTTAGGTCCCCGGCAGGGGTGCATACATGGACGCTAAAACATTCCATGGAGAAATAGGGCCCCCTCTCACGAGGTTAGAATTAGAGCTGTGCTTCCGTAGAGTTGCAGGCACTTTAAACATGCCTATTTCAAAGTGGAATACTCTGTCACAATAGTTTCCATTGATTTAAGGCTGAAAAAGAATGATTATGAGTAAAATAAAGTGCTGCAATAATGCCGCTAAATTTCCATTTTTGTGCCGCTAAATTTCAATTTTTGTGCCGCTAAATTTCCAAATCTATGCCGCAATAATCTGGGGGGTCTGTCTTATATATGTTGCCACCTACACCCTCCATAATATGCAGAATTGTCAATCTCGGTGAGGAGGGGAGGTCCCACCCCAACGCCTCCGCCAAACAGGCTAACACCCCTCCCCAAAATTTTGTGAGCGTCGCACAGTGCCAAATAGTATGAATTAAGGACCCCTCTTCTCGTCCACAACGCAGGCACACTGGGGAAGCCACCAGACCCGCCCTCCAGAGCCGGAGCCTAGTGTAATAGACCCAGTGAAGGTATTTAAATTGAATGAGACACAATCTAATCGATATCGCTGCTCCTCTAGGGGAGGCTAGTGCATCCGCCCAGTCATCCCCATCTAGGTCGCCCACATCCCCAACCCATGCGTCTCTAAGTTTATCCATTGTAGTGGAGCTATGTGTCACCAAGGATTGATAAATCTTTGATATTTTATGATCTTGCAGGTCTCCCATGAAAATCTTAGCCTCAATCGGACTGAACTCCGGGAGGGCCTCCAGCCCCGAGATACTCTGGTAAATAGCATGCCGAAATTGGAGGTATTTATAGAACTGAGTCCTTGGCATATGGTATTCTCGCTGGAGGTATTGAAAAGATTTGAGTACCAAGCCTCTCATTACATCCCCTAACATGGAGATTCCTATATTGTCCCATCCTTGAAATCCAGCCAGCGCCACCAGCTGCGGTAAACGGCCATTATGCCACAGCGGGGTCTCCCTAGTTAGCCTATTCCACCACCCCATCTTGTGGAGGGACTGTTTCCACACTCAAAACACCACCTGAGTGGCAGACGGTAAAGAATTACGTAATGACGCAGAGTACAGAAGGGTATGCAGAGTGGACTCCCCCATACACCTCCGTTCCACTGCATAGGCGGAATCTTTGCAGTTTCCATACCACCATTCATTGAGCACCAGGAGGTGCGAGGCCACGAAGTACGAGTGAATATCTGATGTGGCCAACCCCCCGCAATATGTTGACTGAAAGCAAGTCCGCAGCGCCACCCTGGAGGCCTCCCCTGCCCACAAGAAATGTCCCAGCGCCGCGTTTACTTGGCGAAACCACGAAGGAGGGACCGGATGCGGATGATTCTGCAATTGATAGAGCAGGCACGGCAGTGACACCATTTTAAAAATTGCCGATCTGCCATAGATAGAGAGGGGCATATCCGACCAGGTTTTCATGTCCTCCCTCGTCCGTGTCCAGATTGGAACTATATTTCTGTCCCACGTTACTTTCTGCAGTTCTGGGAGGAAAACTCCCAGGTATTTCACACCCTCTGTCGACACCCGTACCGCCGTAGCCCAGGACCTCAAGTCTGCCCTTCCCCCCAGCACCCACGGCGTCGATTTACTCAGGTTCATATACAGTCCCGATGATTCACCGAAAATTTGCATGATGCTGAGGAGCCTTGGACCTGTCCTATTCATGTCTGTTAGGAAAAAAAGGACATCGTCCGCATATAAGGCAATGTGGTCCGAAAGCCCATGATCCCACTCAAACCCCACCACCTGCGCTTCAATTCGTACCCACGCCGCCAACGGCTCCATCGCTAGCGCGAATAGATATGGCGACAGAGACATCCCTGTCGAGTGCCTCTGCTTATGGAAAATGTAGAGGACACCGATCCCGCCACCCGCACCGACAGTGTGAGATCCGTGTACAGCAGTTTCAGGTATGCCAAGAATCGCGGGCCTATATTAAGACGATCAAGGAGCGCGAATAAGTATATCCAGCTGAGGGAATCAAACGCCCTATCCATGTCCGCCAGCAAAAGGGCAGCCGGCACTCCTCTTCCCTGAATAGCTGCTATGGCATTGTGCGCCCGCCGAATGTTGTGGCGCGTGGCCTGCTGAGGCATAAACCCCGCCTGATTTGGCTGAATCAACGTAGTTATGTGGGGTTGGAGGCGATTGGCCAAGAGTTTGGCCAGTATCTTTGCCTCTACGTTTAAAAGTGAGATGGGGCGATATGAGGCGTGTTGGTCCAGTGGCCGACCTGGTTTATTGAAAACGACCACTTCCGCATGCCTCCAATCCTGCGGCAGATATCCCCGATCCCTCGCTTCTTCGAGAACCTGGTGATAATGCACCCCTATCTGGGAGAAGTATTTCTTAAAGAATTCGCATGGGAACCCATTCGGACCCGGCCCCTTTCCCGAATTCAATTCCCCTAACGCAGAGCAAATCTCCTCCTCAGTAAGCGGAAGTTCCAGATCTGCTCGTGCATCATCAGAAAGGGGGTGGGGTGGTAGGTCGTCTAGGAAGCGATGGATCGCATCTTCCTGCAAGAGCTCTCTAGGGGCATAAAGCTCTGCAAAATATTGTGCAAAACTCTCAGCTATAAGGGAAGGGTCACTCAAGACCCGTCCGTCCGGACCTGGTATACTTGGAAGAACCTGGGGCTGCAAGGTCCCTTGGCATAGTCTATGCAGCAATTTACTAGATTTGTCGCCCCATTGGTAAATTCTGCTACGGGACGCCAGCCACGCAAGACGGGCCTCTTCCATCAGGGTATCTGCATGCGTTTGTCGCGCCAGCACCAACTGTCGGCGCACTGAATTTCCTACCTCCCCCCTACTACGCTGCTCTAGTTCCACCAAGTGGTCCTCCGCCCGCAGCAAAGCCTCCCGCCTAGTGTGACGGGCTGCAACGCAGAAGGAAATGTCCACTCACCGCAGGGTGGGCTTCATGGCCTCCCACAACGTTGCGGCCTCGTCCACCGTCCCCACATTTGTATCTAAATATTGTTCAATTGCCTACCCTGTGTGCTCCTGATATTTCTCGTCTTGGAGATGCCATGAGGAGAGACGCCAACAAAAGGGCGATTTCCCAGGACCCAGTTGCACCGTGAGGACCACAGGGTAATGGTCGGATAAGCCCCTTGGGAGCATCTCTGCAGCCCTCACCTTCCCGACAGCTCTTAAGGGCACAAAAAAATAGTCAAGACGGGTGTACGAGTCATGAAAGGCCGAAAAATAGGTATAGCCCTAAGCTTTCCATATTTAAATATTTACAAAACAATAAGTTGTACTTTTTTAATATATTTCCTAAGTTAAGAAAGTTTAAATGAGTAACAGCTTTCTAGGAAATTTATGGGACACAATAGAGTATAGCAATTGAGATTTCTTCACACTGCTTACTTTAATATTGATTGTAATAATTTAAACAACATTCTTAATCGTTTTCTTTCTTATATTTTTATATCCCCAAAATTGGTTAATAAAACGCTCAAACTAGTACTTATCACTAAATTACTGGTTACCTAATAATCCTTTTTAAGGATATGTTTCTATTCAGCTCACTTAAAATACAAAGCATTGTTTTGTTGCTGCTTTATTATTCACATCTGGAAAAATAGAAGTCTGCATTTCCTGCACACTTGCAATCCCTTAGACAGCAAGTTGGTTTCCTCACTGTAGGGAACTGGGATTTTGTTGGTTAACCCCCCCCCTCCATTTTTTCCCCCTTCTTTTTAGCGACTAGATACTGATTTTTGACTGACTGCACTGACGCCTGCTAACCAGACCTCGGTGCTCATTCCCTAAAACAAGGTGAAGTCCATTTGTACTACAATTGGCTAAGGACTTTAGCACCCCTGTAAGTCCCTAGTAGATGGTTCTCCAGGTACCTAGGGCAGGGGTGCGAAAGAGGGTCCCTAAGGGCTGCAGCATATCTTATGCCACCCTAAGGGACCCACATACAAATTCCACACAGGCTGCGTGACATGGTGCAAACCATGAGTGAAAAAACGACATGACACACTCCTGTGTGTCATGCCAAAGTCACTGCATCTAATATATGTAAGTCACCCCTACAGCAGGCCTTGAGCCAAAAGGTAGGGTGCATTATATTTTATGTGAGGACATAATCTGCATGAGCAGATATGTCCCTGTCATGTCTAGTTCTATTGGTAGATATTGCAAGGGAGCAGGGAAGCCATCTTAAGGTATGTACTGGGCACTGGTCAAAACGATTTCCCCAGCTGCGTAATGGCTTCACTGAAACATATGGTGTTTGGTATCAGACACCTCGCATTAACAAACCCACACTGATTCCAGTGATGGATTTATTAAGAGGGTACCCCCTCTGCTGGTAAAGTAGCATTCCAAGGGAGGGGTCTTCAAAGAGCCCACCACCGTTGAAATGCAAATATGGCTTCTCTCACAGGAGAGGAAGCCGACCCCCTTTGTCCAAAGCCCTTTGGCACCTGGACAGGCGGGAAAATTAGCTATGCAGGAAGCGTGTTGCACTTCCAGGCTGGGCACACCTCTAGGGTGACCCAGTCTGACATGAACACACCTTCAGAACTTCCACCATATTGGCTGTGGTGGAATTAGGAATTATGGCACGGGGTGATGCCCACTCTCCACAGACAGTGGTCATTTAGGGGGTGTAGTGACCCTAGGGTAAGTAGCCCATTGGCTACTACTCCGCACTCCCTTAAATTGAGTTTTTAGGGGGCACCCTGATACCAAGACTTCAGATTCCGATGAGAGAAGGAGGGGACAAAGAAGAGTCCTGTCACGAGAACCGAGCAGCAACCACTGACTTGGCGCCAGCCTGACTGCTGCCCCCAACAGTCGTGAAGGAAGTAGACTCGTCCTGCTGCTGTACAGTCTCCAAGAAACCCGAAGGACTGCCAGTGCTTTGCCAATTGCCTTAAGAAACTCCCTTGGAGTAGAGGAGCTACTCCGCTGCAGCCGCAGGCACCAAAGACCCAAGGTGCTGTCCCCCGAGTTGTCGCTCCCAGGCCAGCCCGTCGCAGCAGCTCCCCAGGAAAAGGACCCTGTGCTCCTGAAGGTCAGTTCTGTCTCCACACTTAGTGAGAGGACACCAGAACCAACCTGAGCCGCTCAGGACCAATACCCGATGACCGGACCCTTGCAGCAGCCAGGGCTTGTTGTGTCCAGTCTGGACACCAACGCTGAGCAAGACCGACCTGCACGTCGAAGGACTGACTGTGAGACCCACATCATGAGTGGCCCAGCTGTCCGGTTTCCTCTCCTGCAGAAAACAAAGAAGTGAGTCTGACCGCCGCCACAGTGTGACCCACATTGTGAGTGGCCCAGCTGTTCTGTTTGCCCCTCCTGCAGAAGCCAAAGAAGTGAGTCTGTGACCGCCGACGCCTCAAAGCACCTATGTACCTGTGCGTCGGAGTCTAAGGGAGGTGACGGTGCCAACGTGGGTCCCCAGACCCACAAGAGCTAAGCCCAGACTGGACTTCCATGCTGCCTGCAGCCTCTTTCTGAAGGCCCCCTCCAACCGCAAGAGACTCCTACACTGGAATCCCACCCCAAAAGACCCCACTGCACTGAGACCTACAGTCCGAGGAGCAGTGGACCAAGGGTGTCCCTGTGTGCCCCAGGATCTCAAGGGTCGATCACCCCTGTGGGTTCCCCCGGATTGGTCCCCCATTCCCAGCTTGCCACTTCTTTGTAACCGGGTCGTTCTTCAATTGAAGTGAATAGGACACCCGATGCCGTGACACACCTCTGCACCCGGACGCACCAGAGCCTCCCAAGGTGACCTCTTGCTGTGGCCTTGGACCTTGCCCCATACTCACCTTAAGTCCAGAAGAACAGTCCCGATTGTCGCTGACAAGTGCCCGAATGTAATACTTGTTTTTCCTCCTTAGAATAACATTACTGATCAGAAAATGCACTGTCCACTTTTGAAAACTGTAAAAATTCATAACTCGAAAAGTACTTGCCTGATTCCGATGATCTTGGTATCTAAATTTATATAAAAGTACTTGTTATTTTTATAAATTTGTGTCGGGTTTCTTTGAGTGTGGTCTCACTTACTGCCTTTGTGTGTGTAATAAATGCTTAGCACTACCCTCTGATATGTCTAACTGCTCGCCCTCACTACCACAAAAGAGAGCATTTGGAGTGTAATTTGTGCCTCCGTAATTCCTCTGGGGTTTGCTTGGACTCTTTACACAGTGTACCTCTTTTTGGTCCAATATATAAAGAGCTAGCTTCCTACACTTGCCATATTTAAAAATTTTGAACAACCAACATCTTAATCTTCGTTGTGTGTTAGCACTTTGGTGTGCTTTATACTTCTCCCCTAAAGTTTAGCACTAGACTCCATGTTGGATTTCTGCAGTCCCAATTTGTGATGAGAGCAAGCTTGTAGCCCACATTATTTTATGTGATGCAATATAAACATGTACTTTATATGTCAATTTACAACTTTTTATCTTGCAAGAATCCAAAATATGTTTATAACAATTTCCTCAATCTATGCAGTTAACAGCAACAATTATTTTCTCAAGTGTATTAAGTGGAGATTGAACCCCCAGAGCACTAGAATAATTTAAATGTTTGAGAGTGTCATCACACTAACCCGTACACTATTTGATTGCCTTATTAAAGCAAGTTGATTGTGTTTTATTTAGATTTGAGTATATAATTTAACAAACATCCGTGGTGTTCTGTTCTACGTATAGAAATACTGACAAATTTATTAATAGTATATGTTTCAAATATTGATGCAGAGGTCCTCTACTGTATAAGAAATTAGGATATTCATTTCCAACATTGAAACCATGAGTGATACTTTGGAGTCTGCCTTGCCCAACCTTTGTTTTAACATCACAATCTCTCTTTCATCTTCTTTGAAGTGGTCTATAATAAATGCCTACAAATCTTAGGTATTTATCTTCCCTAATAGGCGAGTCTCATTAAAATGAACTACTAAGGGGTATCTATTGTCCTTACTTTTTATCGCTTTAATGTGTTTCTACTATGAGTATTTTTTAGCAATGTAATGGAAGAACCACCATATATTTGACCACATACACACATCCGATAGTATATACACAATACGTGATTTTACAAATAAGCAGTGAAATTTAGTATTCTTAAAGATAAGATCTCTAAAGCTGGTAGTTTTGTTATAAAAACTAAGCACAATTACCACATATATAGAAATCTTTTGGTTCACTAGGTATTAATTATGATTGTTCTTAGACATTTTAGTAACTCACAGCATCACCCATACCCAAGATATTCTTAAGAGTTTTTAATTTTCTGAGGTTATAGTAGGTTAATCTGAGATTGGGGCAGAAATATCTGGATCTAGTTTAGGGAGATGCCAATGTCTGTTTAAGATTTAAAAGGCGACATTACTTTCAGGATTGTAATTAGTTATTAATCATAATGTTTCATCTTATTTTTTCAGAGTTCTAGTGATTGTTTTATATAACATTTTCCTTGTAAGACCTCGCAATAGAAATAGTTTTGTCTAATGGTCTAGAATTATATCCGGTTTCTTCAAA
This sequence comes from Calotriton arnoldi, assembly GCA_963921515.1. NCBI lineage: Eukaryota > Metazoa > Chordata > Amphibia > Caudata > Salamandridae > Calotriton > Calotriton arnoldi. Next base: position 331,890 of record CAWUFW010005688.1, on the reverse strand, counting down.
TTTGTTTTTCATTTTTTATAATTTCTGTTAAAGTCCGATTCCCTACAACATAATCTCCTAGCTCTCCGGATTTCCCCAAAAGGTATATTTGATTTTTGTTTGTAAGGATGATTAGACCTAACATGAAAGGTACAGTCAGTAGAGGGCAGTTTTCTGCATAGCCTGCTGTTCTGTTTCCCTCCATGTATTAAGATTTCTACATCCATAAATATGATTTTATTACTTTAATCTGTAGTAAGACTAATTAGACATTTTGATTCAAAAGAATATGGAATTCTATCAAGTTTTCATAAGTGCCCTTCCAGATTACCATTATATCATCTATGAAGCAACAAGACATAGGTTTATATTCCTAAGAATATCCTGTTCAAAGGCACCAGTGAAGAGATTTGCATATGAAGGTATGCTATTTTAAACCCTTTGCATTGCTTGTATAACTGATCCTGAAATAGAAAAAATATTGTACATGTTAAAGTCGATCATTCCCAGAATCATATTAGTATGATTCAAATAGGTATCTGGTATTGTCTCTAGATATTTTCTGACCATCTGCAAACCTTGCTCCTGATCTATTATAGTATATAAATAACGAACATCCATGGTAACTAAAATATAATACCTACAGCACAAAATTTAGTAGACCCCACAAAATCAGATACGTTTTCAGTTAGTGAATGAATCCCTGATATAATATAGCAGCAGCAAGTAAGTGGTCTATTTTCATGAATTTGTAATGATCAGACTGTATTGAAGAATCTAGCCACTTTTTGCACCAGCTCTTTAATCTACAGAATGCAGGTGCTCCTATCACTTAGTTCGCTCGTTCACATAATCCTTAATTACAGTCATGCTACCACCTTTTATAGAGTTACAAATATAGATATTTCCACTTCTGAAGCCTCCAATGCTAACCTTTATACTCTATTCATATTTGAACACTTATCATTTATTTTCAAATCATCTAAATAAAGTTATGCATTCACAGAATTTCAATAACTCAATTAGATACAGTTGGTTAAAAGGTTGATTTTTTGGGGGGGGGGTTGAAATTACAAGCTGGAGCTTCATGAGTGTCAATATTTAAAAGTAGTGCTGTATCTTCAATGTCGCAATACTTATCTCAAAATTTGGAACGCACTCAAGTCAGAAATGGATTTATAACTAAAAACTTCAAGTGACCGATGTTCCAGTTGAACATATTTTTCTTGAATGCTTAAGTGTCCCGCTCAACTCTAAATACAATATTATCTGTATGCTTTACCATAGTAAGGAAATAGTGGTTAGTGTTAACATTTTCAAACATCCAGTTGTACTAGTGCTTTGAAGTTCCAGCCACACACTACACTCTTGAGGAAATTAATTTTTACAATTAACTGCATAGGTTGCACAAATTATTTTTATAAACCTATGTTGAATTCTTAAAACATAAAATTGATGTATAACATACAGTGTGTATATTGCATCACATAAAAGATGTATGCTACAAGCTTGTGCTCATTACAAATTGGAATAGCGGAAATCCAACGTGTCTTCAAGTGTTAGACATTAGGGGAAAAGTACTGAGTCCACCTGTCTGACGATGCACAATGGAAATAAAACAACATATATTTAAAGGTAACACAGAGGTTTTTTTCTGAGTGCCTGGTAAAATAAGTGAAGATGGGACTGGAAATCACTGCTGCAAAAGGTTTTTGGTTTTTCCCTGGAGCAGTGTTACGGCATCATTAAGTTCCTTAGATTGGAATGGGTATAATGTAGCAGTGCTTCATTTGTTTCTTGAATACAGAGGTGCAAAACTCAGAATGTTGTATTTTTTCCAGCTCACAATTTTCCCCAGGTTTTACCTAGTGAAAATACTGCCAAGTCTACAAAGTGTGGGCACACCTAGTTAAGTGTTTTTGGGTATAACCTTCTGTTTATATCAGAATCTAGATTAGGGTTTCCCTGTGAATGATGGTAGTACAATTAATCTTATTGTTATGGACAAAATTAAATACACTTATTTCATTAATTTAAAATAGAATAAGAGTTACGTAACCTTACTTTAAAATTAATTTCTAAAACATTTAAGGCTTTAAGCGGTGTACAAGAGGAAATGACAAAAATAAACATATGCCTCCTTAATGAAGTGGCAAACAAGGAGAAACCTAGAAAGACTTTGCAGTCGAGAAAATGGGAGGCAAATAAATTATATATATATCCCTTAAAAGCACCTCTTTTGGACCAAAACAAAAACTTGTATCCTCACTAATACTTTTCGGCAAGTTTGTCTTCCGAGTAGCATACATTCTGAATAAATGAACTGAAGGCACAGTCAACTAAAGGTTTTTGTTTATCTCCTTTCATTGACAAATATGCATACACTTGAATATTGTTGATTGTATTTTTGATTATTCTTTGTGTTTATTTCATGTACCGACCTCCTCGGTATTAGAGGTTGGCATGTATTTTCTTGTTTTTAAAAACTCACTTGCGTGTTTATGGATATCCTCTCTAAATTTAGAAATGCAGTGATTTTAAACAGGGCAGGTCTGTGTGTAGACAGGCATTGTGGTACATGAATTCTGCTGTGTTCTTTAGACATGCTCTTTTTTCTTCTATTTATTTATATTTTTAGGATTTAATAGAGTACATCGTACTCAGATGAGTGCACTTCTTGTGTCATTGAGAAATAATTGTATTCATTTGCTGTAACCATTTTTGTCTTTAAGGACTGCCCCTTCGACATAACTTTATTCAGCAGTATTGTCAATGGGCTATGTCAAGCATTGTCTTCGAAAATCTGACCAGATTCAATTTCATCTCTAACAATGGATCAGAGCCTATACTGTTGAAATATGATTTTTAGGTCTCGCATAGGAGGACCTTTAGCCGTCGCTCTGGTCATTTTCAAGCACACACTCGTGCTTGTGGCGGCATCCACCTTGCGGGAGCAAGCAGGGGCGCGCCACAAGCACGAGTGCAGTGCTTGAAAATGAGCAGACTACGCATGCAGCACTCCCGCAGCTCTCTCTCTCTCCTCTCGCTTTCTCTCTCTCTTTCTCTCTGTCTAAATCCTTCACTTGTCTTTGCATTCTTATCGAAGTCTTTCCTATTTGCTCACCCCCTAAAACTCCCTTCACCTCCCGCACCACTTCTCAATTTCTCACTCCTCTCACAACAGACACTGCTCTGCTCCAACTCAGCCACCACGTCACTCGCCACCATCTGTTCCCTACTCTACCTCCACCTTCCCACATCAACTCCCACCATCTACTCCTCTAATGCCCTCAGCCCACCTTATCCTTGTCACTCCATCACCTTCTCTACAGCTCCAAACGTACAAATTGTTGCCCCAGAATACCACCTAATTTCCTACACCCCTTCAAACCAATGAACGCACAACCTCAACAGTAATCGTAGACATGTAGGTTTTCAGTTAATTGGTAGGGAACTGAATAAATAACTCAGCTCTCACTTGAGAGGAAATAACTGCAGCCACTAGGACAGCATTTGAAAACTCCCAAGCCAGCTGTAAACTGGAACGCCCACAACCACCCAATGGCAGTAGATCAAACAAAACTACTTTCAGCTGAGAAGCTTAGGAAACCCACATGCTCCACAATAGGCACCCTGATTAACAAGAGAGAAACAAAGGTTCAGGGATACTACAGAACAGAGGCGTAGGGCAAGGAAGACTACCACAACAGTGCTTCGCTGAGCAAGTCACAATTACAACAAGCATTGGCATAGCCAATAGGTCTCGCCTTTGGGACCTTTTAAGTGTTTAGCCATGCAACAGTTAATGTTGTTGCAGTAAGGATATTGTGCTGCATAACTAAATACTTATAAGGTCCCAAAGGCGAGACCTATTGGCTATGCCAATGATTGTTTCCTTTGTACTTTCTATAATACAATGACCACATATTCCTGCAGCATTGTGTGCTTTTAAGGTGTATATGAGTATGATAATGTCAGTCACATTACAGACTCACTTTTGCAACCCGGGACAACAATATGTGCATTACATTTTTGCATACCAAATAATCCAGATTCTGCTGAGGTGCACAAAGGACTGTCCCAGCAACAAGACATTCAAAGTTTGTTTCTCGTTCTGACAAAATTCATATAACTAACCATATTCATATAACTGCATGAAGCCTAATGCTGTAATCTTTTGGGGAGGTGACTTACTCACTTTATAACACTCCCGCAATCTCTTTTCTGTGCCATGTTTGTAACTTTCAGTTTAATGTAAAGTTGACACACATTGCCTTGCTTTGCTAGAGATTTTCTACCAAGGTTTAATTAGTCCACTGAATGAAGCTCAGCTTTTCTTGACTAAGTTACATGGCAAATACAGTTGGGCTTTGTGCAAAATTTAAACAAACGTGGGGTTGCGTAATAAAAGAACAGTTGGCATAGAATACTCGAGCTAGTTTGTAACACACATTCCTTATGGTTCTTGCATATTGCACGTTGTTGAACATGTTTTTTGCTCTTTCGCAGGCTTATGATCAGCATTTGAACATGATTTTGGGAGATGTTGAGGAGACCGTAACCACAATAGAGATCGATGAAGAAACCTATGAAGAGATATATAAGGTAAGATCTTTATTATTTTATGTTTGTATTTGTCAAAGGAAAGTCTTGTTAAAACTCTTCATATATCTTTTTTCATAAACACATTGAATACTTGTTAAAAACAGATTATCAGTATTTAAGTGTTTCACCTTCTTAAGGAATGTTTATGAAAGTCGTCCAGTGTTGTACATTTAGAACTACAAACTGGAGACATTCTTGGTCTATGTTGAATTTCAGTTGTTCAGTTGTTTTTGTCACAAACTTTCAGTAAACCTGTTCATGTGAGACAGACGATAAACTATTCAGTGTGCCAATGGACGTCCACTTTTGACAGATGTGGAGAAGAGAGAGATCAACATATAGATGTCTTTAGTCATTGAAATCTTTTTTAAAAACTTGACACGAGTTTGGGCTAAGCATATGTCCATTAAATAATGAAATGTGATTTGGGTTATTTGATGTTACTCTTGTATATTAGAGTGAATGCCTGTTTATTATTTATAGGATTTTTAAAAAACTGATGTAAGGTTTAAATTATAGTATTTAAAACTGAAAATAAGCTACATTTAATGATACTTAAAGGTAAAGATGCTTAATGTGACATGTATTCCCTTTACTCTGTGAAAGTTTCTTCCTTTTTGCATTTCGTCACCTCTTTCTCTATCCCATCCACGTCTTGCAAACACCCCAACCATAGCTATAACAAATCTTTTAATTAGCAGTGCGCCTCCCTTTGAAACAATTCCTCTTAATTTATAATTTAGTATGCATGAGCATATTACATATGACTCATTGCAGAGTGCACATTTTAGACACCCCTAAAGAATGCTGTGTTTCTAAAACATTTGGTTCCCTGAATGTCAATGGAATTTTTCTAAGTTTTCCCTTTGTTTTCTTTCAGTCTACAAAGCGCAACATACCCATGTTATTTGTACGAGGTGATGGTGTTGTACTCGTTGCTCCACCTCTGAGGGTCGGCTGATGCTTCAATGTATTGTCTTCTCTTAATGTTCCAGTTTACACTTATGTTCAAGTATACTGTTTTTATTTTTACAATTCTTCATGACTCCAAAGTGGTTGGTTGTTTTTTTTTTAATTTGGGATTTGTTCAAATGTCCTTGCATGGTAGTATGGAGAATATAGAAACCAAATAGGAGCGCATTTATTTTATTCCCATGGATAGTTCTGTAAGGCCTGTCTTGTTTTAATTTAAACAAGCCAGCCCTTGCTAAATGTAAATAAAACTATTGGCTTTCACTTCTTTTCCCGTCTCTTTATTTGTTCCTCTTTGTTTACATTAAATCACAACGTATGTTCAAATTAAAAATTCTGAAATTTCCTGGCTCCTAAGAAATGTTTTTATGCAAGAGTTTGTAAAATCACGTCTGTTCATCTAATGGATTTCTATGGTGTATTTTAGTACAGCAAATCTCAATCTGGGGTCCATGAACCACTAATTTTCCGCAGCACCTGCTCAGGGGGGTCCGCAACTATTTAGGCGAGTGATACTCAAAGTGCGGCCTGGGGGCTGCTTGCGGCCCTCTTGACCTTTACATGCGGCCCCCCGTTGAACAGCAGCAAGAGCTGCTGTTCAGTTACTGAGCATTAATATTTAGGAAAAAATGTTAAATGTGCAAGCATTTATTAACCTGCAAATAAATGCTTGCCTGTTTATTTAACATGTTTTTAGACCTCCTTACACAATCCCTTACCCAACCAGACCCCCCTATTGCCACCCTGCTGGCATCAGTGCGGCCCTCGGTCACACTACAGACCGTACTTTGTGGCCCCATGGCCAATGTTTGTGGGTACCCATGGTTTAGACACATAGTATTAGTAGATTAATTGTGTGTGTGTGTGTATGTGTATATATATATATATATATATATATATATATATAGAATATTATATATATGTGTATATCTCAATAGGTAAAATTGAAAATTATCAGATGCTCTAACTGAAAGAATTTAAAATTGGAGGACAAAAAGTAAGGTGTTATCATACCTTGATTTTAGGGAGCAGCTCAAGTGCTGCAAACAAAAATAGTCGTTTGGTGACTTCAATGGAGGCACAGGTATGCACCGATTTAAATGAAATAAAATGCACACAAAAAAAAATTGTCTACTGGAAGAAACAAAATGCAGTGCTATACTAGAGTCTAGCAAATCACTTGGTCTTTTAGAACTAGAGCTTTTACAATTTCGATTTTTGTATATCTGTTTGTGAGTTTAATAAATTATTTAAAAATGTGCTGCTTCTCTGCCCATGTGTCGAGTCAAGCCCAGCAGGAAAAGATGAAGAATCTATCTTTCATCATGGTCCCGCATGCAAGGTGTACCCCACTATTCCATCCTTGCGTCCATGCTCTTTTATCTTTCTTTTGAACCTATTTGACATTGCAGATTTGGTGTCTCATACTTCGTTTAGACAGACTAAACACTGCTGCACTAGACAAGCTCCTCAATAGCTGACAAATCCACTTTTCAGTAACACAACACCACCTGAAACTGAACAGACTCCTGCCTCATCAGTCTAGCACAGAAACTGGACGTCTCTTGATATATCGTGGCACTTACGGACACTTTAAAGATGCTGAGCAATATGAAGAACAACATGCGACACAATCTTTCTCAGGTTGCACTTAGAGAATCTGGCAAAAACATACTTCCCTCCATCTGCCTCCCTCCTAGATTTCACGTTGGCCACTTTCTAGATCCACATCATCAAAAAAGATTTGACATTCCTCCCCACTTCTCGACTATGTTCTCTTAATTTCATTACCCTCCTGCAGTTTTGACAAGAGGGTTGTCTGCTGGGTTCCACTGTTCCTCTTTCTGTCTTATGTTTATTATTGAATAAATATTACCTGACATGAAGAGGGCGGCAGTGTCTTGTTCATTTTGTACCAGTCGACTGTTTTGGCACAGTGTTCCTTGAGACTCTGCTCAGATCATCCATGTGTTGAGTTCTTCCAGTTCTTTCTGAATGACCGAAGCCACCGATTTTCTTGCCTCCTTTCTTGTGTTTCTTATCCATTGATATGAATACTTTTGACCCTTAGTCTTTTCACGTTTTGTTTGATGACCCTCATGAGAATTGTTTATTCTTCCTCTGCCCAGTAACATTCCTGGCAGGGCGGTTGGGGTACAGGGGTTTTAAGAGGGGTGCAATTCACAGAAGTAAATATAGATGAAGGCGTACTCGTAGAAATTGATGATTTGTGAGTATGCCTGGGGATTTTTATGAATCGCGCTTAATTTTTTTTTTTTTAAAGTTACGTTGTTGGCATGATCCACTTTGTCATACAGGTGTCCCATGTTCAAAAAAGTGAGCCACACTCGGGTCATGTAAATGTCCGAATTTTTCAGCTTTTGCATGTTCATTTGAATTTCATTTGCCCGGTAATGTTGTCTTGACTGTTCTGCCAGCTGGATTGCGGGGCTTAAGCTTTCTGGCACCTACAAAAATGTGCTTTCTAGTATTCATGTGTGATCCTCAGTCTAGAAAGGGAGAAAAGTTGCATCCTAGCGCACACGTCTGGATCAAATTTTGAACTCTGTCTCAGTTTAGATGAAATTCTGTGAGAATTCATAAATTCTCTCCTTTATTTTTTCTCAGTTGTATCTATTCACGATCTCCTCTGGTTTCTACATGCACCATTGATGCTAGTTCCTTGCTATATTCCAGTTCATTCATCCAGTTGCATTTTGAAAGTTTTGCAGTCATAATCGGTGCTGGCCTATAAGTAGGGCTCCTCATTTTTTTGAGATTTCCGTCTGTATTTGTCTAATTTCTTTTTTTTTTTTTTTGCTCATTTTATCTGTATTTATCCACATTTAGTTTGTGCTTTGTGTTAAAAAAAAAATGCAATGGGTATATTTCCACGTACATTTAACCGAGATAGGTTTACTCGTGTTTGAACGTCCAGTGTGTTTTAGCCAATTACAGTACAATAGTCATCTGAAATCAGTTGCATTGTAGAACACCTTAAACAGGGGTACTGCTGCAGTTATTTAAACTTTTTTAGGAAATCTTTTTCCTGTTTAGCGTCCCACCTGTCACTCTGCACAGCTATTGACCTATCATGCGTGATTGACATTAATGAGAATCGCCCAAAAGAAAACCTATTTCTGTATTTTTCATGTTGAAGAATAAAAAGATAGGACAACAGCTTGTGTTTTTTGGCTGTAGGCACCTGTAAAATCAGTAAAAACTGAAAACTGGGAGGCTTATGTACAAGTTAAGAGCCTCCCAGAAAACGTCGAAATACTAGTTCCATGTTTTATTGAGTAAATGAGTGCAAACAACTCTACGGCTATTTGGGGGAACTATGCTCTGAAGCATCCCCTTCAGATCATGTTCACAGGCCAGTGAATAGAGTAGCAAACTGGGCCCTAACACAGGTTTCCAGTTCTCCCATCTGCTTTGAGTAGAAAACAGTTTATCTCCTTTTATTTTTATGGGTCTGTTTTCAGCATACACCTGGGTATGTAAGCCATGACTAATCTTTTAAACTATGTCCACGTGTTAGTTATTGTTATTTTGCAATTGAATAGTGCCTAGTCTGCAATTCGTGTGGCCTAAGACCCCTCAGTAGTGCAGGGTATGACGTTCTAACATTTCTGTATGACCTGAGTCTGAGTTTGTGGAGGTGTGTAGTAAGTAGGGCGAGTAACTAACTTTACTGTGACTTCAACAAGATAAAATCTAGATCTGCATCGACTCCCTTGACTATAATTTAGTCCAGTAGACTGTCAATTGTTGGGTCTAGATGAATGAAACAGAGGTCTCTGCCAGCCTTCATTGCCATTTTGCATGCCAGGCAGCATGAAGGTACACAGTGAACCATTGCAAAGAAACTCTTCCAGATCCATGCTTGATCTGTCGGTAGAAGCCCTTGCCAAATTCATAGTCTTTAAGGGCTAGATGTCCAAAGGGTTTTTGTGTTTGCAAAAGGTTCAGTTCTCAGAATTGGGCAGTTTGAGACAGCAAAAAGGCTTCTAGTTATGTATGAAACACAAATTGCAATTTGGTAACACCTTAACGAATTGCAATTTGAGTTTGTGACTGCATACCGAATCTGTATTTGGAGTTCATGTGTAGGGTGTCTCTTCCAAATACTGATTCGGAATGGGATGTATTAATGTTTTGCAACCGAAATCCAGTCGCAAAACATTAATATTTTGCTAACTACACAAATGTTGTGGTAGCCCATTTGCAAAAAGGAAGGAGTCCCTGAGTCACTTAAACTTTTCTTTTTTTTTTTTTTTTGTTAAACGCATCCTGTTTTTCTTTAAGGAAATTGGGTTGCATTAAAACAAATGCTATATTTAAAAGCAATTACACACATGGTGGTCTGCGAACCTCCGCAGAACACCATCCCTTTGATGGCTGCACATCATAGTGGTCGCAATTTGCGACCTACCTCATTATTATTCATGAGGTAGGTTGAATTGCGACCCACTACGAATCAGGTTTTTGAGAACCGACCTGTTGGTACATAAGTTGGTTCACAAAAACCAGAATGGCTTCAGTAAAAGTCGGTGCGCAACGTGCAACCAATTTTATCGAATCCGTCCTTGGTGCGTCTGGCCCTCAGTTACTTCAGAAAAGTCCTTGGCAACAACTTTCTTTCTGCTATCAAGCAGCGAGATCACATTGTTGGGTTATCAGTTGAGTTGGTACTGTGATGAGACTGCGACAGGTCTCAAGTAATTGATTGCTTTATATTATTCAATGACTTAGAATTCTTTGAATATTTAAACTCCATTGTTCCATTTGAGTTACTATCCATAGAATGCTTACCTTTTTGACTGTTACATGCTTGTACTACACAACTTTTTGCAGACGTTACTTCTCTAAAATGGGCTGCGATCATTAGAACAGAACAAAACCCTTTTTCTGTGCTCTGGTCACTTCGGTCGTATTGTAAATCTTGAAAATAGGTTTCTTTATTTTTTTATATAAAAAAACTTTTAAACCATATGTATGCATCAATTACTTACCAGTAATTGCATTACTCTGAGTCCTACTCTCTCGCTTCCATTAATTGAGGCATCCCTGCCTCACCAGACACCCATACCACGTGACTCAAACATGTGGAGTATATAACGCCCCCGCCTCCCTCCCCCTCCAACCTCCTGTAATACCACATAATCCGAAACCATACCAAAAAGGTTGGCCTGGACTACCAGGGAGGGAGGGACGTAAGGAATGTAAGCGAGGGAGTAGGACTCAGAGTAGTGCAATTACGGTAAGTAATTGATGCATTACCTCATCGTCCCTCCCTCGCTTCCCTTCCTTACTTAATTTAAATGTACAAAGCCAAACAGGACAACCAAATCAGGTATGCACAAAAACAGGTTTGTGAACAAACAGTCAACAAGGAAGCACCGCTATTCAGGAACCATAGCGGAAAGAACCTTGGAACCAAAAACTTCAGCACGGTCAACCTCCTGGCCAATCCTGTAATGAGAGGCAAAGGTCAATGGTGAAGCCCAGGTGGCAGCACGGCAAATCTCGGAAATGGACGCCCCCTGGATCTCCGCACAAGACGCCGCCATGGACCGAGTGGAACGACCCTGAACCCTCAAGGGAGAAAGGTGCCCAGCCGCCTTGTAAGCCAGGGAAATCAGAGACCGAACCCAACGACTCAAAGAAGTGGAAGGACGCAAACCCCGATTCACAGACCCAAAATTCACAAAAAGGTAATCAGAAAGATGAAAAGATCTGGAGAGCCCTCCTGACATCCAACGAGTGCAGCCGCACCTCCGATTCCGAGTAAGGGGAATCAAAAAAGGAAGGAAGGATCAATTCCTGATCACGATGGAACTGAGAATCCACCTTAGGATGAAAGGAAAGAACCGGCCTAAAAATGATCCTGTCCTCAAAGACCCTACAAAAAGGATGTTTGGAAGACAAAGCACCCAGTTCACTCAGGCGGCGAGCAGAGGAAATAGCCACCAAAAAGAAGGTCTTAAAGGACAAGAGACGCAGGTCCACAGAGACCAGAGGCTCAAAGGGAGGCGACATCAAAGCCTCCAACACCAGAGACAGATCCCAAGAAGGAAAGTGCTGCCGAGGGGCAGGGAGAACAATACTCAACCCCTTGAAAAGGCGCCCAATCAACCCATCAGGATCCAAGAGATTGTCCCAAGAGCTCCGGAAAGCCTTAATTGTAGCCCACTGCAGACGAAGGGAGGAAACTTTCAAACCCAACGCAGCCCCATCCTGGAGAAGCAACATCACCTCAAACAAAGAAGAGGAAGCAGGGTCCAAACCCTTATCACGACACCATCTACTGAAAGAACGCCAGTGCCTCAGGTAAGACTTGTTGGGAGAAGAGCGCCTAGCCGCCTGCAGAGTCGAGGTCAAACCAGCCGGAACCCCCTTAGGCAGTAGACCTAAGCGTTCAACCTCCAGGCCGCCAAGCGCATCCGGGACAGAACATCCTGCTGCAACACAGAGAACATCAAAGGGGACGGAGTCAGAGGCAGCAACCACTCCACCTCCGACCGCATCTCCACCAAGAGAGGAAACCAGGAGGCACGAGGCCAAGCCGGAGCCACCAGAATCACAGGTGCCCGCAAGGACCGGACCCGCAGAAGGAACCGGAGAAGAAGGGGAAAGGGAGGAAAGGTATACAGAAGACCGCGAGGCCAAGGGCAGGAGAGAGCGTCCACCGCCCAGGCCGAACCCTCCCAACTGCGGGAGCAAAACCTGGCCACCTTGGCATTGCCCACACTGGCAAAGAGGTCCACCACCGGAACACCCCAGCGCACTGTCAGGACCACAAACAACTCCTGACGGAGGCAGAAATCCACTGAAGATGGGATGGCCATGCTGAGAGCATCAGCCAGGGAATTGGACACCCCCTGAATATGAATCGCCGATAGCGCCAATAGATGGGACTCCGCCCAACTGAGCAACTGCACCGCCGCCAGAGACGAGTACCTGGTCCACCCCTGCCTGTTCACATAAGTCATGGCTGTGACGTTGTCCGTCCTGATTAGAACAACCGAACCCCGCAAAAACCGGGAGAAGGCCCTCCGAGCCAAACGGACAGCCTCCAACTCACTCCAATTTGAAGACCTCCCGCTCTGCGAGGGGGACCAGAAGCCCCAGGTCCGATGATCCCCCAACCAGGCTCCCCACCCCAAGAGGCTGGCATCCGTGGTGACCACCAAAGGCGCCGGAGGGGAGAGAGAGAGAGAGTGAGTGCTGGGGATCCTGCCCCTGCTGCTCTGTGTGGCTTTTCAGTGGCTTGAAGGATGCACTGATGTGCCCCCTGACAGCCACAATTTAGCAGATATACTGTGATGCTTGCCGCATATGCAGTATGTCTGCTAAATAAAATAGATTATGCTATTGTGTGTGGATCGTAGTTGAACTATGCCCCTCACGGGGGGTGTGGTCTGCCGAGCTGCGGAATGGCCGCTCTGTGAGTGAGCTCCGCCGGCCGAGAAACAATCCTTCATTTATCCTCACAAACGGAGAGCTAAAGTCTTACTAAAATCCACCAGCTGACAGCAGATTGACTCAGGGCTCGAGCGGTGTGACCTGCAGCTGTGTGCCCGGCTCCGGTGCTGAGGTGTGAGATTCACGGAGTGGACGCCGGCTGCAGAGGTGGGCCCAGACGCTGCGCGGGCGGGCAGCACTCAAAAATATAGCCTGCAGCGGCTGGTGCGGTGAGGGCCGCAGCGGCGGAGGGGTACCCCACTGGGCTTGGCCGCCTGAATGCTGAACCGGACAGCGGTGCAGTGCGGTCCCGCTGATTTCCTCACGGCGCACACCCTGCTTTCATGAGGTGAGACACGGCGCGACGAAGGCAGAGAAGAGCCTCGTATACTGGGGCCGCCATTTTGCAGCTGCGCCGGTTGGAAGTTTGCCTCAACTATCTCTGGCGAGGAGCGTTGGCCCGGTGGTCGCTCTCCCTGGACCCCCGGACACACAATTCCCTCACAGGGTATTCAGACCCTGTTAAGTGTATTCCCTATTACCCCGACCGGAGGCGCACTGAGTTAACCCCCGCGGAGCCGCCATTTTGCATGAAGGGCATACTCGGCGGAGCGCTGGAGCGTGAGGTCAGCAGCAAAAGGCAAATTGGGGTGGACATCTTAGGCGACACGACAGGCTGTTCGCTTTGACTTCAACTGTGGCACTGGTTGAGTTAGCAGGGTGGTGGCGACCCCCACAGCTGTGACTACTGGGTGGTCCTCCTTGCGTCCCTGTGGGCTGGGACTGAACATCCATCCACGTGAGGTTGATCGAGTCTGCCCGAAACGTAAGGGAGAGAGGTTGGTGTGAGCCCAGCGCCTAGACGGCTGTTGTGACTGCGCGGCCGCGGCAGGTGCTCGCTATGGGGAAACAGGACGCCAAACAACCGAAGTTAACCTTTGACCAGCGGAGAACGACCCGACTCACGGAAACTGACCCTGAAGCTGGAGCGGAGAGAGCCGTGGAGCAACAAGCAGAAGATCGAGGGGAAGACCTCCGGACACTCATGCTGGAAATGCGGTCAAGTTTACGTAATATTGATACCAAACTTGACACGCTCCCCACACAGCTGGAATCCGTCAAATCTCAGGTGGCAACTCACGAACACAGGCTTGACGTGCTGGAGAATAAACAAACTGACTTCCATGAATTTCAAGTGGAAACCAAGGAACAACTCCTACAGATGGACAGAGTATTGGGTCTAATTCGCGCTAAGAATGAAGATTTGGAAGCGAGGTCGCGCCGCAACAATCTACGCATCACGGGCATACCGGAGACCACGGCCATTGTTAAAATGGAGACCTACGTAGCCGACCTACTCCGCGAACTGTTTGATACTCGCCTCTCCCCTGTTTTTGTGGTAGAAAGAGCTCATCGCACTTTGGGACCCAAGCCGCCAGTCGGAGCTCCACCTAGGCCCATCCTGGCTCGAATCCTTAATTACCAGGACCGTGATTCGATTTTGCACCGAGCGCGCGAAATGGGGAAAATTGAACACAAGGGCAATCAGATTTCCTTTTACCCGGATTTTACACCTGCGGTGCAATCGGCGAGACGTGAGTTCCTGCCTGCGAAGCGGATCCTCCTGCAGGCCCAAGTCCCTTACTCCTTATTGTATCCCGCCAAACTCAAGGTGACACATGATGGCTCTCCCCACTATTTTACCGATGCCAAGTCTGCCCTCAAATTCGCAAAACACATTGGTGGCAAGAGGTCGAAAAATGATACCAGAACGACGGACTTGGCAGAAACTCAGCTAAGTGACAATGACTAACAGTTCCCTAGTCAAGCCATGTTCTATGTTCACTGTGTCCAATACTGTTTTCGCTACTGGGAGCCCTGTCTGGCCTTCCGGGCTGGGCTGGCCCAAATCTGATCTACCATGTGCTCCTGTGGGTTGCCTGGTCCTTGTACAGTTGGTTTCCTCCGGGTGGGGGCCCTGTTGCTGAGTAGGCCTGCTTGGGGGACAGCGGAGGTTTGTGGGGGTCTATACATCGTATCGCACACAGGTTTGGCGCAACAATTGGCGCAAAGGTGTGAGACGGGATGGGCCCGACTGTTATGTGAATGGTTCAGGTTTATTTTTTCTTACTGTTTGCTCTTTTTACAGACTTTGCTCTCTGCAGTATCTTGGCCACCCTGTCATGGCAGGGAAGTATGCCGGTGTTCCCGCATCCCTATGGGAGGATTCCCGGGTGCCTATTGTTTCTATTTTTGTTCACGGGGGGTTTTCTACAACCTGATTGGGGGGTTGGAGTGGGTGGAGGGTTGGGGGATGGGAATGTTGTTGTGTTCTTTGCCAGTATAAGTATTCGCTGCTTGTTGGACCGCACTGATAGATCTAAGCATAAGAGGAGCTGCTCTTGCCCCGTGAACTACGTACACTTTCCTCAGTTCATCACCACGCTGCCAGTATAAATTTTCTCACATGGAACATTAGGGGACTGAACGATGGTAGGAAGGCCAGGTTTGTCCATACATATCTCATGAGGCACAACATAGACATATGTCTCTTGCAGGAAACCCACCTTAATGTCGAGCCCTCCCCCAAGTTGAAGCACAATAGGTGGAGTCACGTGTATTCTTCCATCTACTCCAACTACTCGCGCGGTGTAGCGGTGTTGGTTAAGCGAGGCTTGGATTGGAGGGAGGGGGAGCTTCACAGGGCTCCTGAAGGCCGATACATTATTTTGTTGGGCACACTGTGTGGGGCCCCAGTTGGGATAATAGTGATATATGGTCCTAACGTAGACTCACCTGATTTTTTCGAGACATCTGGGCCCGGATCCGGGCGACTGGCTGCAGCACCATCATCTGGGAGGAGATTTTAATGCCATACTAGATGATGATTTAGACAGAAGGGGGGCGGCCCGGGCCCTTCATCCCTCAGCAAGCAATGCCCTGAATGCCATCATCTCAGATGGGGACTTAGTAGATATATGGCGCTGTAGACACCCTGAGAGTAAGGAAGGTACCTGCATTTCAGAACACCAATGGAGCCTGGTCCCGCTTGGATTTCTGGCTGGTCTCACGAGATGTGGCCACCTGGACTACCGAGGTGTCACATCTACCTAGAACCCTGTCAGATCATGCCCCTGTCTCTTGAAACTGGCACTTCCTAAGACCCCTCCACGTATGTACTCCTGGCGGCTCCCCCCACATGCCCTTTTAGATGAGGCCTTTAAAGAAGAAATAAGGACAGATATCATAGACTATTTCACCCTAAATTCCGGATCGGTGGACACAGAGGCCTCACTCAGGGAGGCATTTAAAGTGGTCATACGAGGTCAGTGCATTGCCCGCCAAGCAGGGGTGTTAAAAGCCATTCGGGGCACACTTGCCTCTCTCGAGTCTCAGATCAGGGGACTGGAAACACAATTCTATTCCTCCAATGACCACAACACTCGGGCACACTTGATGACCAAACTGCTTGATTACGATGAGAAAGCGCAACGCGAGGTTAAATTTCTTGGGAAATATGCTGAGGCAAGGAGATATGGAGAGGGCGATAGGCCGGGAAGGACGTTGGCCAGTATGATCCGACCCCCGCGTTCCACTACTTTCGTTCCCGAGCTAAATGGCACACAGGGAACTGTCATTAGAGGTCAGGCGGGTATCCTAGATGAATTTTCCTCATTTTATTCTAAACTCTACACTGCCACCCGGGGGACGAGCCCAGAGGGGATGCAGTCTTTTCTAGACTCTTGAGTTAATTTGGTTTAGTCAACGGCACAGGGACTACATGGACTTCCCGTTCAGTGTAGACGATGTCTCTCAAGTCATCAAGGGTCTACCTCTGGGCAAGGCCCCCGGGTCGGATGGACTAACTACTGCCTTCTATAAAGCTTACGTGGAGGAGCTGGCGCCACGACTGTTCGCAGTGTACGAGGAAGCCCTAACTACTGGTATATTGCCACCAACCATGCGGGAGGCAATCATAATCACTCTGCTGAAACCCGGTAAACTTGAGATTGAGCTAGATTCCTATCGGCCATTGTCTCTTATAAATGTAGATGTTAAAATTCTGGCCAAATTGATAGCTAATAGACTGCAGCCTCTACTTCCCCTTATTGCCCGCCCTGACCAGTCGGGCTTCATCCCCGGGCGCTCTACCTCCCACAACCTCAGGACTGTGTTTTCGGTGCTACATTATCTTCACCCTGATGTCCAGGCCGCTGCGGTCTTCCTTGACGCTACCAAAGCGTTCGATACGCTCGAATGGCCATATCTATTCGCGATTTTAGGCCGCATGGGATTTAGCCCACTTTTTATTAATTTCATCCGATTGTTATACACTAAGCCCACAGCTCGGATCAGAGTGAATGGCCTACTGTCGGAACCTTTCCCTATTTCACGTGGCACAAGGCAAGGATGTCCCCTGTCCCCCCTGCTCTTCGCGATTGCGATGGAACCCCTTGCGGCGCGTGTCAGGCAACATCACACTGCCAGAGGGATCGGTTTTAGCACCAGAAGCCTCCTCATTTTGTTATATGCTGATGATGTAACTTTGTATATCACGGACCCCGTGACACATCTGGACCCCATTTTGCGAGAATTCATCAGATTCGGAGGGCTGGCTGGCGTCTCTATTAATTGGGCTAAATCTGTCGTGTTTCCCTTGACGGATAACACGGTCCCGGTGGTGTCTGAATTTCCTTTACGATGGGAGGCCGAGGCCGTTAAATATTTGGGCATCTGGATCAGCCGGAGTCTGCAGGAGGTGTGGAACTTAAATTACGGACGCGCCATCACCTGGCTAGAAGAGAAGGTCGCCTTATGGGCTAAACTCCCACTATCCCTGGCAGGTAAAATTGCCCTAGCCAAAATGATCATACTACCGAAATTTCTTTATTTATTTGCTAACATCCCGATTCCCCTTACTCACGCCTTTTTCAAGTCCTTGAGGACACTGCTGACTTCTTTGGTATGGGCGGGCGGGCGGGCAGGCTAGAATATCATGGGATTTGCTGACACTCCCGCTGAGACCGGGTGGGATGGGTGCTCCAGATATGCACTTATATGCCTGCTGCGCTCAGGCTCAGTTTCTTCACTACTGGGTACATCCCACACTCTTCCAGCCTCATGTAGCAGTGGAAACTGATGCGGTGGCGCCTGTTCCTCTTCAGGTGGCACTGTACCAGCCGTATCGCAGACCCCGAGACGGCATAGACACTGCAGAGACCTTACGTTGGGCGTGGAATGAGCTGCGGAAGCGGACGGGTGCCCCTGTACTATATGCCCCCTCTATACCAATAGCCTATAACCCTATGTTCTCAAACATGAAGGACGGTATTAGTGCAACACTGACACAAAAATTGAATCTCCGCACTCTTGCAGATCTTTATCCAAAGAACACATTCAGATCCCCCCCGGTGGCAGATGAGGGTCAAAAGGTGCCCTTTGCTGACGTCTTTCTGTATTATAAGCTACGCGCTGCTTGTCGCTCCTTGCATGACGGCTTCCCGGCGTCCCCATTACCGCTGTCCGCATTAGAGAATCTGCTGAGTTCACCCTCCCCCTGCAAACTTGTCACACGTATCTACACACACATGCAAAACACGGCTCCACTGGTGACACCCAGAGCATTACAGGGGTGGAACGACGAACTCCCTGTTCCGCTGACTGAGGATCAGTGGGTGTATTGTTGCTGCCAACTCACTGAGCTGTCCCCCAATTACAGGCTTCGCCTGATACATTTCAAATTCCTCCATAGATTTTATAGGACACCTATCAGTCTGCACCGCATGGGGCTGAGGGAAGATGAGAGTTGCTGGCGCTGTGGGTTCACTCCCGCATCTTTCTTACATATGGCGTGGGATTGTCCGAGGCTAGCGGCATTCTGGTCCATGATCTTCATGCTGATTAATCAGATAGTTGGCACACCTGCATCGCCCACCCCCGTGCTGGGATTATTGAGCTATGTCAAGGACACGCCAGTGGGGGTACGCAAGCTGCATGCACTACTTCTCCAGTTCGCCAAACGCCGGGTTGCCGTGCATTGGGGGAGGAGGAGGGTGCCTTCCATTAAGGAGTGGATCAGGGATGTCACGTATGGTCATTCCCAATTGACCACATTCTGGGAATTAATGCCCGCTACTTCAAGACCCAGGGACATTTGGGAACCATTCATCGTTTGGGCCCGGGAGAGACGGGGCAGTCGAGGATGCTCCGGGCGAGCCGGGGTCACCGGATTGACCATTGCGAAATGTTATTGCTGCCTCTAATTACAATTAGCTGGTCTGGGACTCCGGTGGGCTGAGCTGTATCCATAGATTTGTGGGCACGTCCCCCATGTGATTATTTCTTATTTGGTGCCGGACTGAGGTCTTACACATCTCCGGTCAGTATTAGGGTAGGGGCGCATAATATATAACATTTGCAATGGAACTGAATGTGCAGATTTTACTCCTGAAAATGTATCGCTTATATACTGGCTTGTTGTTTTGTATGTGTTATTGTACATTTTCCTTGAAAATGCTGATAAAAAGAATTTAAAAAAAAAAAACTATGCCCCTCACACATATGCAACTAAGACATTCAGCTACAGAGTGTTGTTTTTTAAAATCATTATGTAGCTGGATCATGCCTCTGCCCCCTCAGGCCCCTCCTTCTTCTATCACCAGGAGTCTGGAGACGAGTCCGAGATGGCTGACCTGTGCACTGGCAGGGTTCATAAAAACACAATACTCATATTTTCATAAAGACTGCTAAATTGAAAAATGCACATGGGCTTCGCAGGAGGGTGAGCCCTGAAACCCCTGATCAGAAGCCGCTGATGCCATCCTCCTTTTCTAGAGATCCCTACCTTGCTGATGGGATCTTTGTGCTGTGTAAGGAGCCATGGCTGCCCCCTACACAGCACTGCAGGTTTGCTGAGCAGGCGTCATGTTTAAAAGACTCACAAAGACGGATTATGTTTTCCCTGAACAAAAAGTAAATGGCCCATCGGGCTGGAACTTTTCTCCCTATTTATGGAACCATTCTGTATTTCCTTGGCCTGCAATATTTGGCAAACACTTGGTTGGGAAATTAATGATGGTCGTACTACCCTCAAGATGGCAGAACTATAGTCATTGTGAGCTGGATTCACCTTGGCAGAGGGGTCGTCTGGACAGAGGCTTACGCTGGTGGAGCCAGTGAAGGCTCCTCCAAGTGAGAACCTGGTGCTTTTCCACCTCTAAATAGAAGTAAACTGAGTTTAGTGCGCCAGAAGCCAGTAGCGGCGGGTAACTTGAGCGAGTGGGGCGGGCGAGCTATACAAGCAAACCGCACACTCACCCTCACCCATGCATTCACACGCGTACACACATTCACCCACCATTCACAAGCAAATACGCATCCACACACCCACACCCATTCACAGAATGCACTCATAAATGCACATACGTTCACACACACATGCACCAAACATTGAAAAAATAACACTTTCCAGGCTGCAGCAGTGATCTTGGGTTGCAGGAGGTAAGCCTCTGTGGTTCCTTACAATTGGGCCTGCTCCTCCTCTCATCTACAGCAAATGAGAGGAGGCAGCATGATGACTGAGATGGGGTCAGTGAGACTGCTGACCCCACTCCACACTGTGAAGAGTCTCACTCATAGACATTTGACTTTGGGCACTTCAGGCTTAAAACTGAAGTGTCTAGGTCCGAGGCTATCAGTGACGCTCCCCCTCATCCTAACAGGGAGGACCACCAAGCACTTTGCAGGGCTGAGGAGGTCATGCGCATAGAGCTGTGACATCTTCAGCCTTGCAAAGTTCAGCTCAGGCAGCCAGGCGCCTGCACGTTTAGCAGATGTACAGTGCCTGGCTGCCTGACCTGAACATGAAAAATGCCCCTTCACATTTGGGAAAAGAGGGGGGGGGGGGAATAAGGCCCCTCCACCATTGAGGACGGGACACATCTGTCAGAAGCACCACTGCTTATGGCAGTGCTCCTGCTCCACCAACTCTAAAGGAGGTCCGGGGTCCTTTAGTAGACATGTGGTTCCTCAGTGCTAGTAGAGTTTAGAGAACATTCTATCCTACAAACTAATTGAGAAAAAGGGGCAATCGGTGTGTACATATAAAATATCTACACATCTGAATTCTACCCTTTTACATTCGAATACCCGTGGATCAAGATTGATCCAAATGGACCATGACTGATCTACAAGCCCATCCGAATACACTTAAAGGTGCAAAGGAAGTACATGTATATCTTCATGCAGTGGATTTGGTGTGCACAAACAACACTAACCACCTTTTCCTTGAGCAAGTCCCTTGGATACAAAAATGTATAATCTTTAGCTATTAACGTGCTTGAGAATCTAAGAATCCTATTACACAATTCTGAGATGTAATGTGATCTGGATTCCCTAGTCAAAGTCAAACACAGCTTTATTCGATTGTTGTACAGTACAACCATAAAAGCACTTCATACATATGATTATAATAAAACATCCCATAATTACATATTCAAATCATCATAAAAAACCATACTTTAAAATAGGTTAATGATACCTATCAAAGTTAAAAATTGAGTTAAAACTAATTAAAATCTGCGCACGTTAAGCACAGTTAATGCATGCCGAGAAAATGGTACAGGGATCAATTAAATAACAATACTTTTTCTGATGCTGATCACTTTTTTTTAGGAACATTGCTACTCTCCACACTACATGTACATTGTCCAAAATTTGTAAGGCAATGAACGCTGGGTGACACGTTCTTATCCCCATAGATTTCAAAATTGGGAGAATCCACACTTTCCTTATGTGACAATAAAAACTGCAGAAAAAAAAACATGTATAGTAGATTGTTTGGCACAGTTGTCGCATGGGCACAATGTCATTATTCGTGACCAGTCATTCATGGTGGGAAAACTTACAATTCTGTGCAATATGCCCAGCCTGAATCTTGTTAATAGAAATCTGTCATACCCTCCAGATACTGGTTCTAAATATGGTTGTATACTAAAAACACTTAGAATAAGCTGATTTTCCTGTACCGTGGGTTTCAGAATTTCTGACGTCAACCGTGACAATTCCAACATCATTAAGCCTTCCTTTTTTAAAACTTTCCTATGAACATCTAGCATGGTGCTTGGATCAGTGAAGTATTCTAAATGACCTAAATTCTGCATAAAATCACGGACGTACCTGACCCAAGGAATCGTTAATACCTTTTCCAACTTCAAAATATCAGTTAAAATGTCCCTATTTAACTTAGCCTCCTCCTTTGTCCATATGCGATGCCACCAAAGAGCCGGCTCGAGTTTTATAAAATCTGACAAGTGTGATAAGCCCAATTCGGCGTGGCAGACATATGATGATGTGCTTCTGGGTACTGATAAAATATATCTCAGAAAATTATTTTCCACAGTCTGAAGTTGCTGAGTATTAGCCAAGCCCCACACCCCTGCTCCATACATTGCCGTCGGGAGGCTTTTTGCCTGGTAAATCCGCAAGAGCTCCACTGGCGGTTTTCTCCCTAATTTTTTCGAAAAATGGGCAAGTGCAGTAATAGTTCTTAGGAATGCTAACTTTTTTGATGAGACCGCCTGGGTCCATGAATCGTCCTGATGAAATAATATTCTCAGGTACGAGAATGTTTTAGTTGTCTCTATTTTACTCCCTTCCATGAACATATCTCGGCAGTTTCGGCTCCCTCTGCCGCATTTCATTATAAATGTCTTTGAGGTGTTCACCCTGAGTCCTAAATTGTTCATGAAATCAATAAAACCATTTAAAACCTTCTGTAGACCAATTTGTATCCGTGACATTAACACCGCATCATCGGCGTAAAGAAGGGCAGGTATTGGGCGCCCATTTATCAGAGGACAGTCATTCCGCTCTTTAACCAATACACCTTCCAAACCATTTATATAAAGATTAAAAAGAAAGGGGGCCAGGACACATCCTTGCCTGACCCCCCCTTCGAATTGGAATCGGAGCGGTGCAACCTCCTCCAATACCAAATCGTACTCTCGTCTGGGCTTTATAATAAAAACGTCTAAAAAAATGAATAATATGTGGTTCTACGCCTATCTTTTCTAAAATCTCCCAGAGCTTGGCATGTCTAACTGAATCAAATGCGGCGGTAAGGTCTACAAAAGCTAAAAACAATCTTCCCTCCTTTGCACGAGTGTATTTTCCCATCAGTAAGGCTAGGTTTAAACTCTGTTCTATAGTTCCCACACCTTCCCGTAACCCATATTGGAGATCTGAAAGGACATCCTTGTCCTGCGCCCATACTTTTAGGCGTTCTAGTATTATACGGCCCACAACTTTAGTCATTGAATCCAACAACGAAATTGGTCTATAGCATCCGGGATCCTGGCGGTTGCCTTTTTTAAAAATAGGGACAATAATTGACTCTACCCAAGTAGGCAAAAAAGGTACAGAACAACTTGCATTTACTACATGTGTGACGATTGGTCCCCAAATAGCCATATTTGATTTAAATAAATCTACTGGGACACCAACAGGTCCTGGAGCCTTTCCACCTAGTATGACAGAAATGGCCCTTGTCACTTCCTCCAATGTAAATTGAAGGTCGGAATATTGTATGTTGTTAGCTGACAAACTTTCGCCTAGGTT
Organism: Calotriton arnoldi; assembly: GCA_963921515.1. Taxonomy (NCBI): domain Eukaryota; kingdom Metazoa; phylum Chordata; class Amphibia; order Caudata; family Salamandridae; genus Calotriton; species Calotriton arnoldi. The sequence goes on along the minus strand of CAWUFW010005688.1, from coordinate 308,250 downwards.
ATTATCAATGTTGGCTCCCCCGTTAAAGACCTTAGAAAAATGTTGGATCCATTGATCCTCTGTAATAGCGATCTCTATTGTCGGACCTCCTTCATGCTTTAGAAAAGGTGCTCTAACCGCTTTCCAAAATGCACTACTGTCTCTATTTAAAGCGGCCGAGTGAAGCGAGTCCCACGCTTCTTTTCTCAGGTGGGATTTCCTTTCCTTAATAGCTAGTTTATATATTCCTCTAGCATATCTTATAGCATCCTGGTTTCTCGGATTACTATGGAGGGCCTTTTTAAAATTTGAATAGGCTGTGGTACAGTTCGAGTTGAACCATCCCGATGGTTTAGCTTTGCTTGATTTCTTAACATATAATGCCTCCCTCACTGAGCTAGATATAAATTAAAAGGAATCCAGGATGTTGTCGGGGGTTGCTGTCTCGCTCAAGCAGATTTCAAATGCTTTTTTACAATTAACTACCACCTGTCTAATAACACATTCAGGATCCACAATGGACCATATCTGAAAGAGACTCGTTAGTGACAGATTCCTTACCTTAGAATATCCCCAGGCGTCAGGCTGGATCCGGAAAGTTTTTTGCGTAGCAGTACCCTTGCGCGTCGGTAGGCGGCGTCGTGCGGCTCCGCGTCCGTCGTCGGCGTCGTGATCGCCGGGATGACGTCGCGGGCAGTACTTAGGCGCCGCCCCTGCGCGCTGACGTCAGTTCTTCTTTTTCCGCGCCAGTAAGCGCAGATCCGGGAAGAGCAGTGCCCTAGTCACTTTTTGACTATCTTTTTTGTGAAATTTTTCACTGTTCTCTTCAACGAGTCTTCACGACTCCTAAGGTGTCGTAGGGATGCCCGGCTTTAAGCCCTGCGAGAAATGTGGTCGTATGATGTCCATCACGGACCCCCACCTCGAGTGTCTCTTCTGTCTCGGCCGAGGCCACGACACGAAGTCGTGCCCTGACTGCCGGAAACTTCATCCGAAGGCTTTGCGAGAGCGGTCTCGAAAGCTCCTTGAAGTCCGGCAGTCGGCTCCGCGCCGCAGCAAGCCCCGGTCCCGGGAGAGGTCGAGGGGCCGGACGCGGAGTCCCCGCCGTTCGTCGGAATCCAAGTCTTCGCGCTCCTCCGGTAAGTCGAAGCACAAGAAGTCTAAGCGGCGTCATCGCTCTAAGACTTCGCCTCGCCGGTCGCGCGACTCGGCTGAGGTCCCTGTCGGCACCGTCCCCGCGGCCCCGGACGTGCCTGTCGAGTTGCCCCCGCATTACCCGTCCTACCCGGGTTCGGGGGCGACTCCGGCCAAAGTACAGAAATTCCTGTCGGCCATGGCCCGCCTCTTCGGGCCTCAAGGTCCCTCCGGTGCGCCTTCGGGCCCCGCGGGCCCTGATGGGGTTGCTCCGGCGTCGCCGTCGACTCCGGTCCCGGCGTCGCCTGTCCCACCAGCCTTCGTCCCGGCCTCGGCTCCGGCCCCGGCCTCGACCCCGGTTCCGGTGGTGCCGCAACCCCCATCGACGCCGGTTGACCTAACCACGCCTCCGCCGACGCCGATGTCCCGGTGCCGTTTCCAACGCCGTCCGGGGCTCCGGGCGGCGTCGTTCCCCGGTTCTCCCCGGGTCCGGACATGGAGCCGGACCGGCGTCGCCCGACGCCGGTTCCGGCGCCGATGAGGCCTTGGGTCCCTTATGTCCCTCCTCCTCCATCTTTTCAACCTGAGGAGGACCAGGAGAGCTGGGAGGGGTCTGACGACCCTCTCACACAACAGTGCGAGTTTGACCCGGACTGGGTTGAGGAACTTGGGGATGCCAGTGGGCTGGATACCTCCCCCGACTCTGGCATGCTGTCTCCTCCCGTGGCAACGGAGGAGGGGGCTAATTTTGCAACGGTGTTGCGTAGAGCTGCTGGAGCCTTAAATCTCCAGTTGCCTACAGTGGCCGTCAGGACTAACCTCCTGACTGAAGTGCTTCAGCCGGCGGCCTCCTCTTCGGAGCCTGTGCTGCCGTTCAACGATGCACTCACTGACGTTCTTTTGGGTGCCTGGTCCAAACCCACCACAGGGGCTCCTGTGGATAGGAACGTGGCCCGACGCCATCGCCCGGCTCCGGGCGACCCCTGTTTCTCTCCCAACACCCCACCCCTGAGAGCTTGGTTGTCCAAGCCTCTGCCTCCCAAACAGCCTTCCCTACCGCCCCTCCGGATAGGGAATCCAAGCGCCTGGATCACTTTGGGAAGAAGGCTTTCTCTTCCTCCAGTGCTGGCTTGCGGTCTGTTAATACCGCTTGCCTCTTGGGCCGATACACCCACTCCCTGTGGGATTCGGTGGCTGATGTTTTGCCGCAGTGTTCTGAGGAGGTCCAGTCACTGCTTACCCGCGCTATTGCGGAAGGGCGTGATGCGGCTAAATATACCATCCGCTGTGGCCTTGATACCGCCGACTCGCTGGGCAGATCGCTTGCAACGACGGTGGCGCTGCGTCGCCACGCCTGGCTGAGAACCACTGGTTTTTCAGGGGATGTCCAGAATACTCTCATGGACATGCCCTTTGATGGAGTCGGTCTTTTTGGTTCGAAGGCAGACCATGCGCTGGAGCGTTTCAAGGACTCACGGGCTACTGCTAAGTCCCTGGGCCTTGCTGTTGTGCGCCCTCCGCAAACGTCTGCTTTTCGCCCCTTTCGTGGCCACGGAAGGGCGCCCAGTCACGTCCACAGCCCGGCCAACGGCCCGCGCAGCAAGCGCCTTCGCGTGGCCGAGGACGTGGATACCGCCGTGGCGGTTCGGGCAACCAGCGTGCGGGTCAGGCCACCACCTCCAACCCGTCCGTGGCCTCCAAGCCCTCCTAGTCCCTCCTTTCAGGTGCACAGCACGCCAGTCGGGGGCAGGGTCCGCCATCACCTTCACCACTGGCGTCCCATCACCTCGGACAAGTGGGTCTTGGACATTGTCCGAAGGGGCTACTCCCTCCCCTTCGAGACCACCCCCCAGCCATGCCACCTCAATTCCACCGCATGTCAGGGGATCACTTGGTGCTTCTACAGAAGGAAGTCACGGCCCTCTTGGCCAAGAGGGCCATCGAGCATGTTCCGACCCCAGAAGTAGGGCGTGGTTGCTACTCCCACTACTTTCTGGTGCCCAAAAGGACAAGGAGGACATGCGTCCTATCTTGGACCTCCGGAACGTCAATCGCTTCCTCCGGAAGGAGAAGTTCAAGATGCTCACCCTAGCTCAGGTCTTGACTGCCCTCGACCCCGGAGACTGGTTGGTAGCGTTGGACTTGCAGGACGCCTATTTCCACATCCCCGTCCTGCCGGCCCACCGGCGTTACCTTCGGTTCACGGTAGGCCTCGAGCATTTTCAGTTCACCGTGCTCCCCTTTGGCCTTACCAGTGCCCCTCGGGTGTTCACGAAAGTGATGGCGGTGGTCGCAGCTCATCTGCGCCGGGCAGGGGTTTCAGTCTTCCCCTACCTCGACGACTGGCTGCTGAAGGCGGGCTCGTCCCAGGCAGTTGTCTCCCACCTCCAGACTACGGCCGAACTCCTGCACTCGCTGGGGTTCTCCATCAATGTGCCAAAGTCGCATCTGATTCCTTCTCCACAGCTCCTTTTCATCGGAGCAGTTCTGGACACGACGCAGTTTCGGGCCTATCCTCCCGAACGGCGAGTCCGGGATATTCAGGCTATGATTCCGATCTTTCAGCCCTTATCCTGGGTTTCGGTACGGATGACCCTGAGGCTGCTGGGCCTCATGGCCTCCTGCATCCTGCTGGTCACTCATGCCAGATGGCATATGCGGGCTCTGCAGTGGGACCTGAAGTTCCAGTGGGCGCAGCACCAGGGCGACCTGTCCGATCACGTCCAGATCTCGGAAGGGACTGCAAAACAGTTGCAGTGGTGGCTCTCGAACGGGCAATGGGTCATGGGCAGATCCCTCTCCCTTCCCCAGCCAGAGCACACAGTTGTGACGGACGCGTCCCTTCTGGGATGGGGCGGTCACATGGGAGAGGCGGAGATCAGAGGCCTCTGGTCTCCGGCGGAGTCCCGGCTCCATATCAACGTTCTGGAGCTCCGGGCGATCCGACTTGCACTCAAGGCATTCCTTCCCTCTGTCAAAGGGAAGGTAGTGCAGGTGTTCACAGACAACACCACCGCCATGTGGTACTGCAACAAACAAGGCGGGGTGGGGTCGTGGACCCTTTGTCAGGAGGCTCTGCGCCTCTGGACATGGCTGGAACACCAGGGCATGTTCCTGGTGGTTCAACACCTGGCAGGTTCCCTGAACGCCAGGGCGGACGAACTCAGCCGCAGGTGCATGATGGATCACGAATGGCGTCTTCACTCGGAAGTGGCGCAAGGACTCTTTCTACAGTGGGGAGAGCCTTGGTTAGATCTATTCGCCACCGAAGAGAACGCGCAATGTCATCAGTTCTGCGCGTTGGAATTTCCAAGGCGGCACTCGCTCGGCGACGCTTTTCGTCACGAGTGGAGTTGCGGTCTATTGTACGCCTTTCCGCCTATACCACTTCTACCCAGAGTGTTGAAGAAGATTCGGCACGACCGGGCCCAAGTCATTCTTGTGGCTCCGGACTGGGCTCGAAGAGTTTGGTATCCCGAGCTACTCAATATGAGCGTAGATCCCCCGATCCGTCTGCCTCTTCGGGAGGATCTTCTGTCGCAGCAGCAGGGGACGGTCCTCCACCCGAACCTGTCCAGTCTACACCTGCTTGCGTGGAGATTGAGCGGCGGCAGTTGATTCCTTTCGACTTGCCTCCCGAAGTTTGTGATGTGATTCTGGCAGCCAGGCGTCCCTCCACTAAGGTGGTATACGCCTGCAGGTGGAACAAATTTGTGGCATGGTGCACAGCAAAGGCTGTGAATCCCCTTTCTGCCCCTCTTTCTGAGGTCCTTCTGTTCCTTCTCTCTTTGGCCCAACAGGGTTCTGCCCTGGGTACCATCAAGGGTTATCTTTGTGCTATCTCGGCCTTCCTCAGGCTCCCTGATCAGCCCTCCCTTTTCAAGTCCCCTGTTGTTAACAGGTTCTTAAAAGGCATTACTCACCTCTTCCCTCCTGTTCCGTTTGTGATGCCTCAGTGGGACTTGAACTTGGTTCTTACCTTTTTAATGTGCGCTCCCTTTGAGCCTCTACATAACTGTCCTCTTCGTCTTCTGACTCTGAAGACAGCCTTTCTGGTGGCCATCACCTCCGCTCGGCGGGTGAGTGAGCTCCAGGCTCTATCATGCAAACCTCCCTTTCTGTCTGTTCATCCAGACAAGGTTGTTCTTCGGACGCGTCCGTCCTTCTTGCCAAAGGTGGTTACTGCTTTCCACATTGGGCAGACCATCACTTTGCCCACCTTCTTTCCGCCTCCGCATCCTTCCAGAGAGGAAGAGAGGCTCCACCGTCTGGACCCAAAACGTGCGCTCTCTTTCTATATTGACCGCACAAAACACTTCCGGGTGGATGACCAGCTCTTTGTTGGCTACGTGGGCGCCAAAAGGTCGGGCGGTGCACAAGAGGACCATCTCCCGCTGGGTTACCTTGTGCATCAAGACCTGCTATTCTTTGGCTAAGAAGGAGCCTCCTGTTGGGCTGCGTGCCCATTCCACCAGGGCAACGGCTGCTACCACGGCCTTGGGCCGCGGTGTTCCGCTGCCGGTTATCTGTCAGGCAGCTACGTGGGCCTCGCTGCACACGTTTACAAAGCATTACTGCCTTGACAGTCAGGTCCGGAGGGACGGCTTCTTTGGCCGTTCTGTCCTCCAGGACTTCCTTGTCTGATCTTTGTTCGCAGACCCACCACCGGGGTTGGTATTGCTGGGGTATCTATTCTAAGGTAAGGAATCTGTCACTAACGTGTCTCTTTCAGATGCACAAGTTACTAACTTGTGTAACGATATATCTGTAAGAGACAGTAGTTAGTGACAGATTCCTACCGCCCACCCATCCTCCCGTTCTGCGAACTGATTTCTAGGGTTAAGGACATCCCTTTCAGGGCCCTAGTATTTTTCAGACACCTATGTCAGCTTCTTGCATGGCTCTGCGTTCCTGGCGCGGAAAGTCGTGTACAGAACTGACGTCAGCGCGCAGGGGCGGCGCCTAAGTACTGCCCGCGACGTCATCCCGGCGATCACGACGCCGACGACGGACGCGGAGCCGCACGACGCCGCCTACCGACGCGCAAGGGTACTGCTACGCAAAAAACTTTCCGGATCCAGCCTGACGCCTGGGGATATTCTAAGGTAAGGAATCTGTCACTAACTACTGTCTCTTACAGATATATCGTTACACAAGTTAGTAACTTGTGCTTCAGCGTGTAACCGTTGGATTTATCAAGAACAATTGAATCTAAAATCTGGTCACATTTGTTACTTTTAGTTCGGTCGTTCAACCGTAAGTCAACTATCAGACACAGTGGAAAGTGGTCACTCAAAGAAATATCATCAATAAAAAAAGAACGAATTCTCGATGCATAGTTGTTTGACATGAGGATAAAATCTATAGTAGAGCACAAGCCCCTACCATTAAAAGTATAGCCCATTGCAACAGGATTTGGACACATCTCGTTTACAAATCCTAAATCAAGAACGCACAACATCTCGTTATATATCGCCCCCTGACTAGAATGACAAAAGTGAGTGCTGCTAAGCCCCTCTTCATCAACACGGCCACAAGTTTTACTATCAGGATGTGGGCATAAAACACAATTAAAATCCCTGCACAAAATTACGACAGTTTCTTTGGTGGATTTTCCCCATAATAGTTGTACGTCACTACATAGCTTTTTTACAACATGATCTACACTAGGCAATGCAATATTATTATAAAAGTTAATCAAAATCACACGTTGCTTACTGTCTAGTTCAATCTTAATTAACTGATAATAAATATCCTCCAAATAAAGGTCAGCCTTTACATTTAGACTATTGGATATGTAAGTACAGAGCCCACCTTTTGATCTTCCACTTTGTCCTCCAATTGCCCTAGTATGTAATGTTTTAAACCCGTTGATGTGAGCCGCATCCCTGGCCCACGTCTCCTGGAGACAAAGAATATCTTGATTTGATAAAAGTTCACACCAAATGGGATTGATCAACTTTGAACGCAAGCCTGCAACGTTCCAAGAGACCAAGTTACAGAGGACTTTCTCGTTAGCATCGGTTGGACAATTATACGTTATTGTAGTTACTGCAAGGTTATCGCCGGTATCCATTGGTTGTACTAGGGTTATATTTGGGATTTCCTCACTGGGATCCTCCTGACTCATAGTGGTAGCTCTCATACAATCTTTCTTTGGTGCTAACACAGTAGTTGGCAAATCAATATTAGAGTATAGTGGGGTATCATTATTTATTAAGGACGACCATGGGTCAGGGAGTCAATCAATATCTTCTAAAGAATTAAAAATTTCATAGCTATTATTAATTGGTACCGCATAGAAATTTCGCCTATTCTCTAAAGGTATCCCCCCCCCTCCCTGATTGGACTGTAACACAGTGGCGGGTTGATAAAAGAACCCCAATGAAAGGATGTTAATACCATTCGGTTCAACCTGCCAATTCCCTGCCCTATCAAAAATAAGCTGAACCAGTCTGGGGGACCCAAAAGTTAAGATCACGCAGTCACCTGGTAAACACTTTGTAGACCTACCTAACCAAGCTACCCTGCGCACCATTTTAAATTCCGAGAAGAGAATGTTCTTTAGCCCTGTTCTTGAACTCACCAAATGAACTGCTTTATTTCGTAATGTTGACCAATGTTCAAGATGATTTGAAGCTAGCGGTGGGACATTCGCTAAAATCACTGTATAGGGTGTAGCTTCTGGGGGGAGATTTAAACTCAAGTTAGTAGAAAGACCGTTAGCCATTCTCTGTTTCACATCCTGTCTATATGACTCTCCGATGTTCCTTCTAGCATCCCCTTCCCTAGAACTTAACCTAGGATTATTTAGATGTAAGGGCGGCTTCTGTGGAACACTACAGGGTCTATCTTCTGAGTATGAAGAACTAGTATGGACTGTTTCAGTAGTTGTAGATGGCACAGGTTGGGTAGGATTCAATAATAATAGAGCCATCCCTCGCGTCACTCCGACTACTTACAGGCAGAGGCAAAGGCGGAATAACTGCACCCCCTCGTTCGCATGAGTCGTTATTAATCGACCGTAAACCAATGCCCGTCTGCTCTAAATTATTCAACCTATCTTCTATTTGGCACAATTTCTGCAATAACGGATCTAGAAGAGTAGATCTAATTAATTCTAGTCTTTTGCAAATGTCATCCTCACTTGACCATAGCGTACTCCTATTTGTATTGGAAGTGGCGGACAGTGGTGTGGTACTAGATTTATCATCCGTGCCAGAAACACTAGCATGACCTTCAGGTTTACGACTTGGTCGCTGTTTCTGGACCTGAGGTTTTCTCTTCCTGGTAACAGGATCCTGCCCTTTATTTAAACTTGCCTTCTCCCTCTAGTACTTACACCAGGGTTACACAATATGTGTGATTGATCATTAGTAGAATTCACTATGGAATTATTTCCACCATTTTGCATAGCATTAGGAGTTTCACCTAAAGTTTTTAGGGGTGGGATTTCCAAATCAATGGCAGTGCCAGAATGCTGCAAGAGCTGAGATTGTGGCTCCAGAGACAACCGACGTTCTGTGAGCTCAATCTCGTGCATAAGGGCAGATTCTGCTCGTACGGGAAAAGCATCAAGGGTCCCCACTACCCCAGTGCCCACCCCTGACTTACGCCTGCTCACTTTATGGTACTAGCAGGCAAACAATAGCAGGAACAAATAACTAATACATTGATACCTCCAATCCCACACTTAAAAATGGACAGTCCGATCAGTTCATAACCAGTCCACAGATGTCAATAGGTTGGCCCAGCCTCCTTCGGGCTCGGACGGGCCCGGGCGCGCCCGCGCGCGTCCCGCACAGCGGGAACCCTCGGCGGTTTTTATGCGCCTCCTGGCGCGATTGGATTACGGTGGCGCCTCCTGGCGCTTGGGGACCTGAGATTTGCAGTCCCTTCAAAGTGCGGCGTGCGGTAGTGCAAAAGAAACGGGCTCCCGGACTGCGGGTACCCTCGGCGGTTTTTATGCGCCTTCTGGCGTGGTTGGATTACGGTGGCACCTCCTGGCGCTTGGGGACCTGGGATTGGCAGTCCCTTCAAAGTGCGGCGTGCGGTAGTGCAAAAGAAACGGGCTCCCGGACAGCGGGAACCCTCGGCGGTTTTTATGTGCCTCCTGGCGCGGTTGGATTACGGTGGCGCCTCCTGACCTCCTGGCGCTTAGGGACCTGGGATTTGCAGTCCCTTCAAAGTGCGGCGTGCGGTAGTGCAAAAGAAACGGGCTCCCTAGTCTTTTGGACGCCATACAGATGGAGGGGGAGTTTATAGAATTGTATATTAGATACATTAGGTACCTCTTCTCCATACTTTGATTAGAAGTTGCCACTCCTATTTCCTTGAACGATTACAATGGACCAATACATAACAGATGCAACATTTCATTCACATATGATCATATGTACAGACCAGTTATTTGTGGTATCAACGAGTAAACATATGGATCTAATACTGACTTCCTAAATAAAATATTCAGCACGATTCAATATCTCTTTCTCCCTCTCCCCCTCTCCCCCTCTCTCCCTCCCCCTCTCCACCCCCCCCCCCCATGGGTCACACCATTTATTTGGGTGTTATTCTCTTCTCCTACGACGTATTTTCTCTTTTCAAGAGTATTGGCTTTACCACATGAGATTGTGTCTTCATGCCAAATGGTCCTCAACACCTCGATAACTGATACTCACATCACTTGCCTCATAATACCTCTGGGTAGTAGTGAAATATTAGAGGTTTTCAAATTTTAAAGGCCTCTCCATATTCTTTGGGGAGTATTAAAAGGTGTGACCAAGATGCTTTCTGAGGTGCTCCGCATATTGGTGGTTATATGAAGTTGATGAAGTTCTCTTTCTTTGACAGGTGAGTTGGAAGTGGAAGGTTTTTATCATGAGTAGAGGAAAACAGGGTCATTGTACAAAACAATTTCTTGATTGCCAACTCCGTGATTCACAAAATCACAGGCTTTGTATCCTCAAAATGGATTTTTCAATTCATTCCCAACTGTAGTTTGGAGGGGGCTTGAAAGGGACGCCCCATCCTTAATTAACTGTGAATCAGAATGGAATGTACCAATGATCTGAGACGGCAATTGCAAACACAAATCACTGATCAGTTACTGACATCTCAAAGGAGGCGGTGACTGATTTGGAAAAGTGAAGGCGCTTCCTCCCTCTAGAATCCTGTTGTGTCTTCTCAGGGGGGAGTGCCCCCCTCTGATGTCTTCACAAATTGGTTGTTTTAAAAAAGTTTCCAACTTGAGAGTTCAAACACAGGTATCGTCCAGGCCTAGTTTTTCACTCAACAGCACTAAGCGTGCTGCGACTTGTAGTTTAATTTTTGTCACTGTCGTTAAACAAGTTCCCACTTTCTGATGTATATAGAATCCAGGACTAGCTCAAAGTCACCCACCTGACTCGACAAAAGTAGAGCGGCCTGCTTTTCCAGAGATTCATTCGTTTTCTTTCCTGATACTTCTCTGACAAGAAATTATAATTTGCCGTTTAGACCCCTTTAAATATTGATGTTTGCCATGTACTACTTGTTTTGACATGGACATTATGTGGAATTGTTTGAACCTGAATGTAATATTCTGTTTGGAAACTAGATGGCAGTGCCGTATTCCTTTGTAACCCAATGGTAAATCTGCCACTTGTTAAACCGATGCCTTGAATGACCGGGAAAGGCATTTATCCATGTAGGAGTTTTAGAAGCATTTTACTATCCAATTACAGACTACATCAAGATATGGGTAAAAGTATTTGCACATATTTTAATAAATCTGCCAACTCTGCAGCTGCATGTCTCGGATATCTAGCTGGCAGGTGGATCCTTGACATATGTGGCCACTCTCCACGGCCCCTCCTTGAAATTGTAAGTGTTCTCTACAAATCCTAGCACTGGGTACTCGGTCTGCAACTGAAAGTTGGCCTCCCAAGCCTCCTTGACTCACTGGGGTAGCGCGGTCGAGTAGTCGCCGCCTAACTCAAAGGAGGTGATGTGAAAGCTGAGACTAGTTACAGTTATCACTTTTACAATAAAGATGGAATGGCCAACCTATTTGTTATAAAGTACTAACATTTTAACACTAGACACACACACACATATATATATATACATATATATATAAGAGAGAGATACATGCATACTGACACATTGATGAAGCAGTAAAATAAAACAAATGAAATGCAATGGCAACTCTCAGCACCTTTTTTTTTTTATATTCATACTGAATGCGATCACAAGTTGATCACGAATGTTGTGCTGTTGTCATTTGAGGACACAATCACAATGCTTCCCCCCCTCAAAAGAGCTTCTAATATACCGTTCAGAGTCAGTTTGTCACTAGGAACATTACAACTAGTAATAATACGTAATATGAAGAATGCAATTGTGGGGAAACATTACCAGATTCTAGCTTCTAGCCTTGTGAAATCCAGTGTCTCCATGTTCGCAGTAAAAACTGACCTGCCTGGGAATACAGCAGCCCCCCAGGTTTACTTTTAGGGGTCATCAGTGGCTTTAAAGTTTGGTATCTTACAATCTAGTGCTAGTGACACCACGTTACCAGCTTTATTGTCAGTGGGACAGGCCCTGGTAGTGAAGGCAGACTGGGGCCTAAACCTCTGAGGACATGTGTGGCCAACAGCCTCCAGGGGCCTTCACTAGGGCCATGGAGGACATCTTCAAGCTTCGGCTTGGTGCTACCAAGCAAGTCGGTCTTTGGTGCGTAGATCAGTGAAACTGGTTGCAAGCCTTTGCTCAATGCCAGACTGGAGAAGGGTAGCGGCTATTGAACAAATGCAAAAGTGAGGGGGGTCCATGAGTAACCAAAACTTTGGCAAGTGTAGGGTGTATTTTAGGCAGTCACCACTCATCTCACTTGTAGTTTGTCTTTGTTCTTGGGTAGCTCTCTTCTAGTCTGGTGAGGAGTCAAGAGGCCACTTGTTGCACTATGTCCTGGTCTTATGGCTTCTTTGGCTGGCCTGCTTCCACAAAGGCACGGTCTGCAGCTTGGCATGCCAGCAGAGGTTCTGCACAGCATCGGCCTAAGTCCTGGTCATGAGGAAAGGGCAGCACCACACTCCACATCCAAGAAGCACCAGCAGGGACCATGCAGGTAATTGCGGTTCTTCATCATACCCGAAAGAGGCTATTGCTTATATGCTCGGTCTTAAGCAGTTGGGCAGCACCTCACTGCCAAAGCGTTCTAGCGCATTCCAAATGTTAAATTTAAAAAAGAATGACATTTTTGTGTTTAAACCACATCAAACAACATATAGTAAAGCAACTTGAGCATCGTGAAATAATACTGTTCCAGGCATTACAAGCAATGTGAAATCATTATAATACATGGCACACTTTCACGTTCACACCGTAACTAGAGGGTCTGTGTACAGTAGCCGGACTCATTTAACGAATCCAGGGCCAAAACCAATTTGCCCACATGTATTGCCATCCGGCTGTATCAAAAGCACGCTCCAGATCCGGAGACGACAGTGCCAAGTCTTCATCCGACGTTGAGACTGTGCATAATTTGGGACAGCTGCCTAATATTATACATCGTACTTCTCACAAGAATGAAACCAGTCTGATCTGGGTGAACAAGTGTGTGGACTGCCTGCAGTAATCTGTTGGCCAAAACCTTGTACAACAGTTTAATGTCAGTATTCAGCATTGATAGTGGTCTATAGGAGGAGAGACAAGCCAGATCCCTTCCCTCCTAAGGTATCAATACCATCACAGCCTCTCTCATTGTTTGGGGGGAGGACAGCTTTTTACATAGCTTCCAACAAAGCACCCAGCAATTTGTGGATGGGAGGGCCTGATACAGTTCAACTGGGAGACCATCTGCTCCCAGGGCGTCCTTCCGCGTATCATCTCTGCCAGTAACTCTTTAAGTTCCTCTAACTCCAGTGGGCTATCTAAGCGTTGCCACTGTTTGGCCTCGAGTCGCAGTAGATCTGTCTCCTGAAGGTACCGTTGCAGTGCAGTCTCTGATACAACGTGGAGTTGGGCAGTTACTCCCTGTAAAATTAATTTATATGGTCCCTAGCTATGATGTCCACCTCCCCAAACTGAAGGACAGTATTAGCGTTTGTTTTTTTTTCCTTTTGTGTAGCCATGCCAGCAGCAATCTCTCAGATTTGTCGTCCTTCCGAAACAGCCATGGCCTGTAGTGTGTGCGTGTGTATTTTTCCTTTTAGACCATGTGTCCTTTACTTGTCTTGTTACCTCAACGAATTGTTGAGGTCTATCTGGCCTGGCATCCATGAGGTTCTCCAGCTGCGCCTGTTCCCGTTCTAACTCAATTAGTTCCTGCTCCAGTTGCCTTCTTACTCCAATACCTGGGGGCATACACTCTCCTCTCAGGACTACTTTATACGCTTCCCACTCAATTGCTGTACTATCTGTGGAATTATAGCTCTCCGGAAACCAGCATTGGCAGAGCCAATGGGTTTCACCTATGTGAGAGCTATTGACTTTGCCAATGTCCAGCCGCAGGATCGAAAGCAATGAGCACTAGCAGTCAGCCTGTGTTGGAAATCTGCTAGAATTCTTAAGTCCATGTAAAGGTTTACCTCCGCAAACCTTGTGCAGCATTTGACTCCTGCTGATGGCCCTCAATGAGAAATGTGCCGTCCTGATAACGCAGAGCGTTGCAAAAATGATGTGTGGGCGCCATTGATAGTGATCCAGCGCTGGGCTAACCCTCTTAGCACTTGTTATCCGATAGCCCTTGTTCGCCGACTGAGAGGTAAATGGAGTTAGCATTTAATCAAACACTCATTGACAGTGCAGCCCATTTGTCTACACAATAAGGACCAGGAATCAGTGACAATAGTTAAGTTTTTATTTTTATTTTTACAAGTTAGCAGTGAAGTTAATGTAAATGAATCTCAATACCATGCTGTAAAGATACAGAATAAGAACTGGATAACCCAACCTTCTAAAGATGTTCAAGTCTACCAGAATAAGTCCAACAAGAATTTCAGTTACAGCAATACAGAAAATAAATAACCGCATCTGATGCTTTGAGAAGAATTTCTGATTCCCTCTTCTATACATGAGTATAGTCTAAAATCATCTAATTTAAAGTCCAAACTAAGAGGATGGTTTAACCTAGAACGATCTAAAAAAATCAGGTAAATGCAGGAAAATAAGAAAATGCCGGGAAGTGTGTGTAGGTGTCAGCATTTCCGAAGCACCGTCAAGAGCAGGGGAACCGGCCTACTGGATGGATAGGCTGGTGATGCATCCGGGGGGGACATCTTAGGGCTCTCTATGGTACCCCTCGACACCTTAACCTTCAAGACACAACTGCAATGGTGGTAAATCTTTGGCATGCAGCCACATGGGCATTGGGCTGGAAAGGAAGGATCACACAGGCTATTCCCCTATGGGACACAGCAGCGCTGGGTACTCTGGGACGTTTGCCAGGCTTTGACAAGTGGGAACTGATTGGTCTCCTGAGTGGGCGACTTGTGGACCCAGGGATATGTTAACCCCCTTACAGATTTGCAGCATGACTATCAACTGGCATCCACCGAAACATACCGCTACCTACAGGTCCATCATTCCCTGAGGGCGGTGCTGCCAAGGGGAACAGTGCTCCTAGAGTCTTTGCCCCTAGAGGACAGGTTACTAGACTAATACATGCCGCGCAAAGCCACATTGCCTACGTACCAGAAGTTGCTTAACTATACACCGGACGCACTGACACTACTGAAAGAGCGCTGGGTTGAGGACTTGGGACACCTAGAAGACGACTGGGCGGAGGCCCTGGCATCCCCTAGGGAAGTGGCCATATGGTCCGGTTTTTGCTTAGTCCAAATAAAAATCCTCCACCACTCCTATTACGCACAGACCACACTGGTTAAAATTGCAGTGTGCTGAGTGATGCTTTCTGAAAAGGCTGTGGCCGTACCGGCACCTTTTATCATATGATTTGGGACTGCCCAGCAATACAGAGCTTCTGGGTTACAGTGATCGCCTGTCTGAGGCTGATGGTGTCTCTTAAACGTCTGGGAGGAAACAGACTTGCTCCATATGAAATGAATATGGATCACCCTGGGGTTGGCGGTGGCAAAAAGGAATGTGGCTCTGCTGTGGGTTGTAGATCGGGTACCGCAGTTGGGAGACAGGAAACGTGATATGGACTGGTGCATGTTAGCTGAGAAGGTGGTGTATGACAGCCGAGGTTGCCCCAAAAATGGACAAAACTTTGGGGGCCCTGGAATGAATATAGAGGTAATGTGGAGGCCCAGTGCCTACCACCTGGGAGATCAGTAGCCAAAGACCTCTTCATTGGGCCGGGTGGTGGGTGGTGGTGTGGGATGGGAAGTGGTGGGAAATGGAGGGAAATGGAGTCTGGATTTTACAGGATTTTATAGTGCACAGTTATGTTCTGCATGTAACCTTATTGCAAATAAAAAGATTGGTTAAAAAATAGTCTTCTTGGGATTGGAATACAAGTGTTGGCACAGAGTCAAGGGGAAGCATTGAGGTCTAAAGCTCTCAAAGGAAAAGTGGCTAACAACGACCTGTGAAAACACCAATTATTATCACGCAAATCTTCTGAGTAACACCCATTATTCAAGCCACCAGGGGCTCCATTGTCCTTTCCATTTCCACGTTATGAGCTGAAACATTAACAAATTCTCTCAGGCCAGTCCTGAGAACGACCTCGTCCTTGGTCCCCTGCAACATTAGTGAATGGAAACTGTCCGTTAACGCTCTGGCTCTCCATGGTCTTTCCCAAGGTTTTCTTCTTAGGCTCTCTATTGTTAATGCAGTGTTACATCTATTCTCAACTAACAAACCATGTGAATGCACCTGCAAGGAAAAGACATGCAAGCAGAAAGTGGAATACAGTATTTTATGCAGAAAGAAATACGGGCCTAGTCATGGCAATTTAATGTATTAACTCCATGGTGCACCTCTAATATGTGTGGGCACCCAACCACAAATGAATGGGGAATGTCAGTACATTGGGTTCATGTTACACGTTGCATAGAGCTAAAATCTTGAGTACATGTGTATAAATGTGACTAGGAGCTATATTATGAATGCAAATCTGAAACATTAGAGCACACATTACATAAGTCTTTCTCGCTTATAATGTAAACACATTTTAATAGTGTGAGGATGGTTTTCTTCAGATTTCTAAGAAGGCGCATAGTGTATATATGAGTCTCTAATCCTACAGTGAATGCACTTCAATAGTGATGTCAAGTGCAACACTTTACATTAATATCGTTAGGACACATAAAGTACATGTGCTAAGTGCATGTATTTTATTGCATATTTATGACGTGTAAGGATGAAGCCAAAATTACGCTGCTCCAATAGCAACCTTTCCCAAAGTTGCTAAGCAAACAGGAGGATCCATCACCCATGCATTCCTTGGCACTGGAAACCCCCGGCATGTTGACAGTCAAGGGTATGTATTGACCAATCACTTCCTGTTAAAAAATAAAAGGCTACAGAAAGCAAAGAAGGTGTTCAACGTTAACTAGGAAAACGGAGACATCACTCGCAGCGCTGCAAGAAGGCATGCATAAAGCTACATGAAACCTGATAAGCCCACCTTTATTAATAAATGATCACGCAACATGTAACTCTCAAGAAAACAGAGGCGGGGCTTTATGCATGTCTTCTTGCAGCGGTGCGATTGAAGAGGGAACCGACTGAAAGCAAACGAGGTGGAACGCAATACCTTTCTGATCGTAGTCACTCTAGTGAGAACTCTGCTCGTTTTCGCAAACCCTGTTGTGCTTTCAGTTCCAAGAACATGGCAGCCCTCGCGTTCCATAAGTTTAAACATAACAAGTAAGAGAAACAAAATTCTGCAATATTGTAAAGGACGATATTAAGATTTAAATCTGTACACTTTGTGCATTTTCTCAAAAATCCAGACATCTGCGTAGGATACCAATTTGGCACAAGAGAAATTGGGCAGTCTGCGGTGGTACAGCATTCCGGCAGGACCAATAGCTCAACCGACCAAAGAGCGCATGTAAAGAGGCACTCCTCTGTGAAGCACGACCAGGGCTTTAAGTGGAATGAAAAACCTAGGGGGGGTCTCAAAGGGGCGTGGCCGATGTAATTAAGGTCATGTCTTAATACGCATAATGTGCGCCCAACTGGTATTTTGCTGCTTCTGTCATTGCATACAGATATATAATACAACAAGTAACATTACACCTACAAGTCAGGGCTATTGGCTTTGCCAATGGTTGTTAGTTGCGTAAGCTAAATAAGCAACAACTATGGCTTCGTTGCATAGAGTATTGAAAATGCTCCCGTTCTGAAATGATGAGACTGTGAAAGAACTATAACAAGTATCTTTGAAGTTACCTCAAAGGCAGTGAAGGGTGGTGCTACTGCAGAGTTAAGATTTTTATTTTCATCCTGAGGGCAAAAATGGAGAGCCCTATAGGGACCCGTCTCAGCACCTGCTTTTAAGAACTGCAGGTGCTGAGCACCAGCACGACCATATAACTGTCAGCACACACAGGGCGTTCTGCAGCCCAGAGACTGCTGGGGCACTTCTTAGAGCAGAAACCAGAAGAGCAAGTTCTGATGATCAGGTCGAGCTGGCAAAGAATTGATTAACGATGGGAGGGTTCAACAAGGTTATATTTTTAGCTACAATTACACAGTGGTGGATGGCTTAATTTGTAAGCGGTTTCATCGTAGGCCCCTTTATACTGGCACATTTGCTGCTGATCAGTCGAGATAGGTAAAATTAGAGGAGGTGGTGGCCCCAGAAAAGAGGAAGTGGAAGTAGTAGAAAGGAGCAGGATGAGAGGAGTTCCAGGCATGACAACTGGTACTACCAGCTGGGATTCATCTTTCAAAGGGTTTGGCAAAAGGCAGTGGGAGTAGGGTGGGTGGGTGGGGGTTGGGAAACAACAGACAGCGAACAAAAGGGAAAAGGAGCAGTAACAGCGGGAGGAGGGCGGGGGTGAAGAAGAAGAGGGATTACAGAGACATGCACTCTTGCTGAGTGCATGTCCCAAGGTAAAATAAAAAAAGAGTACCTGCAGGAGTCTGCAGCCAGTGGAAGGACACTGACCCCAGTCAGGAAACTGTACTTGGTCCATGTTTGCGGCAGGCACGACACTGAAGCCCTAGGAGGAAGCAGGAAGCTCTGACTATTCAGCCTATTTCAAGAACTTTTTTTGTTTGCAAGTGATTTTGCAAGTGATGTGCAGACGAAACCAAAAAACAGTGTGGAGTACTCCCTAATGTGACCATCCGTCAACATGTCCGTTTACAGTCTCCATAACGGAATTTTGGGTCTGGTCCTCCCTGCTAGTATAGCAAGTAGCTGTTGGCGAGTGGCCGTATAGGTATCGATTTAAGTGTGCTGAGGGTTTAATTATGTCAATGCCTTACTTTCTACACAGTACGTAATCTAAACGGCTGTATACTCTGCACTGGTGAATAGTAGGAGTATGTTTTTTCTAGTGGGTGATGGTGCCTCCAAATATCCAGTAACTGTAGGGCAACCATCCCCCCCCCTCCTCCATGTCATCTTCATGTTGAGTTTAAGGCCCTCTGTCGGGTCAAATCTGTCCATGTGCCAATCTTGAATACAATTAAAATTCCCCGCCAGTATAATCTGCATGCCCACGTATGAGGCAATGAGTTTCATTACTTCCATGTTTGGTGTATAGGTGTTAATCAGGCAGTTGGCAAATCCATCCAGTACTCCAACCACAATCAGGTATCTTTGGGGTCCGAATGTACCAACATCTCAGCGAAGGGGACCACAGCCGCCATCTAAGTCACCACCCTATTGCGTAATTAGAGTATGTGGGTACGAACATCTTTCTCCTCCACCATTTTACCACTTTCCTGACTTCGACTTTTAGCGTATGGGTTTCATGCAACATTGCAATATGTGCTTTGTATCTGCGAAGATGGGAATAGACTGTAACGTTTTGAGCAGCTATTGAGGCCTCTGACATTCCAGGTTATTAACACCCTAGCCATGATCGCAATACATGTTTAAAGAGAGCCCCTGTCGAGGGCAGGCCCAGCTGACAGCTCAGCTGGGCCCCACAGACATAACGAGAAGTTGTAATGGAGGCCAGACAGTTCCATTAACTCTTCTCCAGTCATACTGTCAGATATTACTGGGGAGGAGTGTCATCCCTCGGCACCAGGCGCCTCCCAGCATGTTCTCAAGTTATTAACATTAAGGTGCAGTCCCAGCCCGCGCTTCAATCACAAACCCTTGTTTCTATACAAATAACACAAAACTGTCAACTTGAAAAATACACTTTGCAAGTTGGCTGTTTTGCTCTCATGTTTGCTGTTCCTGAAATAGTTTCCCAATCTTCAGACTTGAGCTGTAGTTAGAAGTTAGGTAAGTAGTATATCTTTCACATGACTCAAAAAATCAGAAAAATGTTACCAGACCTGCAGGTCCAGTGACTTCAATAATAATCTACTCGACCTAACTGTAATGCGCTTGACCCATAAACGTGTCTCAAATTGTGTGATTCTAGGCAAATATTTTATTTCACTGAGTCGCCTTTTTCTTCATTTTCACATATCAGGACACCTTTACATATGCGAGTTCAGCCTGTCTGCTTTGCAAAAATACTGTTTTGTTTGGTAGACAAAACTTTTGCT
Organism: Calotriton arnoldi; assembly: GCA_963921515.1. Classification (NCBI taxonomy): domain Eukaryota; kingdom Metazoa; phylum Chordata; class Amphibia; order Caudata; family Salamandridae; genus Calotriton; species Calotriton arnoldi. Next base: position 288,501 of record CAWUFW010005688.1, on the reverse strand, counting down.
CCATGTATAATAGCCCACATATAGTGTACACATGACTAACAGCATTGTCATCAGAGCAGGGGCATGATTGTTTCTCAGTTCATATTTAAAAACTCTCATTTTTATAGGTACATTACTAAAGCATGATGTGGTAGTGCACTGTCATTTATAGACAAACAATTTTAATTGAAATGGGTACAAACGTTCCCACGGACATGCAGGTTTACTAATAAAACTATATAGCATACAAAAGAAATATGTGAAAATGGGCTTTCAGTAAATATGTATCATTTGCATATCACCAGGTAAAGGATTCTGATTTGTTTTGCTTCTGTTACATTAAAATATTTGTTTCCATCTCACTTCAATATTTTATAAAGTGCGTTCCTAACTATTGAAATAAATTATGAAATATTTGTACATTTCATTTACAAGCTATTTAAATGCTGTGAGCCCAGGACAATTGTCAGACAGTTCACTTTACAAAATCCTCTAACTTTGCAGTCAAAGAAAAGTAAAGACCAATCTCCAGGATAAAGTAAGCAGTCAATCAATCAATCAATCAATCAATCAAGCAGTAATTTGTAAGAAGACATAAGTTGACATTTGATCTGACTTTGAACAGACAGCAAATGTGACTAGATAACAGCATGATTTTAAAGGAATCTTTATTGCTCATTCACTTTCTGAATGAATAGAACGCTTGTTCTTTGCCAGCTCTCTCCCCAGAGTGGGCCAGTAGGCCCTAAAAAATAGTTTGCCCTGATAAAATCTGACTCGCCATAGCAAGTAGACAAGTAGATTTCTTGAAGTCTGCTTCATGTCTACTGTAGAATCACTGGGTAAAGTGTTCTCTATTCTGTATTAAATGTGGTTACTATGTTGGAATCTGCAGGTGATATTGGTTGGAGACTGGGAGTTGAAATGTAATAAAGTGGTCAACAGCTGGGACAAACTTCAAATTTATATTAAATTAGACCATTGTGGGAGGTAAGAGATGACCTGTGTATGGATGGACATTTTCTGTTGAGGGGGATAAAGTTATTCCTTATTGTTGTAAAGAATGAAAACTATCAGTTTATGCTGTGAAGGACACTTTGGCATCGCTTGCACCAAGAGCTCTGTTAAAGATTAATATTGGTGGCCAAAAGTTAATTTAGAAACTGAAAGTTTTGTCAGGTCTTGTATTGAGTGTGTAAAAGCAGATAAATCACAAAAGCCTTTGAGTTTTTTACAGTGCCCACATTTCCTTGGGAGCATGTCGCATTGGACATTATGTGAGGTGGCACGTGAGGAGATGGATCTAGAAAATATATCATCATTTTGATTGATATGTTCTCAAAATGGATTGAATTTAAATTAGTAGACAAGATGGATACTAGAAGGTGATTCAATTCCTGGATGAAGTATTTTTGAGAGAAGGTTTTTTGGCATAAATTCTAACTGGCAATGGGGTCCAATTATAATCAGTTCAAATTAATTTTTTAGGAAGCATTATACCGTCCTGATGAGAATGATGTTGTGTAGAGAACCAACAGTGTTATTAAAGGTATTTTGCAATTGGCAAATTATATTAACAAAAGATGGTGGGTTGACCCCCCCCCCAAAAAAAGCTTCGGACATAAAGAAGAGTCAACTGGAGAAAGTTGGTTTTCAATAATGAGAAGTTGTGTACCACATTCAAGAATTAACCCTGGAAGGATGGGTATATGCATATTAGTCAAGTGGGATCCAGAAACGGTTAAAGACTGCATTCTGTTATCCCAGTTTAAAAACAAATTGTATCATGATGTCAAACATGGTGTGGAAGAGGTAAATGTCAAGGATGGACAATAGGTGCAAGTGAAAGGTGACAGCAAGGCTCCCAAAGGCAAAAGCAAGTTTAATGAACCAGAAAAGTTATTAAAGTAATGAACAACATGGTTACATTGGAGGTTAAATTAGAGGGTGGCGGTATATGGCATATGAGTCACATTGCTGTTGCAAGAGTTGTAGACATGAAGGTTTAACAGAATTTGTGTTCAAAATATAACAATTGGTTGTTGGATGAGACAAGTACTGGCTGCAGAGACTTTGTGGAATGTGGATGTAAGGAAACTGAGGGTTATTGAATACAGAAATGTGGTGGAATATGGAGGTGAGAAGGGGATGCTCAAGATTGTCTTTCTTGTAATGATGAGGCTAACTTGAATGCTGATGCATCCAGTAGTCCCGCAGAAAGATCATTAGAGTATAGTAATGTCTTTAGTAGCATGCTGAATGAGGCACCATATAAAAACTTGGAAGCGGGACAAAAGTGAGTACTTTTAATAGAAAGACCAAAACACCGAAAAATCTTGTAATTGATTGTCAGCTCTTTGCACCAATAAAATACTGAAGGTCTGATAGGCTGGGCTGAAGCGTGTGAGTACCAAAGGACAAGGGTCCAAGGCAAATAAAGAAAGTCTGTGCAGAACAACATGCAAAGTCAAAACCTTGAAGGTTTCTTTTAAATTAAGAGTCATTACAGAAGTCAAAAGGCACTTAGTATAAATCTGAGATGTTTCAAAATAAGGTCGATCTCCCTTGATAGATCAATAGGTAGAATGCAAATATTCTATGCATAGAATAACATACAAGTCTGACATAGAGTCTGCTTGCTATGAAAGCTCTGTAGGATATTTAAGTACAAATTCAGGAAGACGTTTGATATGAAGTCTGCCTCTAGGAAATAGACAAAAGCACTGGCCTCACACACATCCCAGACCAGGCACTTTTTATAGTTTCAGAGGAGTGAAAAACAATGCCCTAGACATAACGTGAGGTGGTATCTTAGGGCTAAACTAATAAAGTTACATGACATAAACCACTCAACATTTCATAATTTGTGTGACATAAAACAGGCTACTCTAAAGACAACCTAAATTATTAAGATTCTAGTGCCTAATTTAACGTATATACAAAGGGAACTAACTTTTCACTACTGAACAATAAAGCATTTAAATGAATAAACAAACAGTTGTGGATGCTAGCAGCAACAGCCGTGATTATGTGCAGCATAACAAGAACATCCCTGGCATGACCTCCATCAAACCACAAGTCAGATATAGCCCAAGAAGCTGCACCACAAAACAGATCCTATTTCAACTATTGTTAATGGAAAAGAGCTGCAGCAGGCCTGAAGAATAAAACAGCATTTCTTTAACAGGCAGTCTGAGACCCAGTTGAATCAACTTGAGGTCTAGTTATGCTAACTTAAACGCACAAGAATGAACATTAAACTTCTAATTCATAAATCTGCTCTAACAAAATGCATGATTGTGCTGGCTCTCTTCTATGAAAGTGTGTATTGTTATTATTAATAATATATTTTTTAATCTACCATTGGTGTTTTTTTTACATTAATATAATTGTATTTATTCTGATTTTATTCAGAAATGATGGGGGATGTGTAGTAATGATAGTAGTTAGGTAAGTCAGATATCATCCATTGTATGTCCTTTGGGTAAAGGGTCCTGTATTTTAGATTACGTGTGGTTGGAATATGGGGGTAAAGAGGGGACATTGGATAAAGAGTGAGAGGAAGAAGGAGTTCTGCTGTTGCTCTCCTGCACAGAGGTTATTGAAAATAAAGATTATAATTGCTCAACATACAAGTGTGGCTGGTCACTACACTAGCCAATCAGAGCATTGGCAAATTCCATGATGAGTCGGTGCCTCAGAAAGTCAATCAGATTTGAGCCTGCTTAGTGACTGAACACCCCAGCCTTAAAGGCCTCTTAGAGACACTGGTACATTAGATATCCTGAGGTTAACCTTGCAGGCCAATCCTCTTCTGCCAATCTTGACTTGAAAGTGAGGTACATGATGATATGGTATACCTCCACTCCCCACCATCCCTGCACCCACACCAATCCTGTAGTGTCCCATTATTGGCAGATTCAAGGCTCTCCACTTGATAACATTGTACAATACTCCATGCCCCTTTCTCGCAGGAACAAGCCCAGCAGCTGACAGTGTATCAGAAAGTCCAAGAGCACATAATAACTAGTCAAAGAGAACAAACATGGCACCAGCCAGCAGGTGGCCTCCTGCTCTTTGCATCTTCAGTGCCATTTGTGGTGGCAGCCATTCATCTAAAGTATTTGTATTCTACATTACTGTCTTAAAAAATGTGTAATTGGAGGGCATTGTGATACACCAAGAGTATGCATTCTCCTAGCACTGCACAGTACTCACCTTTAGAAAAAGCCTCAGTAAGTAACCACGCTGTAGAGAAGCCACAGTAAAGGCAAAACTTTCTTGTTTACTTACGTGCAATGTTGTGATGCAAGTTGGCATTTAAACTTAAGGAGACACCGCCAATAGATTAGGAGAGGGTTTATTGTAAGTTGAATGGATAAATAAATGATCTCACCAAGTTGTTTCACTACTGCATTTAACACTCCCACCACTGGCACTGAATCTACAAATACTTTTCAGCACAGCCTCATCATACTTTCGTCGCCAGATGTCATGTCTCCAGCCCCAAAGGATAACACGTGCAGGCTGGTGAGTGCACACAAAATTCGTTATGTGCTCGGTCGGCACAGTGCATGCAGACACCTCTTTCCTCCTTGTGGGTATGGGTAGTAATGCCCAGTGTTCCTGCCCCCTGACCGGACGTGGTGTCCAGTGTCCAGTCACCTCCCATCTGCCCTGTGTAGGGTCCTAGTGCCCGCCTGCACATGTCGTTACAACAGTAACAAAGTTTATGAAAATGTAACTTTCTGAGCTAGCAATTGGAAGTAATTAGCTGCTGTTATGCCATCGCTGTTTCTGGTGGATTGTGTTAACACTACAGTGGTGTCTGTGGTTATCCTTGGGTGCACCAGTGCCAATCATGGATGTTCGCTGTACTCATATCAAAGTACCAATTTGTGGAAGTTGGTAGTTTGCTGTGATATGTTTGGAGCACACATACGAGACTCTTGCACGACACCGAAATTCATCCTTGAAGGATCGCTTATTACAAATCACAATCTTCCAACCATGCTTAAAGGAAGAAGCTGCTTTTCCCATGATTTGAAAAGCACTTAGGTCCCTCATAAAGAGTGGGAAAGTCCAATGAATTCTAAATCAGGCCCATAGTGTCATCAGCATATTTAAATATAAAGGTAAAATCACTTGAGCAGATAAGCTTGATTAAGGGAATGATAAAAGTAAAATCACTTGAGCAGATAAGCTTGATTAAGGGAATGATAAAAGTAAAATCACTTGAGCAGATAAGCTTGATTAAGGGAATGATAAAAGTAAAATCACTTGAGCAGATAAGCTTGATTAAGGGAATGATAAAAGTAAAATCACTTGAGCAGATAAGCTTGATTAAGGGAATGATAAAAGTAAAATCACTTGAGCAGATAAGCTTGATTAAGGGAATGATAAAAGTAAAATCACTTGAGCAGATAAGCTTGATTAAGGGAATGATAAAAGTAAAATCACTTGAGCAGATAAGCTTGATTAAGGGAATGATAAAAGTAAAATCACTTGAGCGGATAAGCTTGATTAAGGGAATGATGTAAACTTGAATAATGTAGGTCTCAGGAAAGGGCACCAGAAACTCCACAATTCAGTGTGAGGGCAGGCGATTGAAAGGGGGACTATACATGTAGGAAATCCTGATGAAAGGATTTTAGCCATTTAAGGGCTTGAAAACGAGCACCAACCGATGATAACTGGTTGGATACCATGATCCATGGTGTCATAGGTTGCAGAGAGTGCCACCAAGATCCAATATAGCCTGGCATGAACAAAAGGAGTAGCACTATGGAAGTGAAGGAATAGAAAACAATCAGCAGGCTATATATGACAGACAACAGCAGCTCAAAAAGCATACAGTGGATGATTATAGTGAGCTATTGTGGGCAAACGAAGATTTGTGATATTATTTTACGATAATGACAAATGTGTGATAGGTTACCGAATTTAAAGAAAACACACAAATGAAGCCTGATTTAGATACTGCATCGTAAAAGCATGCAGAATGTTAGACTTAGGTTTCTGATGACACTTAACCGCCAATAAGCTAATGAAAAGTATAACAAATATATTAATATATGTTTTCTTTATGCATAGATGAACGTAGTAAACAAACAATAACAGAAATTTATGTGTTAGAAAAACGGTTAATAACACAAGAATGTGTAATGTGGGCACTGACATTGATGAGAGAAATAGATGCTATACAAGAGATGCTATAATTTGTGCTATGTAAAGGTCTATTTAAATGTGCTTTTCAAATCCTGAATGATGTATTCACCTATAACGTGCAAAGAGACTTGCAAATTATATGCAAAATAAAAATGAAGTGTTAAAATGTTTTTTAGGGGTTCCTTAAACTTACATGATATAATTACAAATCATAAATCTGTCCAATTGAAGAACTATTGCACTGTTTGAATAATGTAAGATTCATATTTTAGCACAAATTCATCGTGCACAAGCTGTTTCTTGAAGGCCTCAAACAATTGCTTTTCTTTTCTAGTATGAACTTATGAACTGAATAGTCTGAAGCCTATGAGAACCTTTCGTAAAGTTTCTACTTGTGCGCTAACACTCAATGATTCTTTTCACGTTTATAGCTTACTTGACTAGACTTGCAACAAAATTGTTACTTCCTAGAGAACATACTTGAAAGAGGACTGGCTAAGAATGAGAACATAAACTCGCCTATTTCCTAAATGTCACAACCAATCATATGACTAAAGTACAGTGGACCTAAGGAAAATTCAAAGTAATGGATTACTTAATTCTTCCGGATTTGTATACTTTTACATACTACATCATCTCATCCTACTGAAACTGACCAATGGGACAGAGTGGTCGGACAGTGATGTCAAGGGGTGTAAACCAGAAATTGATGGAGTATAATTGCCTAAACTTTGAACAGAGTCAGTCCCTATCTTGTCCATCTCTCCTCTACCCATCTTGCGGTACAGAGACTGATGATTTGGACTTCCAGATACAACAGGAACTGTGACGAAATACTGCGTTTGCTGCTGGCTGTTATGCCTGCGTAGTGGAATCATTCCGGCTGGAAGGTTTCCGAAAAACCGCTGTGGCATTGGGCATTGAAGCTGCAGTACAGACAGGGACTTACAATCCTGTCCATAAACTGGAACTGGTCATTCGGAAATTTACTGATCTTTCAGTGATAGGGTTTGTATCGAGAGACAAACTGATTTTCCTATAATACTTACTTTCTTAGGACAAAATCTCCCTCAGCTAAGGTAAGGTAGATAGCTCCCATAAAAATTGGATTTCAGAGCTTATTAAATGCTTATTACATCTGTTCAATTTAAACTAGATAGTACAATAATCATTTGAAATTAGATAAAACAAATTGAGATAAAATACTATGCTGATTCTACTTCATTATTTGCTGGGGTTAAATTAACCTGATCTATGATCAGCTAATTGGGTGGTAGAAATTACTTGGGAACTTACTTTGACTTTTCTAAATACTAACACTTATCTTTTTCCAGGTCCTCATATGATAATTTTTCATCCCTTAAGTATTATGGTCCCTTTCAGCACAGAACAAGATCCATTAGAGGGCCTAATGGGATTGGTGTGATAGCTGGGGTTATTCTGAGATAAAATAAATTGGATCAACTAAAATAATTTATGAGGCCCAACACGTTTACACTACAACACTACTGAGTCTGAGACTCATAAGGGTGCAGAAGAGCTCTTGTCCCCTGACTTTTGGGGCATACCATTGCCTGCTAAAACCAAGACTACATTATGTAAAGAACTGTAATTTTGGGAGTGATTCAAAAACAGCCGATCTTCCTTCTTATCCCTTTCAGATGGGTGCAGTGAGTAACTGCACACGCCTGCAGGGGGATGTCTAAGGGGTCCATGGGACCCCGATTCACTCCCCCAGAGGGCTGCCTTAGGAGGCGCACTGAAAGTGCACCACTTTTTTGTGGCGAACCTTCAGTGCACCTTTAAAGGCATGTTTGTCCCGATGCCCACATCGTTAATACGGTGCAGGCTCAGAGGCAAAGTGATTCCCTCATTTGCATGCTGCCAAACCACCATGCAAATGAGTGAACGCCCTTTCATGATAGCGCTGGCGCAACATGTGCACCAGCGCTATATGTATTACAGAAGGAGAAGCACAAGAGTCTGCTGCCACTTCTGTACTACCATTGTGCCTCGGGGCGCTCAAAGCGGGCGCACATGCCTGTTGCGCTCCTGGGGTACAATGTATAATACGGGTCCTGGTAACCAATTTGCAGACTTTAATTGAACCCATCGCACTAGAATTCACAATTGACTCTCGGCAATACAAGTGTCAGTTTCCACCCTAATAAAACCCACAAAAGGTCTTAAATGCTGTATGTTGTTTGATTATATTCCACTTCTTGGTTTTTGTCAAGCAGTATACCAATCTTTAACAAGCATTTGCAATGCAATCGGTACTCGCCTTTGGGACCTTACATGTATTTAGCTATGCAGCACATTAGTCTGGGTGCTGAAACATCTACTGTTCTTTAACATGGAGGGAAAGTAAGCACCAAACTGCGTGACACATCAGGTATGGGAACACATGGAGAGAAATATTGCCTTTCATCTGGAAATTGTATAGTCCAAAGGTCTGTTTTTAATATAAAATCAGGGCCTTTGGTGGTCATATCACTGAAAATCCAAGATTTCAAAAAAATATTATTGTCTACGGATGCTCGTGGAAGACAATTTCTATGGACTGGAATCTAGAGAATGCTAAAGTGATTCTGGTATTTTACTGACCTCTGCTGGTCGTTTTCTATCAAGACTGTTAAATAGAGGCATTTGCCAGAAAAATAAAAAAACAGAAAGTCCCTCAGCAGAAAACAATTCTGGTATTTTACTGACCTCTGCTGGTCGTTTTCTATCAAGACAGTTAAATAGAGGCAGTTGAACTGAAAAAAAAGTCCCTAAGCGGAAGCATACAAGTCCTAGGGCTGATCTCCAGAGCTCACAAAGTACATACACATATAAGTATATACTAAGGTATATACAAGAGGTCTCGAATGCTCGACCTAAAAAGGTTAAAAGAGACCCACCATTTATAGACCCGCATAATTCACAGAACCACTGCTAAATTGTGGAATGTGGAATGGGCAAACAAAAAGTGGATAGTTGCAGATATCCAGTGAGGCTTTAGACAGGTTTAGGGACCATTGATCAAAGTGTAAACTTGCATCTTATTATTAATAAATATATGGTGACCAATCAGGGCACACTTCAGTTCACATAGCCTTTACGGACTTAAGCACTGCCTTCTACTGGATTAACAGAACCGAATTATGGCCTTTGCTCATCTTAATGGGGTTTTATGAAGGTATTTTACATTTCCTATATTTTTTGATCACAGGCTTCACCGAACGGCCCTAATTGTAAATGCCCCAAACTATTTAGTCTGGGCAAGTAGTGTTCACCATGGCTGTGTTTTAGGCCCCATTCGTTTTATATGGTATATAAAATGTTTAGGTTCTGCTCTAGTGACTGTTGGCCAAGAATCACTCTTCCCCCTGCTGGCTGTAAGACAGCACAGTCCCGCCCATCCCATAAAACTGCCTCAGTAAGGAAAAATAAAATGATAATAACAACGTCGGATTATCATTTTATTTTTTCCACTGCTGAAAAGCAGTGGGGCAGCGGCGGCGCTCCACCACCTTAGCGAAGGAACCACCATTGGAGCCATGGCAATTTGGGTTTACCGCGGCGGAGGGCCGGCCGGGCCGGTCACCTCCTCAGAGTCCGGACCTGGCCGTTTCAACGGTCACTCCCTCGGTAATTTGCGGTGGGGTCCTCATTGTTATTTTAAATGTATTGCAGCCAGGAGCTACGTGGGGGCGCGAGCAGCGGCGTGCTGCCATGATTTGCTGCAATCACCTACCTCGACGTGACTCTGTCAGTCAGAGCCGTGCGGCAGGCAGGAATCTCCTTCTATAGTGATACATTGTAGCAGCCAGCTGCTACTAGCTCAGCCAGCCAAGACCCCAAGCCTGCGGGAGCAGCACGCGCATGTCACAGCGCGCTGACAGCCACTCCAGCTTTAGTTTAGTGGTAGGCAGTGCTAACGGCTGGACAGCTGAGGCGCTATGCCTATAATGCATGACAATGCATTTCAGTGCAGTGATACAGAGAACCACACTGAAATGCATTAGCCTAAGGCCTGATGCGTGTTACTTGGCAGGACTGGTGACTCAAGGAGTTCTAAATGTGATTTGTGTAGGGTAGTTACAGTGGTGCTCCCATTCCCTGTACCTGGTACAATACTGAGGTAAAACTGATGCGTCCTAATAAGATATCATTAAGATAAGCAGCACCCAAGATAATCAGTCACCACAATGACGGTCACACCCCGGACATCACAAGACTCGGGGCTGCAAAGAACTAAAAACAGAGGGACTACTTTTTTTGCAGTTTTAAATAGCGCGAACTTGACTTAAATTTGGAGCGCTTTACATTAGCACCAGTTACATTACACAAGGACACATTCATTTGGTAGGCAAGGGGATCTAGGACCAGATGTACGACCATTGAATTTTGCGACTCGCAAATTGCGACAAATTGCGAGTTGCAAAATTCAATGTACAACAGTGACTCAGACACTGTTTGCGATTCCCAATGGGGTTGCAAATTGCATGCCTCATGAATATTAATGAGGCTGTCGCAATTTGCGACCCCATTGTGAATGGTCGGCACTCCCAGGGATGGTGGCCTGCTGGGGTCAGCAGACCACCATGTCTGTGATTGCTTTGTCAATAAAGCAGTTCTTTTTTTTTTTTTTTAAATGCAGCCAGTTTTCCTTAAAGGAAAACGGGATGCATTTAAAAAAGACAAATTAAACTTTTCAGTTTCATTTTTTAAGAGCAGGCAGTGGTCCCTGGGACCACTGCCTGCTCTTAAAAACTATTTGCGCATCCATTCACAAAGGGGAAGGGGTCCCGTTGGGACCCCTTCCCGTTTGCGAGTGTTTTACCACCCTTCTGAGAAGGGTGGTAAACTGCGAGTGTTTTGCGACCGCAATTGCGGTCGCAAAACAATCATACATTGGGTAAGGACTCACTAATAGGAAGGGACGCCCTTGGCACGCCACTTCATAATAGCGAGTCGTTAACCCTAATTTGCGAGTCGCTAATAGGTTAGCAATTCTCAAAATAGGGTTAGTACATTGGGCTGACCTATTTTGCAGTTGCAAAGGGGCCGAAATTCCCTTTGCGATGCAAATAAATGTCGTACATCTGGCCCTAAGTGAATTGCCCAGAATCACAGGATGTTGAATCGACGCCGATGATCGAACCAGATTCCCAAGATCCAAAGTCGACACCGTTACACCACATCATCTCCCCTTTGACTTTGAGACAGATTCACAGGATGCAAGTTATGACTTTTTCCATAAGTACGCCACACTTACACTTGATTTGCAGGACAAGTCAGACAAAACACTGTGATTTAATACACTACAGCCTCTGATATAGCTAAGGTTTTTATGGGGGTGGCAAGGCATCTTAGATTTGCTGGGATAGTGTTAGTTTTTGGATGTTTGTGCCAACACACTTCACTCACTCAAATACATGCCACGTTTTGATCTTGCACACCCAAACAAGCATTGGCATAGCCAATAGGTCTCGCCTTTGGGACCTTATAAGTATTTAGTTATGCAGCACAATATCCTTGGTGCAACAACATTAACTGTTGCATGGCTAAACACTTATAAGGCCCTAAAGGCGAGACCTATTGGCTATGCCAATGCTTGTTTTTTAATACTAGGAAACAGGGGCTGCTTATCACAGCTTTCCAGAATAGAAGAACCATCCTGAGGGCGCCTGTTAAGGTTTGTGCCCAGGACACGCGGGCGGAAGTAGATCGGGATAGTGTTCATGTTATGCAATTGCTGATAGAGGGGCACAGTTAAGGCACAACTGTTTTCGATGCAGGGTGTTCTTGTGTGTGCCCATGCACCTTGCTTGTTGTTCTTTGGAGTTTTGTGTGTGTTGTAGTTGGTTTTTGGCCAGAAGTGGGCATGTTAAAGCACTAATACCCGCATATGGTGGTGTGTGGATGGGTGTCCTGTTCAGTAATGTATTCTTAAAAGACTGTGGGTCTTCGTGCAGGGTGGCTCTGTAATTGTTGTACTTTTCTGATAGTCATGTGTACTTTGTGGGGATGTTCACAACCAGTGGTTTGATAAATCCCAGAAATACGGATGGGAATTGTGTTCTCTTTGGCAAAATTCACATTTTAACTTTCAGCTCTTGATTATTCGACTTGGCTAACGAAGGTCAAAGTGTATTTCTTTGATTTTCTAATACACTTTTATACGAGGCAAACTTACCCCTTGCTCCTTTTATAAACCGAGGGCCTCATTTACAAAGAATTGGCGTAGGGCAGTGCCGCAAGACTTTTTGCTGGACTGGCCTACACCAATTCGAAAGGGCAGGAATGCACTGTATTACAAGATAAGGTGCAGTCAGCGCCGGCGCACAATTTGCAGACAACGTAGGCACCATTGCACCATGGTGCAAAGGTGTTTGCTTTGTTGGTAGGATTGTTTTTGTGCATGGAGGCGTTTTTCTCATTCTATGTGTGCTGCAGCAGCACACATGGAAAGAGGCAAAAACGAGGAGAAAGGAAAACATTTCTCCTCGTTACGCCAGCTCTTGGGAGGCATAAGGTCTTGGCGCTGCCCCAGGTTTACGTGATTTTGTAAATCTGGAGCAGTGTTAAAAACCATGGGTGTTGCGTACATAAAGAGGTAGGGCGGCCGTGGGTGGAGAGCGCGGTATGTTGGGGGGGGAAATAAAATAAAATTTAAAAAGACTTACCTGCTGCTCTGATCCCGCCTGCCTCACTGCTTCTCTCGTCGGAAGTCGATGGGCCCTCTGGGCACAGGCTCTACACCCAATCCAGACTCTGCTCTCACATGAGAGCAGCGCCAGGATTGGTCTGAGCGGCCTCGTTTGCCGCTCAGATGGTGCATTAGAGCCTGTGCCTTTTCTCCAACCCTGCTGTGGAACACAGCCGAGTTGGAAAAACACAAGTGGGCATGTGTGTTTGGCCGGCTTAGGATGGTCGGCCAAACACACATGCGCACTTATAAGTGCACTCTATTCCTCCTCCCTAATATGCCCGGCAGGGCCCTTACTTATTGCGGGGCTCATACAGACAGCATAAATAAAATGATAATAACATTGTGTTATTATCATTTTATTTATCGTCTGCTGGCACTGGCTGTGGGGGGACACTCCTCCGCCATTACGGACTGGAGCCACCTTTGATGGAACATCTCAGGGCCGGCTCTAGGGCAGTGCGATCGGTGCCACAGCACCGGGCGCTGACTTGGGGTGGGGGCGTCATTTTCCCAAATATATTATAATTTCAAGAGCACCTGCTGCCGCCTCCTGGCCTCCAGCAATTTTCAGGCATCAATTAAAATGTCAAGGGAACCCTGGTGATTAATCTCTTCCTGGAAAGAGACTGGAGGTTTGTCTAGTGGAAATTTTGACTCGTCCTAAGGTAGCGCAGAGGGTTGAATTGCCTGCTGCTAAGAACGTGTACCATGCAGATAACAAAGTGCATATAATGTAAATAGGTCAGTGGGTTACTGCTTTTGTAAGAGAGCTCATTTTGTTACTTGTCGTTTATAAGTCAAAATTCTAATATAGAACATTGAGACAGGGACATCTTAAGGATTTTTGGGGCCCTGGGTCCAACGTATTTTGGGGGCCCTTGTTTGGATTAGGTTTGGATTCACTAACCAATGGCAGCTCTTTCGCGGCCTCTCTGGCCAGGTCACAGACAGTGCACAGTCGCACTCATCCAAATTGTAAATGCATTTACATCTAAGATACTGAGATACACCAGCAGCTCACGAATATTACTGCAAATAGTTTCTGTGAAATAAAATCTGTGACTTCCTCCCATTTCTAATATGTGAGGTCCTGTTTTAATCTCAAAGAAACTTGTTTTATGGATGTTGCATGAAACGTAAACAATATTTTATGCAAACTGTCTGCAGCAGCCTCTCACACATCACACACATTAAAAATAAATTAACTAAAAACAGTATTTAAAATAAGCTAAAAATTATTAAAGGTCATCAGGGCAAGCCTCTCTGCAGAACCTAGCTGCCTCTGTTAGGGGGCCCCCCTAAAAGCCTGGGGCCCTGGGCCAGGGCCCACTTTGCCCATGCCCATGCCCATGCCTTAAAACGTCTCTGCATTGCGCTATTAACTGTCATCAAAGAGCTGCATGCAAACTGCAAGGTATATGTTAAAGCTATATGTTATTTTGCCCAGTCTTTCATTATCCTAATCTTGCCAAAAGGGTTCATTTGGTTAGAAAACAATTCTTATTATTAAAGAGAACCCCTAACAATGATGTTATGTTTTACATTCTGAATTTGCGCTTTACCAGAATAAGGGCTCTTAAACTATATTGCCTACCAGTATCGCTGACAAGTCACTCCTACACCACACCTTGCACTACTGTCTGATGTAACATTTCCTATACACTGATTTACACACATATGATTGTCTCTGTGCAATGTGTGTGTGGTGTAAAGTGCTCTGACACCTTACACTGGTATGAGTGGTGCTACAAAACTAAATGAATCTGAGAGACAGTGGTTATGGAGACTTCAGAGGCACTGTTAAAGGGTGCTAGTGAAGGAATCCGTGGCTGAGGTGGTCATGGGGGGGAGGGCGCCAAAAGACATTTTCGCACAGGGCGCCACCAGTGTTAAGGCCGGCCCTGGAACATCTCCTTAACGCAGAGTAAGGCAACGCAGCGCTTTGTGCTGCCTCTCCTCCATATCTATGAGGCCATGCAAAGCCACGCAGGGTGCCTTTGCGTCGCCTCATAGATATGATTGTGAGGCCTGCGCCAAAAAAAGTGGCGCCCCGGCGGCGCAGGCCTCTTGTAAATGAGCTCCTGAATATTGTTGTACAGAGTGCACTTTACTGCCCCGGCGAATGCATCAGCTCTGATTTTGGGGCAGGTCAGGCGATGGACTTTTGATAGAGGTGAAAGTCGGTAGCTGACATCGGTTGGTACAACTACAATGTGTCCAATAAAGCAATGCAGGAGTAAATGCAGCACACAGTCATTACACTGTGCCCTGTCTTGAGGGATACTATATCTTGTCCCTTTGGAAAGGTTATTTAGAGGATGCCTCGAGGAGAGCACGAGGATTCTTTGTGTTGTGACGTTCTCACAAGCGTGCCTGTATTTTAGCACGCTCCCTGGTACTGCTTGTCTTCTCGAAAATGTATTTCTGTGCCTGGTGCTTCACATTGTTTATCTCTTAAATATTTTCATGACTCTGTAATGGATGAGACAGCAGCGTATTCCTGCACACTACCGAGGGCGATGTCTCTTCGCTGTGCGTCGCCGGCTCTGCGGTGGGCTCCACGCGCCGAGCGTCACTCACGCGCAGGGCTTGCAACCGGCAACTCCCCCGGTCAATACCAATACGGCTGCCACCTCATTCTGCAGATGCTGACAACCAGCCAACTAATGAAAGGTTTACAAGGCACTCGTGAATCCCGGGGGGAGGTGGCAGAGCGCAGCTGATCCCAGGAGACAAACCTTACCAACTACGGAAAGCGGCGGAGCCAGCCCGGGTAACAGCAGCAGGGGGTACTGGACTCATGGGCACCGGGGATCGAAGCGCTGTCCGACAGCGAACGGCAGACCCACCCACCTGCATATAACTGCATGGACCGGTTAGGAATGAGCTCCAGATAACCAGCAGATGCGAGATACCCGGCAAACTGACTGATCATGCATCTACACTTCTTAGAGTTTCCCTGACTCAAGTGGAAAAGAAACAAGCGCGCGCGCGCCTCACGCGCGCCTCGCGCTAAAAGTTAAAAAAAAGACGACGAGAGGAGGAGGCAACAGGGGGAGGGGAGAAGGGAGGGGGCCAACGCCTGTTTCCCTTGCGGGAGCGAGCAGGAACCATCTGTTAATTACAAACAGATGGTTTCAAAGCTCGCTCCCGCAAGGGAATCGCCAAACGTGCACGCGTTGCCATTGAAAGCAATGCAATGCGTGCACGTTTTTGGCAGAAAAAGGGAATCGATTGCTAAAGGACTTTTTCCTAAGCAGCGCATGCGCGCTGCGTAGGCGAGACCTAATAAAAATGGGCCTCTGGCTTGCATTTCCAGTGGCCATTTTATTTTATGTTCTTTACTGGCAAGGTAGGCATCTCTTTACCAGAGTTTCATCGCTCGCTCACCATCACTGCCACCTATCGTATTATTGATGAACCGGGTATCTTGTGATTAAACTGTAAAAGTAAAGTCATATTTAATAATTTCTCTGAAGCTCTGTGTTATTATACAATGTCGGTGAGTGCTGGCAGCTGGCCTGGTATTCCTGTGCTCATAGGTGCTGCTAACTTAATGTCCTACTTCAATGTCTGTGGCCTGTCCCAGTTTTTTGTTTTGAAAATCTGGTTCCCCTTGTTTTAGGATCCCAGTTTTTGGTTCTGAACATCGGGTCACCTTAGTTTTATTGTCCTAGTTTTTGATTTTGAAAATCTGGTCACCTTAGTTTTATTGTCCCGGTTTTTTATTTTGAAAATCTGGTCCCCCTAGTTTTAGGATTCCAGATTTTGGTTTTGAAAATCTGGTCACCCTAGTTTTATTGTCCTAGTTTTTGATTTTGAAAATCTGATCCCCCTAATTCTAGGGTCCCAGTTTTTGGTTTTGAAAGTCTGGTCCCCCTATTTTTAGTCGAACACACAGCTATTTTTGCATGTGTCTTGAAATATTGTTTTTGCAATGAAATGAGTAATAATAAGACAAAACTGCTCCTGCTTCCCTCCCCTCTCTGAAACGTCATGATATGAACTCTTAAATTATTGCCATGCTCTGCAGACACAGGGACGTTCAATATCAGTGCTTTTGTTTGCGGATTGTACAACCTTCCCGTCCTCGGATGCCGGTCCCCGTTATTCCATCACCAGCGACAATTTTGTCAAAGGACATTGTGTTGGCTCTCTTTCAAACAGTATCCAACAAACACATGTATACAACGTCCAACCCACACAGTGACATCTGCAAACAGAGGCGCTTTCTTACAGAGTCTATTCCAAAGATGTCTCGAGGTTCCTGCTTACTAAACAGCTCTAAGAGCTGGAAACCACAAGTTCCAAAAACATTCATCAGGCTATGATAAAAAAAAGTGCATTATTATGGGAGCAGGGGGAGGCCACCCACACTGCCTACTCCCACGCCTCTATACTCTGCCAGAAGAGCCATTTGCTTCTCATGCACATACACTAACATTTAGATACCAAACAATTAGACACACACAAACAGTACACGTTTGCTTCTACTTAATAAGGGATGAAACAAGGCCACTTGGGGGCTGTAGTGTTAATCCGTAATATAAATATGCAAAAAAACAACTGTACGGTGTGCTCTCGAGTAGTGTCCAATGTACTATCTTCCCTGTAAGTGGATGCTCTTATGCCAGAGCACACAGAGAAAGTAGTCTTCCTCAATAGCCTTCACTCTTTGGTAGGAAGGTAGCAACAACCACATATACTCTGGTAGGGGGCACACTAGGAGCTATGATGATACCATGTCTGCTCTTGCAGGCACCAACCAAGACCCGTACAACACACACCAAAGAGAACACTTTAACACAGTGACATCATCCGTAGCACATGGCATCATCCATACCTAGTGCCATCCGGGCCCCTTGCATCGTACTGATTAATGTACACACATCTTTTGAGATGCTCCTCCACCAATCAACATGTTTTGCAAAGTAAGACGCTGCTTCCTGGCGCGTGTTCTACAGTATTTGAAGGAGGTAGGCACCTACAGTGATGCCCACTGATCTAGTGGTTTTCCTCTCCACAGTTCTGCTGGGAGTACCAGTGTTGTCTGGCTTCAAAAGCCCAGCCACCGTGAGTACCTTGGCTCAGATGTATCCAAGTGACCTCTCACTTTTGGAGTCACTACTTGGGTCTATCTGATGGGCAGTCAAGGCAGTGCGATCAAGAGCCTCACCGCATGCACACTGTTCTGCATCTTTGTGACAAACATTATTATGTTTGAGCCCTAGATCTCTCTACACGAGGTAAGGTTGCAACTTTCGCCTTCTTCAACTGAGCCCACAACTAACTGACCAACAGCCACTTAAAGAGGGCCCGGCAAGCGTGCCCATGCAGGTACACCACTGCGGTGATGTCAGCACGTGAGCTTCTCTACATACATGCATTAGGGTGGGTCACTCGTACACTAGTGACCACTCCTCCCTGCAAAGTACTCCTATTCTCGATGCCTGTAGTCTTGTGGCTTTGAAATGTAGGCAAAACAGGTCACCTGACAGGGCTTTCTGCAAGTCCACCCCCCACCCCATTTACTCCCCCTTTAGAATTTTCTCATCTTATATATAGACAATCATAAACTTGGCACAGAGACAATAAAGATAATACAATATGGCACAGATTCAAACAAATCCTAACCATTCCATGCATTATAAAACAGTGGAACAAATAGAATTAAAAGCCATATTTAGAGTACCTGTATCTTGCCCATCACTAAGTGTTCACCTCATGGTCTCCTTGAGTTCTGTGTCTCCAGGGTTCTCCCTCCTTGCGTGGTGGGTGAACTTCAGCGCCCTCTACACTCAACTAGAAGTACCTATCAAACCATTGCTGGCAGCATAGCCCTCAAAGCCAAAATCGGCATCTTGACTCGAATGTGCCCTACTGACTTTGGGGCACATGCATCAAGCATTTTTGCCTTCGCAAACAGGCCCATTTGCGAACGCAAAAAATGCTTTTCAGGTGCAGCAAACCCTATTTTGCGATTACCGAATCACAAAATGGGCTTGCGATTCGCTATTAGGAAGGGGCGTGTTTAGGGCGTCCCTTTCTAATACCGAATCGCATCGGTATGTAGGAATGTTTTGTGACCGAAATGCGGTTGCAAAACATTCCCTTTTGTGAATGTTTGTTGCAGAGTTTTTTAACTAGATCTTAAAAAATGAAAAGAAAACTTTACATTTTACTTTTTGTAAAGCATCTCGTTTTCTCTTGAGAAAAACGAGTTGCTTTGCAAAAAAAAAGATTGCTTCATTTAAAAGCAATCACGGACATGGCGGTCTGATGACATCAGTAGGTCACTATCCCTGTGATATTTGCGATTCCTAGGGGGTCGCAAATTGCGATCTACCTCATTAACATTAAAGAGGTAGAGCGATTTACGAACCCCTAGGAATCGCTATCTGAAACTCTTTGACTTTCATGCATTGTAACTTGCGATTACCTAATTGCGATTCTTAGGAATTCGCAATTAGGTATTTGCAATTTATAATTTTGATACATGTAGCCCAATATCCCTATCAGAGACCTTATTTTGTCCTATCCAGAAGACCGGTTAAGTTAGTGCAGAGCGTCAACTACACGTCTTGCGAGCTGGTGTCAAGTTCACCGCCTGTGATGCTCTCTGCACTGCTACACTCTGCCTACACTATGTTGATATTTGCTTTGCCTCTTTTCTGACAAAGCTTGACTAACTCTGCATTTTGACCATCCGCCCCCAAAAGCTACCCAGGCTCAGGAAAAGGTTATGTCTCTTCATGTTCACACTACACAAATTTGGTGGGAAAATAAATGTCTGCAGAGCACCATATTGATCCCTTTGAGTAATCATTTAATTCTACATATGTGCATCCATCATCGCCTCAGACATGTCCTTCCCGGGGTGCAACTTTCCTCCAATAGACAACTAGGGGAAAGGACTGATGGAATTCCCTTAGGGGTGCTATGTGTCAGTAGTTCTCACAAGGCTTAAGCCAGTTTCCTTTGGCGTTGCAACCCATGAGCCCCACCCTATTTGTGGTGTCTCTAGATACCCCTGCTGCAGTAGCCTCGGGTATTGCTCCAATCCTAAAAGAATGAGTTGTGGTTCATGCTCATCTTTTCTAGAAAAACACTCAGCACACCCCTACCTTCTCTCCGGAAGTGGGATCCTTTTGGACTGAGTGGGCAGATATAGTAAGCATCATTGGTCGAGGTTGTCTTGTGACTCTGATCTGTGTTTGAACTGGCGATCTTGTGAGTTTTGCACTGAACAATTTTCTCTTTGGTCCATGATTGCTGTGTCACTATTTCACCATGTGCTACCAATTTTCTCTCCGTGGCTGTCCATTAAAATGCAAACTCAAGCCTATGCAAAGTGAATAGGTCTACCCTTGGCAAGCATGCATTTTATTTTGCAAACATATGCAGTATGCAAGATTTGGTAAACATACAAAATATTAAAATAAAGAGTGGCCTAGTACACTAGTCTTGGCATTGTGGTCCAGTCTTCTTCAGGCGGCAGTCACTTAGAGTGCAATACAGCCAATGGATGAATTAGGCTGCCACTTACAGTGCAATGCAGCCAATGGATGAATTAGGCTGTCACAGTGCAATACAGCCAATGGATGAATTAGGCTGTCACTTACAGTGCAATGCAGCCAATGGATGAATTAGGCTGTCACTTACAGTGCAATGCAGCCAATGGATGAATTAGGCTGCCACTTACAGTGCAATGCAGCCAATGGGTGAATTAGGCTGTCACTTACAGTGCAATGCAGCCAATGGATGAATTAGGCTGTCACTTACAGTGCAATGCAGACAATGGATGAATTAGGCTGGCCAAGTACCCGTTGCTCTGTGCTGTGGAGCGTGGGAGCAAAATGGGAATGACACATGAACAGACAAATGCATGAAAAGTGCTGACCGAAAGCCATTTATGTATTTCGATAGGTATTTTATTGTTGTGGCTTGCGACAGCTATTACTGCCTCTAAGGTACACTTACAAAACCACGCTTAACAGAGCACTATTGAAATGTATTATGTACAGCTCCTTGAGACATAATGCCAGCGTCTCCCAAACTAACATCTAGATGCCCCTGTTATCTTGGACGTTTTCCCTCTCTTCTCAGCATCATATTTTTGACAAGAATCCTGGAGCAGTAGACAAACGGACCCTCTTGGTCTGCTGTGGGGCACACCCTCGTTGGGTGCCTTTGTATTAAACCAGAGCATTGCACCTTATTTTTTAAAAAGAAGGTGCTGTTACCAGTGCAGGCATGAACATCACCTGCACTGAGGACAACAAAGAAATGAAAGCTGGAAAGGCACTTTCAAACTGCTGCTGCATCTTTCACTGGAGGGGACCGCCTGCTTCTCAGAGCAGGCTGGATCCCATCCACAGGTGAGTGCAGTGTGACTTCACCCACCTGCAGTAGTGATCTGGGATAGCCTTGGACCTCCGTGCTCCATCACAAAAGACTCAACTGGGGGGCACACTGTGCAACTCTTCCTATAAGGTATACAGTTAGTGCGCCTTCCAAGACCCTGTTCGCCCCTGCACCTGCGTTGGGAGTATGAGTGGAGCACTGTCAAAGATTTTCACTCATTTGCAATGGGGTCCATGCCACTGTGCAAATGGTTGCACAACCCTGGGCATTGTGCAGGGGCAAAATCTGCAGGTGGAAATGCCTGCTGCACCTCTGGGGCACTCCCACAAAAAAGTAAAAGTTCAAGCGGAGATTTACATCTCTGCCTGAATGTATTTTTACATTTTTAGGTCTCGCCTGAGCCAGCGCTTAGCGCTGCCCCCGGCGAGAGTTTTAGTAAGCGGGTTTTGGAAGTGCAAACAGCAGTGGCTTTTGCTGGCGACCAGCTTGCGTTCATGCGAGCGTGCACGCGCGATCAGGCGCCATATGACTTCCCTCGCCATCTGGCTTCCCACCCTGATAACTCGCAGCGGCTTTTATCGCTCGCGATTACTTTCACGGCCGCGCGGCCAATGCTTGTTCTATATTGATCTTTCTGATCGCAAAATTGTTGTGCTGGATCTGGTTTTGCACATATAAACAGACAACTCTAGCATACTTTGCACCGTTAGAGGCAGTAATCTGCAAAGCCGCTGTTGTGCATGCGCACGGTAGTTCCCATTATGGCTGTGATGTGTTTTAACCGTCTGTTGCGCGAGGGCGATTGCATCCTGTCGGAGCTCTTGCAATGTAACACTTAGTTCCAGTGTTGAGACTCTCACGTGTTGCAGCAGCAGAGAGCCAGGGTGAAAAGAAGTGATACAAAAGGGGATGATGGACGGAACGTTTGAGCCAATCAAACACTCACCCCCAGTCAACTGATCTGGGTTTAATCCATCATCATTCTTTAGCTCACTCCACCACCCCAGTTCAGACATGGCCATATGCAAATCAGTCTGACCCTGTGCCTCATGGGAACAGTCCAGCACGAACTGCCAAGCCATGTCTTCCCTGGACCGTAAACAAGCATCCTAGGACCGGTTTCTGGCATTCCAGCCGTCATCAGCCAGGCTTGCTTGAATCCAGTGGCAAAGTGAGCAAGGGACCCACGTCTGGGCATACCCCCGCCAACTTAGGGCGAACAAAGCGATACAAAAGGGGATGATGGACGGAACGTTTGAGCCAATCAAACACTCACCCCCAGTCAACTGATCTGGGTTTAATCCATCATCATTCTTTAGCTCACTCCACCACCCCAGTTCAGACATGGCCATATGCAAATCAGTCTGACCCTGTGCCTCATGGGAACAGTCCAGCACGAACTGCCAAGCCATGTCTTCCCTGGACCGGAAACAAGCATCCTAGGACCGGTTTCTGGCATTGGGGTGGCGTGGTGAAGCAAAATAACGATGGATTAAACCCAGATCTGAGACTGGGGGTGAATGTTTGCCAATGTGCAGCATTCCGTCCATCATCTTGTGTGTTTTGCATTTCGCCCTAAGTGGGAAGGGTATGCCCAGACGTGGGTCCCGTGCTCACTACGCCACTGGAGTCAAGCTATCCTGGCTGATGAAGGCTGATAGCCTGAAACCGGTCCTAGGATGCTTGATTCTGGTCCAGGGAAGACATGGCTTGGCAGTTCGGTCTGGACTGTTCCCATGAGGCACAGGGTCAAGACTGATTTGCATATGGCTATGTCTGAACTGGGGTGGCGTGGTGAAGCAAAATAACGATGGATTAAACCCAGATCTGAGACTGGGGGTGAATGTTTGCCAATGTGCAGCATTCCGTCCATCAACTTGTGTGTTTTGCATTTCGCCCTAAGTGGGAAGGGTATGCCCAGACGTGGGTCCCGTGCTCACTACGCCACTGGAGTCAAGCTATCCTGGCTGATGAAGGCTGATAGCCTGAAACCGGTCCTAGGATGCTTGATTCTGGTCCAGGGAAGACATGGCTTGGCAGTTCGGTCTGGACTGTTCCCATGAGGCACAGGGTCAAGACTGATTTGCATATGGCTATGTCTGAACTGGGGTGGCGTGGTGAAGCAAAATAACGATGGATTAAACCCAGATCTGAGACTGGGGGTGAATGTTTGCCAATGTGCAGCATTCCGTCCATCATCTTGTGTGTTTTGCATTTCGCCCTAAGTGGGAAGGGTATGCCCAGACGTGGGTCCCGTGCTCACTACGCCACTGGAGTCAAGCTATCCTGGCTGATGAAGGCTGATAGCCTGAAACCGGTCCTAGGATGCTTGATTCTGGTCCAGGGAAGACATGGCTTGGCAGTTCGGTCTGGACTGTTCCCATGAGGCACAGGGTCAAGACTGATTTGCATATGGCTATGTCTGAACTGGGGTGGCGTGGTGAAGCAAAATAACGATGGATTAAACCCAGATCTGAGACTGGGGGTGAATGTTTGCCAATGTGCAGCATTCCGTCCATCATCTTGTGTGTTTTGCATTTCGCCCTAAGTGGGAAGGGTATGCCCAGACGTGGGTCCCGTGCTCACTACGCCCCTGGAGTCAAGCTATCCTGGCTGATGAAGGCTGATAGCCTGAAACCGGTCCTAGGATGCTTGATTCTGGTCCAGGGAAGACATGGCTTGGCAGTTCGGTCTGGACTGTTCCCATGAGGCACAGGGTCAAGACTGATTTGCATATGGCTATGTCTGAACTGGGGTGGCGTGGTGAAGCAAAATAACGATGGATTAAACCCAGATCTGAGACTGGGGGTGAATGTTTGCCAATGTGCAGCATTCCGTCCATCATCTTGTGTGTTTTGCATTTCGCCCTAAGTGGGAAGGGTATGCCCAGACGTGGGTCCCGTGCTCACTACGCCACTGGAGTCAAGCTATCCTGGCTGATGAAGGCTGATATCCTGAAACCGGTCCTAGGATGCTTGATTCTGGTCCAGGGAAGACATGGCTTGGCAGTTCGGTCTGGACTGTTCCCATGAGGCACAGGGTCAAGACTGATTTGCATATGGCTATGTCTGAACTGGGGTGGCGTGGTGAAGCAAAATAACGATGGATTAAACCCAGATCTGAGACTGGGGGTGAATGTTTGCCAATGTGCCGCATTCCGTCCATCATCTTGTGTGTTTTGCATTTCGCCCTAAGTGGGAAGGGTATGCCCAGACGTGGGTCCCGTGCTCACTACGCCACTGGAGTCAAGCTATCCTGGCTGATGAAGGCTGATAGCCTGAAACCGGTCCTAGGATGCTTGATTCTGGTCCAGGGAAGACATGGCTTGGCAGTTCGGTCTGGACTGTTCCCATGAGGCACAGGGTCAAGACTGATTTGCATATGGCTATGTCTGAACTGGGGTGGCGTGGTGAAGCAAAATAACGATGGATTAAACCCAGATCTGAGACTGGGGGTGAATGTTTGCCAATGTGCAGCATTCCGTCCATCATCTTGTGTGTTTTGCATTTCGCCCTAAGTGGGAAGGGTATGCCCAGACGTGGGTCCCGTGCTCACTACGCCACTGGAGTCAAGCTATCCTGGCTGATGAAGGCTGATAGCCTGAAACCGGTCCTAGGATGCTTGATTCTGGTCCAGGGAAGACATGGCTTGGCAGTTCGGTCTGGACTGTTCCCATGAGGCACAGGGTCAAGACTGATTTGCATATGGCTATGTCTGAACTGGGGTGGCGTGGTGAAGCAAAATAACGATGGATTAAACCCAGATCTGAGACTGGGGGTGAATGTTTGCCAATGTGCAGCATTCCGTCCATCATCTTGTGTGTTTTGCAGGGTGAAAAGAAGTAGCGGTGGTGAAGAGACGGTAAATTATGGTTGCGGAATGCCCCGGCTCAAAGATAGGCAGCTCAGCGAGGCATACTGCTGCAACAAGTTGTCACTACATCGGGTAAGTGAAAGCAGTTCTGGGAGTGCCACAATAAAAGAATGCATTCCCATATTCTATTGCTTAGTAGGCGCCTTGCCCGCCAGCATCCCTCTTTCACACACCCCAATTCGGGTGGCGCATGGAAACAGAAGCTGCTTGTGAAAGCTGGGTGAATTAATGCTCAGGGAGCACGAAATGGCCTGTAACACAAATCACAGGTTCTATCCTGCAGCTATTAACTCGCCCTTGTAAGTTGTGGCTCGCTGACCCCCGTTGACTGGGGTGGATGGAGTGCAGAGGTGCGCCATCATATCCTGGTGTCACCCTCATTTCCTGGCATAGCAACAGCTGAGATCCAGGCGCAGCTCAATGGCACATGCCCTGAACAAATGATACCGCACTCTGCTCAATCTCCTTGTATCGTATTGCAATTGAATTTCATTTCATCCACTTCAAAGAAGGATGAAAAGATAAGCTGATCATGCTGCGATAGAAACAAGAAACATCAGGTTTCACAGATGTGCTGCTAAATCGTTGCAGCGGACCAATCGGCATGTTCCATCTATCTCGTTATATTGTAATTGCAAGAAATACAAGGATTTGGGGATTCCCGAGTACAGTCATAATTTTCATGCCCAAGGAAACCTCTGCTATGAGTGCAAGCACTTACGTATGTCCATTGGCAAGGAGTCTAAATACTTTTCTTGCATTTTGATGATTCCAGGATCCAAGAATGTGATCTAGTCAGCCCCCAGGATAATGAGGCACCAACTTGAAGATTTTGAGGCAGAATAATGGAAATTTTGTTGCACAAATTTGCATTTTTGTGGCAATTTGTCATTGTTTAGTTTACTGACATTCCTTGGTTTGTCATTAATTAAAGCACCAAAACCTCTGCATCTGCTGCCATTAATCTGTCCTGTCATCTGCCATTAATCTGTCCTGTCATCCGTCATCTGGAAAATTAGCATTTCGCGTGGCTTCTGTCAGCCCAGGTGATTCAAATATTAATACCCTTCAGGGAAAATTTCTCTGCACTCTCCCTGCCTAGCCGGCTTCCATATTGACCTAGGGCAGCCTTCCTCCCCCTTTTTTGTATCCCTCTCCTGATGTTTTTCATCGCTTTTTTCTGGGATTGTGTTTACTCTTGGGGTTATTTCTGGGCATACTTTGTCACAGGCACCAGTGCTTGCTTCATCCCCAGTCCCAACAACCTTGCCGCATTCATGGTGTTTGTTAAAAACATTGTTTTTACATTGGCGTATATGTGCTTCCTTTACTTTAAAAATGCTTATAACACTTTTTTATTATAACTTTGCAACATGCTGCACAGAAGCCACGCTGCTCTACAACATAGCTAAAAGACATTGCCATGGCCAATAGCTCTGGCTAAACACTTATAAGGTCCCAGAGGCGAGACCTATTGGCTATACCAATGCTTGTTTTTCTTTTTGCTAGTTACAAACTTTCCCAGAAGTACTTTTGGAATGCTGCACCAGACTATTTCTGAGGTTGTCATGTGACTACTCCAAAAAACTCTGTCCCCTTATGCAGAGTTCTCAGAAAACTCTCAAAAGGGGGAAAGGACTCTCTTGTCCAAATGCACATTTTTTTCTGCAGAGTTAATCCTCTAGTTTAGCAGTTCCTAACCTTTTGACCTAAATAGTTTCTATTATTTGAACCTCAAAACAATACACAAATATACAGAAACAAGTACACATCAAACAAATACACAAATTATGAAATATTTTAATTCACAAGCAAATATATAGAAACAAAAAAAATGTAATGGGACGGCTTGAGCTTTTCAGAATGTGGTTTTATTTCTAAAAGATGAAGCGAAATATGACTTTAGCATATTATGTCTTTTCTTGCTCCCAATGCATGCTCTTGTTTACCTGAAGCTAGTCGATCTAACATTGGTCCTCTTTAAGCACTTAATTGCCATGGCCTGGAAGGCCCCTCATCTGCCCACGATCAAGTGCTGGCTTCAGGTGAGTCACAAATGGGCTCTGGCAGAAGCAGACACCATGATACAGAATGGCCTTTTGCTGGGTGGAGAGGGGGGGCTGGGGGGCAGCTGCTGACCAGCAATGATGTGGGATACCTATGTTCTTAATCCTGAATCCGCTCCCCTCCCAGGCTGACCAGATTGTTCCGCTGGGCAACCCACTCATTTACACACACATGCTTACCAGACGTCAACAAGGGACCCTACGCTCTCCGGGGTGGATTCCATGCAGGTTCGCCCGCTCCCGTTTCTCCCCCGGGAGTGGCCACTTGCTTATATATTCCCCATGTTTGCAATATGCTCCTGTCACTCACGTTCCTGCTAATCTGATTGGCTGCACATGGCAGTGCCAGCCAGAGGGTTTCAGAAGTTACTGTTTTGTTTTATTTTGTGATGCTCACATTGGCTACTCCTCTACGAGACTGAGCGCACTACGCTGCTCTGAGTTAGCAACCTATTTTTCTCCCTACACCCTGCTACCCCCTCCATATTGTTCTATGATCTGCTGCCTGAATATTGTCAGTGTAAACATGATGGGATGTGACTGTCTATCCACGTTATGAACATGTCTATTATTGTATCCTGAACAACTTGTGGAGATTCTTGATTAAATGTCAACAAAAAAATGCATGCTCTCCTTTTGTGTGAGTGTGCCAGTGCTTTATTTAAGGCCACCAATCGTCCATAGTAGATTCAGTTTGCTCTACTTCCGCTGCTCCCAAGACTCAAGCTAAGCATATCAACGTCATTTTTAGGCTCTAATTTCAAATTCCCTCATGTTGAAAGATTGTTTTACATTTTTTTATGTTACCGTTTGCTTTTATATGTATATATACTTTCTTAATCTGGTAATATTACATTTTCTAAACCGTTGTCTACCCTATCAGTAGGCCTTGTGGAACCCCATGAGTCTGCAGTCCCCAGGTTAAGAACAGTGGACCTACTTAACTAGGGATGGCAGGCATCATGTGGTGCTCCACAGCTGCAGTGAAGGTTGTATGACGGTACAACGCAGGTAATTACTTCGCATGCCTTTGCCACGCATTTTTTTGCGCGCATGCTTTTACCGCGAATATGCATTTACAACGCATGCCAGTACCACGCATTGTTTTTAGATTTCAAAACAATGTATTTGTGGGGTTAGACATCCCACCCCCTCAACTTACCTTAAATGCGTGGTATTGGTATGCGTTGTAAATGCATATTCGCGGTAAAAATATGCGTGCTAAAAAAATGCGTGGTAAAGGCACAACGAGGTAAAAACCTCGTTGTAAAGGCTGTTTCTCGCTTCACTGCAGCTTGAATATATGAGGATATATATGAGGAATGCAACAACATAGAGATTTGTATTTTTGGGGGAGAATAATGGGTCTGCATGGTCTATTGCTTAGTGACGTCCAGGGCTCGTGTCGGGGGTACACGCAGGTACACGGCGTCCACCCACTATTTTCACTGGGTGGACGCCGTCCCCCCTGCCAAGAAGTTGGGCCCCACAGAAATATGTTGAACTTGTCCCAGAGTAAGACACCGGGACACGTTCAGCAGCACCTGCACGTTGCCTGCTTTCCATTACCAGCAGCAACATGCAGGCAGCGAGGGAGCCTTTTTTCACCTCCAGCTGGGCCGAAGTTAAGGGGCCATCCGGCCTCCTTTTGTTTGTATATGCTGACTGGGGGCCTCCTGGAACCTCACACTTAAATGTAAATGCCACAAAGAGAAACAAAGGCACACAACTTGCTATCTCTTCACAGGTACTTAAGAGAGGCATGTTTTTGCCTTTGTTCTGTCCCTGTATATAAATGCAGACACTGTAAGACTGTCAGATGGGTTGGTCTGTCCCAGTATTTATAAAAATATTTTAAATAGCACTATTTTATTTCTTTTATAACGCTACGTCGTGAAGTCATGATGTCATTTGCATACTGTCTTACTTGGTCAATCCCCCCACTTCTTTTTATAGGACTTGTGCCCTGGTTACGTCTAACTTGCTCTCCTCCTCACCCCAGTGGACAATGCCCCAAATCTAGGCAACATGTTTGATAGTCAACTCAGCTTCACAATGCATGAGAACATGATTACTTCCTTCTACTTACTACTCCTTAAAGTGCAGAGGAAAATTGTTCCTTTGCTGCCTCCCACTTTCAGAAAAATTATACTCCAGTCGAGAGTCACGGCAAGGCTAGAATATTTTAAATCTGTGATTCTGGGCCTGCTGTTCTACTTAAGTCAAAGGCTACAACTTATCCAGAACTCAACAGGCAGACTTATTCTGGTACATGTCTCAGATCTTCTCCCTTCTGGCCCATCTGGTGGTTCTCAACTGGCTCCTAAAAACGTATTCATAGTCCACAACGCTTTGTACTGCACAGTCCACTTATTCAACTGAGGACTTCTTAAACCTTATGCACCAACTCACGCTTATATATCTGACTGTGCTTTGCTGTTCGCCGGTCTGCGATTCTGTATGACCTACAAGGGTGACCAAGCCTTGTCTCTGGTTTCCAAAATCTAAAACAACCTGTCTTTCGATTTGAGATGCACGGAGTGTCATCCACATATAAGAAAGTTTAAACTCATTTGTTCTTTAATTCCATATAGACTCCTGCTGAACAACATCACAATGCCTCTCCCATGTAGTTGAACACCAGGGCACCGAGTACCTGAGTAACTGCATGCTCTATGAAATAAACTTATAAATAAAGAAATAAATATATAAATACAATGTCACCGCTTTCTTAGATTAGTGAAATTGTGCTCGTGGTCAAGTCATGTGTTTACTAGACAATGGGTGGCTCACAAAAATCCACTCTGTGTGATATTCCATTATCCTACAACTGACTGCAGTTCTTGTAGCATGCTAACTTTCGTACTTAATAAACAGTATATCACTGTTGCTTTCCATTCCATTGTCTTGGTTGCTAGTAGGCCAAACTCTTACTCAATCTTATCCATGTATAGTCCAAGTAAACTCCCAAATCTGGAGTTTGTTTATGAAAAACAGACTATCAGTGATATTGATGGACAGAGAGTTTTCTTCCTATCTGTGGGGGCATTTTTATTTCCTTTCACTGCACTTGACCTGGGCAGGAAAAACATGCACTGGGAGGACCACACTAAACAGGCCAGACCTCCCAATACATGAAAGGCGGCAGCCATGTGGCAGACTGACTGACTGACTGACTGACCACTGAAAGAGCCAGTGGAGCCTACACATGTCTCTCATTTATCTTCTTTTAACTGTTCATACAAATTTGCAAATGGGCTTGAATCCACAACATCTCTGAAGGATATTGTAGGTACTAGGAAAATGAAGAGATCATTATATTGCAATATATTTTCTAAAGAGCTCTCCTTCAAGTAGAATTTCTGGTCTTCCGATGGTAAGGCCTTTCTTTCGGTCTTAGGGCAGTCAGCAGTTACTGCTAGTAGCAGTCGTAGATGCGGTTATTTACCGCTGGTGTCTCAGGGTCTCAGATTCTATTCCACTTCAGGACAGTACCCAAGTTACTCAGTTTGTAACCTTGACTGTCCCACTGTAGGGTAGTTAATGTTTATTCCGGAAGGTTGTAGAGGGTTAGGAACTCCGAAATTATATGTAACAATGTGTTATAAACTCAATGCTCAGTCAGTTCTATAACTTTGAAAAAGAATTGTATTTATATTTTAATGTAAGTTTTATTTATAGGGCAGATAAAATAAAGAAAGGTAAATAACAGAAGGTTGTGGCACCTTCTGAACTGTGGTTTGCATGCTGTCAAGAAAAATAGCATTTAAATCTCTTGGGTTTGCTGTGGGCTCTGTTTATTACAGCCAGTCAGTGGTCTGGAGGTGCTGGACCTAAGCCTTCTATGTAAAAGGTGAACCATGATATAGCTGCACTATGCCCTGGTTTCTCAGTGACCCGAGTGCAAGGCGGGACAGCTGGGCGGATTTGCATCCAGATTGATGGAGCCAATAAAATAGTAGAAGGATTCGAGAAAACAGATACTCTACCACCCAATATGATCATGTGTTCCACCCAGTGTCCAAAGTGAAAAGTTGAAAGGTCACTGGGGCCAGTTCAACAAGTTTCATTGCCCATTTAACATGGCTACTAGTAGTCCGGTAGTCGGTATCCATAACAACACTTTACATGGTGTGGGGACTGAGGTCCATATCGGTCTTGCAGTATCTTACATCAACAACAGAGACTAGTGCTATTGGCATTTGGCGAGGACCCAAAATACATTCTGTGGTAACAAAATCTCATGGGCAAATAATTGAAACTGCCTGTTTTCTGTCAACATTATTGGTTGGCATGGGCAGGTATGAGATCCGTGGGACTGGAGGCACAGAGTAGATCCAGATTCTCAGCAGTTAAGTCAACAGTTAAGTCTAGGGAACTGGGTTATAGGATTATGGTCAATATCAATCAATCAGGGTTCTTATAGAGCGTGACTACTCACCCGTAAGGGTCTCAAGGTGCAGGGGGGGAAGGCAGAGGGCAATTTTTAGTTCAGTCGAAGAGCCAGGTTTTGAGGTCCTTCCTGAATTGAGGCAGTGAACGTGATTGCCTGAGGTGCATACGTAGGGAGTTTCAGGTCTTCACAGCGAGGTAGGAAAAGGATCTTCCTCCAGCCGATGTTTTTCGGAACCGTGGGATAGTAGTCAGGGCCAGATAGGTGGAGCGGAGGTATCTGGTCGGTGTGTAGAAGGAGAGGCGGAGGTTGAGGTATTCGGATCCAGTGTTGTGCAGGGCTTTGTAGGCATGTGTGAGGAGCTTGAAGGTGATTCTTTTGTTGACTGGAAGCCGGTGGAGGTCTCTCAGGTGACCGGAGATGTGGTTTCGGTGGGTGATGTCCAGGATAAGTCTGACTGAGGCGTTCTGGATGTGCTGCAACTTCTTTTGAAGTTTTTGGGTCATGCCGGCATAGAGAGCTTTGCCGTAGTCGATTTTGCTGCTGAAAAGAACCTGGGTGACCATTCTCCTGGACTCGGTGGGGGTCCATTTGAAGATCTTTTGGTGTAGGTGAAGCACGTGGAAGTAGAAGGACGATACAGCATTGATTTGGCGGTTCATAGAGAGCGAGGAGTCGAGGATGATGCTGAGTATGCATGCGTGGTTGGTGGATGTTGGGGGGTTTCCGAGTGCAGCTGGCCACCAGGAGTCGTCCCAAGCAGAAGGGGTGGAGCCCAGGATAAGGACTTCGGTTCTGTCAGAATTGAGTTTAAGGCAGCTCTCCTTCATCCAGATGGCTACTGCTTTCACCCCGTCATGGAAGTTGTTCTTAGCGGCTTTGTGTTAGTCGGTGAGGGAGAGGATCAGCTGTGTGTCGTTGGCATAGGTGACGATGTTGAGTCTGTAGTTTCTGACAATGGCAGCGAGTGGGGCCATGTAGATGTTAAAGAGGGTGGGGCTCAGGGAGGAGCCCTGGGGGACTCAGCCGATCTCTGTAGGATTTGAGGAGAACAGTGGGTGGCAGAATCTCTGGGTACGGCTGGTGATAAAGGAGTGGATCCACTCTAGTGCTTTGCCGCGGATGCCGGCATTGTGGAGTCTTGTGCAGAGGGTGTGGTAGGAGATGGTGTCGAAGGAGGCAGAGAGGTCCAGGGGGATGAGGGCTGCAGTTTCCCCTTGGTCGAGGAGAGTGCGGATGTTGTCAGTTGTGGCAAGGAGTGCAGTCTCGGTGCTGTGATTGCTCCTGAACTCCGATTGGGAGGAGTCCAGAGTGTGGTTTTCTTGATGAATTCTGAGTTGAATGTTGATGGCCTTCTCTATGACTCTGACTGGGAAGGGGGGCAGAGAGATGGGTCTGCAGTTCTTGAGGTCCGTCGGGTCGGCTGAGGGTTTCTTCAGCAGTGGGTTGATCTCTGAGTATTTCCGGTCTTCAGTGAAGGTGGCGGATTCGATGGAGCAGTTGATGGTGTGACAGAGTTAGAGGGCGATGGCGACACCTATTTGGTTGAAAATGTGGTGGGGCAGGGAAAAAGGGGGCCCCGGAGTGGATGGTTTTCATGATCCTATGGTGTCATCAGCAGTGATGGTGCTCCAGTTGAGCAGTTTCGCTGGGATCTGGAGCATTCGGGTGCGATGGTTGTGGTTGGGGTGGGTCCTGGATTGCAAAGCTGTCATAGATGTCTGAGATCTTGCGGTGGGAAAAGGTGGCGAGGTTGTTGCAGAGATCATGGGATGGGGGATGTATGTGGTGTCCGTGCAGGGTTTGGCGAATTCTTTGATCACAGTGAAGAGTTCTTTGCTGTTGTGTACATTGGCGTTGATGTGTTCCTTTATGGCAGTTTTCCTGGTGGATCTGATGATGTGGTGGTGTGCGATGATGGTGGTCTTGAGGGCTGCGTGGTCCGCCGAGGTCTTGCTGCTCCTCTATCTTCTTTTGAGCCATCTGCAGGTGCGCCTGGACTCTTGAAGGGCGGGAGAGAATCAGCTGACTTTCCTGGAGGGTTGCTTACCAGAGGTTTTCCTAAGGGGGGGGCATTGTGTCGGCGCATTTGGAGATCCATTGGTGGAGGTTGCGTGCTGAGGTGTTGGTGTCCATGGTGGTTGGCGTTGAGGCTTCGCTGAGGGAGGTGGCGAGTTGATCTTCGGAGATCTTGTTCCAGCTTCTGCGTGGGTCACGGTGATGTTCGGTGGGTTTTTTATGAAGGAGAATTGGACGCATTGGTGGTCTATCCAATGTAGTTCAGAGGTGTGGCTGACGGAGATGTTGTTTCCTGCAGAGAAGATGGGGTCGGGCGTGTGTCCTGCTGAGCGGGTTGGGGAGGATAATAGTTGTTTCAGTTAAAAAAACGAGGGGATTTCAACAGGTCCTGTATCTGCATTACTTTAGAATGCCAGATGGAAGAGTTAAAACCTATGCATACCTACAGGGCCAGAAATGGGGCATGTACATATTCCTACAATGTAAGGTATAGTCTGTGAAGGCGCAAGTTCTCCATACTTGGACGGATTGAATGCTTCTCTGTAGGTCCTCAAACTGTAGATTTCACAGATGCCATTAGGTCATTTCTGGCCAGCTGGGATGCCTTGAGATGCCCTTCATGAAAGCTTTAGTCAGTTGGCCTGGTGAAGCTTCTCTCCACACATTGGGCAAAGTAGCTTCCTCTTCTTCAGGGAATTCCACGGAAGGACTTTTCAGATCCCCAGGCCTGTTCCTGGTCTTAAGGTAAAACAGTTAGAAGCAGCATTCTGTTTTTTGTCAAACATCTGTCTA
This sequence comes from Calotriton arnoldi, assembly GCA_963921515.1. Lineage (NCBI taxonomy): Eukaryota > Metazoa > Chordata > Amphibia > Caudata > Salamandridae > Calotriton > Calotriton arnoldi. Next base: position 254,147 of record CAWUFW010005688.1, on the reverse strand, counting down.
GGCTGGTGCACAGCGTCTCTCTTCTAAAGTTCTGAAAAAGTACAACTGGATAGAGCATATTTTCATCTTTCATGGAGGGTACACACATACAGCCATGGCCAGCCAAAGCACATCTTTGTTCAAAGTTAAATAATTTCTAATTAGGTCATATTTAATCTTCCCATGCTTTATGGGAAGGAAGGCAGACTGGCAGCAAATAATCAAACTTTATGTCTTTATCTTCTGACCTAAAATAGACTAAGATAGTCTGAGCTAACTGGCAATGAAGCAGATGTGCATTACCGTAGCCCACCAGGCACCTATAGAGCCTGCAGTGAAGAACAAGGATAGTATGAAACACCATTTTGTGCAACCACAGTGAGCTCCACAGGATACCATTTACCCTGCAAATAGCTTCTCAGTCAAGCAAGACTTGTGTCCAATGCCCCCTTGCCCCAACTCACATGTGTGCATGCCTAACATTGCATGCTTACCTTGATGGGGGTTTGGATGGGGACAAGGAGGGTTATTGACCCTAAGTTATGGGAGGCCAAAATGTCTCCTTCCCAGGAAGTCAGGTATGCTTCAACTACCCTGCTAGTGTACACAGAAAAGGCTTATGTCGCTTAGCTAATCAGCTGCTAACGGCCATCCGTTTTCCAATAGCCTGACTGAGGGGCAGTACTCGTCTTTGTATGTGAGACGAGTAGCCTCTGGTTGCAGCCCGTGCCCAGCAGAGCATGGTGAGCTCATAAGACTGGACCATAGAGACGAGGCTTGACTCAGATAGTGTATCACAACTCTCACAGCCATGCAAGGAGTTTTGTCCAGACACCAACTGTCTAACTTTCACCTCTCCCCTGGAAATGCAGAAAAGATTCTTATTTTCACACACTACCTATGTCATCCCACTACATTGGAGACATTCCAAGCAACTTCCTACATCCATGCAGTCTACTGTCTGAGCATCACAGATACAATGTGGGACACCTACCCTCACACATGTACACACTCACCCTCAGTACAATACAGCTTCCTCTTAATAATAATTAACACATCAATAAAATAAGAATCATTATAGTCTTTTCCTGACCTCTTCTTTGTAGATCTTCTTATTTTCCATACAATTCCATTTCAATCTCGATCACTTACAAAGCGATAAAGATTCCAAGACATCCAAGCGCTGAATAAAATAATCTAAGAAAGAGGAAATGGGTCCTAAATTCAAATAATCTTAATCGTCTACTGGTAAATAAGGGTTGTCTGCTCTTCACACTACTCCTGGGAGCCAGTTCTGATTCCTAGCCACATGGAAAGTGATGTTCCTCCTGCCTGCTCTGGCTGAACTGTAAGGACTATTAGAAGTAGCTTGTTTGGGGACCTTACAAGGAGTTGAATGATTGAGAAGATTCTAAAGCCATCCAAGCCTGAAGTGACATCCAGTGCAGTGATCACATATGATCTCTGTGAGGGTTTCATCACAATCTGATTAGCTGTTGTCTATGCAGGAAACTGTCAGATGGACACGCTTGTAGGGTATTGCTGTAGTCCACAGTTTGGAGGCGATCAAGAAACAAGCAAGGGGCACTTCCATTAAAACAGCTTTAGATACCATGAGACTGAGCACACAACTGTATCGACCTGCACATTCTCAGATCCAGTACTGTTGTGTAGTTGCTATAAAACCTATACAGGATCTGCGTGTTCGGACAGCATACACTGTAGGATTGGTGTCAGACTGATTCTGAACACCCCCACCGGGTATGTTGGCCTTTTGTATCAGCTAGCTCACAGTGCCACTAAATCTCCTCTTACCAAGGAGAGAATAGTTCTTGGCAACCATCGAACATGATAACCCTGATCCCTCAGGACCGTGGAAACAATATACTACTTTTCGCTCAGTCACTCGTGCTTACTTAGTCTGTCTTAGAGAGATACACATAATAACAGGCTGGGCGTTTTCAATAAGTATTTATTGAACAGTTGTTATTCTGGTGTAAAATAGATGAGCTGCAACAACCGCTAGACAGTAGCAGATATATAGGATCAGAAGCACTATGAAAGTAAACGGATGGGAAAGCTCTACCATTTGCAGGAATCATGAATACATACAAGTATATAAAATACATGATAAAAAAAGGATGCGTACTCCTACGATGCCTAACTAGATGTACCAAAGTGTGCCCAGCATGTCTGTAGGTGTTAAGCCAAGAATCCCTCTAGGATAAAGTCAACCCCATTACCTGAGGTGAGAGACTGTGGGACCCCGTCTTGGTCTCGGGTTGGACACCCCGCAAGGGATGCTAGACCACTGTGAGCTGGAGTGTCTGCATACAGGAAACTCAGCGTCTCGCGTCAGTGTGTCGGCCGGGAAGTCCTGGTCTCCTCTGTCTATCTTAGCAAGATGTGATGTACATATACCCTTAGGTCTCCCCAGGGGTCCTACCTCGCTGTATTACTGTGTCGGCCTAAGGATGACGTCGGGCATGAACTTTATACATAGATATTATACAGGAGATGGTAGTCCTGCTGTGCTTCCAAGAATCCTCATGCATAATGTATGAGATTTTGGACTAGGGAAAACCCGCGTTCTGAATGCAGTGTCATATCTAGGTAAAAGGTCAGTCCCTGTAAACCGTTATAAATGTAATGTAGGGAAGAATATAGGTGAAGGGTTATGAAGTTACCTGGGCCTATATCAGGGTACCTATATGGAATATAACACCCACTCCTCTTTCGAATGGACGACATAGTTACATTCTTATCATACTACTAGGTTGACTAGATACTGGTATGCTAATAGCTACAAAAACATTAGTTTTTGCTTAAAAAAAATGAAAAGTTCTAAAAATCTTTAAAAAGTTTAAAAAAGGAAATTGTCACTCAAGCCATAGTTCTAATGTGTCCGTTAGGTATAGTTCGGTATAGTTCGAACTTGTTGAGAAATTTGGGGAAGTCAGGAGCATGCCAGGAGGCTTTTTAGTCCCGGCACCGGCAGCTTGACCTGGACATTTATACGCACACAATAGTGGTGTACCAGTGATTGAGAAGTTTATGTCAAACAGTTTGTCGTATTTGGTGCCATAGCTCCAGTGGCCATACCCAGACGGGTTTTTTTAAAAAAGGGCAATAGGGAAAGTCCGTCCTTACCCCGACTCACACATTTTTTAATCTGGTGAAGTCAACAAAAGAAGAAGATTTGATAAAGGGAGGACGTGAACGCCCCTATCTTCAGTATGTCAATACTGTGTGGCCAATGTGAGAAGGATGACTCCACAGGGGAGGAGACAGATCCCCCCAATATTTTGTCCTATCATCTTTCTTGATGAATTTGTTGGGAGACACTAAACAGTATTTGTAAGCCTGAAGAAGGTGGTGGATCAAACTATACCAACGAAACACGTCGCTTTGTGTTGAAAACGCACCCAAGCAGTACCTGGTTCTATCAGGAGAAAAGAATTTTACAAAGTGTTGAACCAGGGCTATCAACTTCTGTTTTTTGTACTTGGTGTGCTTACTTGATTCATCAGGTTCTGATGTTATTATTGCTTGTTATACTCTCCCAGGTTTTCTGAATGACATGTTTTTAACTTATATGAATATTTAATGTGAATTGATGATGTATATGTTTTTAAATCTTTTTTTATAAATTTTGAATCTCACAAGGATCCTGCTAATAAAAACATTTTATATTACTTTTTTGGTTTCTATCTAACTGTTGGTGATCAGGCCATGTGGGTATGATAGTTGTGTGTATCTGTATGCTCAAAAGAATCCCAAAGGGATCTTGTTTTTGACAAAGTGTTTACAGTTCGGACTACTACAAGCATTTGAAAGCTACGCATGCCCAAAAAGAATGTCAATTTTGTTATTGAGTTCCAATTTTTAGTTTGTTTTTCAAAAAGTCGAATTTCTCCCAGCACACGGCGGGCCAAATGAGTCAAATGTTTATGTGTCCTGGCTGGTAGACGCAACATTATCGTTGCCTGCCTCCGCAGACGATGGTCCCCGTAACACCTCACAGATTATGTCAATTGAGCACAGATGATCTTCCATACTGTCCACAGCCGATGCTGGGGCAGCCTGTGCACCATCCAAGGCCTGGGTGTCAGAGGAGGAGCCGATGTCCATACCAACAGGAGCCGATACTACCTGTGGTGGCTCTAGGAATGCCGCCATCAACATTGGAATGCACTGGGGACACTGCAGAACATGGGCCGTTATCGGGTCCAGTAAAGCATCAACGTCCGGTTGCGCCCATGATGGGAGTGTCAGACAGAGATCCAACACGCATTCTTCTCCGTAAAACAGGCATCGGAGGACAGGTAAGATGCAGTCCATCCAGACTGGTCTAAATGACAGGAACTAAGACGCACTTAGTTCTCTCAGGCGAGGTGTGTCTAGGTGTTGTACCATGCGATCACGGTATTTACGCTCCTAGAGTGCCTTTTCCATCTCCTTGGTGACTGGGACGTCCATTGCGTAGCAGAAAAATAACAATCAGGATACCTGCTATTAGAAACAGGATCAGCGGCAGTCCGCCAAAAATGCTTCCAAATACGGAGTGTATAAAGTTTGGTATAACTCCGAGGACCGTCTGAAAGGTGCTTAATAGTCCAGAACCTATGGTCTTAAATAGGTGGACTGATGCCTGTCGTATCAGACATGTTAAAGATACGATTTACCATTTCTGCGAAATGGAAGTGGCAATTCGTACGCATGAGCGCCTGTATCTCTGCTGAAGACCTTGCGATCTGGAGATCAAAAGTTTCTCGAGCGGAGGTTAAGGGCACGGACTTTTGCAAAAGCATGGCTTTCATTCTGCTCAAAGCATCAAACCGTATTAATGAAACACTTGCGAAGGCCATAACGGTGCCTCCCTGACTGTATGTGTTGGTGGAAACAATACTTGCATACAGCAAGTAACCCTGGAGTTCACGGTTACCAGATATGCGATGCCTGGAAGCATCCCACAGCAACCTTGATCGTTCAGCATCAAGTAACTCCCATTCGAAAGTAGCCCGAACACTGGAGTGATCACGGCAGATGGGGCACCCCTCAAGTGACAGGATAAGTTCGCTACTGAACCGTTACACGCCCCATGCAGCATTATATCCTGACATATGAGTGATCCACTTAAAGTGTCTTCACAGTTTGTACCGCTCAAAAACACTTCTCTATCCCCACTCCGGCATCGAAATCTGTACGGTAATTCCCAAGATTCCTTGATGAATTCCCTACCCATTTCTTCATATCTGCCTGCCTGCTTTTGTTCAAGGCAATATTGAAATTGAAAAGTAGTGACCGGTAGAGTAATGTGGCCATGGATTAACCATTCTGTGGACGGTGATTCTGCCACTGTAAACGCTAATCTATCCCATTTTTCAATACGCAGCATTGTATATTTTGCTCCCCTTTGTGCCATTTCTATCTGTTTTTCTGTTAGGTTGTATGAAGAAAACAGAGATGTACTGTTGATGAAATGCCAAGGCACATAGCCTGCGCGCAAAGATTGCAGCGTCCAGCTTAAGAATATAATAGAACGCAATCGTGATTGCCCGTGTTGTAATATGGACAAATCCTGTTCTAATATATCTATTGCAGAAGATACAATGTTGCCCAGTGAATATATCCTGGAGGTTAGTGTAGTTAGAACATTGTCAACCATGGCTAGAGCTTTCTCTAGGTTTATATGATCTATTTCACGTAATCTCTCCTCGGCCTTTTGTTGGGATATTTTCCAGATTTCATTATAGACAGCATAATTGAAACGTTTCTGGCGTGGCTTTCTAGGACCCAATAAAAAATTCCGTAGATCCACATCCTTTGTAAGTAAGGATAAGTGTTGTTTCACATGTGACAGTGTCGAGGTTCTTAGCCAATCGAGGCATAACTTCCCAACACTGTATGATGTCACTACCCCTGGCTGTTCTCTCTGTACATAGCGTGGATCTGGCCTGTGGATATTAAACCCTTTGGTTTTACCCAAGAATCTTCCCTGACATCTATTGGTGTCTGTGGCCAAATTAACCATCTCTTCCAATCAGGGTCTGATCTATTGTATGATCTCATCTAACGTAATCCCTTCTTGTGATGTTATGTTCCCCTCGGTGTGGGCATCCGAGGTGTATTTAAGTATTTGTTCTTGGCTATTCCAAGACAGGTAGTTTGTTGCACAGTTTCATTCAAAAACATTATTTTCTGAGGAATGAGGCATGCTCGAAATAGCGCTTCTGTTCCCTGGACCTGCCAGTCTCTAGTACCTCAGACAGATTTTAAGTCTATTGTGTCTTTCCATAAGTCGAAACCTTGTTCAGACAACTGGGCAATAAAGGAAGCAGAATAAATCTGTTTGGTGTTTGTCAACATATTTTTCTGAGCTGGTGTTGGGGCAACCTTATAATAATATGAGGCTGGGTCAGACGTGTTTAATCCTGAAAAATATGGAAATTACTGTGCAAATGTCTTTGAACTGCTTTTCGGCCGTGTAGGGCAATGTTCCCATTGGTGGTAGGTAAAAACATTTCTGGGATTAGCAGATTTATGCAGAAAATGATGACCATAATGTTGATAGCAATACATTGTTTCAAAATCTGATGTGTCTTCCAACATTTCACTATTAGAAAAGGCAGCAGATTTTTCTAAATCAGACAACATAATATTTACAGTTTCATAATCCCAATCATCGGAAAATGTACTGGAGGTAATGATATCACTCAATGATATTTGAAATAAATGTGGAATTTTTAAAAGTTTGGTCGGACCAAATATATCATAATCAACCTTGTCCCACACTATACCATCAGGTATAGGAACTGCTGTATGTTCACTGATGACAAGTCTCTTTGTTCACAAAGTGATGATAGGTGAGGTTTCAGAATCAGATTCACTTTTTGTGCTGCAGAGCTTTGTCAATTCCATTTATAAGCATGCTAAAAACAGTTACTAAGCCTATCCAGAAAAGAAAGAAAAGTATCCCGGTAATTACCCAGAGTTCTATCTAAGGTGATATCAGGTAAGCCTTTTTAAGAAAGTTCAGAAAGTCTTTAATTTGCTGGTTGCGTGTTTTTTGGGCTGGCATCGTTTCAGGTTCACTGGGATCCAATGAAAAGGTATCAAAGTCGATGAAATTGCCAGATGCAGTTCGATCAATTTTCGGTATTTCCGCAGGTCTTGTGGAAACTGTAGCTTGCTCTCGTTGAGGCATGTTGATGTAGATATCTGTGTTTGGTCGAATTTAAATTTGTCTTTCATTTTGATTTTGACAATGATTAAGAATTTCAGTTTCGAGGGGAACGAGTCCCATGGCATTATTGCATAGTCCATCATTCCGTGCAGGGGACTCTTCAAACGTGATGAGTCTTTCTGTGTGAACTTCTTGTATGGTAGCGAGAGGAGGTCGTCGGCTACTCAGGAGTCCACGAGGCCTACTATTCAGTATCGGTCACATAGTGTGGTTTGATTAAGTTGATTGAGACAAATCTTTTCTCCTTTTTTCCGGCAAGAGGCGGCAGAAGTACAGTTCTTGTTCCTTCAACGACCAGGACAGGTACAGCCTTTCTGTATGATGGCCCAAATTCTTTTTTGTCCGCAATTTTTTCTCTGACCAGATCCCCAACTTTAGGGACCCAGACAGGTCTTGCCGTAACTGACTTGACTTCCCCAGTGGCGGTCCGCTTTACCTGGACATTGCTTTGTAGTGCCCTGGGTTCATTTAGCTCCTGTAAAGCAGCCAAATGTTTATGGATGTCAAAAGGTTTTTCATTCGCCACTGTGCCTTCACAATCAAGATCAGGTACCCAAATTCTTGTCCCAAATAGGACCTCATAAGGAGTGACACCCCCTAGAGAACTTCTTGGCATATTATTCAATGCTCTTTGAACTCCATACAAATGTTTTACCCAACTCTCACCCGAGCCTAATACTCTAGCTGTTAAAGACTGCTTTAAGTCCTGGTTTTTCCTTTCCACTACCGAATTTCCCTCAGGATGGTATGGAGAGGAGTACCGCAATGCTACAAACCTCCCATGGCTTCCTTGTAAGCCCTAGAGCTAAACGCAGGGCCACGGTCAGAATGTAGTGTGCCAATTGCGTATGTCCCTATAGAGACTCGCAAATCTTTTATAACAGTTCGAGCGTCAGCCGAGCGCTGGGGCCACACCCATAGGAATCTAGAGCAGGAATCCACTGCAACCATGATATACCTGTAAGCCCCATCTGCTTGTAAGGGGCCGCAGTGGTCCAAATAAACACACGCGAGTGGTTTGTCTGATATTAGCAATGGTGTCTGCGTTGGACATGTTACGGTGGAGACTTTCAATTGCTGACAGATGTCGCATTTCAAGACATAGTCCTTAGTCTGCTTTGTTAATCCTGGCCACCAGTAGCGTTGTTTAAGTAAGGAAACAGTCGCCGTAACTCCTGCGTGTGCAGAACCTATACCCTTGTGTGCTGCTAGAATTAAACCTAACCTGCGATCCATATTTGATATTACTCTATCCCCCACTCCAGGAATCTGAGCAAATGGAACGTTATTTGCATCTAACTTGTAGGAGTACTTGAGTGGAAATCTTTTCGGTAGTGCCATTTTATTGCGTGTAGCAATAATTGCAACCATAATCTCACGTCTATTCTCGTTTTTGAACGAGCGATTGCAGCTACGGAAGCTGTGCGTACAGCTCCCTTTGTGGCTTCATCAGCCAATGAATTCCCTTCAATGTGAACGCCATCACGTTGATGACTCAGTGTGTGCATCATGTGAGTCCTTGGTAGTTCGTTTTTCAACTCCACTACCTGTTCCCATAGCGTTTTGTGCTTAATTGTGCCACCTTTCGCATCTTTGAACCCAGTTTGTCCCCAGTGGTGTAAGTATTCATTGTATGACTGTACACAGTAAAAGGAATCACACACGATTAGTGTGGGGAATTTTCGTCCGTATTTACCAGTGCCAGTAACAGGGCTTTTAATTCTGCCAGCTGTGCCGTGCAGTCTCCTAGAGACTGGGTTTTTGTACAACTCGGATTAAACTTTCCATCCTGCATGCGTCCTTTAACGATTGCGCATACGGCGCTGTATTGCTGTTTACTCCCAATGGCCGGCTGAGCAGATCCGTCAGTGTAAATTATATATTCATACTGATCTAGAGGCAATATTTCATTAGGGAGAGGATATTCTTGTTCGTATTGCAGAAAAGCTTGTGTTTTTAGATTTGGGTCGTACCTGTATTCTACGTCTGTTGCAGTGAGGGAATTAGCCCATTGTATCCATCTCGGATGTAATGCCTTAGCGTTAGGAACGCTAGCCTTTGTAGCAGCCTCTAGGGCCGGTACCGGGGTTACGACTATTATTCGTTTTCCCTGAGCCAGTGCTCTTTCTCTCACTACAGCAGTCTGTACCGCTTTAAGAATTTTTTCTGTTGATGCAAAGCGCATCTCAGCATTTGTGTACAAATGTGATTTGTATGCTATTGGTACTGTTTCACCTTCATTATATGTTAGGTAGGTGTATCCTGATTGACCCGCAACTATACGAATCACCAGGTTGCATACGTTTACGCGTGTCTGTAAGTGTTTTGAAACTATCATGTCAGCTTGTAGGGAACGAAGAATATCTGTGTGTTCCTGTGTACTGAAAAATCAGGTTTTATCAAATCGTAGAAAGGTTTAACCCTTTCTGCGTAATCCAAAATGTATGTTCTGCCAAAGTTTAGGAATCCCAGTATTGATTGTAAATTTTTTAATGATTTTGGAGGTTGTAGCAGTGCACATTTTTCTACAAAGTTAGCTGCTAGGCTTTTCCCTTCACTTGAAAGCTCATATCCCAGAAAAAGGACATTGAGGTGGGCTATCTTTGATTTTTTTAAATTAAATTTGTAGCCTTCAGAGGCAAATCCCAATATTATGGTGTTTACTCTGTTCAAGTGTTCCTCCAGGTCATCATCCGTTAGATAAATATCATCCACGTAGGGCAATGCCTCTTCATCCAGATTTTGAAGTAATTCAGTTACTCGGGCCAAAAATAACCCCGGGCTGTTCTTCTTATACCCCTGGGATAGTCTACAAAATTGCTGCTGGGAGCCTAACGCGGAGAATGCGGTTAAATACCTGCTTTCAAGTGCTATATTTTGGCAAAAAAATCCATTTGAGATATCTAGTGTCGTTTTGTAATTTTGCCGCACAATGTTATTCATTAGTGCGGCACTGTGTGCATTTTGTACTGCAAATGTCTTTGTGCAAGTGCTTAAATGTCTGTAATCTAAAACTAGACAATATGAGTTGTCAGGTTTCATAACGGTAAACAAAGTATTATTCATTTGAGAGGTGCAAGTTTCAATCACCCCTTAGTATTCAAGTTGATCTAAGATCTCCCTGACCTGTTTTTTAGCTTCTTGCTTTATTGGATACTGCCTCTGTGGAGGCGGAGTATTTTTTAATGGAATTATGTGGTGGGTTGAATCCTCATCCCATTCAACATGGTTTTTATATAATGCCGGGGCTAGGGCTGCCGCCCACTCCTGTGCATATGTGTATTTTAGATATTTGGGAACAGGGTCGGAAAAGGATGGTAAAAATACTGTTTCTCCCCTAGGGCAGTCCATGACAAATGCTGGCAGCCAATCTTGTTCAGCTAACAGAATATCATAACCAAACGTCAGGTTCTCCCAAAAGAGACCTCTAATTTTCCTGGGCTTGTCCCCCTCCATTTGGAGTGTTATTTCATATAATTTATGTGGGACACTTACCCTAGTATCAGGTGTTTCCACAGTGATATAATCATTCAAGTCCGCTGTCACCAGAAATTCCATCAGTTTCTGGCAAGCTATTGTTACTTCTGCCGCACTGTCTAGCATCGTCAGAGCCCATTCCCCGTTCAGTAATTGAGTCCTCAGATTTCTGGGCATGTCTGATCTTTAGACCTGCAGCCTTCTTCTATTTGAACTGAGGTTTTGGTTTGGCTTTATCTTCTTTTTTGGAATTATAGTCTTGAGCGTCCTGCTTGTCTCTGGACTTTGTACGTTTTTTTTTTTAATGCAGATTTATATAGCGCGAACTCGACCCGAAGGTATTGGAGCGCTTTACATGAGCACCGGTTACGTTACACAAGGACACATTCAGGCATGGGGAGATTAAGTGATTTGCCCAGAATCACAGGATGTGGACGCGACCCCGAGGCTCGAACCTTGGTTTCCAGCACCAAAGTCGGCAATCTAGCCGACGGACCACATCCACATTCTTGTCTGTCTGACTGTCCTTCCCTCTCAGAGTTTTTAGTTGAACTCTGAAAGGAACGAGAGGAATGTGTATCAGTATCCTGATACCCATCAGGTTTCCTAATATTGTCCCTATTCCTAAGGTTGTACCTCCTTTCGGAGGGCTCCTGTGGAGGAGAGCTACCTCTGGATTGAGATCTGTTTTCTTTATTCTTTTGTTTTTTGTTGTTGTCCCACTTCTTCTTGAATGAATAAAAACAATCTGGTATTGACAGAGGTTGAGCGACCTCCTTGGGTCTAGACTGATTTAGAGGCGGTGCTTGCTGTAATTACTATCGCCGCATCGGGATACCGTCATGGATTTTTGAGACCCGATCCATGATGGTATCCCGATGCGGCGACGCTGCAAATGAATCGTTTCTAGTACTTGCCGTGACACCACCCGTAGGACCATAAATAGGGGGTGTCTCACTATCCGCTCTTGCCAAGTAATTACAGCAAGCGCCGCCTCTAAATCACTCTAGACCCAAAGAGGTCGCTCAAACTCTGTCAATACCAGATTGTTTTCATTCATTGATCTAGGGTCTTCAGTCTACATATGAACATTTTCACCCTGAAGATGGTCTTATAGATGATAATACACAACAAGACCGAAACGTCGACAATTTTACCAATTTTCATATACAAAGAAACTCCATGGAAATGTTCATTGTTTAACCAATGATGTTCTCCTTATTTGAAAATGTTTGATATGGGCAATTACAAGAGTGTTGATAAGAAATCTGCTGTTGTATAGACAATATATCTCAATCACTTTTGTATTCATGTGACTTGCATTCTGTACCCTTATTTATAAATGGATTTTTTCTATATAAATTTGCATTTAAAGAAAGTATACACCCTGTTTGTTTTTGTTTTTTGTTCTTTGATTGATACACGTGTTTTGAATGAATATCATTGACTTTGTTAATTAGTTCCTTTGGAGTCACTAATTAGGGCTCCTTAAATATAACTATTCGAATTGACAAAAATCCTTTTGCAAAATAATCCCTTGTTGGCACATTTACTTTTTTCTGATGCAGGCACACTAGTAGCATTTAATTTACAGGACCTGGGCACAGGTAGTGCCACATTACTATGGACTTACAAGTAAATTAAATATGCCAATTGGTTAGAAGCCAACTCTGCAATGATTTAAAGAGAGAGCACAAGCACTTTAGCACTGGTTAGCAGTGGTAAAGTTCACAGAGTCCTAAAGCCAGCAAAAACAAAGTCAGCAAAACTGGAGGTCTGAAGGCAAAAGGTTCATAGGAAAACCACACCAAGGATGCCAGGTCTAACAGTACCATTCGGGAAACTCCAATGTTTTGACGTTAGACCCGAGTAAAGTCTCAAACTGTTTGAAATTAAAGTAGGAATAAAAGATATTCATTGTGAAAACGTCCGCTGTGGAGCACATACATTTTCAGGTGCTTCAGCTTCACCCAGTTCATCCAGTTGTCTTCATCCATTTCCATGGATTACCGGTAATTTCATCAGGTCGGTAGAACATTACCTGCAACATGAAGTTCAACCTGAGTGCTGCTGACAAACCTGGGAAAAAGAAGAAGGCTGTCTCTCCACAGTCAAGTGTTGCTTTTCCACTCTGTGTGGGCTGACTTCCCTTCTCAATCGCCTCCTGTATTGCTTCATGCTATATTTCACATTCTGCATCTATATGTATCTATATTACACATCTATATTTCACATATCTTCTGTAAATAAAAAAATAAAAAAAATGTAAATCCGTATTTGTAAAGCGCAAACTACTCACCCTTACGGGTCTCAAGGCGCTGGGGGGCCGTCGTGGAAATTAAGTGAGCTATTGCCCAGAGTCACATGGTGCTGAGCTGCTGCCGGAGCCGGGGATTAAACTGTGAACCCTGTGCTCCGAAGTCAGCTGCCCTGGCCGCTGCACCACACTTCTCCACCTCTTCTGTACATAGAATAGCACAGTTCATCTATGGCTTTCAAAGGTATGGAAAACATGGACAATTCTTTTCTTGGTATGCTAGTAACGAAAATTTAACTTAATCTCACACAGTCACATCTTCTACACAAAGCTTTGCACACAACAAAATGCAATCTCTTTTACAACACTGTTTTTCATCTCATATTTCTCTACTTACGCATAGGTTGTTTACTTCATCTAGCAAGGGACATTTGTGTCCAGTTTTCGCCACACTAGCAGTTCAAATGGTAGCCTTTTTAGTGCACAATAGGGTGGTAACCTGCACTCTTACAACTCCCACTGCACCCCCTAACTCCCACTCAATGTCTTTTTTTACTGATTCCTTCAGTTTGTGATATTGTATCCAAAGACCTGGAACCCTGATCAGCAGTTCAAACTGCAAATAAAAAAAAACATCAGAAACCCATAAAGACATCCAACAACCTTGAATTAACTTCCGTCACTGTGGGATGCTTTCTGTATCTTGGAGTTTTTCTACTGTGGCTTTCACACTTACCAAGAGGACCCAAACAACATATCCAAGCAAATGGCACCCTCATGGAATGCACTCTGTCCTTCTAGTGAGGCTTTCACACAAGGAGAGATCATCAGAGCTGTCTGAGCCCTACCTGGACCCAGCCGCGGCCGCTGCAGGTAAGAGGGGTGGGGTCGGCTGGGGGAGATTTCGAGAAACGACCACGAGGGAAAATGTATTATTTATTTAATTTTCCCTTGTGGTCGTCTCTCGAAATCCCCCCACCCAGCCAGCCTCACCGCACCACCGCTCTTACCTGCAGTGGCCGCCGCTGCCTGGACCTACTTGTGCTTGGTCTTTCGAGCAGGTCCTTCACCTGCAGAGTCCGCTTCTGTGCGTTCTGGGGCTTCCTGCCTCCTTCTGCTGCTGCTTTTCTCCACTGTTGCTCTCTCTCACCCTCTCACTCTTGCTCAACTCTCTTCCCACATTGGTATGCCTGTTTTCTTGCTTCTTATTTGCTAATTTGCCTCTTGTTCAGACTGTTATCTTGTGCTGAAATCGCAGTTTTGCCTTTGTCTCTATCGTGCCAGTATCGCTTTTTCCACTCTTTTGTTGTGAACATTTTCCTGTTTTCTACTTTTTTCTATGCTTATTTTGCTTTTTCCACTCTTTTTGTGCTTGGTTTGTTCCTTCTCCCCCCACTTTTTTTTATCATGCTGTACTCATTTAACTCTTTCTCCACTCTTTTGTGAGCTCATCTCACTTTTTCCACTGTCCCCTGCTCTCATTCCCCCCTCTTGGACATACTTATTGGTGCCAAAACACGCAGCAATCCAATCTGTACCCATCTGCACCCCATCTGCACCAAGCACCATGCCCCATTTTCCTCTGCTCTCCCATCTTCTCCATGCTCCATGGTCGGACTGGCTGTAGCAGGCACCAGGCGTATCCCCGGTGGTTCGGAAGGGTGGGGGCTGGTTTTGGACCCCTGGAGGCAGGTTTTGTTACAGGTGGCCAGTTTTACAGCTGTGCTGCAATATCGGTTGCCTGTAACAAAAGCGGCAGCGGGAGTGGTGCTTCCCACTCACACCCCCCACCCCTTGGGGGCCAGTTGAGCTGATTGCCAGGGATGGTTTCAGTTCCCAGTCCAGCCGTGGACGCCGGTACTCTGCTGCTACCCGTCACTTGCTGAACTCTGGATGCTGCTCTCAGTGCTGATGCCGCACTGCACCTCAAAACACTGAAAGGACATTGTCCTACGCTACCTTCAAGTTCACTTGCACCCTCCTGCATTCACCCCTCACCACACCTGCACTGCAAGCACCAAACTCTCCCCACAGTCTAAACCACATACATCTGACACCCACCGCACCACTCTCCTCCTTATCCTGCATGCTCCTTAACACCTCATCTCTTACCAAACATGCAACCCTGGCTAACCTCTGCGTCGACCCCCGACATCACTATGGTGATCCTTTCCAGCTGTAATATTACCAGACTAGACAAACAACACAAACCCAGAGGCAGAATCACCATCATCCTCAAGGAAGCCGTCTGATCCACCATCACCTCAAAAATCGACACCCTGCACATCACCGCCAACTACACCCTGAGTGGCACCCTTATTCGCCCTCAAAGTACTATGCACCAATTTCAACAACATTGTCATAGATTTCATAGCACCAATGATCCTTCACCCTCCTCGGCGACCTAAACTTCCACAGTGATCCCAACACGACCTTCCTCCTCAAGAAGCTGTCCAACCTTGGCCACTCCCAGCATGTGGAGGTTGCACACAAGTTGCCGGACACTGATTGGACCCCATATTCACCAGCTCCATCTAAATCACTGTATACAAACCCACCCTGATCATCTGGTCCAACCACGTCCTGTCAACTTCAGCATTCCCATCCTTCACCACCACCCAAACTACACCATCAAACCCTCATGCCGAGACTGGAACAAGGTCTAAGAAGCATTCTGGTTTTCCACACTCCCATAACATCGGCACAACTAGCACAGCCTCCCTAACTCCATCTCCAACTTCAACGCCTGGATCACTACCTGTGCAACACCTTTAGCCCCCCAACCCAACAAAACCAGGAGAGCCAGACCTGCAAGCTAGCTAGTAAACTGAAGAGCTCAGGGTGACCATGCGCCACTGCAAGCAACTTGAGCATAGATGGAGGCTTAGCCAGGATGACACAGATAGAAGCACCTACAAATCTGCCCTCAGACACTACCAACTGTATATCCAAGCCACCAAATGCTCAGCACTCACTGACAGCAATGAAGGCAGCACCAAGAAATCTTCACCATCATTAAAGATTTAACCTCCCCAGCAGCTTTCTACACCAGCATCACCTCCTCACAGGACCTCTTTACTGAGCTATCCCTGTTCTTCAGCAACAAGGTCACCAGCATCTATGAAAACTTTGAACCCCAACCAGACCCCTGATAGCACTCCTGCCAATCTCAACCAACACCCAATGAACCACACTGACCACCTGGTCCATCATCACCACAGAAGAAACTGCGACCATCATGCAGTCCATCCTTTCTGGGGCTCCTTCGCACACCTGCCCTCACCATGTCTTCATCAAAGGACTGGACAGCCACCTACCCAGACACCTAGAAACACACCATAGTAATCCCTCTCCTCAAGTAACCATCAGCAGACCTGAAGATACTAGTCAACTACCAACTAATTTTCCTGCTACCCAAAGCCTAGTCACCTACCTCAATGAAAACCATCTCTTCAACACCACCCAGTCCGGATTCAGGCCCAAACACAGCATGGAAACAGCACTCATCACCAGCACAGGCAACATCTGAATGATTATGGGCAGAAGAGACACCCGAGCCCTTATCTTTCTGGACCTCTGTGGCTTTCGACACCATCTCCTACCCCATCCTCATCCAATGTCTACACGAAGCGGTCAACTAGGACCCGCACTTCAGTGGACATACTCCTTCCTGACAGCCACACCCACTCGTTCACCCTGGCCCCTTTCTACTTGAACACCCTCAGCCGAATCTGCGGAGTCCCTCAAGGATCATAGTTCTGCTCTACCCTGTTCAACACCTACATGACCCCTTTCGCTAACATCATCCATGCCCACGGAATCAACATCTTATCATATGCTGACTACAACCACCTCATACTCTCCCTCTCTGACAAAACGCAGAACACTTGAATCACCTCCACCTGCATGACCGAAGTTGCGGATGAATGAAAACCAACTGCCTCAAACTAAACACTGACAAGATGGAAGTTGTGATGTTTGACAGACACACAGTAGCGTTTCAGCCCCACGCTTTAGCAGCTAAAGTGGAGGTTGTCACTGGGCCCCATGGCCTGGTAGAATTCCCCCTAAAAAGTTCATTAGCTTTATTTTTAGATTCTGCAGGCAAAAGGTCCTAATAACGCATTAATTTCGGGCAGGACTGATTCTGGAGGCTTGTGAGCTGCTAAGGGATCCAAGTTCATTTATGGAGACTGAGAAAGAAATGATGGCAAATGGAGACAGCAGCAGATAGAGTGGAAGGGGTCACAAAAGCAAGAGAGAAAAAAAAAGATGATTAAATAAAAGAAGATTGGAAGTCGAAAACCGGATAGGATGCAGAGGAAAAGGTATAGAAAAATGGTGAAAGTAAGAAAATGTAAAAGGAAGGAATGAAACATAGAGCGAAGGAAGGGTGAAAGGATAGCTGAAAAGAAGGCAGGGAAGGTAAAAAGAAGAAAGTCAGGAGGGAATAAAGACCGATGACTGAATGTATGGAAGAAAGGATGGAAGGAACAATTAAACAATATATGAAACGATGAGTGGATGGATGAAATGAGCATTGGACGAATGGAATGGTGGAAGAATGGATGAAGGGTTAAAGGGGTGGGTGGATGGATGGATGGATGAATAAATTCATGGATGGATGGAATGGTGAGAGGATGAATGAAAATGTGAAGGGATTGCAAGGTGAAAGAGCATGCAAGAAGGATCGGATGGGAGAATGAATGTATAGATGGGTGAATGTAAGGGTGAATGGAACAATTCTAGAATGGGTCAGTCTTA
Source organism: Calotriton arnoldi (assembly GCA_963921515.1). Lineage (NCBI taxonomy): Eukaryota > Metazoa > Chordata > Amphibia > Caudata > Salamandridae > Calotriton > Calotriton arnoldi. Next base: position 236,424 of record CAWUFW010005688.1, on the reverse strand, counting down.
TCTCTTTGTGTCATTAGAGGTCCAGTTCTGAGTGGGGGGCATTTGAATTTTTACAGCTTCTCCTTTGCAGACACGCCTCGCCATTGGATTCCACCTGGTGGTCTGCAGAACTCGGACCCACCGCCCTCCCTACAACCCATGCCAAGAATCTTAGGATGGTCCTCAAACCAGCTAACCACGACCAGCAAGTAAACCTAGTCTCCACCTCCTGCTTCCATTCACTAAAGATGCTAAAGAAGATCTTCAAATGGCTCCCCACTGAAACCCACAGCACTAACCCAAACCCTCATCACCAGCAAATTGGACTAGAGTAACACCCTCTACGCTGGAATCAACTCTCAACTGACCAGACATCTCCACCGCTGACATCTATTTTACACTGGAATGCAGGAGTTAAGTACAAAACCATTTGCAAAAAACAACTACTACACAAATGCTGCAATACCATACAATATTTATAATTTGTGCACCACCTAGATCCTATTAAAAAGGTTTGTTGCCATCACACTTCAGAATTATAAAACAAAATGTGTTTCTTTTTTGCTTTCATAACTGCTCTGTGTTGAACTATTTGTACAGTTCATTTTCAGGTATTTATGTTTTTTGTGTATTGGAAACAAATTGACATCCTACAGTCATTCTTGTCACACCCCCTGCACACAGGGCCACTGGAATTATGTGATTCTGCAGCCACAGCATTCTTCGCATAATTATGAACTGGCTGCATTTACCACATAATCCATCTGCAGGTTTTAACCCAAAAAATGTTTTTCTAGCTCAAACAGATTAAAAGTTACTAAAACGCTCCATCACGTGCTGCCTCGCAGTGGAAGGTCCTTTGCAACGGTTGACTGGTCACCTTTCAGTTATTCATAGCTGTGTTTGGAAGTGGAACTGGTACTAAGTGAAACCTTTGTCCAGATAGTGCTGACACATGTAAAAATTATGAAATAATGAAGTAATACTCTCACAAAATGTGTCGCGTTAAGTCACATCATTTGTGTTTTCTTGCCCCATAATTTAGTCAACTTTGCAGCATAATTTGGACCTCTCCTGCTGCAAAATTCCAGCGGCCCTGTCTGTACCCCATCAAGTTCATTTGACAAAATCCTCTCCCTTTCAAGTCAGAGACAGAAAAGTAAACATTTCCATGTTAAAATAATAAGCAGCAATTTGTCACGTCATAGCCTGACATTTAACCTCTGTCTTTGAACACCTGTAAATTTAGCAAGATTAAAAAACATTTTTATTTCTTGTTCACCATCTGAACTGCATCCAGCATGTTGTATTGGGGTTACACTGTATGTATTCAAATGTGAATGCAATTTGTTTAGATAAACTGAGTTTTTCCATAAATACTGTGGCAGCTCCCTTGGTCATTTGGGGAGTGGGGAGGTGGGGCAGTATGGGCTGGTCAGCCCCTCAAATGCCCACCCCTCCCCCATCCTCTCGGGCTACGGCGCTGTTCTGCAGAGCGTCCCAGGGGAGTTAAACGGAACACGACACACGGGCCCAAGTGTCGTGTTACCCCTTCAAATGTCAATATGAGTTCTTGGAAAACCACAGACAGTGTCAGCACATCAAACGTGGCACGAGACCCCCTGAGGACTGCCGCGAGCGCGCCAGCAGGCAGCTAGCCACCGGCGCGGCCCGCTGCTGAGAGGAGTGAGAAGGGCCAGGGCGGGAGGGGCCGGGGCGGGGCTTAAGTGCGACAGCTGCTTTGCTACGTCATGTGGGGTTCTAAGATACTTAGGGACACAGCACATGCAGATCTGGGAATTAGGTCACCCTGCGATCATGGACTGGGTCCAGGAAAACACTGAGGTCCAGGAAAAACACTGCAGCCGTGCGCGGGTGGACGCCCGCAACAGGCATGTTACTCCCCTTGTGTTTGCAAAGAGTGCGCAGTTTGGAAAATATGTAAACTTTGCAGTCTGTTTATTCCATCTATTTGTGAGCCGTTTTCACAACTGCCTCAGTGTATTGTGGGACACCGTCAGCCCGCCTTGTCTTTTCCAAAAATTCATATGATGGCTCAGTGGACTGATCCCCTAGTTGTAGTTTCCTTGCTGATATTTATAAAATCGTGAGTTAATATTCCCAGGGCTGCAATTTTACTTACCACTGCAACTAATATGTTCAATTACGTAACCTATTAAAAGTTAATCAGTTATGCCACCTCAATCATTGCTTGATCAGCTTTTATATGTCCGTGATTGACACCTACTCTGTATAGCGCTCTGAAACCCGTGTGTGGAGGTGGCACTTTATAAAACAGCAAATACAATTGTGATTATAAATTCCGACTGTAAATCCCAGAAATGCAAAGTTAAGGCAGGATTATCAAGCATGACGTGTCGTAGGGCCTCTGTGCATCTTCCTTTAGAAATCATCTTCCTTATGATAAATTTAGATGACCAAAACGCGAAAAAGTGTAAAATAGCCTTCCTCTTTTGATGTTTAAGGTATGCTGTAAGGCGCCAAGTCACTGTGTATCAGAGTTTTAACAAGCACATGAAAAAAGAAAAACATTCTATCGTCCATTTACACATCTTGCTCAACAAATGAAAAAAGTTACACGTCATGCATACGTGAGTGTTTAAGCTAGAACTTTTTGTTGAGTAGCACTGTTTACACCAAGGTTGCTGAATATTTTACAGATTGTGTTGGAGAAATGATAGTTTGCAATGACTGCTTGGTCACTAATAATACGATTTTGTTTTTTATATAGCGCTTCCTAGATCACTTATGTTCCTTCTGTGCACTGTGAAACAGGTGCTATTTATATACAGTTTAGTAGTGCTCAGTGTACCGATCATGAAGGGATAAATCAGCCTGGTTGAGAATTCAACTCGTGACCTAGAGCAGGAGTAGTATAAGGGGATACCACCCATCACCATTCGTGTCCTTAAAAGTGACAGGTTCCCCTCCGCAGGTCCCCCGCCCCTTCGCTGTGTCCTTAAAAGTGACATGTGTGTCCTTAAAAGTGACAGGTCCCCCTCCGCAGGTCTCCCGCCCCATCGCTGTGTCCTTAAAAGTGACATGTGTGTCCTTAAAAGTGACAGGTCCCCCCTCCCCTCGCTGTGTCCTTAAAAGTGACATGTGTGTCCCCAAAAGTGACATGTGTGTGTCTGTTTAAAACCGAGGGCTGTGTTGCTGGCAGTTGGCGTCTGAGCAGGCATCCCCAAGCCCCCACCAGCCCCGGGACATCTGGGGCTGTCTAACACAAGGGTTTACGGTGCAGAGTTTTTTTTAAAAGGGTCTTTCTTTAGAATCAGATGCTGCAGTTTGAAATGCATCCCAGCCGTAGCTGGGGGCAGAAAACTACCCATTAGGCTCCATGTCACGACGTAAAACACAAGAACAAAAGTCTCAAGTCACAATGTGAAAACACAAGAACAAAAGGCCAGTTACCCTGACAGAGCACCGTTGAGAACAGGCAAAACTAATCAGCCAGTCCCAAGCTTCCCACGCATCTTAAATTGTATAGTACAGGGTTTGTTTATAAAACATACGTCCCTCCTTCCCAGGACCGCATCCCCCAACAGGTCCTAGGTTTAATTAGTAGCTGTCAAAGGTCAAAGAGCCATCTAACAAAGCAGTGCAATGGTCAGAAAACGGTCCCAATAATGACCCTCACTACAATGCTCTATTACCAATAATGACACGTACTACAAGATTCTAAACACTCCCCTCCATAAAGGGTCCTCCTTCCAATTAACATGCCCTGCCAGGTATAAAAAGCATACTTTAGAGCGCCGACACAAGCAGTCATTCAAAAACCCATTAGGAGCGATCTGCTGTGATTGTCTTTGCTGCACAGGCCCACCAGCCCCGAAGTTTAAAGCCAACAATGGACCAGAGCAGCTTCTCCCAGATTGACGCTGCCTGCTACACATTAATGGAGGTACGTAAATAAGGGGCTGTGTTACAGGCTTAAGAGGGTATGGGCTTATTTAATATGTTGATGCCTGTATTTAAATGATCAGAGTTTTTAATTGGTTGTAGATGTAATTTTAATGATTAACACTGTCTAGAGACATTTTTACATAGTTACCTACTGCTTTAGAGGCCCCAGAGACCATAAAATTAGCCCCCAAACAGTTTGACAATAAATAAACACTGTTTCAGTACTCACCAGTGTCCATTGTGCGATATTCGTGTTGACAGGGGCTGCAGTCTGTTGAGGCTTCTGTGGTTGGTGGTCCTAGTTTTATACTAGAGGTCCTAGAAGGACCCGAAGGATCTGAGGGGCCAGGATGCAGGGTTCAATGGTTTGTTCTGGTAAGGATCGTTGTGCCTGGGGTAGTCCCAGAGCCCTCTGCGCTCCTGGAGGGCTCCGGGGGCATGTTGGAGGCCTTGTGAGGGGCTCGTGGGCCCCGTAATTAATAAAAGATAAAATGTCCCCGGAGCCCGCTTGTCATGGGCGCTGCTCCGGGGATCTGGTGTGGGCGGGGGTGTTGGTCCTTAGGCCTAGGGCTCCGTGTGGGGCGCTCTGCCCCGTTTTTAAAATTAAAGGCCTCGGGGCCCGCTTGTCATGGGCGCTGCTCCGGGGCTCTGGTGCGGGTGGGGGTGAGGGGCCGGCGTGCTTTGGCGCCGTGTGGGGCGCACGGCCCTAGTTTTTAAAATTAAAGGCCCCGGAGCCCTCTTGTCATGCGCGCTGCTCCGGGGATCTGGTGCTGGTGGGGGTGCGGGTCCGGTGTGCTTTGGCGCTGGTGTGGAGCGCTCGGCCCTGTTTTTAAAATTAAAGGCCCCGGAGCCCGCCTGTCATGGGCGCTGCTCCGGGGATCTGGTGCGGGTGGGGTTGAGGGTCCGGCGTGCTTTGGCGCTGGGTGGGGCGCTCGGCCCCAGTTTTTAAAATTAAAGGCCCCGGAGCCCGCTTGTCATGGGCGCTGCTCCGGGGATCTGGTGCTGGTGGGGGTGAGGGTCCGGCGTGCTTTGGCGCGGTGTGGGGCGCTCGGCCCTGTTTTTAAAATTAAAGGCCCCAGAGCCCTCCTATCATGGGCGCTGCTCCGGGGATCTGGTGCGGGTGGGGGTGAGGGTCCGGCGTGCTTTGGCGCTGTGTGGGGCGCTAGGCCCTGTTTTTAAAATTAAAGGCCCCGGAGCCCGCCTATGCGTCATGCGGTGCTCAGGGATTTGGTGCGGATAGGGGTGAGGGTCCTGAGCGTGCTTGGGCGTCGTGTGGGCGCGAGGCCCCTTTTTTTAAATTAAAGGCCCCGGAGCCCGCTATGCGCCATGCGGTGCTCCGGGGTTTTGTGTGATAGGGGTGGGGGTCCTGAGCCCTAGGGCGTCGTGTGGGCGCGAGGCCCCCTTTTTTAAAATTAAAGGCCCCGGAGCCCTCTATGCACCATGCAGGGGCTCCGGAGCTCTGGTGCGGGCGGGGGTGAGGGGCCGGCGTGCTTGGACGCCGTGTGGGGCGCTCGGCCCGGTTTTTTAACATTAAAGGCCCCGGAGCCCGCTTTGCACCAGTCGGAGCTCCGGGTGCTTGGGTGAGGGTCCTGCGGCCTTGGGCTCCGTGTGTGGCGCTCGGATCCATTTTTAAAATTAAAGGCCCCGGAGCCCGCTGAGCTCCACGCGGTGCTCCGGGGTTGTTGCACGGTGGGGGCCCTGAGGCCTAGGGCTCAGTGTATGGTTCGAGGCCCTGTTTTAAAAAAATAAAAATAAGACCACGGAGCCCTCTTACCACCGGCGCTGCTCTGGGGCGGTTGGTGGCGCCGTTTCCGGGTCCCCCACGAGGGTTGCGATGGCTGCAGTAGCATGGCTGCCAGGAGCTTCCCTCAGCGTTTCACGAAGGAAGCTCCTCCCCTCTGTGATGACATCACGGCTGGGGAGGGTCTTCCTTCGTGAAACACGTAGGGGGAGCTCCCGGTCGGTATTCCCACCCAGGGAAGTGCCTCCTAAGGATGTGCAACAAGGCATTAAACAGCAGAATTGTAGGGGTGTCACCAGGGCTTTAAATGGAAGCTTTTTCAATATTATATACACATCATAGCTGCGGCTTATTTATCTTATGCAACTAACAACCAGTGACAAAGACAATAGACCTGCTGCTGTTACATGCTGTATCATATATCTGGATACAATGTTAGAAACATGCCATGCAAAAAAAAACAACAAAAAAAAACTAAATAAACGTGTGTGTGTGTGTGTGTGTGTTATGTGTTTTTTACATCGCAAATGCTCGCCCATAGTTTTAAGGGGTTATTTAATCTAACGGTACCAGATACCTCTATTATTGGTACATCTGCTTACAGGGTAAAATAAAATAAATAAACGGCTGAGTTTTGTTTTCAATTTAGATTTTTATGTTTTCCCAAACTTTCCCAAACTTTAATCAGGATGTTTAGCTGGGGGTCGGCCGTGTCATGTCTACAGTTTGTACACCCATAACCAGGGGCCCATATTCCGCGGTACTGTTTTATGTAGACTCTGTGTAAGGATGTCTGTCTCTCTGCGTTGTGTATTGGTGCTTTCTAAGGTGAATGTATGAACTTATAATATCATGTTTATGAAGTGTGGTTTTAAAACATTCGTTTTTTTATTTATCCAGACGCAGGACATGCCGGAATTAATCCTAACAGACTCTGAAATGCTAGCCCTACAGACAGGTACATGTGTTTTGAGGTGTATAGTTCCGCGTAGGTTTGTTCACATATATCTTAGAAGTTAGGTGTTTCTAAGGGTGTTCTCATGTATGGTTTGTTTTATAGGTCTGGATCCCGAACTACAATGGATTCTTGATGATATAGAATGTCCCAAGGGGGTCAAGACGCATTGCCATGTGTACAGGATAGCCCCGTTCTTACAGGTAAATCAGAAAGGCGCTGCTTCTTTAAACGGTCTAAACAATGGGGTGTCTAGACCCCAAAAGCCGTAGTTGTGAACTATAGGAACGCACCGCAGAGGGGTCTACTAAGACCAGCGGTATACTGCAAATCTGAATATTTTTTCTTTACAGGGTCCATGGAGTCACACCCGGAAGCAGTGATTGTGCAAGAGCCGGCGCAGCGACCAAAAGAAAGACCTGTGAAAAGGAAATCTTCAACATCTAAAGAAGGGCCTGGGCCAAAGAAACGATCTGTGAAAAGACATCTAAAAGGTGTGTTTTATACAAAAAGGGTGAGAAAAAGAACTCTCTGGGTTGTATTCTCTCAAACAAAGGGGTGCACAGCCATGTAGTACCAGATGTACTACTGAGGGTATTGTAAGCATCTTATGTTCCTTATTGTTTCTAATATATATTTTTATGTTACATTCTAGGAGCCGTTCAAAAGAGCCACGGCGAAGATACGCATAAGTCTAAGAGGTCTACAAAACCGCTGAGGATATAACAAAGACCGTTCTGAACACCGGGTCTGCGGCAAAAGGAGTGAGTAGACGTGTACGCCAGAATAAGATCTACACATACTACACCCACATACAACAGAGAACCGACGTATCCGATGTGTATCTGAACCCTCTCAAAGCCTCAAAAGGAACTCTAATCTCAAACAAGCCCACACTTAAGAAGAAGCAAATGGCCGCAGAACCCCAGACATGTCCTTTAAACCTCAAGAAGCCGTCTTTGGTCCTGGAATCCCAAGCAGCCCCTTTAGACCTCAGCATGAAACAGGTGGTCCCTGAGACCCTAGCTACACCTTTAGATCTAGCATTAAAAAATGTTGCTAAGCAGGGGAACGATCCATCTACCCCAGCGCTCTCTTTGGGCCTCCCGGCTGTGACGCCTGGTGTGGAAGCTCTGTTACAAACTCAAACCCCTAAAGTCAACAAGCTTTCAAGAAATTATCTTAAGAACAAGCAAGGGGTACAGGCGTTACAAGTAGAAACATTGGAAGGGCCCTTAAACAAACCTGCTACACCACAGGACCCTTCCCATCCTTTGAAGACCTCTATAGTTTCAAATAAACTAGCGACGTCTGTAGAGGAATGCCCCGTAGAACAGACCTCAAAACCTTCTATAGTCGTTACTGATGGGTTTAGGGGTCCCAGGTCTGGAAAAGGGCAGCCCTTAGGAGGCTCGTAAACCATCAGCAAAAGCTGTCTCAATACACTGGCAAGTATGGTAGACAAACTTGATAAACCCTCAGAAGCAGCGCCCGAGGGGCCTTCTAGCACATACAAGGTGGTTTTGCAGACCCCTGTTACACATTCACCCAACCCCTGCCCTGACAATACCTTAGCCGTTACCAACCTCGATTATTTCGACAGTCATTTAAACTCCCCGGACCTTATGTCCCCTATCACCCCTCAGGGAGCTTACGACCCAAACAGCCCCAGCGGCCAGTGTAAGCTCCGCAACACCCCGACAACATACAACACTGACAGTACAGGGTGGGACGACTGGTCAATTCATAGTACGGGGAGACATTTAGTGAGGCGACTTTCCCAAATGCCCCGGGGTGTTCGCACTGGGATCCTATTTCTAGGATCCCCCCAGGCCCTCAGTTACAGAATGGCGTTGGGGATGAAGGACCATTAGAGGCCCCCGGGGTGTTAAAGGCTGTTATACAGCCAAACACCGTATTCATACCTAACCCTCCACAATACGACGCTGTAGACCCAAATCCGGTACTAGATGCTCATGTAAAGGATATACAAATGGCTGTCAGAAAGCTATCCCGCCAAGCGAAAACCGCAACATTAAAAATGGGGTTGGGGGTAGCGGCGACAGGTCCATGGTGGAGGCACAGCAACGGATACTGCAAAGAGTTGACATGTGTAAAAGGCTGATCCTCAATACGTGCCAGGAAGCGGGATCAGACATATGGCGTATACAGGCGTGACTAGGACAGCGCCATACCCTAAAGAAACCCCATGCTAGCGGTTCTAATAAAAAAGCACACACATCAAAATATAACAGTAAGGTCCAAACAGTACTGACAAAGTCCCTGCGCTTCTTACGCATACTCCAGCGTAAAAGTACATAGAACCATGCAATCAGAGTCATACCACGATGCCATCCACCCCCAATACGTAAGTGTAGGAGGGAACGGTCCTGGGGAGGGCAATTGAATGATGTTGGTGGTAGAACGCCAACACATCGACATCCGGAACCCCTAGAGGGGTCAAGGGGTGGGCATGTAGCAGAGGCCTCCATGAGTACAGCGCACATAGACACATCCCATACTGTTCAGATAGGAGGTGGACGGTTACCTAGAAAAGCCTGGTCCCGTAAAAAACAAAAGTGGGCTAATAGCGCCAAGCAGCGCCGGCTTTTAATAAGTAAATTAAAGAAAGCCCGGATATGTGCTACACGGGTGCTTAAAGACCCCCAGAGACCCTACTAAACCAGAACCCCAAAATGATACATCAGTAAGCTTCCCAATAAGTCAAATCCCTCAAGATGAGGATTCAGAGGGCGTCTATTTAGAGAGCATTAGAAGCTACAGGCGTGATGTAGAGAGAGATTTAATGCCACCGAGCACTACGAGGAGTTTAGGTTTACCAACCTCCACCAGATAAGGTCCTCCGATCACGGTGTTTTAGCTATACATCAGGCGGTGCAAACGCTCATAGAAAGGTTGTTACGCGATGTGGGGCCTAATGATTTTTTCCAACTACGCTTCCAGGGGCAGGGTTTTGACAGTCCTTTGTTCACCAAACGGAGGTCCCGAGATGTGTTTGACGCCGTGGAATTTTTAGAAAACCTTCGAGGCTTTTACAGAGCAAGGCTGAACTAGTCGCCTACGGTACTTTCCGTGTCATAGCCCTCATTGTACGGGGTCGTGAGGGGGTGTTTCAAGACCTTTAAAGAGTGTGCTATACAGTCAGATAATTGGTAAGAAACAGCGTTGGCTGCTCGACTTTAACAACGACACACCCAATATCTGTCTGGCGGCCAGCATCGTAGGGTTGTTGATGGGGCGCAACACCACCGACGCGGCCATCATGTCTAGAGCGGCTGAAGCCCACGAGGTTCTTGAAATACCACCAGACCGCATGGTCGGCTTTGGCGACATAGGTCTTTTGAGAACTATTTCTCTGTGACGGTGAAAGTTCTTTATCACAACGGCTCTTGGAAGTACTTTACAACAGGGGACCGTGTGAGAAACAAGACCGTATATGTCCTTCACCACGAAAATCACTTTTACGGTATCTTGAACCTTAAAAGTTTTCTGGGTGTCAAGTACGTGTGCACACATTGTGACCACATATACAACAGTAAGGACCCTCATCAGTGTGAAATGCATTGTAAGATGTGCCGGAGGGATGGTTGCGTCGTAGACGCTGCCCTGAAGGTGAGGTGTCGCACCTGTATGATGTTTTGTCGCTCTCAAGACTGTTTGAGCATCCATAAGAAAGCTGTTAAATGCAGCCCTAAAATGGATTGCTTTGAGTGTGGTCGGTATGTGGCGACAGATCACAAATGCCGAGGTATGAAATGCCCCGGTGTCAGACGTCTTTTGAGGTGGGTACCAACCATCGGTGCTACATGGTTAAAGGCAGACCCCAGACCAAAACCGAAGCCTACATAGTGTTTGATATAGAGTGCACACAAGAGACGGGAGTACACCAACCTAACTATATTTACGCACACCATCTAACTTCCGACGACAGCTGGGAGTTTGAAGGCAGAACGTGCGTTGGTGATTTCTTAACACCTTCATTCAAACCAAATTCAAAGGGTATACCATGCTGGCCCACAACTCAAAGCATACGACTCATTCTTTATTTTACAAAATATGATTCGTGAAAAGGTACAAGTAGAACTCATCACTCAGGGTTCCAAACTGATGTTGTTAACAGCCGCCTGGTTACAAATAAGGTTTATAGACACCCTGAATTTCCTACCCATGAAATTGAGCAAGCTACCAAAAGCCTTTGGATTCCCTGGTTGTAAAGGTTATTTTCCACACTTTTTAACACCTGGGCGAACCAGAATTATGTGGGCCCCATGCCACCTCCTGACAGCTACGGGGTTGAATATATGATGCCATCCGAGAAGGAGAGCTTTCTAGAATGGTACTCTGAAAACCGTGAAAGGAGTTTCATTTTCAAACAGAGTTGAAAGCTTATTGTCAGGCTGATGTAATGATCCTACGACAAGCGTGCAACCTCTTCAGAGATGTTGTGGTGAAATGACTAAGAAAGTCAGGATCCTGAAACCCAAGAAGCCTCAAACGACAGAGAAAGTCAGGATCATGAAACCCAAGAAGCCTCAAATGACAAAGAAAGTCAGGGTCTTGAAACCCAATACGCCTGAAATGCCGAAGGCTGTCGAATACATAGACCCTTTTCAAAACATCACATTGGCCTCCATGTGTATGTCCATCTACAAACACATGTTTTTAAGACCAAAAGTATTGCTCTAGTGCCGGTAGACCTCTATAATGGCAAACAGAAACGATATTCAACCCCTCGATCCGGTGGCTCATGTACGTTTCTGAGAAGGAAGACGTACATATTCAACACGCCTTACAGGGTGGTGAATACCGTGTGGGTCCCTACTACCTGGATGGGTACGCTGTAATTAAGGGGTGCCGACGGCCTTTGAATACAATGGCTGCTTTTACCACGGCTGCCCTCAGTGTTACAAACCCCATGAGTTTAACAGACTGCTGGGTGTCAAATTTGAACACTTACACAGACGTACGCTGTTGAAGGCTCAGTATGTTGAAAAATGTGGCTTTGCTATGAGGGTTCTTTGGGAGCATGAGTGGTTAGAGATGTTAACAACCGACACAGCGCTCTGCTCTTTCCTTCAGAGTCGTGATTTACCAGAACCCTGGAACCACGATGCCTTATTCGGGGTCGTACAAATGCCATACAACTGTACAGGGCCGTGGGTGAGGGTGAGAAAATACACTACTATGATTTCACCAGTCTGTACCCATTTGTGAACAAAATGAAGGTATACCCCATAGATACCCCACCATCATATATAGAGATTTTAAGCCCATATCCGAATACTTTGGGCTAGTCAAATGTGAAATCTATCTTCCACGACAGCTTTACTTTCGGTGTTACCATACCGAGTCGATGGTAAACTGATGTTCCTCTCTGTCGCACATGTGCGGTGTTTAAAGAGGTTGACGATTGTAGACACACATCCTTTGTTCATCGGTGTGTCTACAATCATCAACCTCTTTAAACACCGCACATGTGCGACAGAGGGGGAACATCAGTTTACCATCGACTCGGTATGGTAACACCGGAAAGTAAAGCTGTCGTGGAGGATAGATTTCACATTTGACTAGCCCAAAGTATTCTGATATGGGCTTAAAATCTCTATATATGATGGTGGGGTGTCCTATGGGGTATACCTTCATTTTGTTCACAAATGGGTACAGACTGGTGAAATCATAGTAGTGTATTTTCTCACCCTCACCCACGGCCCTGTACAGTTGTATGGCATTTGTACGACCCCCGAATAAGGCATCGCGGGGTTCCAGGGGTTCTGGTAAATCACGACTCTGAAGGAAAGAGCAGAGCGCTGTGTCGGTTGTTAACATCTCTAACCACTCATGCTCCCAAAGAACCCTCATAGCAAAGCCACATTTTTCAACATACTGAGCCTTCAACAGCGTACGTCTGTGTAAGTGTTCAAATTTGACACCCAGCAGTCTGTTAAACTCATGGGGTTTGTAACACTGAGGGCAGCCGTGGTAAAAGCAGCCATTGTATTCAAAGGCCGTCGGCAGCCCCTTAATTACAGCGTACCCATCCAGGTAGTAGGGACCCACACGGTATTCACCACCCTGTAAGGCGTGTTGAATATGTACGTCTTCCTTCTCAGAAACGTACATGAGCCACCGGATCGAGGGGGTTGAATATCGTTTCTGTTTGCCATTATAGAGGTCTACCGGCACTAGAGCAATACTTTTTGGTCTTAAAAACATGTGTTTGTAGATGGACATACACATGGAGGCCAATGTGATGTTTTGAAAAGGGTCTATGTATTCGACAGCCTTCGGCATTTCAGGCGTATTGGGTTTCAAGACCCTGACTTTCTTTGTCATTTGAGGCTTCTTGGGTTTCATGATCCTGACTTTCTCTGTCGTTTGAGGCTTCTTGGGTTTCAGGATCCTGACTTTCTTAGTCATTTCCACCACAACATCTCTGAAGAGGTTGCACGCTTGTCGTAGGATCATTACATCAGCCTGACAATAAGCTTTCAACTCTGTTTGAAAATGAAACTCCTTTTCACGGTTTTCAGAGTACCATTCTAGAAAGCTCTCCTTCTCGGATGGCATCATATATTCAACCCCGTAGCTGTCAGGAGGTGGCATGGGGCCCACATAATTCTGGTTCGCCCAGGTGTTAAAAAAGTGTGGAAAATAACCTTTACAACCGGGGAATCCAAAGGCTTTTGGTAGCTTGCTCAATTTCATAGGTAGGAAATTCAGGGTGTCTATAAACCTTATTTGTAACCTAGCGGCTGTTAACAACATCAGCTTGGAACCCTGAGTGATGAGTTCTACTTGTACCTTTTCACGAATCATATTTTGTAAAATAAAGAATGAGTCGTATGCTTTTGAGTTGTGGGCCAGCATGGTATACCCTTTGAATTTGGTTTGAATGAAGGTGTTAAGGAAATCACCAACGCACGTTCTGCCTTCAAACTCCCAGCTGTCGTCGGAAGTTAGATGGTGTGCGTAAATATAGTTAGGTTGGTGTACTCCCGTCTCTTGTGTGCACTCTATATCAAACACTATGTAGGCTTCGGTTTTGGTCTGGGGTCTGCCTTTAACCATGTAGCACCGATGGTTGGTACCCGCCTCAAAAGACGTCTGACACCGGGGGCATTTCATACCTCGGCATTTGTGATCTGTCGCCACATACCGACCACACTCAAAGCAATCCATTTTAGGGCTGCATTTAACAGCTTTCTTATGGATGCTCAAACAGTCTTGAGAGCGACAAAACATCTTACAGGTGCGACACCTCACCTTCAGGGCAGCGTCTACGACGCAACCATCCCTCCGGCACATCTTACAATGCATTTCACACTGATGACGGTCCTTACTGTTGTATATGTGGTCACAATGTGTGCACACGTACTTGACACCCAGAAAACTTTTAAGGTTCAAGATACCGTAAAAGTGATTTTCGTGGTGAAGGACATATACGGTCTTGTTTCTCACACGGTCCCCTGTTGTAAAGTACTTCCAAGAGCCGTTGTGATAAAGAACTTTCACCGTCACAGAGAAATAGTTCTCAAAAAGACCTATGTCGCCAAAGCCGACCATGCGGTCTGGTGGTATTTCAAGAACCTCGTGGGCTTCAGCCGCTCTAGACATGATGGCCGCGTCGGTGGTGTTGCGCCCCATCAACAACCCTACGATGCTGGCCGCCAGACAGATATTGGGTGTGTCGTTGTTAAAGTCGAGCAGCCAACGCTGTTTCTTACCAATTATCTGACTGTATAGCACACTCTTTAAAGGTCTTGAAACACCCCCTCACGACCCCGTACAATGAGGGCTATGACACGGAAAGTACCGTAGGCGACTAGTTCAGCCTTGCTCTGTAAAAGCCTCGAAAGGTTTTCTAAAAATTCCACGGCGTCAAACACATCTCGGGACCTCCGTTTGGTGAACAAAGGACTGTCAAAACCCTGCCCCTGGAAGCGTAGTTGGAAAAAATCATTAGGCCCCACATCGCGTAACAACCTTTCTATGAGCGTTTGCACCGCCTGATGTATAGCTAAAACACCGTGATCGGAGGACCTTATCTGGTGGAGGTTGGTAAACCTAAACTCCTCGTAGTGCTCGGTGGCATTAAATCTCTCTACATCACGCCTGTAGCTTCTAATGCTCTCTAAATAGACGCCCTCTGAATCCTCATCTTGAGGGATTTGACTTATTGGGGAGCTTACTGATGTATCATTTTGGGGGTTCTGGTTTAGTAGGGTCTCTGGGGGTCTTTTAAGCACCCGTGTAGCACATATCCGGGCTTTCTTTAATTTACTTATTAAAAGCCGGCGCTGCTTGGCGCTATTAGCCCACTTTTGTTTTTTACGGGACCAGGCTTTTCTAGGTAACCGTCCACCTCCTATCTGAACAGTATGGGATGTGTCTATGTGCGCTGTACTCATGGAGGCCTCTGCTACATGCCCACCCCTTGACCCCTCTAGGGGTTCCGGATGTCGATGTGTTGGCGTTCTACCACCAACATCATTCAATTGCCCTCCCCAGGACCGTTCCCTCCTACACTTACGTATTGGGGGGTGGATGGCATCGTGGTATGACTCTGATTGCATGGTTCTATGTACTTTTTACGCTGGAGTATGCGTAAGAAGCGCAGGGACTTTGTCAGTACTGTTTGGACCTTACTGTTATATTTTGATGTGTGTGCTTTTTTATTAGAACCGCTAGCATGGGGTTTCTTTAGGGTATGGCGCTGTCCTAGTCACGCCTGTATACGCCATATGTCTGATCCCGCTTCCTGGCACGTATTGAGGATCAGCCTTTTACACATGTCAACTCTTTGCAGTATCCGTTGCTGTGCCTCCACCATGGACCTGTCGCCGCTACCCCCCAACCCCATTTTTAAGGTTGCGGTTTTCGCTTGGCGTTTTAGCTTTCTGACAGCCATTTGTATATCCTTTACATGAGCATCTAGTACCGGATTTGGGTCTACAGCGTCGTATTGTGGAGGGTTAGGTATGAATACGGTGTTTGGCTGTATAACAGCCTTTAACACCCCAGGGGCCTCTAATGGTCCTTCATCCCCAACGCCATTCTGTAACTGAGGGCCTGGGGGATCATAGAAATAGGATCCCAGTGCAAACACCCCGGGGCATTTGGGAAAGTCGCCTCACTAAATGTCACCCCGTACTATGAATTGACCAGTTGTCCCACCCTGTACTGTCAGTGTTGTATGTTGTCGGGGGTGTTGCGGAGCTTACACTGGCCGCTGGGGCTGTTTGGGTCGTAAGCTCCCTGAGGGGTGATAGGGGACATAAGGTCCGGGGAGTTTAAATGACTGTCGAAATAATCGAGGTTGGTAACGGCTAAAGTATTGTCAGGGCAGGGGTTGGGTGAATGTGTAACAGGGGTCTGCAAAACCACCTTGTATGTGCTAGAAGGCCCCTCGGGCGCTGCTTCTGAGGGTTTATCAAGTTTGTCTACCATACTTGCCAGTGTATTGAGACAGCTTTTGCTGATGGTATACGAGCCTCCTAAGGGCTGCCCTTTTCCAGACCCGGGACCCCTAAACCCATCAGTAACGACTATAGAAGGTTTTGAGGTCTGTTCTACGGGGCATTCCTCTACAGACGTCGCTAGTTTATTTGAAACTATAGAGGTCTTCAGAGGATGGGAAGGGTCCTGTGGTGTAGCAGGTTTGTTTAAGGGCCCTTCCAATGTTTCTACTTGTAACGCCTGTACCCCTTGCTTGTTCTTAAGATAATTTCTTGAAAGCTTGTTGACTTTAGGGGTTTGAGTTTGTAACAGAGCTTCCACACCAGGCGTCACAGCCGGGAGGCCCAAAGAGAGCGCTGGGGTAGATGGATCGTTCCCCTGCTTAGCAACATTTTTTAATGCTAGATCTAAAGGTGTAGCTAGGGTCTCAGGGACCACCTGTTTCATGCTGAGGTCTAAAGGGGCTGCTTGGGATTCCAGGACCAAAGACGGCTTCTTGAGGTTTAAAGGACATGTCTGGGGTTCTGCGGCCATTTGCTTCTTCTTAAGTGTGGGCTTGTTTGAGATTAGAGTTCCTTTTGAGGCTTTGAGAGGGTTCAGATACACATCGGATACGTCGGTTCTCTGTTGTATGTGGGTGTAGTATGTGTAGATCTTATTCTGGCGTACACGCCTACTCACTGCTTTTGCCGCAGACCCGGTGTTCAGAACCGTCTTTGTTATATCCCTCAGCGGTTTTGTAGACCTCTTAGACTTATGCGTATCTTCGCCGTGGCTCTTTTGAACGGCTCCTAGAATGTAACATAAAAAATATATATTAGAAACAATAAGGAACATAAGATGCTTACAATACCCTCAGTAGTACATCTGGTACTACATGGCTGTGCACCCCTTTGTTTGAGAGAATACAACCCAGAGAGTTCTTTTTTCACACCCTTTTTGTATAAAACACACCTTTTAGATGTCTTTTCACAGATCGTTTCTTTGCCCCAGGCCCTTCTTTAGATGTTGAAGATTTCCTTTTCACAGGTCTTTCTTTTGGTCGCTGCGCCGGCTCTTGCACAATCACTGCTTCCGGGTGTGACTCCATGGACCCTGTAAAGAAAAAATAATCAGATTTGCAGTATACCGCTGGTCTTAGTAGACCCCTCTGCGGTGCGTTCCTATAGTTCACAACTACGGCTTTTGGGGTCTAGACACCCCATGGTTTAGACCGTTTAAAGAAGCAGCGCCTTTCTGATTTACCTGTAAGAACGGGGCTATCCTGTACACATGGCAATGCGTCTTGACCCCCCTTGGGACATTCTATATCATCAAGAATCCATTGTAGTTCGGGATCCAGACCTATAAAACAAACCATACATGAGAACACCCTTAGAAACACCTAACTTCTAAGATATATGTGAACAAACCTACGCGGAACTATACACCTCAAAACACATGTACCTGTCTGTAGGGCTAGCATTTCAGAGTCTGTTAGGATTAATTCCGGCATGTCCTGCGTCTGGATAAATAGAAAAAACGAATGTTTTAAAACCACACTTCATAAACATGATATTATAAGTTCATACATTCACCTTAGAAAGCACCAATACACAACGCAGAGAGACAGACATCCTTACACAGAGTCTACATAAAACAGTACCGCGGAATATGGGCCCCTGGTTATGGGTGTACAAACTGTAGACATGACACAGCCGACCCCCCAGCTAAACATCCTGATTAAAGTTTGGGAAAGTTTGGGAAAACATAAAAATCTAAATTGAAAACAAAACTCAGCCGTTTATTTATTTTATTTTACCCTGTAAGCAGATGTACCAATAATAGAGGTATCTGGTACCGTTAGATTAAATAACCCCTTAAAACTATGGGCGAGCATTTGCGTTGTAAAAAAAACACACACACACACACACACACGTTTATTTATTTAGTTATTTATTTATTTATTTTTTGCATGGCATGTTTCTAACATTGTATCCAGATATATGATACAGCATGTAACAGCAGCAGGTCTATTGTCTTTGTCACTGGTTGTTAGTTGCATAAGATAAATAAGCCGCAGCTATGATGTGTATATAATATTGAAAAAGCTTCCATTTAAAGCCCTGGTGACACCCCTACAATTCTGCTGTTTAATGCCTTGTTGCACATCCTTAGGAGGCACTTCCCTGGGTGGGAATACCGACCGGGAGCTCCCCCTACGTGTTTCACGAAGGAAGACCCTCCCCAGCCGTGATGTCATCACAGAGGGGAGGAGCTTCCTTCGTGAAACGCTGAGGGGAAGCTCCTGGCAGCCATGCTACTGCAGCCATCGCAACCCTCGTGGGGGACCCGGAAACGGCGCCACCAACCGCCCCAGAGCAGCGCCGGTGGTAAGAGGGCTCCGTGGTCTTATTTTTATTTTTTTAAAACAGGGCCTCGAACCATACACTGAGCCCTAGGCCTCAGGGCCCCCACCGTGCAACAACCCCGGAGCACCGCGTGGAGCTCAGCGGGCTCCGGGGCCTTTAATTTTAAAAATGGGTCCGAGCGCCACACACGGAGCCCAAGACCGCAGGACCCTCACCCAAGCACCCGGAGCTCCGACTGGTGCAAAGTGGGCTCCGGGGCCTTTAATTTTAAAAAACCGGGCCGAGCGCCCCACACGGCGTAAAAGCACGCCGGCCCCTCACCCCCGCCCGCACCAGAGCTCCGGAGCCCCCGCATGGTGCATAGAGGGCTCCGGGGCCTTTAATTTTAAAAAAGGGGGCCTCGCGCCCACACGCCGCCCTAGGGCTCAGGACCCCCACCCCTATCACACAAAACCCCGGAGCACCGCATGGCGCATAGCGGGCTCCGGGGCCTTTAATTTTAAAAAAAAGGGGCCTCGCGCCCACACGACGCCCTAGGGCTCAGGACCCCCACCCCTATCACAAAAACCCCTGAGCACCGCATGGCGCATAGCGGGCTCCGGGGCCTTTAATTTTAAAAAAAAGGGCCTCGCGCCCCACACAGCGCCAAAGCACGCCGGACCCTCACCCCCACCCGCACCAGATCCCCGGAGCAGCGCCCATGATAGGAGGGCTCCGGGGCCTTTTAATTTTAAAAACAGGGCCGAGCGCCCCACACCGCGCCTAAGCACGCCGGACCCTCACCCCCACCAGCACCAGATCCCCGGAGCAGCGCCCTTGACAAGCGGGCTCCGGGGCCTTTAATTTTAAAAACTGGGGCCGAGCGCCCCACACGGCGCCAAAGCACGCCGGCCCCTCACCCCCACCCGCACCAGATCCCCGGAGCAGCGCCCATGACAGGCGGGCTCCGGGGCCTTTAATTTTAAAAACAGGGCCAAGCGCTCCACCCAGCGCCAAAGCACACCGGACCCTCAACCCCACCCGCACCAGATCCCCGGAGCAGCGCCCATGATAGGAGGGCTCCGGGGCCTTTTAATTTTAAAAACAGGCCGAGCGCCCCACACCGCGCCAAAGCACGCCGGACCCTCACCCCCACCAGCACCAGATCCCCGGAGCAGCGCCCTTGACAAGCGGGCTCCGGGGCCTTTAATTTAAAAACTGGGGCCGAGCGCCCCACACTGAGCCCATAGCTCGCCGGCCCCTCACCCCCACCCGCACCAGAGCCCCGGAGCAGCGCCCATCACAAGCGGGCCCCGGGGCCTTTAATTTTAAAAACGGGGCAGAGCGCCCCACACGGAGCCCTAGGCCTAAGGACCAACACCCCCGCCCAGACCAGATCCCCGGAGCAGCGCCCATGACAAGCGGGCTCCGGGGACATTTTATCTTTTATTAATTACGGGGCCCACGAGCCCCTCACAAGGCCTCCAACATGCCCCCGGAGCCCTCCAGGAGCGCAGAGGGCTCTGGGACTACCCCAGGCACAACGATCCTTACCAGAACAAACCATTGAACCCTGCATCCTGGCCCCTCAGATCCTTCGGGTCCTTCTAGGACCTCTAGTATAAAACTAGGACCACCAACCACAGAAGCCTCAACAGACTGCAGCCCCTGTCGACACGAATATCGCACAATGGACACTGGTGAGTACTGAAACAGTGTTTATTTATTGTCAAACTGTTTGGGGGGCTAATTTTATGGTCTCTGGGGCCTCTAAAGCAGTAGGTAACTATGTAAAAATGTCTCTAGACAGTGTTAATCATTAAAATTACATCTAAAACCAATTAAAAACTCTGATCATTTAAATACAGGCATCAACATATTAAATAAGCCCATACCCTCTTAAGCCTGTAACACAGCCCCTTATTTACGTACCTCCATTAATGTGTAGCAGGCAGCGTCAATCTGGGAGAAGCTGCTCTGGTCCATTGTTGGCTTTAAACTTCGGGGCTGGTGGGCCTGTGCAGCAAAGACAATCACAGCAGATCGCTCCTAATGGGTTTTTGAATGACTGCTTGTGTCGGCGCTCTAAAGTATGCTTTTTATACCTGGCAGGGCATGTTAATTGGAAGGAGGACCCTTTATGGAGGGGAGTGTTTAGAATCTTGTAGTACGTGTCATTATTGGTAATAGAGCATTGTAGTGAGGGTCATTATTGGGACCGTTTTCTGACCATTGCACTGCTTTGTTAGATGGCTCTTTGACCTTTGACAGCTAATAATTAAACCTAGGACCTGTTGGGGGATGCGGTCCTGGGAAGGAGGGACGTATGTTTTATAAACAAACCCTGTACTATACAATTTAAGATGCGTGGGAAGCTTGGGACTGGCTGATTAGTTTTGCCTGTTCTCAACGGTGCTCTGTCAGGGTAACTGGCCTTTTGTTCTTGTGTTTTCACATTGTGACTTGTGACTTTTGTTCTTGTGTTTTTACGTCGTGACTTGTAGAGCCTAATGGGTAGTTTTCTGCCCCCAGCTACGGCTGGGATGCATTTCAAACTGCAGCATCTGATTCTAAAGAAAGACCCTTTTAAAAAAAACTCTGCACCGTAAACCCTTGTGTTAGACAGCCCCAGATGTCCCGGGGCTGGTGGGGGCTTGGGGATGCCTGCTCAGACGCCAACTGCCAGCAACACAGCCCTCGGTTTTAAACAGACACACACATGTCACTTTTGGGGACACACATGTCACTTTTAAGGACACAGCGAGGGGAGGGGGACCTGTCACTTTTAAGGACACACATGTCACTTTTAAGGACACAGCGATGGGGCGGGGGACCTGCGGAGGGGGACCTGTCACTTTTAAGGACACACATGTCACTTTTAAGGACACAGCGAAGGGGCGGGGGACCTGCGGAGGGGGACCTGTCACTTTTAAGGACACGAATGGTGATGGATGGTATCCCCTTATACTACTAGCAGGAAATGTTAAGAGTACAGAGCTAAACTTCTGGACTTTCTTCCTGTGTCACACAACTGCACGCCAACCTATCTATGTTCTGGCACAATCTCGAACTGCACATCTTACATTTTGGATGCATTTTTTGGCCTGTTTGACCTTGTGATTCATGAGTAGTTTTTAGAAAAGGAATGTGCCTTGGAGACCACTAGTCTAATTCGTAAGCATTTTTTAAACGTGAGACATCTACTTATGAATGAGTGAAGTACTTGTAGAGTGCGACATAACCCAAGACTTCTTGGCGCTCGAACCAGCTGCATTAATTATTTCATCACTATCTGACCCGCTTGTAAACGAAACCATTACAAAACAATGGGGAAACCGGGTAGGCCGTAGGGCCTGGGTGGGAATTGGTACAGAACACAGTTGGTCCGAACTGAAATTATTCAAGTCATGTATTACTTTGTACCCAATATTATGAATGACAACACACCTTAATGAATTGATTTCAAAATTATTTATATGGAGTGTCAAAAGATCACTTCAAAGTACATTAATTCATGTAACACCGTTGCTCCACAGAGAGTGGAAAGGGTGTGAGTAAGAGTGCTCGTGAGTAGATAAGAAGAATTTAAGAATTGCAAGTGGAGTAATATATACAGTGTAAACGAAAAATTTCAAACAAATACTTCAAACGAGGCCTGGCTGCAGATATTTATTATAATCAGATTTTCCACAGCTTATTAGATACAGCACATAATTTTTTGTTACCTAGATGCGGAAGAAATTCTCAGTCCAGGTAGATCAAGTAGGAAGTGTTGACATTTTGACCCCTAAAAGGTGGGAGGGCCAATTAAACCCTGCAGGCGGGTCTTCATCAGGACAAGAAGGACAAGAAGGGATCAACCTAAAACAAGGGGCAAAGAGACCAATCAATAACTCAATAAACCCTTCTGTAAAATGGGTAATATGGGGTACAGTACACAGTGGCGCAGTGGCTCACCTTAAACCCACTGTTGCTTAATGTCTGGGGAGAACTTGGGATTGGGCTGATATCTCCAAACAAGAGAAGGAAGGGGACCTCCTCATGGTCCAGGAAGATGGTGTGCTGAAAGTTAATCGGAATACCGGACTTGGAACCTAGCTAGGGTGGTGTAAGACCCCAACTCAAGTTGAGTTAGACAGTCTTGTTTCAGACAAGAAAGAAAAATTTCTTTCTTGAGTCCCCTCACTCACCAGGGTTTCCCACTGGTGACATGCTTCATCATTGGGGTCCTCTCAATCCGCTGCGGATTGAGGCGTGCTTCGACTTGCGAAATTACGTAGGAGCACTTACTTGAAAATATGTGTCGTGCAGTGTTGTGGAGTGGATGGAAAGAGATGTTAAAAATACCTGGCTAGTGGGCGAAATAATTTTATTCTAGCTCCTAGTCGGTATATTAAAAGCAGGAGTACTAGAGAACAATATAACCATGATGAGTTAAACGCCTCTGGTATTGGTCAACTAGTTTCGAGCCTCCCCAGGGCTCTTCCTCAGGACCACACAGGGGCCAACCCTGTGCGTTCCACTCCTAAGTGACCTAAAAGTGAGGTAAATAAATAGTTAGTGATAAGTGATGTGCCACACCTTTCCATCCACTCCACAACACATATTTTTCTGTCTAACTCAACTTGAGTTGGGGTCTTACACCACCCTAGCTAGGTTCCAAGTCCGGTATTCCGGTTTTTTGTGTGTCCATGATTGAAAGGAGGGTGGACCTAGCTCTATACCCTCTACCTCCCCCCTCTTTTTGAAGTCTGAAAGTTAATCGCACATCTGTAGGTTAGAATAATCAAAAGGAAGTGGGTCACTAATAGATAAAGCGAACCAAGGATAACTCACCCACCTGGTCTCTTTAAATACAAAGGGAGATGTAAAGCATTTGGCAACAGCAACTTAGTACTTTTCGTCCAATATCCAAATTAACCGGGTGAATTGTTCTGGAATAAATAAAACATCCATATTGAAGATGGCTGATACTCAGGGTGAGTCAAGGGAGAGTTAAATGCCCGAAAGGAAACTGAATAAATACTTTCTTTTTTGGAATGGCAGTCCGAGCGTCTCGCGTCTACGCGAGCGGACCGGAAACTGTGTCTGAAATAGACACAAGTTTGGCATGCACGCGATCACGTCTGAGGCCCAGCCGCTAGCTGCTGTCGGCCTCGACGTGCGGTCGTAATCACGACGTTTGTTTACCGGTGACAATAAACAATTGTGCAATTCCAAAGGGACATTGAAACAACGAAGTGCATCAATGAATACAATTGAATTAATTTAAAGGAGCTTTTTTAGGAAATATATGGTTAAAAGTAAAATTTCAAAGATCAAAAAAATTGAAAAAATCCTATGTATGTAATGAGACAAGGCGTGTGATAGAGACATTTAAACAACTCATTAATTGTTACATCCTATACAATGAATGGTGGTGTACAACATACACGCAGGTAATGCAAGTCGTCTCAACATTCATGGGCATGTCGCTGATGGGGACTATTGGACTTCCTATTAAATTGTAGCATCCTATATACTGAATGGAAATGTAAAACATATGTGAAAATAATGCAAAAATGGAAATAATTCTGAACAGTTCAAAATCACAATAATCGCAAGAATGCAATTACAAAAGTACAATATTGATAAGAATGCAGTTACAATTTTCATGAGAATGCTGTTGTTGGTACCATTCACAGATAGGGGACCAGAATCATAGTTAGGCCCGAGGGTTATACAATATAACAATTCTTAAGATGCAGTTACAGAAAACAGCATTGTAAAAGACAGTAATCAACCGGTGATAAGGAGGGACAGTTGTCTTGTAATCTCCTCATGTTCATTTAACCCCCAGTTAACAGTATCCAAAATATGTATCCTGGTAATGTTCTTCAAAGCCCTCCGGGAAAGGGCGCCGGCTATCTAAGAACGAGAGTTAGTCATTATATGCCTGCCAGATCCCTGAGGTCCTCCTCTTTGGGATTGGCTTGCATCCCCAGAGTACGCCTGGCCCGTATGGGGGGGGGGGGGAGGGCAGATCTTTTGGGTTTCTGGGAGGTAAAGCATGGAATCAAATACCGGCTGCTCTCAGAGCCACTACTGACCTGTCAGCTTTTAAGAAACTTCTTAAAACCTGGCTTTTCCAAGGTTAGACGTGCTTGCTGGTCCTGTCTGAGTGAGCCAATAAGCGCCGGGACACTCTTGTTGAGTAGCTGTACGCTCTACAAATGCATTCATTCATTCATTTGCATTCCCGCAAGCTAAGGATATCTACTAAGTCTCCGCCTCTTGGACCCAGAGTGACTTTCTCAAGGACAACCCATTTTAAACTATTCAGTGGATGGTTGAGTGTGAGGAAATGTTCCACTAATGGTGCCCCTTGGACCTTGCATCTGATGCGGCTACAGTGCTGTAGTATGCATGTTTTGACTTTTTGGCGAGTCTGACCAATATACAATAAATCGCACGGGCACTTGATGGCGTATATTACGTCTGTGCTGTTGCAATAAGCATGTATCTTGAGCTTGAAATTACGGTCTTGGTGGCTAAAGGTTTTTGTTTCTACCATGAGGTCACATGCTTTGCAGTGCCCACACTTATGATGTCCAACGATTTGTGGTAACCTCCACATCGATTGTATGGAGGGTTTGATGGTGGCACTAGGAATGAGCACACTACATGGTCTCTGATATTTTTGCCCTTCCTGAAAGTATGCATGGGCGGCTCTTTCATTTCTATCCCATCAGAGATTAGATTCCAATGGTGGTTGATGATGCGTCTTATATCATTACTGCGTGTGCAGAAAGTCGTGAAACAAATCAACCTGTCTTTGGTCTTATTCGAAGGGAGGTTTGGCTCCAGTAGTGTCTCACGGGGATTAAACCATGCCCTCTTGCGGGCCTTTTTAAGTAGACTCTTGGGGTATCCTCTCTCTGCCAATCTGTCTCGTAAATTTTCGGATTCTTTTAAATAGTTAACCTTACATGAACAGTTTCTACGTATTCTGAGAAATTGTCCGTATGGTAAATTATCCCTAAGGTTTCTGGGGTGGTGACTAGTGTATGCAAAGAAGGTATGGAGTTCCTCAGAAGCAAGCGACAAGGAGAGGAGATACTGTGAGGTGTGAGTGGTAAAGGTAGCTACATGCCTAGTCAAGGATAAAGGCAAAGAAAGGGGGGGTGGGGGAAAACCCCTTTACGGAACTAGGGCTCTCACACACCCAGCAAGCTAGGTGTCATGCTTCATCATATGAGCCTGCCCCTCGTCCGGTCGGCGCTGCAATACCGGACGGGCTCCCAGACCGGGGCTCTTTAGCGGGGATCTTCTGTTCCTGCCGGTTGGTGCAGTGGGGGTGAGTGGCCTAGTGTGTGTAGATGTAAAGGAAAGTGGATTAAAACAGGTCAGTTAGTCCTAGCCATTATTTAATTCATAAGGTAAACCGCCTGATTAAAAATATATGAGAGGGGCAGTGATCTAGATATAATGTGTCTAGTCATATAGCCCTACTCTCAAATGATCGACATGTTTCGTGCCTCTAATGTCAGGGGGATCTGGGCACTTCCTCAGGATCAGAGTGAAATACTATCTACACTACGTGGTCAAGTGACATCTACGTACCACGTGTTCAGGTCAGTGACCTATCCTGTTGTCTAGAGTTGCTAGCAACAGTACCGGCGGTCATACAACCGTTGTGGGTCCCGCGTGTGACCACGGTTCCGGCGGCAGGGTAGGTCGCAGGCTTGACATGGTCACACGCGGGACCCACAACGGTGTCCATTGTATGACCGCCGGTACTGTTGCTAGCAACTCTAGACAACAGGATAGGTCACTGACCTGAACACGTGGTACGTAGATGTAACTTGACCACGTAGTGTAGATAGTATTTCACTCTGATCCTGAGGAAGTGCCCAGATCCCCCTGACATTAGAGGCACGAAACATGTCGATCATTTGAGAGTAGGGCTATATGACTAGACACATTATATCTAGTGCACTGCCCCTCTCTATATATTTTTAATCAGGCGGTTTACCTTATGAATTAAATAATGGCTAGGACTAACTGACCTGTTTTAATCCACTTTCCTTTTACATCTACACACACTAGGCCACTCACCCCCACTGCACCAACCGGCAGGAACAGAAGATCCCCGCTAAAGAGCCCCGGTTCGGGAGCCTGTCCGGTATTGCAGCGCCGACCGGACGAGGGGCAGGCTCATATGATGAAGCATGACACCTAGCTTGCTGGGTGTGTGAGCCCTAGTTCCGTAAAGAGGTTTCCCCTTCTTTGCCTTTATCCTTGACTAGGCATGTAGCTACCTTTACCACTCACACCTCACAGTATCTCCTCTCCTTGTCGCTTGCTTCTGAGGAACTCCATACCTTCTTTGCATACAGTCTTCCTGGGCTTGTACGTTGGACCTCGTTAAATTAGCCCCCCCTCGTCCCCCCTTTTGTTAATCGTGGTGACTAGTGTAGCATAAGAGAGTATTCCGTTCGCTACCTTTTCTAAATAAGGTAGTATATAAAAGTCCTTACTCAGCTTTGATGGAGATATCTAAGAAGTTGATACTTTTAGAACTGTATTGGACTGTGAATTGAATGTCCTGTGATCTACCATTCAACCAACCAATAAAAGCTTGGAGGTCAGTCTCGGTTCCTGTCCAAATCACGAGAATGTTGTCAATGTAGCGCTTCCAGAGGGCTATGTTGTTCTGCTATGGATTCGATTCATTGAAAATGTTGTTTGCCTCATAATTATCCATATACAATATGGCTAGATTAGGCGCAAAGCTAGCCCCCATCGCCACGCCTTTAGTTTGTAAAAAGAATTCTCCCTGGAAGAGAAAAAAGTTTTTCATCATGGCGATCTCTAGTAGGTTCAAAATAAAATCAGTAGGAACTTGAACCGGTTGCGGTCTATCATTGAGGATAGTCCTTATACCTTCCAATGCCGGTCTGTGAGGAATACTAGTCTAGAAGGACGCAATGTCCATAGTGACCAATAGTTGTTGTGTAGAGTTGAATGCAAGTCGATCAACCAACCTAATTGTTTCCATAGTGTCTCTTAAATAAGTCTTAGTAGATATGGCACAAAGGTTTGAGAAAAAAATCAACATATTTACATATGGGTTCCAAAATGGAACCAGAGCCTGATACTACCGGGCGTCCTGGCGGCGGGTGTGACAGGTCTTTGTGGACCTTAGGGAGGGTATAGATGGTGGGTAAACGGGGTTGTTTCTTATTCAGGAAGTTGTATTCAGACTCTGTATGGAAACCTTCTTGAAGGCCGACATCCGTAGTTGCCTTTATTAGTCTACTGATCTCCTTGGTGGGATCTGATGTGAGCTTGGAATAGCTGCCACCATCTGTAAGTTGAGTATCGATTTCAGCGTTATATTCACTGATATTCTGTATGACAATCGCACCGCCCTTGACAGCAGATTTAATGACAATGTCCCTGTTCTCCTTCAGTGTTTTGAGTGCATCTCTTTTGGCCTTGGAAATGTTGTAATTGATATATTTCTTTTGAGAAACACATTGCATGACATCCCTCAGTACTACTTGTTCGTATGTAATTATTTTATGTGGCATGGAATGCGCAGGAGGTGTGAAAGTCGAGGGGCTGCGTAGACCTGTGTCGGAGAGACTTGAGCAAGAGGGAAGTTTAGTGAAGTAATAGCGTAGCCTTATTTTGCGGAAAAATTTGTGAAGTTCCATTTTGAGATTGAAGGAATTAGGCAGAGAGGTCGGGAGAAAGGATAATCATTTGCTGAGTACCTCTGATTCTTTCTGGGACCATTCATAGTCAGACAGATTTATAATAGGTTTGGTACTATTGATGTCTTCCACCTGTAATGTTGCCTCTGTGTCTGTATGTCCCCATGGCTCTATTGTTGAAACTGACCTGTTTCCGGCCCTTGTTCCTCCCACGTCCCCATCTCTGTCCTCTAGGTTGGCCCTGGTTCCGTGGAATATCTCCATTCCCTAAAAAAGGGCCCTGAGGCTGGTCCCAATATCTATAGCTCTGATTATATTGGGCTGTGCTAGTCCCCACTTGTTCAGTGTCGCTGCCTGTTCTGCTGGCTCCAGATGAATCGGAGAAAGTTGTGAATCTCCTGAAGTTCCTTAAGCCTCCTCTACCTCTCGTGGGGAACCTACCCACACACACAACACACACACTGCACACCACCACACTTTTTAACTCTTGCAACAAACCAGTCTAAGACAAACACTCTTACCTCTACTTCATTCCCTCCTACACACAACATACACTCTACTCATAAACACATCACCACCCCCTCTACCTTACAACCTCCTCTCACAAACAATACTATACAACAAATCCATTGCAGGAAACAAATACACCAGCACCACTTTTCACTACTCCTCAAAAACAAAACATATCACACACACCAGCACAACAAGATCTTCAAAGCGCAACACCTCAAAATACTTACCATCACAAAATACAAACATACACCCACCTTTCAAACCACACAAAGGAACAAACTTCAATGCCAAGCTTTCTCTCTTCCACCACACCTAACACAGATACAGCAACACAGCAACTCTCTTCTAACCACGTCTCATCCATTGGACAATTTAGAACCTTACTACATGACCCACATGCTGCACCACCACCCCTGACTCATACACCTTCTGCCATAAACACACGCAAACAACATAAGTGACATGCCACACCTCACAACTTTGCTTCCCCATGTCTACTTCACAACAATGTTACACCACAAAAACAACACAGCACACAAACTCACTCTCAAACACCATCTCCACCACATACACATGCAGACCCATCACAATGCCTTCTTAGCATGCTGGATGAGGAACATGATACAGAACAGGTACACGATTGCTATCCTAATACAGCTAATGCCAGCACTAAAAACACACCTGCTACAAACCCACACAATACTGATCACTCTTC
This sequence comes from Calotriton arnoldi, assembly GCA_963921515.1. Lineage (NCBI taxonomy): Eukaryota > Metazoa > Chordata > Amphibia > Caudata > Salamandridae > Calotriton > Calotriton arnoldi. The sequence continues at coordinate 207,083 of CAWUFW010005688.1, read as the reverse complement.
TACAAAACAAAGTCTCACTATCACCAAAGGCCATTCTCTAAACTGTCTACTAATAAATGCTCGATCCCTCTCTAAAAACAAACATCACATCTACGACCTTCTCACAGATGCAAAACCAGACATACTATTCATAACTGAATCATGGTTGGGAGATGATATGGCTCCAGTCCTGCATGAAGCCATTCCTCTAGGCTATCAAACGATCACCCAAAATCGTATAGGCAAAAAGGAGGTGGTCTAGCTGTTGTATTCAGGCAAACATTACATATCACTAAAGTTGATGACATCTCCATAAAGAATTGTGAGGCTCTTCTAACAAGATGCAATACTACACCGTCTTCATCCTGTAACTTCCTGCTCCTTTACAGACCTCCACCTACCAAGGCGACATTCCCAGACGCACTTCTAGACACAGTTTCAAACCTGATAACAATACACTCCAACTTATGCATTCTGGGTGACCTCAACATTTGGTTTGACAAACCCAATATGACCCATCCAAAAACAATAATCACTGGCCTAGACGCACTGAACCTGCATCAGATTGTCCACAAACCCACACACATCGCTGGACATATCCTAGATGTCATTTTTGCTAATACTGAACTAGTTACCTTTCAAACTATAACTCCAGTCACATGGTCAGACCACCACTTGCTTGCTTTCCAACATAAAACAACACTAAGGGACTCACCTAAAACTAGCTTACATCCATCCACCTATCTGCCGTGGAACAAACTCAATTTGGAACACTTAGAAACACAACTAACATCAAGTACAAATCTGGAAACAATAACTTCTGTTCAAAATCTATATGAGTGGCTACAGGAAGCTTTTGACATCCTGATACCACTCAAAACCACACAACAGCACAAAAGAAAAAAAGCGCCTTGAAGAAACATAGAAATAAAAGACATAAAACAACAAATTAGAAAGCTGCAACGTACCTGGCTCAAAACAAACGCCAAACAAGACAAACTTCACCTACAAAAAATTAACAGATTATACAAGTCAGCTATCAAAAAAGCTAAGAAAAGGTACTATTCAGACAGAATTCAAAATGCTAAATGTGCAAATAAAGAATTCTATAAAATACTCAATGAATTTCGCAAACCAAATTGCCTAGAAGGAACTCATCCTGCTACTCAAGATTTCACAGACAAACTGGCAAATCATTACTCAGACAAAGCAGACACATTGGACTCGCACTTAAAACAGAAACAAAGCACCAGCACTAACCCCTGTACAAAACAACAATCCAAGAATACTCTAACCCAGCCTCTCCGTTCCTTCCAACAGATCTCACACAATGAATTTATGGACCTGGTCAAAGCAAGCAGGCCTGCCGGCAGCCCTTCTGACCCCTGTCCACCACAAACTTTCAAGACAATTCTTTTAACAACCTCTGCTGCCACTGCAGTAAGAAGAATCATCAACGATTCCTTAACTGCTAGCACTAGTGCCCCTCATTCTCCGTAGCTCCCCCCCACCCCATAACCTCCTCCTCGACTTCCCTCACTGCCACCCTCCATTAGTGCCCCTCATTCTCCGTAGCTCCCTCCCACCCCATGACCTCCTCCTCGGATTCCCTCACTGCCACCCTCCACTAGTGACCCTCATCTCCCTGTAGTTACCCCCCCCACCCCATGACCTCCTCCTCGGCTTCCCTCACTGCCACCTTCCACTAGTGCCCCTCATTCTCTGTAGCTCCCCCCACCCCATGACCTCCTCCTCGGCTTCCTTCACTGCCACCCTCCACTAGTGCCCCTCATCTCTCTGTAGTTCCCCACCCCATGACCTCCTCCTCGGCTTCCCTCACTGCCACCCTCCACTAGTGCCCCTCATCTCTCCGTAGTCCCCCCCACCCCATGACCACCTCCTCGGATTCCCTCACTGCCACCCTCCACTAGCGCCCCTCATCTCTCCGTAGTTTCCCCCCACCCCATGACCTCCTCCTCGGATTTCCTCACTGCCACCCTCCACTAGTGCCCCTCATCTCTCCGGAGCTCCACCCCATGACCTTTTCCTCGGATTCCCTCACTGCCACCCTCCACTAGTGCCCCTCATCTCTCCGTAGCTCCACCCCCACCCCATGTCCTCTTCCTCGGATTCCCTCACTGCTACCCTCCACTAGTGCCCCTCATCTCTCCGTTGCCCCTCTTTCATATGCATTTCATTTGTTGTATAGCGCTACTCATATCAGAGTAGGGTGTCACAGTACCTTACATCACGCACACATTATACTGAGACAATAAATCAATCTACGGGGAATGTCACATAAGCCAATGAGGATTACAAGGTGTAGGAATCACATGTCATCCATACTGGTGGGCTATATATTTTACGAGGGTTTGGTCTGGAGAAGCACAAACTCAGGATTTAAAGAGTGCTTCATTGGTTGGGGGTTGGCTTTACTGATAAAAATGTATAACTGCCCAAACAAACTCTTTTTAGCAACATTAGAATAATGAAAGACTGGAGAAGTTCTAACTATATCACAACACAAAAAAGCAAAGTTTGTATGCAGCTCTTTGATGACAGTTCATAGGTCAAGTCTATTTTAGGATTGTAACTTCTGACCTGCAAGTAACACAAGGATCTCTGTGACAAAGGCAGTAACCCACTGAGCTATCCACATAAAATTCAGTTTATCTACATTTAAAAACTACCAGCAGACAAATGATTGCTCTCCAGCAGGATCATAAATCAAATTTTTTATTGTTGTTGTACATCAGTGGCAGATTCACTGCGAGGGCCAAGGTTCATGTTTGGGTGGGCCGGCCCACCCGCTAGAACTGGGTCTGATTGGAACACAGAAGAAACACTCAGAAAATAAATAAAATGTAATTTCTAAAACCAGCATCATACCAGTTAACCAAATTGCTTACTTATTACAGCTGCTAACTAGCACAACTTTAGAACACCGAATAAGTGCCTCTCACTGGTTTCAGTCCACCCCCTCTAAAAACCGGGACATGAGCCAAAATTGCCGAAATCTGCCGGGACAGCTGGTGAAAACCCCGGACTGTCCGGGCAAATCCGGGACGCCTGGTCACCCTAGTTAGTATGTCAAATCAAATTCCCAGAGTCCGAGCGCATTTGAACGATTGGCAAACCCTTCTGACTTGTCTACTGAAAGATCAAGGCATGGGGTCACCGAGAGAGGGGCTTATGCAAGGAGAGGGTCAAATATGTCAAGTAGGCGCCGTCTCATACACACGAAAAACGAGTGAGACGCCAAAATAAAAGGATAATGCGTTTATTATAAAGGAGTTACTACGCACTTGGCCACACAATAGGACCCAGGTTTTGTATTTTGGTGCCAATTTAGATTTTTTTTCTCTATCAGATAAAAATTAGGAATTAAACGTGCCTTAGTAACGTGATGATGCCCACAATTGCTAAAACCAGACTTCTATCCATTGTAGCCATCCATGGGCTAAAGTCGAGGAAGATGTAAAGATCCAGGACCAGAGGATGGATGACTATGGTGGAGAAAGCAACAAAGAGTTTGGGGACTGCCAGGAGATTGCAAAGATTCAAAGACTCTGCATCTGCATCTATTTCGAATCTGAGGAATCATTAGATTTTCCGGAGAGCCAGGCCAACTCTGTCAAAATCCATATTCTGGAACTTTCTATCTCAACAGACTAACTAGATATGAAGTCTGAGGTGAGACATTTCTTACATACTGCCCGCTTAAATTGTAACTTAGAAAAACGAGTCATAGTTCTCTGTGCTGTGCGACTACCTACAAGAGGCTCATCCGGTGCTGCTGGTGGGGAGGAGAGTTTGGGTGCTGGCTGGAAGGTTATCCAACTCCACGAAATTGAAGTGGTGACCACAACTGCGGCTTGCACTTGTCTGAGGCAGCACAGGAGTGCCTTTCTCCCAATAATGAGGGCAAGTCTTCATCATTATGAGGGGTGACGTTCTTTAACATTGCTTGTAGGGTTGCCATATGAGCCAGGTCGTGACCAAATCCCTTCCCAGTGTTAGGACAGGAAAGGAGAAGAACTAGAGAGCACTTGACAAGTAGCAGCTATTTCCTGCAAGTTCATCTGTTTGGGATTCATTTGTACGTTCTTTTGGAATTTTGGAATCTTTCGTCAAAAAAAGATTGAAAGATATAAATTGTATTCAATTACAGCATGACTTGCGTTCAATTCAGCATTGAAAGGTGCTTGGACATCAAGCAGCATTAACGCTCAAGCAAGCAGGAACACTTAACAGGTACAGAAGCTAAGCAGAGATAAAACTGCTGGGCGCTGGCCTGGCTCACTGAGCAGTGAATGTGAAAACACGAATCAACCTCGCGAGGGTTTAAAATGGGCCCCAGTCAAAACTGCGTTGACAAAGATTATCCAACAATATTTCACCCTCCCTCGGTAGAATTTTAACAATAGTTCACCCTCCCTCGGTAGAATTCGGAAGATGCCTTTGTAATCTTACTAATAAAATGAGAGAGTTACTTTTGTAAGCTATTACTCGTGCTCGGGGCTGACGCCTTGCTAGCTCGCACATCTGGGAGAGACAGATGCATGCATCAGGCGGGAACCACTTGACATCTGGCTCGGAGATGCCATCATTCTACACAGGCCGGCCTGTTTTATCTGAAATCAATATCAGAGATTACAAGGCTCTTCATTTGTTTTAGGAATGAAAAATGAGCGGTGCTGGGAGGCGCTGCTCACCGATGCAAGGCAGCTGAGAAAGGATGCTCAGTGCACAAAGCCGACTCTGATGCAGCCGGAGGATGAAACATAACCAAGCAAGGTCTGTGATCGCTGAACCCAAAGCCAGCTTCCATGTACCCCGACTACAGGGTCGTAGAATGGTTCTGACACAGAGTTCGTAAAAAATGCCTACCAGACCCATTGTGAATCCGACCCACCTTCCACGTCGCAACCTGCTAACACGTTTCAAGAATACCTACATTCGTATAAGGCGGACAGCCTACAGGGAAGCCGATCTCAGAAACTCCCAGTGGAGGTAACAAGATCAAACGATGTGTCAAGGTGCAGAGAACGGCCTTGAAAACATGGCTTAGTGCAGCATGCTCTAATTATGCCGACGGACATTTCACCACCTGCGCTGCAGCGTTAACTAAACGGCACCGCAGTTTTGAGTGGCAAAAAGCCTATGGGCGGAGTGGGGAGGGCAGCGGCAGAATGGGGGCACCCGCTGTAAAGAAAAACAAGCGCTCGCCATTACGGGAAGGCACAGGGCCATCTGTTTTCACTCAGCCGCGTGTTTATATTTGCATCGCGCTTTCACTTTCACTTTAAGTGAAAACGCGATGCAAATATAAACACGCGGCTGAGTGAAAACAGATGGCCCCCTACTAAAGATAAGAAATTGCTTTGCGACAGCCGCAAAGCAGACGAGCCAGTCCGGATGGGCCAGACGAAAAGGCGAAAGGGCGGCAACCAAAATACCCCATTTCCAATGGCAGGCCACCGTTTAGCATAAACGGTGACGCAAGCCAATGAAAATGAGGGGCGGGGCTTCGAGTCCCCTTCTGAAAACCCCTCATCCACAATATCTCTCGCCGAGCGAGCAGCGATTTGCGCTGCAACGCTAGGCGAGACCTAAAAATGGAAGGGAGACCCACGCCAATGGTGCCAGGTCTAACAAACAGTTTTAACTTAGAAATGTTTTTGAATCATGAACTCCCTTGGTGGATCAAGGCTGGATGCTGTAGCCCAACAGGGTCCACAAGGTTGGGCTACAGCAAGATTGCCTTTCCAGAGTCCTGCGGTAGCCTCAAATGTCATGATCAAAATCTCCAAGCTGGACACACCTGGATAATGTGCTGCCAAATGCTGTATCTTTTTTGAGGTGACGTGTGCTTGACAGCTTGTTCCAGTACTTGGGAAGTAGAAATTTTAAGTTACATCTTTACAATAAATCAAATGTCTTCCTGGATGCTCCATTTGTTCCTAAAATTACAGGACCTCTTCTTGTGATACCAGCTTCTGGATTTCAATGGGAGAAAGGCTACTTAACCACTTTTTTCAGAATTCCTGTCAAAGGTCCATATGCTCCTATTCCAGATAGTTTTCTTCAAGGCAACACAGCACACTTTATTCCTTGTTACCCTCTTCCTTCTTCCCAGTTCTGGAGAGAGTTAAGAAACAGTAGGGTCTCTCCTGGTCCAGTCCTGGGTCTCTCTTCACTTTCCTGGGATTAGCAATAGGGATGGATTCCATTATGCTTAGAATACTCCTGGAAGTAGAAGACCCAAGAGGCAGCTGCATTCCCTCAGTCTCTCCTCGGATGACAAGGATAGTTCACCAGCAGGTGCTGTCTTCTTGTCTTCCCAGGTTTGTGCACCATTCTGATTTCAAGGTAGTGGGAGGCTTACTGTAAATCTTGCCTGCCTTCGTCTCACAAGTGTTTGCTAAACATAGGTTTATGGCTGACCTGTCGATGCCACAATTTAAGTTCCACTGTTTTGCTGATTGGCCTGCGCAAAGCAGGTGTAAGGGAGCCACAAAGTATCTTTGTCTCCTGGGAGAACATAATTTAAAAGTCACTGAAGGAAGCCTGCTTGAGCAATCAGGCTCTGATTCCAATTGAGGGGCAGAGTTTAATAACATTTCTAAAAATCATGTGATAATTTTACAAAAAATCTTAGTTTAATATAGGATTTGATTTGCCATAATTAGTAAAATGTCGTAAGTGTGGGATTTTAGTTACACAAATGGGCTGTTTAAACAATGGACATTCTTTATCTACCTATGGAATTGTCTTATTTTTCAAACCCTTTCCACAAAGTAATACATCGTTCAGTTGTTTTATGTATGTTTCTTGGATTTTGTGTTACATCAAATTTGAGCCTTCATTTTAATATATTGTATTAATAAAATTTTGTATTTTAAATTTCATTCATGGTACTTTGGGGTGAGTATCATTTCTTGTTAGTTATGGTCTAATAATCGAATTGAACAAATTGTTGCCTAGAGATTTCTCTATTTTTTCAATTGTATTTTCCCTGTCCTAGGAACGTTTATTAGTAACAGGGGGTCCTTATTTACACATTTTCATGCTTTGTCAATGTCCTGTGCCAAAGAGAGGAGGAGAGGATGTGGCCTAACGGCTTGGGCGGTCGACTTCAAATCTGGGGAACCGGGTACGAGTCTCGGCAATGACGCTCAACATCCTGTGATTCTGTGCAAATCACTTAATCTCCCCGTGCCTAACAAAAATGAATGTGTGACTATGTAACGATACTGGTGCTCATGTAAAGCGCTCTGATACCTGATATCTTCGGGTCAAGTTCGCGCTATATAAAACTCTGAAAAGAAAAAAAAAGACATATGTTGTAACTGCACTTTGGGGGCATCTGTTAAACGCAAACAAGCATGGCGTGTATGTGGAAGTGCTGTTCATGATGCTGCTGACCTATTCATATTCAAGGTACACTTTCAACTGACTTATTTAATGTCAGGGTCTACAGGACTGTCAGTCAGACTCAGCCCATTTACCAAGTTTTAACCTCACATGTGGGTAAGAACATGCTTATCCCAATGTTTTGGATTTGACTTTTCTGCCACATCCATTTTATCTGCAAAGTTCTCAACAAATGTAGTGTAAAATTCTGCAAGACTTGACCTCGATCTGTTGCAGTGATTGAAAGTACATCTTCTGTGATTCTCAGCCTGTTACAGTGATTGCAGAGCATTTATCCTATCATCTTTACCCTGTTATGTTGATTGCTGAACATGGTCTCTATGATCCCCATGTCACAGTGATAACAGGATCTGGCATAATTAATCCTCACCTTGTTACAGTGATTGCAAAGCTCTTGACCTCTATGATCCTTGCCCGTTACAGCAATTTTAAAGGGTGACACTTTGATCTTTATCCATTTATAGTGCTTGCATAGCCTAAACTCTATGACTCTCACCCTGTTACAGTGACTGTAAAGCATGAACTCTATGATCCTCCCCCTTTGCAATAATTGCAGAGCCTGGTCTCTGTGATCCTCATCCCTTTGCACTGATTGTACAGCAGGAACTCTATGATCCTCACCCAATGACAGTGATGGCAAAGCATGAACTCTATGATTCTCACCCCTTCACAGTAATTGCAGAGTCTGGTCTCTGTGATCCTCACCCTGGGCCTCATTTTGATGTCAGCAGTTGGACCGCCGCCCGCTATCATGACAGTCAGGAGACCGCCCGACAGGCAGGCGGCAGTCTGACCGTCGAATTAGGATGTGTCCACCAGGCTGGCAGTCACAAAGTGCTCCTTTGCATGGTGGCTTGTGCTGCGGAAAAGAAAAATGGCTGCAGCACCAGCCGCTGTGAAATGGAGCACTTTGTGCACATCCATGCACCATTTGGTGCATGGAACACAGTGCATGGAGGTGAGTGGGGGCACTACACGTGCCCTCAGGGCCACTTTGCAGTGGCCCACAAGCGGCGGGGGACCCGCTTGGGTCCCCCAAAGTCCATTTCCAACAGCCTTTTAATGGCCGTTGGACAGCCATGAAAAGGCTGTCGGAAAGGGACATTGTAATCCTGACGGCGGTGCCTGCCTCGGCACTGCCTCCATTCAGGATCACGATTCCGACCGCTGCCCCGTCAGAATCACTGATCCTGGCGTCTGTCCTCCAACCAACAAGGGTCCGACTGCCAGCATTGTAATGCGGCCGTCGGACCAAAGGGCTGACGGCGGTCGGACCGCCACCGACAGCCTGTAGGTGGTGGTCCAACCACCATCGTAATGAGGCCACCTGTTACCATAATTGCAAAAAGTGGCCTTCAAGATTCCCACCATGCAACAGTGATTGCATAGTGTGGCATTTGTAACCCTCTTTCCTGGTATGTTGACTCAGGAATCTGGCCTCCTTATATAGAGCTGAGCATATAGAGCTGAGCTTTACACGTTAGTTGTGTGGGAGTGCCAGAGCTGAGCAAAAGTCTTGAAGTTGTTATGCTGGGTAAGATAGCTTTCAAACAATTTAAGATAGGGCTGCGTCCGATGTTCTTCAATTTGTAATTTCCTGTTGCATGGAATTTAATTGTAGCTAGTTCAGAACAGTTTGTTTTTCAGACCTTTTCTGAAGTGCTTGCAGGGCTCTGTCCTTGTGCCAGGATTGAGTACTTGTCACAGCCTGGGGCCCTGGACTTGTAATGACCATTGTCTGTGATTCAGATGTTTGAAGGTTTCTTGGTTAAAGCAGTGTGCCAATGCAGAGCACAGGATTCTGGTGGGAGTGCAGATTTTAGAGTTTTACTAACGTTCTGCACAGTGGGCCTTGTGAAAAGTGCAGAGAACTTTGAATCTGATCTAGGAACAAATGTACCCTGTTCAGAGCTGGCTTGATATGTTCACAAGTTCAGGTATATTGGGTTGATAGCAGACTTTCTGCTCTTCTCAGGTGTCACAGCTGAAAACCTTGGTCTCTCTTCTCTTACGCTAACTACAGATCCTGGTCTTTTCAGGATAGCCCTTCATTTCACATGATTTAAATTACATAACTAGCTATTCCTCCAAAATCTTTCCTGAAATCCTAGAGTTAGAAGGCATTCCATTTGGATCATTGTTAGCAATGGGGGTCTCTAGTTGGTAGAGGTAGGTACCTTTGTCCAAATAGAGACCCTTGCTTCTAGTCAGGGTAAGGGGGATACACACTTTAGATAACCCCTGCTCACCCCCTTGGTAGCTTGGCACGAGCAGACAGGCTTATCCCAAAGGCAATGTGTAAAGTATTTGTACCAACACTCACAGTAACACAGTGAAAACACCACAAAAGGACACCACACCAGTTTAGAAAAATAAAGTGTCTTTATCTAAACTAAACAAGACCAAAACGACAAACGTCCAACATACACAGTTAAAAATATGACTTTCAAATGATTTCAAGAACTTGTACCATAGAAAACTATGGATGCGTGACATTTACAGAAAGTACCTGAAGATGCGTCAAAATTCACAAGGCCAAACAGCCGCAGAGAAAGGAAGCGTAGGAGAACACAGTGATGCGTCAGTTCCTGAGTCCTTGGGGAGGCGAGGCGACAGTTCTGCTGCACACAGGAGAAGTGATGCGTCGAATCCGGACTGTAGGGGGAAGTGAGGCAGCGAAATCCAAGACGATTCTGGTCTGCGGGTGATGTGTGGAAAAACTTGTTGCACAGGTACGATGCTTGACACACCGGAGGCAATGCGTCGCTCTGCGAGGCTTCGCGCCGTCCGGCGTCGGTGCTGGGGGCTGCGCGGCGAGGCTTCACGTCGTCCGGCATCGGTTCCGAGAGACTTTGCACGGCTTTGCGATGCTTTGCGCCAGTTCTTGCAGAGATTAGCTACAAAACCCACCTCTGAGGCCCTGTAACTGGAAGGAGGCACCTCAGGCAAGGGTAGGACTCCCAGATGGCAGAGTCCAGCAGCACCAGCAGATTTTCAGGAAGTTTTTTGTGTCCCTGAGACTTCAGAACAGGAGGACAGCACACTTCAGGCCCTTGGAGATCTCCTTCAAGCAGGGGACTCGGCACACAGCAAAGTCCTTCTCCTTTCCTTGGCAGAAACAGCAACTGCAGGCCAACCCCAGACACACAGCAAGGGCAGTACTTCTCCTCAGTCTCTCCAGCTCTTCTCCTTGGCAAAGGTTCCTCTTGAATTCCAGGAATGATCTAAAGTTCAGGGGTTTTGGGTCTGATACTTATACCCCAAAATGTCTTTGTTCTCTTTGTGCAAGGGGATCTGAGCCCAGTTCAAACCAGTTCTGGGGGCACTCTGCAAGTGCACAACAACATCCATTGTCAGTGTGAGCCTTGGCTCCAGACACACCACAGGGGGGCGGAGCCAGCATTGTGGAAGGCAGGCACAGCCCTATTCAGGTACAGGTGCTACTCCTCCCACCACTCCAAATGCAGACCAGGCCTATTCAGCCTAGTGCTGACTCATCCAGACTCCTGGAGCCACTGCACCTCCCCAGTCCCTGTCGCTCCAAAGCCAGACAGTCAATCCCCAAACAGGCAGAGGCACACAGGATGGTTGAACAAGAAAATAGCCACTTTCTAAAAGTGGTATTTTCAAACACACAATTTAAAACCATCTTTACTAAAAGATGTGTTATTAAATCCTGAGTTCAGGGATACCAAACTCCATTTTCTTATCTTACTCCTATGGGAAGATATGCTTGTAAAATGTTACAAAGCATTCCCTATTCTGTCCTATGGGCAAGATAGCCTTTCAATAGTGAAAAACAAAATTGGCAGTATTTCACTATCAGGACATGTTACACACACCAGTACATGTCCTATCTTTCACATACACTGCACCCTGCCCAGGGGGGTACCTTGGGCCTACTATAGGGGTGTCTTATGTGTAAGAAAAGGGAAGGGTAGGGCCTGGAAAGTGGGTGCACTTTCCAAGTCGACATGGCAGTTAACAAACAGCGCACAGGCACTGCGATGGCAGGCCTGATACCTCTTTTCAGGGCTACTCATGTGGGTGGCACAATCAGCGCTGCAAGCCCACTAGTAACATTTAATTTACCAGCCCTGGCACACTCAGTGCACTTTACTAGGGACCTACTGGTAAAACAAATATGCCAATCAGGGAGAACCAATCACAATATCAATTTACACAGAGAGCATATGCACTTTAGCACTGATCAGCAGTGGTAAAGTGCCCAGGGTCCTATAGCCAACAAACACAGGTCAGAAAAAAATAGGAGGAAGAAGCAAAAGGTTTGGGGGTAACCCTGGGAAAAGGGCCATTTTCAACAATCATATAACTGTTTCATGGCAGAAAAAAAATCACATTTTTTAAATGAAAGGATAATTTGCCACTGGGTGGATGGTTCAACTTCAAGGGGAGGGTAGGGTAAGAGATAGTAACATTTCTTAGCAAGTTGCTCAAAGATCATGGGCCTAAGTATGTTAAGGGAATTAGGAATTCCGCTAGCAATAATTGATGAGTCCTGCTAGTAGTACATACTGATCATTACAGAAGAAGGAAGTAACACCCACCAGTAGAATACAGTCCACCTTGCTACTGACAGTGGTAAAATTATCACGCGGTACATGCCTTACAGCTGGTGGTCAATAAATTACTGCTACCAATTTGTTTTAAAGAAAAATACTCCATAAAACAGATAGAATCTACCTCCCAAAATAAAATTAGCTTAAATCTCATCTTACAATGAGTAGAGCCCCATGAAACTTTGCAGCCTGAAACATTAGATTCATAAACATGAAAGTAATTGTGCACGAGTGGTTCATGTGGCAGAAGCCTCTAATATTGAGATCTGTTTTTTCGGCTGACCTTATATTTCCAGTTAGAGTGTGCATTTATGACAGGAGGTATTTGCCCTTTCTGCAGTCAGTAATACCAACCATCTACAGCAGTCAAAAGCAATATTTTCGGGCAAGAATCTTGAAAAAAGGAAATATTTAAGGAACGCCAAAAGAAGCATTCAGTTTCCTACTGCCTTCTTGGCAAAAGTACCCTAAGAAGAATATAATCAAGTGTGGTGATTGAAGTATATTTTATTGTTTCTTATTAAAGGAGAGTTTATTTATGTTCATTGCACAGTATGGTGATACAATTATTATGTTGTATGATTTGAGATAAACATTGGAAAGGACAGCTTTGGATGAAGATTTCATGTAACTAATGATGGAGTTAAGATGTCTAATGCTTTAAATGGGCAAGACAAACTTCATTTAATCCAAATAGAATTATATTTGCTGAAAGATTATTATTTTTGGTAATAATGAGAGCCCGTCGAGTTAATTTTAAATGAAGGCTGTTTAAAATAACGGTGCGCATGCATATTGAATCAGGCAGCATGTAATGACATTTTAAGACCGCTATAGGGAAATTTATGAAAATAGATAACAGTACAGCACTCCATTTGTTCGAGTCTCAACCGGGCTAAGAGCTAGCTGGAGAGCAAGGGGTGGAACGAAAAATAATGAGGGGCGCGCAGCGGACGTGCGCAGCGGGCGCGCCGCTGGCGCGCCGAAGGCGCGCCTAAGGCAAGCCCGTCTGCGCCCGTCCGCGACTGGACCGCGCCCAGCGCCAGAACCCCTGGAACCCACCAACGCAACACTACTCGACGGACCTACGACGCCGCCACACTCACCGCACTCAATGCCGGCCGGAACCCTGCCTGCTACCGAGCCTCACCGAGACGCACCCACGGACCCTTCACCTGCCAAACCTGCCGATTCACCTGCCCCCGGACGTGCACCACCTCCGCCAAGTCGAGCAACAGCAGCAACCACCTGAAATGCATCCTGCTGAACACCCGCTCCGTCCACAGGCACGCCGTGGAACTCTGGGACCTGCTCGACGCAACAGCACCGGACATCGCCTTCCTCACCGAAACCTGGATGAACGCCTCCTCAGCGCCCGACATCGCCATAGCCATCCCGGATGGATACAAGATCACCCGGAAGGACCGCGTCAACCAGACGGGAGGAGGCATCGCCATCGTACACAAGAACACCATCCGCATCTCGACTAACTCCGACGAGACCTTCTCCGCCGCCGAACACCTACACTTCCAGATACACACTGACCCCAAGACCACCCTCCGAGGCACCCTCATCTACAGACCCCCGGGACCACGCACACTATTCAGCGAAGACATCGCAGACTTCATCAGCCCGCACGCCATGCCCTCAGCCGACTACATCCTCCTAGGGGACCTCAACTTCCACCTGGAGAACAACAACGACAGAAACACCACCGCCCTGCTGGACAACCTCGCCAACCTCGGACTCAAGCAACTGGTGAACACGCCCACCCACTACGCCGGCCACACGCTTGACCCCGTCTTCTCGTCCAGCAAGCACATCTCCTTCAGCCACGCCACCGGACTCCACTGGACCGACCACAGCTGCGTCCACTTCAGCTTCAGAAAGACTGCGACCCACCACCACCCGCAACAGGCTCCCCGCCGGAGCTGGAGCAAGATCACCGCCGAGCAGCTCACCGCCTCCCTCAGCCAGAACACACCCACCAACACAACGGACCCAAACGAAGCAGCCAGCAACCTCGCCAAGTGGCTGACCGCCTGCGCCGACGACCTCGCACCACTAAAAACCCGCCCAGCAGACCCGGAAGCAAGAAAACCCCTTGGTTCACCAACGAACTCAAGGAATCCAAGAAGAACTGCCGCACTCTCGAGAAAACCTGGCGACTCGACCAGACCACAGACAACAGGACCGCCCTCAAGCACGCCACCCGCAAACACCACCAGCTGATCCGTGCCACCAAGAAGTCGGCACTCAAAGAACGACTGGACAACAACGCCCATGACAGCAAGGAACTTTTCAGCATCGTCAAAGAGTTCTCCAACCCCAGCGCCGGAAACAACGACATCACCCCCTCGCAAGACCTCTGCAACTCACTCTCCGCGTTCTTCCACCGCAAGATCACCGACATACACAACAGCTTCGACGCACAAACAACGCACCCTACCGCCGAACCAACGCCCGCCACCACCACCCTCTGCAACTGGACCCCGATCAGCACCGAAGACACCACCCGCACGATGAACTCCATCCACTCCGGATCACCAACCGACCCCTGCCCACACCACGTCTTCAACAAAGCCGACGCCACCATCGCACCCCATCTCCGGGACATCATCAACTCCTCCTTCCACACCGCCACCTTCCCGGAGAGCTGGAAGCACGCCGAGCTCACCGCCCTCCTGAAGAAACCAACGGCGGACCCCACCGACCTCAAGAACTACCGTCCCATCTCGCTCCTTCCGTTTCCGGCCAAAGTCATCGAGAAGACCGTCAACAGACAGCTTGCCGCCTTCCTCGAGACGAATGGATCCCTCGACCCCTCGCAGTCCGGGTTTCGGGCCAACCACAGCACCGAGACCGCCCTTATCGCAGCCACCGACGACATCAGAACCCTAACCGACAACGGGGAAACAGCTGCCCTCATCCTCTTGGACCTCTCTGCGGCGTTCGACACCGTCTGCCACCGCACCCTAGTGAAGCGCCTCAGCAACATCGGAATCCGAGAGAAAGCACTGGAATGGATCATCTCGTTCCTCGCCGGAAGAACCCAGAGAGTCCGCCTCCCCCGTTCAGATCCGAAGCCACCGAAGTCATCTGCGGCGTTCCACAAGGATCCTCACTCAGCCCAACCCTCTTCAACGTCTACATGAGCCCCTCGCAGCCATCGCACGCCGACACAACCTCAACATCATCTCCTACGCCGACGACACCCAGCTGATCCTCTCCCTCACCAACGACCCCACCACCGCCAGAGCCAACCTACACGACGGGATGAGAGACGTCGCCGACTGGATGAGGAACAGCCGCCTTAAACTGAACTCAGACAAGACGGAAGTCCTCATCCTGGGCTCATCACCCTCCGCCTGGGACGACTCCTGGTGGCCCCCGGCCCTGGGCACCGCGCCCAAGCCAACGGACCACGCACGCAACCTGGGCTTCATCCTGGACTCCTCCCTGTCGATGACCAGACAAGTCAACGCCGTCTCATCTTCATGCTTCAACACCCTGCGCATGCTCCGCAAGATCTTCAGATGGATCCCCACTGAAACCAGGAAGACCGTCACCCAGGCACTCGTCACCAGCCGACTGGACTATGGGAACACCCTCTACGCCGGAACCACAGCCAAACTTCAAAAGAGACTCCAGCGCATCCAGAACGCCTCCGCACGACTCATCCTGGACATCCCCCGACACAGCCACATCACCGTGCACCTGAAAGACCTGCACTGGCTCCCCGTCAGCAAGAGAATCACGTTCAGACTCCTCACCCACCCACGCACACAAGGCCCTCCACGACCTGGGCCCAAAGTACCTCAACGACCGCATGACCTTCTACACGCCCACACGCCAGCTACGATCAACCAGCCACGCCCTCGCCACCGTACCACGCATCCGCAGAACCACCGCCGGAGGAAGATCCTTCTCCTACCTGGCAGCCAAGACCTGGAACTCCCTCCCCACTCACCTTCGGCGAACCCAGGACCATCTCTCCTTCAGGAAGCAGCTCAAGACCTGGCTGTTCGAGCAGTAACTTACCCCCTCCCCCAGCGCCTTGAGACCCTCCCGGGTGAGTAGCGCGCTCTATAAATGCCGTGATTGATTGATTGATTGAATGAGTTAAGGCCCCCCTGAATGGTGCCCACTAAAAGATGGTGCTGATCCAGCGCTTATAATAAAAATAATTTCTCCTAATATGCTTTGGTCATCCAGGTGCAATTATTTCTCCAAAACACACACACTATATCCATATGACGGTGGGGCCCATAACACCGCATATACATTCACTTACTCATTTATTTCCCTGGATTTTCCTCCGACATGAAACCTAGGAGACAAACGATTCGCTGGAAGGAGACGGGATACCTTTTTTATAACAATACAATAATTCTCATTTACTTTTAAGGTATTCCGCTCATTGGTCGATGGACCAACTAGTAGGAATCAGTTGATGGTGATTAAGACCAGCTCAATCACAATGAACTCTTTTACCAATTCATTATTATTCATTATGCTAAAGAAAATCACTGAGTCATTTGTTTAAAGAATAATAAAGTTTATATAAAGTTTTGAATGCAGGAAATTCGAGATTAATTTATTATTCAGATCATTGCGTTTATCATCAATATAAGAATAGTTGTAAATTGCATGACACTTTTATTAGACGGAAAATGAGGTTATCATACTAAGAACTCTATAGATCAACCTATCTATCTCTCGGGGAAACCCTAATAATTCTAATATAAATCTTATCTAATGCTAGTTCTCCTAAAGCAGCATCTTATACTCAACTGGAAAAGGAAAATCACAGCAGCAGCATCAGCTCGTCAGCATCAGCAACCGCAAACTCTCCCATCTACAGCATCTAACTTCTTCAGCATCTCCCGCAGCATCCCGCAGCATTCTAACCCCTCCCACCAAGAGTAGGTCTTCTTAAACCCTAATTCTAGCTTACAGCATAAAATGTTTCTTCTTACATGGCGCGATTCATTCTCATTGGTCGAAAACTCAGGTCCCTATACATTTTAATCAAACTTCCTGGTCTTAACCAGTTCCGTGAGGAATGTCCATGCAAGCATCGTTTCCCACAGTTCATGCACTTGCTCATCCGTTTCGATCAGTCCAAATTGTTTCTTTTTCTGCAACAATTTGTATAATAGAGTTCTTTCTATTGATTCAACCAGGCTTCTCACGCTTCTTGCTGATCATCTTGGCACACATCTGCTCAGAAGGGTCACAGCAGCCTTGACCATACTTTCATCTTAGCCTCTCGGCATCAGCACGTGATCATCCCTTTGCAACAGCCTCTCTCCTCTATCACATGGTCGCATCCGCTCATGCGCACTCTAGTATCTCGCAGCCATTTTATATTGCTGCTCGGCAGGCCTAAGCGCACTATTTCTAAAGAAAACAAAATGTTATTAAAACAATGAAATATAAACCCTTTTCGTTTCCCTCGCGTCTTTCTACGTACCCCAATTAGGTATTACCTAGCATAAGCAACATATAAAGCTGTCCCTTACTTACCATCGCTTTATTTTTCAACCACACGTTTTATTCAAAGCACAAATCATGCATTTTATTATTATTTTAGTACGCAAAATATTAAGTTATGTTAGAAACGTAAACAATTATTAGTTCATTACTTCGCACATTAAACTGCGTGTTATCCTTAACCCTTTACATACATTGTTGGTTATTTACTTGAACGAACATGTTTATTAATATTATACGAAAATATTAGGAGGTTAAAATTTTTATATTTACCCTGCTCCATCAACTCCCCCCTTTGGTAATTTTTAACATCACCACAAAAACCCAAGTTATACAATTTTCTCAGACAGCATATTTCTTTTATCCATTTGCTTTTGTTAGTTTTATACTTCTGTATCGCTTTCAACTTGTCTCTTTGTTTTCTTGTACATGTTCTCTTTTATTTCTTCTAACTCTATTTCACCTATTTCTCTCTCTCTCTCCTTGTTTATCATGTGTTCTTTTTCTATCCTATTCTGCTTTCTTCTTCTCTTTATACATGTTACTGCAAGCTTCAATACTAATATTATTATTATTATCATGGTTGCTATTATTATAACTTTCCCTATTATTAATCCACTCATTCTTGTTAACCAATTCGTTACAGAAGAAAACCCTTTACCAAGTTTTCCCCAAACACTTTCAACCTCCAGTGGAACTAGTTCTTTGTGCAAATTTGTAATATTTGTTATATACTTCTGTATATTTTCGCTTTTATCAGGAATGTAAGTGCAACAATGTTGGACTTTCAACATTCCACAGACTCCGCCCTCTTTTGCCAAAAGAATGTCAAGGGCAAGACGATTTTGCATCACCATAGCTCTCATGGCAACCATCTCGGTATTTACCATTAAGAACCCTCCAGCAGTATTTGTAGATAAACGATCTACTACTGTGGATAATTTCCGAATTCTAAATGCATTCAAAGATATTCCCACTGCTGGTATCAATGCACCAAAGATATCACCTACTATTTCTGAAAAACTTTCCCTTTTTCTACGTGTAAAGGTATTTATCATTTTGTGTGTTCCTTTTTCTTTTCTATCCACATGAAAAATCTTTGGAAAGACCAGGCCTAAATAACATGATCCATACCAATGGTCCGGAAACCTATAATAAGCCCTATTCCCACAAACGTAATAAATCCCTGGAAATATTGGATCTTTTCCCCCTTTGAATCCCCATCCACCTATAATTTGGTAATTGTCATGGCAATTACTGGAACCCACAAAATAATTGTCATATCTTGTCTTATTTCTTCTAATGCACAACCTTCCCTGTTGGGGCCAATCCAGAGTCATAGCTGCATTTGTCTTTTTCTTGTCATGATGGTCTTCCTCAAACGCCCAAAGAGGTGTTTTTGTCTCTTCTATCACTTTTCTTTCAAATTTCACTCTTCTCTCCTCAACCATTTCTAGAAATACCTATTCTTCCTTCTTTAACTCACAGGTAAGGTTGTACCTAAATATGTTATCTGATGTTAAAATCTTATCTTCTAAGAAATATTCACCAAACGTCTTTCCCTCTTTTATTTTGTTAAGCTCGGGAACTACAGAAACCTTTGCAAAAATCCTATCTACATCAGTGTAATAATATTCTAATCTTCCTGTTTTATAAAATAAACTTGCTAATACACTACATGTTATTCCATACGTCAAAGGGAGGTGATGATAAGTCACACCCTCTGCTACAGATGCAGGCAACTGCATACAAACATAGCAATCCCTTACATCCATTGTTTCTACGTACTCATACAGTAATTTAGTAAACACATTCTTTGAAAAATCTGTTATTGATTTGTCCTTATGTAATTCTGCACTGCTCCTTAAAATAATTGGCTCTTGAGTGTTAGCTCCTTTTTCTCTCTCAGTATTATTAGACTTTTCCACTACCGCTAAACTAATTGGAATAGTTATTGCTAAAACTACCCATACTGTTATTAATAAACCTGTACAAAAACAGCACATTTTGCACCATCTACTTAAAAACTCACATCTACATTTTCTATCTCTAATATTCTCCATTTTGTACTTGTTTTCTAGAAAATTGTGTCACTACACCTCAGAAATGACTTGCTTGCCACTCTGTACTTTCAATATTTTGTCTTTATTTGGTTCTTTCTTTTAATTCTTTCTCAGAATTCTTTCTTTGTCACATCCGGTATAGTTGTCAGTTCAGTGTTTTGTCAAATCCGGTAAACTATCTACAGAAACCTCTTCAGGTTTGTTGCTTCAGGTTTGTTGCACTTCACTTTCTCCCATCAGGTTTCTTTGTTCTGGGTTTTCGTGAGTGTTCAATTCTTCTTTGTGACTAGTCAGAGCACGATACAACCATTCAGGCAATCTGTACTTCTGATTCACTTTCTTTATTCTTTTTGTTTTCTGCAAGTGTTTACCACCTTGTTTTCCTTGCTCCTTTTGACTTGTTATTTCATTCACTTGTTCAGCACTTTTTCCATCCAATTTTACGATTCTGTATCTTAATTTTCTTACTTCGTTGGGCCAATTGTCTCCTTTTCTTGGCCTTTTTGCTTCACTTCCTTTTTCCTCTCTTTCTGTTTTCCAATTTCTTTTTCTTGTCTCTAGTTTTTCATTTCTTTCTTCTCCACTTTCTTCTGATTCTGTTTCAATCTTTTCGTTATTTCCTCTTATCTTGAAGCTTATGATTTCGCTTTCAGCTACTTGTGGTTCTTTTCTTATCTTCCTTCGTTCACCTACTTCTGTCCCTCCTCGAGGTTCTTCCGATTTTGTGTCAATTTCTCTATCTGCTTCTAAATTTCCCTGTTCTTGTGTTTGACTATCTGTCCCTACTGCTCCTCGGGGTTTTTCCGATTTTTCTAACTTTTGGTCTGAAACTCTCCCTTCTTCATCTATTAATATTATCTTCGAAGGAATTTTACCACAACTTGTACTTGGTTGTTCACTATCACTGTTTTCTGGCTCAGTTTCTTCTCTTATGCTCTCAAAATTCCACTTTGTTTTTGAAATTTCTTCTCCTTCTGAATGTTCTGTATCAGATTCTGAACTAGTATCAGATATTTCCAGATGTCGACTTACAGGTCGATCTTCAAATTCTGGAACCTCAGCTATTTCTTCTATTTCTTCTTCTTCTTCTATCGTTTCACTTGTAGTTGGGTCTCCCAGATGTCGACTTACAGGTCGATCTTCAAGTTCTGGCACCCTGTTTGTCTCCTCTTCTCTTTCTGATGCTGAACTGTTATCTGATATTTCCAGATGCCGACTCACAGGTCGATCTTTAGGTTCTGGAACTCTGATGGTGTGGCTGGCATGTACCCAGTGTTTCACTCCTGCACACTTAACTGCGGTGGTTGTCACTAGGATCACTTGTCGTGGTTCGTCCCAGCGAGGAACCAAACAGTTTCTTCTCCGGTGGACTTTTATTCGAACCCAATCTCCTGGATTCAAGTCGTGTGCTGGTTTTCTTTCAAGAGTGGTCGCATCCGGTCCAACCTGATGAAACACAGAACGCACCACATCAGCTAATCCTTTGCAATAATCCAGTACTAGATCATCAGTTATAGTCAGTAGCTTGTTGACAGGTACTTGTGCTTGTCTCATTGCTCGTCCCATGATTATTTCATGTGGACTGAGTCCAGTCTTCCTTTCCGGAATACTTCTGATTGTCATCAGAACCAATGGCAAAGCATCTGGCCATTTCAGTCCTGTAGCTTGACACATTTTTCCTAACCTGTTTTTGATTGTTCCATTCACTTGCTCTACTATTCCAGAAGCCTCTGGTCTGTATGCACAATGCAGTTTCTGTTTAATACTAAGGGCTTCACAAATCAGTTTAACTAATTCGTTTTGGAAATGTGTTCCTCTATCTGTTTCAATCGTGACTGGAAAACCATACCTCGGAATGAATTCTCGCAGCAAAAGTTTTGCTACTGTGATACTGTCATTCCTTCTTGTTGGATATGCCTCCACCCAACGGGAAAACAAACAGACGACCACTAAAACATACCTCAATCTGCTGCAAGGTGGCATTTCTATGAAATCCATCTGCATTCTGGTGAAAGGACCCCCTTCTCGTCCTATTCTTCCTAGACTCACTACTGTCTTCCTTCCTGGATTTAACTGTTGACAAGTAAGACATCTTTGACAAAGACTCTCAGCTATGGCTCTGAATTTTGGATTGTACCATGTTTGTCTAAAAAGTCTGATCATTGAATCTCTCCCAATATGGGCTTGCCCATGGTACATCCGTGCCATGTCAGAAATCATGCTATCAGGCATAACTGGTCTCTCATCCCTGTAAACCCATACATCAGTTTCTTCATGTTTCCTACATCCTGCTTTTAGCCAAGTATCTTTCTCTTCATCTTCTGCAGCCTCTTGTAACTGTCTTACCTCATCCCATGTTTCAATTGAGTTAGTAAAAAGCAATGGACAAGAAATATGCTCTCTCTCGCGGCATTTATTCAAAGAAACCACATTCTTTGCACAGTACTGTGCCATTTCGTCAGCATATTTGTTGCCAACAGTAATGTAGTCTTCCCCATTTTTATGTGCATTGCACTTCACTACAGCGATCTGTTTAGGCAGCTGTATCGCCTCAAGCAACCTTTTCACATAATCTCCATTTCTTATGGGTGTCCCTGCAGACGTCAAGAAACCCCTTTGTGACCAAATCTGACCAAAATCATGCACGACTCCAAAGCCGTACTGGCTGTCAGTCATAATCGTAACCCGTACATTTCTTCCCAACTTACATGCTTGAATCAGAGCTACTAATTCTGCAACTTGAGCAGACCGTACACCTTTCAGACAAGATGCTTCCAATACAGTTGCTACTGTGCAAACTGCATATGCTGCACTTAGAACTCCATCACTCGTTCTTAAACATGAGCCATCCACAAACAGAATATAATCTGATTCTTTCAAAGGCTCATCTCGTATATCAGCTCTTGGTTTAGTACAGTATTCGAGCACATTCAGACAATCGTGATCTACTTCATCCATTTCAATCACATTCTCTTCATCTGGCAATGATGTTGAAGGATTCACATTCATACATCTGTCAATGGTCACATTATCTGCACTCAAAATTACCTTTTCATACCTAGTCAGCCGACTATGTGTCATGTATTGTGTTTTCGTTCTTGTCAAAAGAATTTCCACAGAATGGGGAACATACACTCTCAATGGATACCCCATCACTATGCCTTCACTCTGTTCCAGACTCACACAAGTAGCAGCAACTGCTTTCAAACATCCAGGCAATGCTTTTGCTACAGGGTCTAAAACAGCTGAAAAATATGCAATTGGTCTTTTCATAGTTCCATGTCTCTGCACCAAAACTGAAAATGCACATCCATCTCTTTCACTGCAAAACAGCTCAAAATCTTTCTCATAGTCAGGCATTCCTAATGCTGGAGCCTCACACAATTTCTTTTTCAGCTCTCTGAATGCTTTCATTTCTTCATCATTCATTTCAAAAGGATCTTTAACATCCTTCTTTGTCAGTTTCTGCAATGGTTTAGCAATTAGTGAAAAACCGCTTATCCATTGTCGACAATATCCAACCATTCCCAAAAACATTCTTACCTCTCTTTGTGTCATTGGAGCTCTCATTCCTTGAATCATTTTTATTCTCTCTGTCGTTACCTTTCGTACTCCTTTCTCAATTTTATGCCCTAAATACTGGACTTCTTGTTTACAAAACTGCAATTTTGAAGGGGACACTTTATGTCCTCTTTTTGCTAAATGATTCAGCAAAGCAATCGTGTCATTGACACATGCTTCCTTCGTTTTTGATGCCACCAGTAGGTCATCAATATACTGAACCATTACTGACTTTTCTGGCATTCTTAAGTCTTCCAATGATTTCTTTAGGATCTGATTAAAGATTGAGGGACTTTCTGTATACCCTTGAGGAATTCGGCACCATGCCAAAATACGCTCTCCAAACCTAAACGCAAATATTGGCTGGCTATCTGGATGCAATGGAATAGAGAAAAATGCATGACATAAATCAATCACAGTGTACCACTCTGCTTCGCGTGGAATCTGGTATAGAATCACGGCAGGGTTTGGTACTATTGGGCAACAAGGCACAACAATTTTGTTTACCTTTCTTAAATCCTGTACGATTCTATATGTTCCATTTGGCTTTTTCAGTCCCATTATTGGCGAATTACATGGACTGCTCATGATTTCTTTTAGAATCCCTTGTTCAATCATTTTATTTATTACTGGCGTTATTCCTTCAATTATTTCTGGAGTCAATTTATACTGGGGCGTATTTGGGTAACTCGTTCCTTCTTTTACTGAAATTTTTACGGGATCTACTCCTTTCATTAATCCTACATCTTCTCCTGTCAAGTCCCACACTTCTTCTTTTACTGTCCCTTTCAACTCATTTGGGATTTTCTCTGCATCAAATACAGGAAACAAACGATTTACTTCTGGTTCTAAATTTACCATTGTCATTTTGTACAGCACATCCTCATCTGGAGTCTGAAATGCAATTCCGTCTGGAGTACAATAAATTGTGCAATTCATCTTACACAACAAATCGCGTCCTAAAAGGTTAACGGGACTACAATCACACACCACAAATCGGTGCATTTCACTAAATGGACCAATTCTTACCTTTACTAATCTAGTAAGAGGCGTTTCTATTTGCTGATTGGAAACTCCAACCACTTGTATATGTTCACCTGAGAGAGGAAGATTTGGAATTTCCACTGACCTAACAGTAGAACGGGTAGCTCCAGTGTCAACAAGGAATGTTATATTTGCACCATTCACTTCTCCATCCACAAATGGACCTGACTGATCTACCTCTAGAGTTGCGCCAAGCACGCACTCTTCCCTCTCTTTCAGACACCGTCATGAGCTTTCATACGACTCATCTTCACTCTGTCGTAACCAATATTGTGAAATTTCAGCTGCACGTGACAACTGTTTTACCTGTTCTCCTCCGTAGAATCCTGTTTCTGCACTGTATTTCTGTTGATTAGCACTCTTGGGAAGTGGTGGTTGTGGCACCTGACCTTGTTGAGTAACTACCTCACTCTGCACCTGTGAATTTAATGATTGATTTTCTACATTAGGTTTAGGAGGAAATTTACACTCGTTTCTCCAATGCCCTAGCTTTCCGCAGTTGTGGCATGGCCACTTTTTCTTCGCCTCATCTATGCTCATTTGTCCTTTTCCTTTACCTATATTAGGTCGGGATTTAAACTGTCCTGTTTCACTGCTAGTATTATTCAATTGAGCTTCTTGCTTCTCTGCAACTTTCACCTGTGCCCACATGGCTTTTTCTTTCAATTTACGCTGTTTACTCTCAATTTCATCACTGCAATACTTAGCATATCTCAAAACCTCATCCACTGTGCTATTCTGCCACCCTATCAAATGCTGCTTAATCCTTTCACTTATCTCCGGTGTTAATCCATACACAAACCTATATACAAAGTGACTCATGTCCTTCTCACTTAGCGTCTCATAACCACTATACTGTTTGAAAACCAACAACAATCTCTCATAGTACGCATGCACTGATTCTTTGCTTTCCTGTGTTGTTCTGTCTATTTTCACCCAATCTGTTTCTTTTGGTGGAATTTTATTCTTCAAAAAGGTAACTACCTGATCATATTTCCTCATCACTTCTGGACCTGGCGCTCCTGTTTTGGCATCCCTTGGATATTCTACAGTTGGCCAGTCAATTGTAATCTTACATTCTGTCCATAAATCAGCAGGCACTACTATGTCAAACAATCCATCTAGATCTATCCACAGCACTTTTGACACCTTAACAAATCTCTCCACTTGTCTGTACCATTCTACTGGTTTCTCTCTCAATTTTGGGAAGTCATTTGTAAATGACAGTATATCCTGTCTGGTCCACGGAACATGCACATAACTACCACCTGGTGTTTCTCTCATTGGGTACTCTCTAGTAACTGGTTCCTTATCTGTCATTGCAAAAGCCAACAGATGCTTTATCCGTTGTTTTCTCATTCCTCTTTGTCCATCTATTTCTCCATCTATCCACATCACCCCACTTTCTCAATAAAACAATCAGTTCTTTTATCTGGGTCATTCTTCCTGATGTGTTCAAATTTTCTATGTCTTTCTCACAAAAATCTACCCTGTACGGTTTCTGCAACGTCCTCACTTTCACAAATTCCACTCCTAGTTCACCTGCAATCTCTTCCAATTTGTCATGTAAATTTCTAGCTCTCCAAGTAAGACTCTTACACAAAAACATAATCTCATCATCCTGATAATTCTTTAGTTTTTCCGTTCCAATTGTTCCCAAAATCAACTCTTCCATATCTATTTTTAACCTAATTACATCTAATGGTTTTTCTTCTGGTTCTTTTGCTTTTAGTGCTTTCATCCATTCATTTAACTCTTCTGGAGTCGGACCTACAGGTGTACTATTTAACTCAATCCAATCACTGGTTCTTTCTGGTGTTCCTGATGCGGACTCTGTCACCATAGGCATTCTTCTAACCTCACTCTCATTTATCGTCAAATTTGTAGGTGGACTTGGTCTACACGTACTAGCCGAATTGTGTGCACCTTCATTATTCAGTTCCATCCCTTCTCTTTTTCTTTGCACATGTGAATTCATGGGAATCACCAAAGAATGTTCATTTATTTTCTGATTTTCAAAAATTGGCATTACTGGACCTATCGTTACTGGTACAGTTACAGCTTCCATATTCTTTGTCAATTCTCTTATTTTCTCAGTCAATTCTTTTGTCGTTTTTGCTAGTTCAGTTGCATTGTCACTTTCTGTCTCATCATTTTGTGAAAATTTAAATGTTTCCTGTGACCTATTTATTTCATTTCTTCGTTCGGGTTTTTTATTCCTCCCAGTTTCCATTTGCGGTGCATTAGGTGTCACCACTACAGAAGTCTGTTGGTATGGAGGTGGGTTTCTATTTAAAATATCTTCCAGCAATTCGTCATCCGTTTCACTACCACCATACACATACTTTTCTACCACTACATGTTTCTTTTTCTCAGTACACTTTCTCTTTGCTTCTTCCTCAACCGCAAAAGCTGGAAACAAACCTCCTGCCATGTTAGCGTATCTCCAACGCTTTACTCTGTCCTCATGATTTATTCCCCACAACCTTCCTGGTATAAACTCATGATTCTTCAATCCTCTGGATCTTTCTCGCTCATACATCTCATCTTCCCATTCCGCTAAAGCTTCAAACTGTGTCGGTCTAGGTCTAGGTTCTAACATTACCATCTTTTCTCTCAAGTTCCGTAATACAGCGACATTAAATGAACCATTCTCAGGAAAAGCCAATGCTCCATCGTTCTTTGTGTATTTTGTCCAATTTTCTAACCAAATGCATGTATGATATCCATATTTCAGCATCATATGTGAAGCTGGTGATTTCGGCGGAGGAATTATTTGTCCCTCTCTAGTCACTACCTTTTTGTCCTTCTTAAAGAAGTTCTTAACTTTCGACATCCAAGACGTTTTCTCTTTTCCATATTCATAGTACGACATGATTCACAACCTTTTTCTCCTTAAAACAATCCGCAATTCAATACTGTTCCCTATGCGTTATTTCAACCAATGCTAGCGTGACTCACACTAACACTCCAATCACAACGATTTCTGTCTACGGTGCACTGTCCAATCCCAGCGCGGCTTTTGTCTACGTCACTTCGCTCCTGTTCTCATGTGACTAGCGCACTGTCCAATCCCAGCGCGGCTTTTGTCTACGTCACTTCTGCTCTTGACCCCTCCTTTACAAAATTTATCGGCAATTTCTTTTTCAACAATTCTTGTTAGTTACAACATTTTATCCACATTTCCATTGTCTGATTCGCTAAACCGAAAAGATAGCTTTGACCATTCACACAAGAATTCTGTATTTTCCAGTAGGCAGCGCTTACCTCTACCCTACCACAGAACTTTCAGTTTCGTCGATAAAGTAGCACTTCCCTCTACCTTACCCTTCTTTCAAGCAAACGGTAAACCCGTTTCTCTGGGGATAAAACACATGTGGAGACTATACTGCTCCTGAGAATTAAGGCCAGAGTTTCACAAGAAGACCGATCACTATTTCACTTACACACCTTTTATACGCAAAATATCCCTAAATAACACAACCTGTGTTATTACCAAATTGAACTCAGACAGTGTAAAAATTCCATGCGACTTCTCTTGCCACACGTGTTCCACTTCCTACTTCCCGGAAGCGTGAAAACTTACATATAACATAACGCGACTCAACAAAAAGTGTTAGACATAAACTTATCAATACTTTATAATCAAAAATCAATAATCACCAAACTAATCTATAGTAACCATAACTCTGCTACCAAGAAATCTGATCCAGCGCTTATAATAAAAATAATTTCTCCTAATATGCTTTGGTCATCCAGGTGCAATTATTTCTCCAAAACACACACACTATATCCATATGACGGTGGGGCCCATAACACCGCATATACATTCACTTACTCATTTATTTCCCTGGATTTTCCTCCGACATGAAACCTAGGAGAAAAACGATTCGCTGGAAGGAGACGAGATACCTTTTTTATAACAATACAATAATTCTCATTTACTTTTAAGGTATTCCGCTCATTGGTCGATGGACCAACTAGTAGGAATCAGTTGATGGTGATTAAGACCAGCTCAATCACAATGAACTCTTTTACCAATTCATTATTATTCATTATGCTAAAGAAAATCACTGAGTCATTTGTTTAAAGAATAATAAAGTTTATATAAAGTTTTGAATGCAGGAAATTCGAGATTAATTTATTATTCAGATCATTGCGTTTATCATCAATATAAGAATAGTTGTAAATTGCATGACACTTTTATTAGACGGAAAATGAGGTTATCATACTAAGAACTCTATAGAGCAACCTATCTATCTCTCGGGGAAACCCTAATAATTCTAATATAAATCTTATCTAATGCTAGTTCTCCTAAAGCAGCATCTTATACTCAACTGGAAAAGGAAAATCACAGCAGCAGCATCAGCTCGTCAGCATCAGCAACCGCAAACTCTCCCATCTACAGCATCTAACTTCTTCAGCATCTCCCGCAGCATCCCGCAGCATTCTAACCCCTCCCACCAAGAGTAGGTCTTCTTATACCCTAATTCTAGCTTACAGCATAAAATGTTTCTTCTTACATGGCGCGATTCATTCTCATTGGTCGAAAACTCAGGTCCCTATACATTTTAATCAAACTTCCTGGTCTTAACCAGTTCCGTGAGGAATGTCCATGCAAGCATCGTTTCCCACAGTTCATGCACTTGCTCATCCGTTTCGATCAGTCCAAATTGTTTCTTTTTCTGCAACAATTTGTATAATAGAGTTCTTTCTATTGATTCAACCAGGCTTCTCACGCTTCTTGCTGATCATCTTGGCACACATCTGCTCAGAAGGGTCACAGCAGCCTTGACCATCCTTTCATCTTAGCCTCTCGGCATCAGCACGTGATCATCCCTTTGCAACAGCCTCTCTCCTCTATCACATGGTCGCATCCGCTCATGCGCACTCTAGTATCTCGCGGCCATTTTATATTGCTGCTCGGCAGGCCTAAGCGCACTATTTCTAAAGAAAACAAAATGTTATTAAAACAATGAAATATAAACCCTTTTCGTTTCCCTCCCGTCTTTCTACGTACCCCAATTAGGTATTACCTAGCATAAGCAACATATAAATCTGTCCCTTACTTACCATCGCTTTATTTTTCAACCACACGTTTTATTCAAAGCACAAATCATGCATTTTATTATTATTTTAGTACGCAAAATATTATGTTATGTTAGAAACGTAAACAATTATTAGTTCACTACTTCGCACATTAAACTGCGTGTTATCCTTAACCCTTTACATACATTGTTGGTTATTTACTTGAACGAACATGTTTATTAATATTATACGAAAATATTAGGAGGTTAAAATTTTTATATTTACCCTGCTCCATCAGTGCTATCCTGGCACCGCAGGGGTTTCAGGGGGCCTGCTACACTCTTGGCTGGAGCTTAACACCTTAGTGTCAAGGCCATTGAGGAAAAAAAGTCATTCCTCTAGTCTGCCGAATAGTGTTTAAGATTGATGATTTGAAGCCAAGCTTTGCATGAAAACGATATGCATGCACTGTAAGAATGTGAGCTATTTGTCGTTATGAAACAAATGAAACTAATAATCATTTATATAGCACTTACAATAAAATAAGTGTTTATGGCTAACCAAAGGAATCTTTTTTAGCAACCTTGGAATAACGAAATATCAAGAAAAAACAGTAAGATTGCAAACGTGCCTTGCAGCTTGCATGCAGCTCCTTGGTGCTAGCTTGTAACTCAATAAGCTCACCAGACTATACTACAAAGAAATGTAGCTTGCGATCTGCAGTTACAGCAGGAATCTAGGGATCAAAAACAGTAACCCTATCTAAAATATAAATCTGTGATCTGTATGCTATAAACTGTGCTCTGCAGCAGGCATATTAACCCCCTATGTTATTATATGAGGAGTCAAACCTGTGACTAGACTGTATACAGATCCTCCAGCAGGTGCATGAACCACCAGAGTTATGTTACTGCTGTTACACCCTGGAACTTGCTGGGTACACAAAGATCACATCAGCAAATGCCTTACCCCTGTAAGATATTTTAAAATACAGCCTGTCTGTGTCCAATTACTGCGGTACAGATTTACTGTAACATTTGTCTCTGTTGCCAATTTCTTTTGAGCAGACTTTTGAAAAATAAGTGTGTAAGTTGACTATCAGTCTAGGGTCTTGAAGCTGTCACACCTTGTGACTCTGCCCCCGCATGCTGTCACCTCTTTAAACCCCCAATTGCTAAGATCCCGGCTCATTATTTTCCATTTCCAGGACTGAGGCTGGTGCTCGCATCACAGCTACTCTCCTCCTTACCAAAGTGACAGGCAGCACATGCGCTTCCCTGCTCTAGGCTTTATTGTAAGGTGAGATAGGATTGAAACTGGTATGGCGCCATCCACCTGCCACTACTAATCATGAAATTCTTCTCAGTGGTGGATTTCCACCTTACAGATCAGGCCCTGCCCTACTAAGATAGTTTGTGCTCAGGAGACATGCTTAGGCTAATATTGATCTCCTCGTACTGCTGTTGGTGACTCATGACTCATGCCCTGGAGGTTGCAGGGTTACACGCATACACACCTGAAGATGTATTGTGCCTGATACATTCAGCTTTAAGACAATTGTACCTGGGGTGATTTTAGCCTCTCTGGTTTCCAGAGTGATGCTTCCATGTGAAGAATGGCTCTTGGGTTTACAATCTGATGCTGCATCTTTGGTGTAATGTCACAGTTGGGTGTCTGGTTTTAGGGTTCTGGCAGTCCATTGCCGACTTCTGATGGAGTTCTTAAAGTCTGTCACCCTCATTATGCACTGCTATCATCTATTGCAGTACAAATCAATTGAAATGCAATTGTTGGATAAATACACTAGTTTTAATTAGAAAGAATCTTTATCATATTTTTGGGATGCCACTTGCTATATCATTTCATGTGGGATCTTTTAAAGGATCGTATCTGGGTCAGTCCTTCGTTTCAATTTAACTATTGACTGCATGGTTAGTTGCTTGGCACACACAGCCTTGGCTGCAGTGCACAGATACCTTAAACGTCCGCACACAGAGGAAAGAAATTAGGGGGAAAGTGACACACAACCTTCACTAGCCAGAGGAAATGGCCTTGTAAAGATACAGTCGAGCTCTGCTCCTTCCTCTAGGAACATCTGGAAGAATACATTTTAACGTACAACAAAACAAGAACGCAAAACTACTTGACTCAAAGACATTTTGCAAAATACTGAAGGACACATTTGCAACTCTCAGTGTGCAGACAGGAAAAAAAGAAATCATATTCATTTTAAAATGTGCAAAGTACAAGTGAAACTGAATTTGAGGCATGACTAGACCTACTTAAAAGCCTTGTTATGTTAAAGTCAGCTCAATTATATTGTTTACGACTCATTCATGTTAACTAAACACATATAATTTGTTAATTCAGTGTCAGTACTGGAAGCTCGGATTATGGTTTGTCCTTCTTTTATTACCTCAGCAGCCCAAAACAAATACATACATATCATACCTAAGCGAAGGACTACAACTCCCATGAGACAAATCAACAGTCAACCAATCAGATGGCTCTGGTAGCATATAAGAACATCCCCAAGGAACAACACTTCCTCTTTCTTTGCTGCTCAGCAGCCAGATACATGTTTTTCCTAGGGTATTTTCTTATGTGGTATGGTTGAGGATATATGTCATTGAGTTGATGTGGACACCTTGTTGAATAATGCTTTGGGCTTATGATCTGCATTTGTACTGATTCCCGCACTGTGCAGTAACCGCCACATAGCTGGTGCCCGCCTCATCCCTGGTTGTGCGCTGTCTGAGCAAAATGCACACAATAGGAGGAACTGGCTGAGCATGGCCTTCCTTTCTTTATTCCTTAACACTTACATGCTTGAGGGGAGCAGGCGGATTGCACCGTGTGTCTTCTCCTGCACACTGACTCTTGTGACTCGCAGGATGCGGTGACCTACTGTCTCCACTAGGGGCGTTGTGAGCAGTGTGGCAGGGCACTCTGGTCTCCCATTATTATTATTATTAGCAGATTTATACAGCGCATAGCTGCCCCAGCAACGGGGCGTCCCAGCGCTACCCCTACAATGCCCGTGAGTAATAACAGCTCGGGAGAAGGGAAGACAGTTATACTGGGAAAAGCCAGGTCTTTATGGCTTTCCGAAAGGCCAGGTGATCTTGAAGCCCTCTAATGGCAGTCGGAAGCGAGTTCCAGAGTCTGGCAGCCAGGACTTTGAAGGAACGGCCACCAGCCCTGGCTCTTAGATTGTCTTGTCTTCTGATGCTAGAGGCAAGAGATGCGTGGAGTGTTTACCCTGAGGCTTTTAATTCGAGTCCAATGTGTGGCATCCGTTTTTACCAGGCTTCAAAGGACTACACACTCTGCGCTGAGTCCCAGTGTTTTCCATTGAGGGGCTGTGACGCACGTTGATCTCAGGCTTCACAACTCCTGGCCCATTAACACAGGTGCTCATGCCCAATTTTGCCAGTATAAACATTAATGTTACTTCTGTTCTACCATGGCAGGAGTAGAGAAATGGGGGAATTTTGACCTGGTAGGGGAAAGCAGCTCCCTATTCTTCTGAATGATAATTGTATTGATGCTGTGGGTGCTACACTCCAACGGGCTTTATTTCCGGACTTGGAGCTGCTGAGCAGACAAATTAAACTAGCTGCTGCAAAAAGCAGCATGAACCCTCCTCTGGGGGAAGAAATCGGTCCCTGGCGACGCTTGGAACCTCAACCAGCTACTAAGGCTCACGGTAAGGACAGGGCAAAAACAAAGATACTGTCCTCTCCTTCTGAAGCCTTCGTGAGGCTCAGACCGGCATTCCTATAAAGTAGAGCCACTGCTTATGTGGATTCTTGTGACCCTGAGCAGTCTGGGTTTACCCTCATCGAGGATGATGATGTGCTTCACCTTGCAGGAGTAGACAATAGGGAAGACTGTGGGGACCCCGACCAAAATGATTTGGATACTGAACAAGGGCTCAGTAGACCATGATGACCAGAAGGCAGTCCCACGCGTCCCAGACTAGACACCTTTGTTAGCGGATATGCAGCATGGTCCATTAACTATGAAGGTATGCCAAACCTGAATGATATCTATCATCCATACTTAGCGGAATGGGTACCGGCTGCAAAAGTGGCCCATTATGTGGGTAATAGGATTTGCAAACACATGGACAAATAAATCAGGGGCCCTCTGAGGATGATGTGCCCGTGATCTCTTGAAGAAAGGGTCACTATGATACCAGAAATAGTCAAGATGTCCACATTTATTATTACATTAATTAAAGACCCTAAAACATGGTTTAGCTGTTCCTGGAAGACCTGCCAGGATAAACTGAAATTTTGTGGCCCCTTGCTATTTCTATTTACCACATTTATAAAGCACATGGCTACCCAC
The DNA here is from genome assembly GCA_963921515.1 of Calotriton arnoldi. Taxonomy (NCBI): domain Eukaryota; kingdom Metazoa; phylum Chordata; class Amphibia; order Caudata; family Salamandridae; genus Calotriton; species Calotriton arnoldi. The sequence goes on along the minus strand of CAWUFW010005688.1, from coordinate 173,539 downwards.
GAAAAGTTTCCCAGCGCTGAAAATGTTAGCACAAAAGAAGCCCGAAGAACTATAATGCATCAGAAAAGCCAAGTCTTAAGTCTTTTTGCTAAATGTTAATTCTTCTGAAGTCATCTTCAGGGAAAGAGGCATCTCGTCCCACACTTTCGAAACCAGGAACGAGAAGGACTGACCACTAAACCGGCTTTTGTGTATTCTCGAGGTGACTACTAGATAGGATTTGGTAGATCGAAGTAGTCTTTGAGAACTATAGTGTTGGAGCATATGGCCTAGCAGACTTCGGTCCTTATTGCTATAAATTCTGTGCGCTATACATAAGGCCTTGAAATGTATACATTTCTTTATAAGTAGCTTACTAAGATATTTCATACGGCTGAAGTGGCCAAGGAAACTGGCAGTTGATTTCACCTGATGTTCTTGAACAGAGAGCAATATGCTTTCTGGGGAACACTCCTGAGAAAAGATGTTCCCTCCTTTTTAGGTCTCGCCTGAGCCAGCGTGCATGCGCTGCTCTGCGAGGCATTTAGTAAGGGCTTTTAAACTCAGAACACACGCTCGTGCGTGTGCTTTTTTTTAATTAAGTCGCAATTGGCCTGTGCATGCGTCTTTCTTAAAAAGACAGCACGCAATTGGTCCAAGGCGGGTGATTGTCCCGCCTTCTTTGTTCCCTGGCCTAGGGTGCTCGGGAGCGAGCATCAATGCCATCTGTTTCCAATTATCGCGTTCGCGTTAATTGGAAACAGATGGCGCTGACAGATGGCCTGACTTCCGGCCCACGGCTTGCGGTTACGAGCAGCGCTGCTCGCTCCCGAGCTCCCTAGGACTGCACTCCTCCCCTCCGACTCCATCAGGCCATGCCGTGTCACATTACACTTCCTTCCTTCGCACCCTCTACCGTTGTTCTCCTCCCGTGGTACCATTATATTGTCGCTTCTGTCCCTCTTTCTCCTCCTCCAACATCCATCCCTCCGCTGCCTCTCGCTTTCTTTCCCCCACCTCCACTTCCTTCTTATACATGCCTAGTCTCCTTGCATCAATTTGTTCATTCTCTGCCCCGTAGCTTCCCAATTTCCCTCAGCCTCCCTTCCAAGTTTCTTCGCTCTCACTAGACTTCGCAACTTTCTCCCCCCTGTGCGAACAACCCGGATGTCTTCCAGAATTTGAAACCGCATAAAGCTCTGTTGTGTATTTGGAACACCCGCCTTCTCTGCTGCTGAACTGGCACCAGCCATTGACCGATACAAGATATATCGCTCTATTCAAATAGAATTGCCTCTGGGCGCTTTTCTCCTTGAGGCGTCCGATTCAACAGCCTGCTCCTCACAAGGAGGCTTAGAAAAGATGTGTACCAGCGGCGGCTGCCCAAACAGTCATTTTCCAGAGGCAATGACTGTCAGGGCTCGCTTGAAGTTTCCCTTTGTATGTGTGATGCTCTTAAGTGCTCGCTTCCCCTTACTCAGACCCCCCCACACGCCCACCCCTTCTCCCCTCAGGCCAGTTCTCCACTTCCTCAGCCCCAGCACCGTCGTGTAGCGTGGCTCTGCCTGTCCTGTGCTGAAGATGTCTGTCCTGGCAGTAAGCCTGTGCCTCCTCGCCTTATGGACTCTCTCGCTAGCGGAGCCCCTGAAATTTCATGCCTGTGGTAAGTTGTTTCCATGTTTCTCTTGCCTGCCCCCGCCTCCCGCTGTGTGCGCACTCTGTCCGGCGCAGTGCTTGTTCATGGCGCCCACCTGCCCTCCCCTAGAGTGCTTGTGTACCGCGAGCTTCCTGTGTACAGCCCCGAGTTGCTCCAGAGTGCTGCTGCCGCCCTGCAGTGAGCCTCATATTTTTTATTTGTTCCCGTTTGAGCCTTTTATAAATGAATGCTTCTTTTGATCAATATGTCCACCACCTCCCGCCAGTCAACTTCACTTAATCTGCCCTAAAAAACATAATTTAATGTGACCATGTTCAGCTTCGGCGCCCGGCTATGCCGGCACTACCCATCACTGCTTGTAAGGAGGCTGTTCTGTGTTAAAAAAAAAATTAAAAGGCACAGCTCTTCACCTGCTTCGGCATACTTCAAGCTAACACCCTGAAAGTGGTAGCAGCTGTGTGTGAATAGCACTTAATCATTTTCGTGCCCATGCTAATGGATGCTTTAAAAGATGCAAGCCTTGTCAGAGGAATTAGCAAGCTCCTTCAGTTGCCAGTGCAACCGGAAGCCTAGTTGTTCACTGCCATCCAGTGTTAGCAAGGCGCAGTACGATTGCTTTATGCAAATCTGCACATTCCATTCAGTGGCCGTGGAGAAAGCGCCTAGAGAGAAAATCACAAGGTGCACAGACACTACAGCGTTCGTGTGACCATACATATGACCACTCTCAGGATACTGGAAGCACATGGCATGCAAAATCCATGATTGGGACGCACAAAAATATATATGCCACATTGTAAAGCAGAAATTGAATCTTCAAAATGCGGGACTTGGACATTTCTCTTACTTTTCTCATTTATTGTGCATACTAAGGTGCCAGTGCCAAGAACAAAATATGATCAAAATATTTCTTGAGTGCCTGTTACAGTTGAAATCCACTTAGCCAACCCATGTTTTTTGAGGTACCGGAACTTACTTGTTCTTGGTGCCATTGACTTACCACAAACTTTGATGTCTTTAATAGCCAATGTAATATATTCAATAATTTGCTGAATGGCTAAACACTTATATAAGGTCCCAAAGGAGAGACCTATTGGCTATGCCAATGCTTGTTAAAATTGATTCCAAACTAGAGGAGTTGGCCCTGTCTGAATCAGGCCCGGTTGCCGATGGGGGTCTCATGGGGATCTGTTCATGAAAGAACTTAGTAAGTTCATAACAACATTTTCTTCACTGGACAGAGCCCAGCAATCTATGAAATGTGTTCAGCAAATGTGTTTTTGCCAGGCCGCAGTCACCCAGTCATCCACTCCAGCCTCCCAAAGATCTCAGGGAAACCACAAGCCCCAGTACCAGGACCAAAAATTGTTTGTGGGTTTCTTCCTGACAGAGCGTGTGGAAGCTTCTGCAGAGCACCCAATGCTCCAGGTTGATCAACAGGTAGGGAGTATCCATTCTTCCCAGCCAAAGGAGAAAGGTCATCTAGGGTCATTCCTTCACAAAGGGAGGTGTCAAGAAATGCATGGTGTTAGAAATTGGGTTGTTGGTTGAGGGAGGTGTGAGCCCTTCTCAAGGAACATCCACAATCCCTTTAGGGTGAAGCACAAAAAGTCACAAAATTAACCTGTGCTTGACCTTCTGGTAGCTTGGCACTAAAGCAGTCATGCTTAACATAGAGGCTATGTGTGAACAATTTATGCAGCACACAAACAGCAATAAAGTGAAAACACAACACAATAAAAATCCCACACCAATTTAGTACAATAGATTACATTTTAGTAAATCATTTGACCCAAAACAACAGAAATCTAATCAGTACAACCAGAGTTATGAATTTTTAACTAGACACCCGGGGGAGTCCAAGGATGTGTGGCTTGCGTGGATCCCCCAACATTTCCCTATATAGAATCCCCTGCAAACCTCAAATTTTGCTAAAAAATCAAGTTTTTCTCACATTTCTGTGGGGGAATTGTTGTGCCAGCACAAATTTCCTACCACCCAGCGTTCCCCTTCGTCTCCCAAGTAAAATGATACCCAAGGCCCTGCAACTGGGAAAGGTAAAAAACGTAGAGATTGAGGGGATAGCACAGCAAGTTCTAAGCCCTATATTTTTGTTTTTATATGTTTTTAGGTTGACTTTGCATTGGACACCCACACAAGTGAGATATCATTTTACTCGGGAGACCAAGGGGAACACTGGGTGGTAGGAAATTTGTGCCGGCACAGCAATTACACCCACAGAAATGTGAAAAAATGTGATTTCTTAGCAAAATTTGATGTTTGCAGGGGATTCTGGGTAGCGAAACGTTGGAGGATCCATGCAAGCCACACATCCTTGGACTCCCCAGGTGTCTAGTTTTTATGAATGTCTGGGTTTGATAGGTTTCCCTGCATGGCCGCCAAGCCCAGGAACAAAAATGCAGATGACTCCCTCGCAAGAACAGGTCTTTTTGTGATCGATAACTTTCAAATAGCCACAGTACATTTTGGGCCATTTCCTGTTGTGAGCACTAGGCCTACCCACACAAGTGAGGTACCATGTTTATTGGGAGACTTGGGGAAATGCTGGGTGGGTGGAAGTTTGTGGCTCCCTGCAGATTCCAGAACTTTCCATCACGGAAATGTGAGGAAAATGTGTTTTGTCTTACAAAGTTTGAGGTTTGCAGGGGATTCAGGGTAACAAAACCTGGTGAGAGCCACACAAGTTACCCCATCCTGGATTCCCCTGGGTGTCTAGTTCTCACAAATGTACAGGTTTGCTAGGTTTCTCTAGGTGCCGGCTGAGCTAGGGCCCAAAATCCACAGCTAGGCACATTGCAAAAAACGGTTCGTTTTCTGTGGAAAAATGTGATGTGTCCACGTTGCGTTTTGGGCTGTTTCCTACCACGGGAACTAGGCCTACCCACACAAGTGAGATTCCTTTTTAATCGGGAGACTTGGGGAAATGCTGGATGGGTGGAAGGTTGTGGCTCCCCACAGATTCCAGAACTTTCCATCACAGAAATGTGAGGAAAATGTTTTTTTTTTTTTTTACAAAGTTTAAGGTTTGCAAGGGATTCTGGGTAAGAAAACCTGGTGAGAGCCACACAAGTCACCCCATCCTAGATTCTCCTGGGTGCCTAGTTTTCAAAAATGTACAGGTTTGCTATGTTTCCCTAGGTGTCGGTTGAGCTAGGGCCCAAAATCCACAGCTAGACACATTGCACAAAAAGGGTCCGTTTTCTGTGGAAAAATGTGATGTGTCCACATTGTGTTTTGGGTCATTTCCTGTCACGGGCACTAGGCCTACCCACACAAGTAAGGTACCATTTTTATCAGGAGACTTGGGGGAATGCTGGGTGGGTGGAAGTTAGTGGCTCCCCACAGATTCCAGAACTTTCCACCACAGAAATGTGAGGAAAATGTTTTTTTTTTTTTTTTTACAAAGTTTGAGGTTTGCAAGGGATTCTGGATAAGAAAACCTGGTGAGAGCCACACAAGTCACCCCATCCTGGATTCCCCTGGGTGTCTAGTTCTCACAAATGTACAGGTCTGCCTGGTCTCTCTAGGTGCCGGCTGAGGTAGGGTCCAAAATCCACAGCTAGACACATTGCAAAAAAAGGTCTGTGTTCTGTGGAAAAAAGTGATGTGTCCACGTTGTATTTTGGGTCGTTTCCTGTTGCGGGCACTAGGCCTGCCAACACAAGTGAGGTACCATTATTATTGGGAGACTTGGGGGAATTCTGGTGGGTGGAAGTTTGTGGCTCCTCACAGATTCCAGAACTTTCCATCACAGAAATGTGAGGAAAATGTGTTTTTGTTTTACAAAGTTTGAAGTTTGCAAGGGATTCTGGGTAAGAAAACCTGGTGAGAGCCACACAAGTCACCCCATCCTTGATTCCCCTGGGTGCCTAGTTTTCAAAAACGTACAGGTTTGCTATATTTCCCTGGGTGCCGGCTGAGCAAGGGCCCAAAATCCACAGCTAGACACATTGCAAAAAAAAGGTCAATTTTCTGTGGAAAAATGTAGTGTCCACGTTGTGTTTTGGGTCGTTTCCTGTTGCGGGCACTAAGCCTACCCACACAAGTGAGGTACCATTTTTATCGGGAGTCTTGGGGGAATTCTGGGTGGGTGGAAGTTTGTGGCTCCTCATAGATTCCAGCACTTTCCATCACAGAAATGTGAGGAACATTTGTTTTTTTTTTACAAAGTTTGAGGTTTGCAAGGGATTCTGGGTCAGAAATCCTGGTGAGAGCCACACAAGTCACCCCATCCTAGATTCCCCTAAGTGCCTAGTTTTCAAAAACGTACAGGTCTGCCAGGTCTCTCTAGGTGCCGGATGAGCTAGGGCCCAAAATCCACAGCTAGACACATTGCAAAAAAAGGTCCGTTTTCTGTGGAAAAATGTGATGTGTCCACGTTGTGTTTTGGGTCGTTTCCTGTTGTGGGCACCAGGCCTGCCCACAAAAGTGAGGTACCATTTTTATTGAGAGACTTGGGGAATTCTGGGTGGGTGGAAGTTTGTGGCTCCTCACAGATTCCAGCACTTTCCATCACAGAAATGTGAGGAAAATGTGTTTTTGTTTTACAAAGTTTGAGGTTTGCAAGGGATTCTGGATAACAGAACCTGGTGAGAGCCTCACAAGTCACCCCATCCTGGATTCCCCTGGGTGTCTAGTTCTCACAAATGTACAGGTCTTCTAGGTTTCCCTAGGTGCCGGCCGAGCTAGGGCCCAAAATCCACAGCTAGACACATTGAAAAGAAAGGTCCATTTTCTGTGGAAAAATGTGGTGTCCATGTTGTGTTTTGGGTTGTTTCCTGTTGCGGGCACTAGGCGTACCCACACAAGTGAGGTACCATTTTTATCGGGAGTCTTGGGGGAATTCTGGGTGGGTGGAAGTTTGTGGCTCCTCACAGATTCCAGCGCTTTCCATCACAGAAATGTGAGGAACATTTGTTGTTTTTTTTTACAAAGTTTGAGGTTTTCAAGGGATTCTGGGTAAGAACATCTGGGGAGAGCCACACAAGTCACCCCATCCTAGATTTCCCTGGGTGCCTAGTTTTAAAAAATGTACAGATTTGCTATGTTTCCCTAGGTGACGTCTGAGCTAGGGCCCAAAATCCACAGCTAGGCACATTGCAAAAAAAAGGTCAATTTTCTGTGGAAAAATGTGATGTGTCCACGTTGTGTTTTGGGCCGTTTCGTGTCTCGGGCACTAGACCTACCCACACAAGTGAGGTACCATTTTTATCGGGAAACTTGGGGGAATTCTGGGTGGGTGGAAGTTTGTGGCTCTCCACAGACTCCAGAACTTTCCATCACAGAAATGTGAGGAAAATGTTTTGTTTCCACAAAGTTTGAGGTTTGCAAGGGATTCTGGGTAACAGAACCTGGTGAGAGCCACACAAGTCACCCCATCCTGGATTTCCCTGGGTGTCTAGTTTTCAAAAATGTACAGATTTGCTAGGTTTCCCTAGGTGCCGGCTGAGCTAGTAGCCAAAATCCGCAGCTAGACAAAAATAAAAGTCGGTTTTCTGTGGAAAAATATGATGTGTCCTTGTTGCGTTTTGGGATGTTTCCTGTCGCGGGCAGTAGGTCTACCCACACAATTGAGATACCATTTTTATCAGGAGTCTTAGGGGAATGCTGCGTGGGTGGAAGTTTGTGGTTCCCTACAGATTCCAGCACCTTCCATCGCAGAAATGTGAGGAAAATGTGTTTTGTTTTTTACAAAGTTTGAGGTTTTCAAGGGATTCTGGGTAACAGAACCTAGTGAGAGCCACACAAGTCACCCCATCCTGGATTCCCCTATGTGTCTAGCCTTCACAAATGTACAGGTTTGCTAGGTTTCCCTAGGTGCAGGCTGAGCTAGGGGCCAAAATCCATAGCTAGGCACATTGCAAAAAAGGATCCGTTTTCTGTGGAAGAATGTGATGTGTCCACGTTGTGTTTTGGGCCGTTTCCTGTCGCGGTCACTAGGCCTACCCACACAAATGAGGTACCATTTTTATTGGGAGACTTGGGGAAATGCTAGGTGGGTGGAAGTTTGTGGCTCCCCACAGATTTTAGTACATTCCATCACAGAAACGTAAGGAAAATGTGTTTTGTTTTACAAAGGTTGAGGTTTGCAAGGGATTCTGGGTAACAAAACCTGGTGAGAGCCACACAACTCACCCAATCCTGGATTCCCCTGGGTGTCTAGTTCTCACAAATGTACAGATATACTAGGTTTTCCTAGGTGCCGGCTGAGCTAGGGCCCAAAATCCACAGCTTGGCATATTGCAAAAAAAGGGTCTGTTTTCTGTGGAAAAATGTGATTTGTCCATGTTGCATTTTGACCTGTTTCCTGTCGCGGATACTAGGCCTACCCACACAAGTAATGTGCCGTTTTTATCGAGAGACTTAGGGGAACACAGGATAGTAGAAAAAGTGTTATTACCAGTTGTCTTTCTATGCATTTCTGCCATCCAAATGTAAGACAGTGTGTAAAAAGAAAACATTTTGAAAAATGCCACCATTTCACCTGCTAGTATGGCTACCCACATATTCAGAGATGTACAAATAACCACTACTTCTAAACTCCATATGGTGTTCCCATTTCAGAAATACATAGGTTTCCTTGATACCTATTTTTCACTCTTTGGGGCACATGCATCATTCTAAATACCGGTCGCAAAGGGGCAGATTCACAGAATCTGCCCCTTTGCGACCGGTATTTTTGCATTTGGGATGCATCAACCCAAATGCAAAATCGCAATTTAAGTAATCGCAAAATTTGCGATTACTTTAATTGCGAATGGATTTAGGGAATCGCAATTGCGATTCCCTAAATGCAATGCATGATGAAAAATAAAATTGCGATTTTGCAAATAGGAATCGCAAATTACCATCAATTCAAAGTTGTTGGTAATTTGCGAAAACTTTGAAAAATGCACAAAAGTGCATTTTTCAAAGTTCCATGTTGCCCACACACATGCCCTTGGTCACATACTAATTTCAGGTGTGCATCAGGGTGTCCTTTTGGCACCCTTGCAATTGCATGCGCAATTTGCGAGTACCTATTTGGTACTCGCAAATTGCGCATGCAATTCCCATTCATTTCTATGGGCCTCTAGGCCCATAGGAATGAATGGGAAGACATTCCTTAATAGCGAGTCGCAAATTGCCACTCGCTATTAAGGAACATGTAGGAATCACAATTTTTTTCCGATTCCTACATGCATAGGGAATTGCGAGTCCTAAATAGCGATTTCTTAAAAATCGCTATTTAGGAATCGCAATTCCTGACTTTGATGCATGTGGCCCTTTATATTTTACCAAATGAATTGCTGTATACCCAGTACACAATGAAAAACCATTGCAAAGTGTGGCTCAGTTATTGGCTTTGGGTACCTCGGGTTCTTTATGAACCTAAAAGCCCGATATATCCCTCCAACCAGAAAGGTCCCACGTATGTAACGTATATTACTTTCAAAATTCCAGCATAGTTAGAAAAAGTTACAAGTGAAAATGTAGGCACAAATGACTGTTTTTTTTAACACAATTTCAATATTCTTTTATTTCAACTGTTAGTTTCTATAGGAAAGCCTTGAAGGATCTCCACAAATGACCCCTTGCTGAATTCAGAACTTTGTCTTCTTTTTAAAAATGTATAGCTTTCTGGGATCCATTATTGGTTTCACACCCATTTCTACCACAAACTGAAAGGCGGTTGAAAGCACAAAAAATTGGAAAAAATGGCTATGTCCCAGTAAAATGCCAAAACTGTGTTGAAAAATTTGGTTTTCTGACAAAAGACTGCCTCTTCCTGAAAGCTGGGAAGATGGTGATTTCAGCACCACAAACCCTTCGTGGATACCATTTTCTGGGAAAAAACATAGATGCTGTCTTCTGCAGCACTTTTTTCCCCAAAAAACCTAAATTTAGCTGTATTTTGCCTACTTTCTCGGTCCCCTCCTGGGGAATTTAGAAACCCTGGGTACCTTTAGAATCCTCAGGATGTTGGAAGAAAAGGGCGCAAATTTGGCATGCATACCTTATGTGGACAAAAGGTTATGGGGGCCTAAGCCCGAACTACCCCAAATAGCCCAAAAAAGGTGTGTCACTGGGGCGGTAGGGGAGGGGGGTGGGGGAGGGGCAGGTTGAAGGCCTGGCAGTGAAGGGGCTAAGAAAGTTACAAGCCCTGATGGGATTTCTTAACTTTGGAAGGGCTTACTGGCGGCATTTTGGAGAGCAAGCGAAGCCCTTGTACAATGTAATTTCTGCCACATTTTCTAAAATACGTTGGATGGAAAAACACACTGCTTTCTTTCATGGACTGAAAGCAGACTTGTTAGATACTTAGGGCCAGACGTGCAGAGCATTTGCTATTCATTAATCAGTCTCAAACTAGTTACCAACCATAAAAATTCCTTTTTCGTATGTACAAAGGAATTCACTTCACTATTTTTGAGAACCGAGTAAACATCAAATTGGTATTTTGGCGACTTCAAATAGCGAGTCTCTTTATGTGATTTCATATTACCTAATCACTATTTCAATGTAAGAAGCATTCGCAAGTGTGACTAGTCGCAAAGTTTTTGTTTTGCATGCCTAATTTACCACCAAGTTGAAATGGGTGGTAACCATGTGCAACCTACATAAACAGCCCTAGATTGCATTTGTGTTTTCCACCATGGCTGCTTTGCACATGATCGAGGAGGATACAGACATTGGCTGGTTTGCAGAGGAGGAGGAGGAGACAGGAAAGGATTTTTCGAGTCAGAGTTACACTTTAACAACATACAGAGGGGGAAATTTTTAAAAATACATGCTAAGGAGTGCAGTTATTTTAGATCTCTTTCTGAAATTAGGCCACAGCTAGAGAGAATGGCTCTCAGGAGCAATTCTATCCACACCGATGTACAGGTATTATGCTCACTGCATCTCTCAGACACTGGGAGTCACCAAGGTGTAATTGCCGAAGCAGGTGTTGTTTCCCAAAGTGCACTACCCCGGTTTTTAGAGTTTTTATGGATGCTATGCTAATTAGAATGTATTTGCATATTGGTTTTCCTAGCACTGCACAGGACTTAAAATTAAAAAAATTAAAATTTTATAGCATTCTCACGTCATTGGTTGTATTGATGGAACCCATGCCCACCTTCTGACAATGAGTATCTTTTTAGAAATGGGAAAAGTACTCATTTACTAAACATCCAAATGGTCTACGATGCCTCCAATTTAATCACAGATTTTGTTGTAAGATTCCCAGGCAGTATCCATGATTCCTTTATGTTTAGGCATAGTGAGATGCACACACGCATTTTTAGAGGAGATTTTGGAGATGGCTATTTACTTGATAATTTCTATTACATTTAATAAAATATGTGATCCTCTTGGTTATCCAGTTCATTTGGTAATTATTATGCCTTTTTACATTGTAGGTGACAGTGCTTATGCTATGCGTTAACAGATTTTGACACCTTACATTAACCCTTCCACACAAAGTGGGTGTTGTTACAATGCAGCCCACAAAAGAACAAGGTCTGTGATAGGAAAGACATTTAGACTGCCCAAAAGTTGTTTTCACTGTCACCATAAGAGTGGTGGTGCCCTACAATGTACACCTGAGAGAAGCTGTAAGATAATAGCAACATGTGCAATGTTGCACAACATAGCAACGCATAAAGGTTTACTAGTAATTATGTCTGACCTAGAGCCAGATGATACGGATCAACAGCAACCAGTACATCAAACTCAGGATGCCTCAGAGGCAGCAGAAGGCAGAGCATGAGTGGGCAACATTACCAATCATTATTTTTAAGGTCAGTGTGATGTTAAACTGTGAACTAAAAAAATAAAGAAAACCAATGTTGGCATTACAAAAAATACCATGTGCCTTTAATTTCAGGTAGGCGTGAAGATGCTCAAAAATAGACCTTCAGCAATATTTCAACTATTAATGTTATAAGATGTATTATGTATTGACATAGGATTGATAGCGACTTTTCATATTAAATGTTTTTGCATTGTTTCGAAATTAACATGAACACACACAATTGTTATTGTGTATTATTCACATTAGATTTTCTATAGTGATGTAGGCCTGCATTTAAAATGTTCGCTTAGTACTGCCATGTTGTTTCATGATATGTGTTTATTTTTTTTCTAGGAGAAGCTGAAGCCCCAATTAACAACCACAATGTACCTTTACTTTATTATGTGAAATGTTTTCTTCTACGTGATAACTGTAGAATGTTCCAATTAATTTCAACCGTGCCCCTGCAGAGTACATGCTGGTACAACTATATGGTTTTGTTGCAGATAAATGTGAATTTGAAGGACACAGAGAACAACTGTATTGTGGAGGAGCCTGAGAAACTAATGAGAACAAGATTGCATCTTTCTTCCTTAACCAGATCGGATATTTTCATGAGAACTGTGTAGCAGTGTAGCAAATATTAAAATTATGTCATTTAAGCTAGTGCAGAGTAGATTCTAGTTCAGAATGCTTGCAGAGCGCTTGCAGAAATACTTTGTTCACTCTAGAGACAGGTTAGAACAGAGTAGGACACTCTCTTTATGGGCCATCTAATCTTACTTAACTGTTCCTTTGAGGCGACTCTGTGCTCGTTCATCCTCTTGCTTCTATGGCTCTGATTGATTTGACCTTTATATTTACTGGCGTATTGATACACTGACTAATGATTTTGCTATTGATTTGATCCATGGGTCTTCTGTAAGCAATTAACTTTTAATAAACCTTTATGGTTTGAAAACATAACTATTGACTGTCATTTTTGTGCAGCCTAATGTGCTTCACGTTATTTAGAAGTATTCACTAGTTGAGTAGCCTCAGTTTAGAATTTCGATTCATCACATAGCACTAAATGGGCCCAGAAATTTACACAAAGGAAATTACTGAAGTGTTCAATAAAAATTCTTACATTAGTACATAACTGTTTTAATGCTTTTGTTTACCACGACCAGCAGTGGGTCTTTCAGATGTTGTTGACCCTGCACTTTCCTTAACTCCACCACTACTCGGACTGTGACCCAGGCTTAGAGCATCTGTCACAGAACTACTGCTCACACTAGCGAGCTCTTCCCTTTTCTCAGCACCGATTTTACCCCTACGTGCAATTTGCAAACTTTCTATTGCATTTGTCACTTGTACAAGGAACTGTGCAACATCCTACTAGTGGGCCATTTTTGTCTGCAAGTTTAGAATGCGGTGAGATAAAGTTGAAGTCGCCTGTGAAAGACGATTTATAGAGTGGCTCAATCTGTCTATATGGGCAAAATAATTATGTTGCCTACATGTTTAGGTTACGTTTTCCTGATGTTACTGGCCACATAAATGATCCTTTTTTTTTATTTATTTATTATTTTTTATTCTTTTCTTTGCCCCAATTATAGTACATTACACAAAAGAGAAGAAACAAAAAGAACATACCAATAGCAAATGACAAATAGCAACAGGTAGCGCATACAAATCACAAAAAACAAGGGGAACATCCACTGAGGTATAATAATAATATATAAAATAAAACAGTTATAATAATCTACTACCTGGAAGAGACAGCATCGAAGAACCCAATACTTCCCAATTCAAAATAAGGTTACTGTAAGAAAGATCCAGAAAACAAAAACATTAAGTTATTAATCCCATTGCAGACTAGACCACACCCTTTTAAATTGTAACCAAGAACGTGGGCCTCTAGCTTTGGTTAGTGCTAGTTCCATTTCGTATATATGCCTAAGTAAAACCCAAAATGCGTTCATGCCTGGACTTGTGTTTTGAATCCATGCACGAGCTATACATAAACGCGCACAGGCTATGATAATTGATACTAAAAATCTCTTATAGCTGCCCATATCCTGTATTACCCCTAATACTACTTCCTTCTCTGCTATCTGAACACCGTAGCCTACCAGCGTTGTTAAAACTTCGGTTATATCTAACCAAAATGCATTCAACTTAGGACAAGTAATAAACATATGCCGTAAATCTGCCGCATACTTGTGACATTTTGGGCAGAATGATTTAGCCGATGGTTGAGTCGTAGCCCATTTAGAAATAAGTTCAGGAGTGTAATACAACATGAATACCGTCCTATGTTGTTGCAATTTCAAGTTGACAGATGTTACAGCTGTGTCAATGAATCCCAAAGAATCCTGTATTTCCTCCTTAGTTATATCGATTTCTAGGACCCGACTTAATTTTGCTGCCACTTGCACAATATCATCTCTAACAGCTGCAAGAAGTTTCTGATAAACTATGCCAATAGTTCCTCGACCAGAAGTCTTAAACAGTGCAGATAATACTTCTGTGGGCTTTGTTATCTCTATTAGCCTCTGACCGTTGATAAAGTAGTCCCTAACTTGTAGATATTTAAAAAATGTACCCTGCGGCAGCCCGAACTCATCCTGCAAAGCTGAAAAGGATCAAAACCCTTGTCCGTCGTTGAGTTGGCCAAGCTGAGATAATCCCTTACATAGCCAGCCTCTACCTGTGTGATCGTGAAATATGTCGGGCAGTTTTGGATTACCCCACAACATCATGTAGGAATGCAACGCTGGCAGAGCATATTCTTTGCAAATATCTTGCCATATCCTGATAATATCTCTTATTATCTTGAACCGAACCCGTTTGTAGTAGTTGGGGTCAGCCGTTTTATACAATAGAAACCCCGTGCTTGGTCCGCAGGCTAGCTGATATGACAGTCACACGGCGCGGGTGTCAGGCCCCTTAAGTAAACTTTGGATTCGGCCAACAAAAGCAGCCCAAAAATATAATTTAAAATCTGGGAGTTTAAAGCCACCTTGTTTATATGATAATTTAATATACCGAAGGGCTCTCCTTGCACGCTTGTAGCCCCAAATAAAACTACCTACAACACTCTCTAGACGCTAAAAACATCCACGGCACCCTCAACGGAATTGTACGAAATAAGTACAAAAATTTAGGGAGGATGTTCATTTTTACTACATTACATCTCCCATATATGCTAATCGGAAGCCGGTGCCAACTTCGTAATTTAACCACAACATTTTTTAGCAGTGGCTCATAGTTCAGTGAGACCACATCATCCACTCGACTACTGAGACAGACTCCAAGATAAGTTGCCGTTGCAGTAATCCCTAGTGTTGATGGGGCCACACCCAGCTGAAAGTTTAAAATAGTCTGAGTCTTATTCGAGTTTAGTTTATAGCCGGAAAATGAGCCAAAACGTTGCGCCTCTTGCATAATTTCAGCTATAGCTTCTACCGGACTGGTAGAAAAGATAGCAATGTCATCCGCATATGCGGTTAGTTTTAGTTCCAGACCACTAAGGGACACGGGAAGAATCCTAGCATTATGTAACAAGTGCTTAACAAATGGCTCTATATAAAGAGCAAACAGTAATGGGGATAGTGGACATCCCTGCCGCGTACCCCTTCTAACAGGGAGTTGAATTGAAACAAGGCCGTTAAGCTTAACTGCAGCTGTCAAATTACAATACAGTTTCTGAACCGCCGAGATAAACCTTTGACCAAGGCCGAGTGCTGACATAGTCAGCCATAGTGCTCCCCATGCAACTCGGTCAAAGGCCTTCTCGGCGTCCAGCATCAGCATCCCTATACGTTGGTTTAGTTGACCAGAGACGTCAAATGCGGCAATAGCTGTATTAATATGGGCAGCCGTGTCTCTGCCTGGAACAAAGCCGTGCTGCTGTTCCGAAACTAAATGGTGAATAACAGGAGCAAGCCGTGAGGCGAGGATTTTGGAAAAGATTTTAGCAGCAGCACTAATCAACGATATAGGACGATACGAACTCATATCGTCCACCGGTTTCCCCTTCTTGGGAAAGACTATAATGTTAGTAACATTCCAAGAGGAGGGGACACCTTCCACTTCAAAAATCTCATTGAATAATGCAGATAAAACGGGTACCAAAACATCTTTAAAGACTTTATAAAATTCCATTGGAATAGTGTCCTCCCCAACAGCCTTACCTGATGGCATTGCACTAATCGCCTCCTCTACCTCTCTCAAATCAACATTTTTTTGCAATGCCTCGGGCTCCAATGAGTTCAAAACCGGCATTCCACTCTACTGGATTTAATCCAAAGCAGACTGTTGACTAAAAAATGCTGATTCGTCATATAAATCTGCATAGTAGAGTCTAAACTGTTCCACTATATCAGCTGACCGAGTGTAAGACAGACCATCTACCCCTTTTATTAATTTAATATGAGATCTACCCCTTTGGTCGGCAATCTGTGTAGCTAACAAACGGCCAACCCTTTCCCCATATTCATGCTGTTTAGATTTATACTTATGGTAGTTATTGGCTACTTTATCACTCAGCCCTCTCCTAAGTTTGGCTCTCACTTCTACCACCTGCTGATATATTAGCTGTTCCGTAGTGTCTTTCCCAGCAATAGCTCTTGCGTGTTCTTGCTCTAAATCCAAGCAAAGCTTATGCTCCTGCTCCCTTTGCCGTGAGACATGATGATTCTGCCTTAAAATAAACTGTAGTGTAGCCCCTCTTACATAGGCCTTCAGACAATCCCATACCACTGCTGCAGACGCCGTGCCCCTATTGTTCTCCAAATATTCTACTAGTGTTCCTCGCTTAAATTTCAGAAAGTCTAATTTACTAAGAAGATGTCTAGGAAATGAAAATTCCCTAGTTGAGGCTTTAGCCCCGGATTCGGTCTGTAGGGTTAACATGACTGGGTTGTGATCAGATGTAATTTTGGGACATACCTCAATAGATGCCTTTTCCAACATTCTTCTATTGATAAAAATCATATCAATTCGGGAATACTGTCTATGTGGGGACGAATAAAATGTATACCCTGGACTAGATGGGAATAGGCTCCTCCAGGCATCTTCTAATTGATGTAAATGCAGTAGTTCCAAAATAGCAGCCCTAGTCCTGCCCATTCTAGCGCGAGTTGCAGTTTTGGTAGTATCAATTCTTTTTATCAATGATGCAATTAAAGTCCCCCATCACTATCAGCTCGCCCACCCACTCCAATAGTTCAGAACATAAGTGATAAATAATCTCAGGGTAATCAGTGTTAGGGCCATATACCACACATATCGTAGTCTTTCACCCAGCAATCAACAGTTGGACAATTGCCCATCTCCCTTTAGAATCGGCCATAGTTCGCAAGACAGTCATTCTACAATTCCTGGACTTTAATATAGCCACCCCCGAATGGAGACTGCCTGCGAAGTACATACTAGTAAGTTGAAACCAAGCTGTTTAAGTAAAGATCTGTCCTTAAATGCTAAGTGCGTTTCTGTGAGACCCAATATATGAGGTTTAAATACCCGAAGCTCCTCCATTACTAGCCTGCGCTTTCTGGCCTGATTAAGCCCCGCTACATTCCAGCACATGTATTTAAAATCAGGCATTAGATAACGACAATATATTTAATTCGGTCGTCTCCCCCTCTATTACATACCCCTGTTCCTTATGCTCTACCAATGACATTTTTACTAAGCTGTGGCTATTTACAACCCTCCCTCCCTGCCCCCCTCCCATTATGCCGTTCCACCAGTCTGGCCATCCCCGGCCAACTACCATTCTCTCATTTTTACCCACCCTTCCTACCCCCCCAGTACCTGTGAAAAGGAATCACCCCCTTCCTCGCTGTCCCTAAGAGACCGCCTTAGGAGAACGCCCCCTCTACCTCCCCCCCCGCCCCAGGGCCCCACTTTCCCCAACCCCCTTCCTCTCCTTAAATGTGTTCAAAGTGTCCAAAACCCAAAAAGAGAGAAAACCAAATAGCCTAAAAGTTGATGCCGAGAGTGGACAAACCAAAAATACTTTCTCTATTGTCCCATCATGTTCCGCCTTTGACAGTTAAATCATTTTCTAGCAGTTAGCTGCCATTTTGCTAATGCTTGCTTGGCATCATGTTCACTGAAAAAAAAGTGTGACTGGCCATCTCTAATAATCTTGAAGCGAGCTGGTTCCTGAAGAAACACTTGAGAGCACACTGCCTTAAAAGGATCTATTAATTGCCTTTAAATAAATTGCTTGACGTAACAAAAAATTGCCCATAAACACCAATATTGGCCGTGAAAAATTTGACTTAGCTTGATTCCCTTGAGAGATAGTCAAAGGCAGTCTGTGTGCCTGCTGGACCTGTGAATCCATATCCCAGTCTGCAAGGTCCAGAAATGCTTGTTGAAAAAGATGAACAATAAAGGCCTGGGGATCAGAGCCCTCCCTTCCTTCCGGTGCCCTGAAAATCCTCAAATTCTGTCGCCGTTGGCGATTCTCGAGATCCTCGATCTTAGCCTGCATAAGCATCATTCGAGAGTCCTGCGTTTTAGCTAAATTCGCCATAAATGTATTGGCGTCTTCTACTGCTGCGACACGTTCCTGTAGATCGAGGACTTCAGACGAAAGTTGCGTGACCTTAGCAGTGACATCATGTAATGCTTGCTTAATTTCTCTACTGTGCGTTTTAGCCTGCATGTAGTATTCTTGGGCCTCCGCTCTCTGGGTAGTTAATGCCTGCAAAATTGCAGCCAGTGATGGCTCCTCACAGTCCGTAGGTTGCATACCCTTTGTGGAGGCTCCCAATTCCATTGGGACCGATACAGATACTGTAAAAGCTGAACGACAGGCTAGATCCGAGGATGTTAAAGAGACCATGGGTATAGATATTACCATTAATTCGAGAGACCCAGCCAAAGATCGATCAGGGGAGCTTTGAAAATCGCTACTTCGAGCTTCCGATGCCACACTGCCACCTTCGGAGCCATCATGTTGTATTGATAAGGAGCCACGAGTGAGCACAGATGCTGATAGTTCACCTTCGGTTCCGGCTTCAAATACTGCCTCTGCTGCTCCCATATTACCAGTGTTAGACAGCCTTGAGATAATGGCCTTAACTTCGCCCTTGGAGGCCACCCATTTACGCAAAGGACTCACCCCTGGTCCGGCTTTAGAACTGCTTGCCATTGACTCCTTCAGCCGACCCAGTGCATCCGTAACTTGGGGCTTCACTCCACCACCGCGGCCTTTACCAGCTCTGGTGATTGTAGGGCCTTTCGCTTTTGCCCCTTTCCCCGCTACTGGGGCATTGATTTTCAGATTCCGAAACTCCTTAGCCTCTCCTATGCAGCTTATCTGAAATCTCTGCTGATCTGCACCCCATACCTGAAGCCTCATTTGAATATTTCCCACACTTTGAGCTGGGTTAGACTGTTCCATGTCCAATGACCGCTCAGCATTTGTGACATCATCATTCATCCTAATATCCATGGGACCGCGAACCCGTTCCGTTTCTTCAACTGCAGTATTAATTAAACCATCTCCGCACCCTGCATCTTTCTTCTTACCATTCATGTGTTTCGTACTGCTAGCACTGATCCCCTGAGCTTTGACCAGCTGCTCTGCTTCTTTGCCGGTCTCCTTACAATCCGAGACAGGGACAGGGGGCGATGATAGCATAACTGAGCAAATCGACTGTCTTTCCTCGTCCTCCCAGCCCTCCTGTATGGCGGCATTGAGCACCTCTGCCATTTCAAGACACGGAATGGCAGTCTCAGAGCCACAGGACCGGAGCAGGTCTGCAGCTCTACCGGAACGTAGCAAACGAAGAATTGGTTTCCCCAGTTGAGAGCAGGTACTGAAGCCTGTACTAGGCGCCATCACCAGATCCGCTAGCACCTCCGTAGACCCATCACCGCCGCCTCCTCCGTTGCACTGCACCCCCAAGGCTGGTCTCGCCTCGCTGAGTGCTTCCGTACAGCCGCGTCCCCTCGCGGACCGCTGCGGGGCCATTTTAACCCCCTGCACAGTCTCCAACAATGCCGCTGTCTCCTGTTTGTTCCTACGTGCCTGGAAGGGATTCCTGCATTCGGAAAGCGACGCCCGCGGTAGCCTTAACGAAAACCACCGTGCCGCTCTGCCCACGTAGATTGCATTTTGAAGCCGCCCGATCCTGCACATCAGCTCTCAGATATCACTACCACTGCTCACTTAGCATCAGCTTTCAAGTTTAGTTCAATTTTGTAACACCGCCATAGAATTGTTGTTGCTGTGGTTTTATTTAGCCATCTGTTCTGGAGGGAGCGGGCGGGTTATCAGTGGCTCTCCCTGGAGCCCGTGGGGAGAGCAGCAGGAGACGTCCTCTAGCGCTGTCAATCTGCCATCTTCCTTCCCAACTCCGGCCACATAAATTATCCTTTGCCTCTGTCATACTATCCACTTTCTCAACCGTGGACCTTTGGTTTAGCTCTGTAGCACTAGCTAAATGGTGCAAGCCATTTGTGATGTTGCTTTCGATGCCCACCAATATGTTACTTATATTTTTTATTTGTTTGTGTTGTAGGCATTGGATCCTCAACATTGAGGCCTCTAAAACTCCAAAACTGTAACATTACAAAAAGGCAGTAATACCATTGATTCACTGCACCAGTGAGTGTTGTATCGAATTACACAACTGCAGTGTTTCCACCCATGAGGTCCTACCACCCAAAAAACCTTTTAATCCAAAGATAAACACAGTAACAGGGGGAGCACGCAAAAAATCATACAAGCACACAGATTCATAACCACATATCAAAACTATTATATCAAAAGCCCAAGTATGTGTTTCTTCTCCATTCAGTCCATTGATTCAAGGGAAGCCAATATATGTTGTATTCAACTTTATTCTTCCAAATGGAATTCTAAGCCCAGCCAACACGTTTTCTCCTTACAACAGGACCTCATCAGGGCTGTGAATAAACATACACATAAAATAATTACAATAACACATTTATCATAATAAAAACTACTATATTGCAACATCTTCTAGACATGATCATAAGACTAGGTTGTACATATCAAACCATGGACTGAACTTTCCTTTGAAAAATAGAAATTACAAGTTCATTATTATTTTAAATACCATATAATACATTCATGTATCTAACATGTTTACTTTGTACACAAAAGCCTCCAATTTTAACATTTCCTATGTACACGTGAATCTCAAATCAAATATGAAAATAAAAATAAATAATCTCACATATTGTTAGAGGACCCATCTAATTAAACTGAACTATCAGAAAAGAAGGAATTTCTAGTTCATATATTTTCACAATACTATACTCCATATGCATGTACCCGATCAGTGACCTTAGTACACACACATGTCAAATACTTAAGTTTTCTTTATACACATAGTATAGATGGAAATAATCACACATATTTACAAAGGACCCATCCAGGGACACGTCCACAAACCATCACTGTCAAGGAGAACAGGCTCTATCCATCTAATAAAAATGACCCCAAAAATGGAAAAGCACACTACGAATGTAATACATAACATCCCCCCTAAATTTACTCACATCATATTCTCAAAAATCTGATAAAATAAACTCCACTACATTGATATCAATCAATCCGTATCTCATATGTGATCCAATCCTACCAATAAACAAGTACAATTACATTAGTCTCATCCATACAGTTAACCGTCCATGTTTAACCCAGTCTTTTATTGAGCATGTGGTGTACTTCTTGTTTGTGAAGTCATCATTAACTGCCAAAAAGCATCTTTCAGGAATTGTGAGTCGATTCGCAATTTAATGGATCCCAAATTGTATTTCGATAAATAGCAAATGTAAATCATACCAATTTGGTAAACATTTACCTAACACTATTGTACATGCGAAATAGCGATTCCTAATTTTTGATTGGGTAAATCTTGCAAATTACGATTTGCTCTTCTGAAGCTTCTTACATCTGACCCTAAGTATTTACAGACTAAGGATAACAAAACAAACCTAGTTATTAGAATTGTTCCCAGTTCCTCAGGCTTCATCTATTTTACAACAAGGGACAGACAACTCCTGTAGCTTGCTAGTCACACCTTTACTCTACAGCTGAAGCACGCTTTGCTCTCATAGAGAAAATTCTTACTCCTGTGCAGACGATCATATTGAAAGAGTGCCTGTTGGCGCGGGGGCAATTTATTATTATAGTCTCTCCCATTCCTACACTAGAAGCGGCGATAAAAGTAAGTATTCTTAATGCTGGTGCTCTGCATCTGCATTGGGTGCTGTGGGCTGCTGCATTAAGTACAAGTGATGTAAAATGTGAGTATGATCCAACTCCCCGCATGCAGGATTTTCTACAATTCGCACAAACCTTTCCACAAACTGCTGACATTTTACCCATTGAGCATTACAAGAGCATGATCTACACAGACAGCTCTATACAGCCTGTGGTTGGTACTAAACAAAAATACTTTGTGGCTTCAGTGCATGGAATTTTATAAGAAGGCCATTACAAACCACTTCATACACACACTAAAACCTTAGGTGATTGTACCGCAAAGCTTTCAGAAATACATGCCTTGTTGCTTGCGCTACAGAAGGCTGATCTAACATTAATAGTGTCAGATTCATCCTTTTCTGTGCAAGGTTACACACTTGATTTAGCACACTGGTGCCTGTATGGATTTAGAGATTCAAAATGAAAATCAATAAAAAAAAATTAACAGCTCTGGGGAAAGGTAGCTTTCTTACAAGACAAGCATGCATTTCTCTGTGTCTAACACACCATGGCCCATAACATTGAAGTAATTCATGCTAAAGGGAACTTCTAACCTGGCTGCAAAAGCAGCTGTCCACACCTTTGCAGTGGCAGTGGTAACCAGATCTTAAACTAAGATCGACACAGACATATTGGCAGTGATTCAAGCAATATCTACAAGAGAATAGCCCCCAGAAGGTTTCCTTGCAAGCACTTCTACACCGTCACTCAGGATAACACTCTGATGATGTCTATATCCAGAATGGGAGGTAGACATATTACTAATGAGCAGGTTGGATTTGTTCTAATTAAAGGACCTCATAAAGTGTTACTTCTTCTCATGCTGGCATGAGTGCCACAGTAGCCATGCGCACCAAAGATACTGGTGGCCATATTTACCTAAACAAGCTAAAAATTATTGCCAACAAATACAACCTTCTACTGTTTAAAGACCAGAGCAGACTGCCATTACTACCTGCAATCGCCCAGTCAGGATAAGTTTCCTCTGCCATATCGGACATATGATATCAGTAAGCACATAAATATATAATGGTTGCTGTTGATTCAAGCTCTAGGTTCCTGTAGGTTGGACCACAAAGGAATGCTGATGCTCGAGTAGTCATAAAAGGCTTACAGTGCTTAGTAGCAATGGAAGCAGTTCATACTTTTAAATCAGATAATGGTCCTGCATTTACTGCAAATGCATTTAGGGATGCTATGTCTGCTCTGGGAGAATGTTTACAATACTTGCAGCCATTTCTTCTGGAGAGCAAAGTGTTAATAGAGCGCACCAATGATTTACTTAAGAAAGCATTGACGGCTAGGTATAAAGTAGAGGACTGGGTTGGCTGTATAATCTGTATGGAGTTCAGAGATCCTTCAATAATTTGCCTAGAGGAGTAGGTAGTCGCACTCCATATGAGATGCTCTTTAGAGTATCTATTTATGCTCTTGATCGTGATAGTCTGGGCAACCATTTAATTGTCTTACAGAATATCCAAGAGATCAGGAATAAGCTATTGAATTTGAAGCATTCTGACTCAACCACCGGCGAAGCTAAGGTTTCTAAAACTTCTGATGGGTGCCTTACCAAAGTGGGGGAGCTATTTCAAGAACAGATCCCTGATAAGCAAGTGTTTGGGACATCTTACAGACCAATCGCCTCAGTTCTGGGGGTGGAAAGCACACAGACTGTAATCCTGCCTCCATGGCCTGGTTAAAAAGAAAAAACAAGAAGGTGCCCATCAATCATGTTAAAGAGCATTATGTGGCCAATTCAGCAGCCAAATGATACCAAAGTGCCTTGGGAATAGAACCTCACAGCCTTTCTCTACTCCGAAGGTACTGCCCTTAGGAAAGTGCAGTAATGCTAACGTCTTGAGTCCCATTCCTGGGACTGCAAAACCTGCTCTGTCTCCAGCCTTACTCCAATTACCAAATTCCATGAATTAGCCTGTTGCTGTGAGTTTAACAATCCCAACCTTCTCAACAACCGCTGTAGTGTATTACAAGCCACCACCTGATCTGACAAGCATTGAGATGCTACCACTTCAAAAGGTTACACTGTATTAGAATGATTTTGAATGCAGATTTTAAATTAAATGACATGCCAACAAGCTTCACAGTTGCTTCCATCACCAATGGCTTTCTGTTTTTCTTTGGTTTCGAGTCAGATACCTAATGCCACTGTGGTCCAATATCTGGATTGCTACTGTAGTGTTTTTTTTTTAATGTGAATCATCATGCTAGTTACATTTCTGCTGTTAATGAATGGACACTACATTCCAGTTATGACTGTACACTATTTCCTGTGGTTCAGGAATTGCAACCACATTCTTCTTCTCACAGAGCACATCAGGATCATCGTGCTGTGACCTTCACTGCATATCCTGTGCTGGATAGTGTGGTTTGGCAAATTATGTGAACTACTAAATTGCTGCAGTTCCCTTATGCTCTAAAGATATCAATAGATGAAGTAGTAATGCCTGGTTCAATTTCAGATCGATAGGACATTAAAGTCATTTAGAGAATGATAAACAATTTGTAAGTGTATACAACTTTGGAGAATGAACACCCTTATTTAAATGTTGATAATCATGAAAAATTTATTGTTTTCACCATTTCGCTCATCATTAAATTCGCGGAACTAGTTATCCTTGAGAATGACACAATTATACACAATGAGAACACTGTGGGGTTAGCCCATAATTAATCACCCGAATTTTCAGAAGAGATTACCTTAATTCAACAGTGAAAACAGATCAGACCCATCAGCCTTCTATGTCTCCTAGAAACCCGAGAAGTTTCAAAAGAATCTGATTACCAATCACAAAATGATGTATTACAAGGAATTTGTTACTAATCTGGCTACACAAGGCAATGGGTATTGGAAAGGAAATATTAATTTGGCAAATCCAAGGTTCCAAGGCCCTATTTAGAGCAGGCATAATACCCATGGAAATACGTTTTCTGTATGAAGTCGTACAGCAGACAAACTGGCTGGGATTTGGTTCCACTAGGGATTTAAAGACACCCTCTATTCCAAAAGTTAATTTAGCTCTATTTTCAAATCAGCAATGGAGAGAAAACATATCAGATAGAGTTATGAATTAAATGATTCAGAATAGTACGTACTATTTAAACATGCTACACCCTGAAAGGAGAGCCTTGGGGCCAAATGATACTGATGTATGTATGCACAGATTTCTTTCCAAGACTCCTTTTCCTTTAGCTCATCGCCCGACCCCAGGTAAAATAAAAATTCACCTGTAACTGTTACTTCATACAGTGTAGGTAAGCTGTGCCAACGTTGATTTGCACATTCAAGCCTCGCGGCTGTGAAGGAGCTTCTGTCCACAATTAGTGAAAAGATGATAATTTCCTCATGGATCCACATCCTGTTAAAGTTAAATATTTTACATTCTTATTAAGCGATATAATTTATAATGAAATTCAAACTTATTCAGAGACAGAGAAATGATGCAAAATACTTTCAAAGTTATTGTCAATGGCATGCAAACACTCTCAAAAGGAGTGTACACTGTAAGTACTATAATGTCATCTGTCCTTGACCTCCTAAAACAGTGGTCTACCCCTCAAAATCTTTCACAATTCTTCTATTTAATTGGCAATATTTAAATAGGTCTAGACTTATTTAAACATTGCAGTTGAGTTCTATTACCATTTTAAAAAAGCAATTGAATACATGATTGCCAAACATACTGTTCTGCTCAGGCAGGCCTTACTAACGTGTAAAAGTATCCACGGTGTGATTATTAGAAAGCGGGTGGGGGATCTGGAGTCCCTTCCCTTTTGAAACCTTCCCCCACCCAGGATATAAATGACAAAAGTTGTTAGTGATGGCCATTTATAGAGCAGGCTGGTGCCACTCATTTGTTTCTGCTGAAAACAAAGAAATGTTATCAGCACAATACTTCTTTTGTCCAGAGCCTGGCGCCCCCCCCCCGGCATTACTTGAGGCCCCCCTATGGGGGATCGCCCCCCAGTTTGAAGACCGCTGTCCTAAAAGAAGACTTAGGTTTTCTGCAAAATGGACAGCTCAGTTGTGAGCTCTTACACAGCTGAATTGGGTGCTATAAACATTAGAATCAGTAAAGTGCATTGGCAGCTCACAAATTAGAGCGCCATATTTGAACCTTATAAACTATTACCCAAAGAGGCCACTAACACCCTATTAAGTATTGAGGCAATACAATACACCCCATTTTCTATAGCAGGAGACCCACACATCACATGGCTTATACAAGGTGTACTCTTACTGCCTATTGCCGCCTTTCATTTGCCAGAAGCACAAGTATTTGGGTTGGTATGAAAAAATGTACAACACTTTCCTTCATCACGCATAGGAATTCCTGTTTAAACATTCCTTTTTCATACATATGTCACCCTAGGGTAAGCTGTAAGCAGCCCATAGGACATAGTGCAATGCATTAAAAAAGTCATAAAGGGTTTTTTCACTAGTCTTTTGTGACCCCAGACAAGCTGGGGCCAGGGAGGAGAGGCAGGAAATTCCAAACACCCTTGAGGGTGGAACTCTCCAGAACCTTCTCCTACTTCAATGTGGGCACCTGGTATAAATAGTGTACCCTCAGACCCAACTCTTCAGTACACCTCTGGACCTATGGAAGGGCTCAGAAGGACTGCTGTGCTATTCTGCAAGAAGGACTGCTACTCTGTTGTCCTGTTGCCTTGCTGCCCTGCTGCCTGAGTGAGAAGGATTGGACCTGCATCTTGAATCCAGGACTACTGAAGTGACTCCAAGGGCTAGTTGGCTGGCCTCCTGATCAGAGCCTCAGGTAAAAAAAAAAGGCTCCAACCACCTTGAACCCAGCACCTGGTCTCTGTCTGCTGTGATCTCTACCCCCCAATTGGTGCCACCCCAGTCCCAGACCTTGGAAGTGGTGCTCATAGTTCTCTGCCAGCACAGCTGTGGTCCTATGAGCAGAACCAACACAGCACGGTGCATATTCTCGCAGCCACATCAGAACCACCTAAGCTCGACGCATCCCCGACGCAGGACCTCGCATCACAGACCACAGCTTCATCAGAACTGCTGCTGTGTGATGCATCCTCGATGCAGGCCTTTGCATCGCAAGTCCCTTGTTGACAACATCCTCGACGATGATGTAGGACTTCGCATCACAGCTCCGTAGCTTCCTCAGAACCACCGATGTACGAGCACCCTCGACACAGGACTTTGAATTGCAAGCCCTTCATCAACAGCATCCTCGACAATGATGCAGGACTCCGCAATGCAGCTTTGCAGCTTTCACGAAACCGCCACTGTGTGACGCATCCTTGATACGGGATCTCACAATAATCCGCAAACCAAGATTTAAGGTACTTTGTTCAACGGGCCAAACTTGGTCCCTGTATCTGGCCCGTGCTCCATCGCGGTGAGCCTGAACTTGTGCCTTTGTCCTGGTCCAGCCTGACCAGATAACCACAGTTGAAGCTTTGTGCTCCAAGGTACTATTTTCATTTAAATCTTTAAAATTGCATGTCTCCGGTTGTACTGATTGGATTTTTGTCGGTTTTTTCTCAAATAATTTATTACATTTTACTCAATTGTTCTAAATTGGTGTGGAATTTTTTTGTGCTGAGCTTTCACTTTATTAATGTGCAAAGTGCTGCATAAATACTTTACACATTGCCTCTAAGTCAGTGGTTCATTACCTTTTGACTTCCGTGGACCCCCACTGAATCAGTAGTGGATGGTGGAGACCGCTGCCTCCACAATTTGTAGGATGTGAACCTAAAAAAAAAATACAACTACAGAAACAAGTATACGTCTAACAAATACACAGATTATGAAATATTTTCTTGAAATTATAATTTTAATATGAAGGATAGAGCTTTTCAGAATTTGGGTTTCTTTCTAAAAGACATAGCTATATGCTATGCTCCACTGTAATGCGTTGTATCTTTTGCCATTAATGCATCCTCTTTTTGTCAGAGCATGCTGGTGCTTCCATTGAGGCCACTAATCCATCCTTACTACTGTCTGAAGTACTTGTGCTGTTTCCGCGAGTCAATCTAAGGATATCAACTTCATTTTTAGCTTCCAGTTTCAAATTTCTTCACATTTACAGAGCATTTTAAAATTTTACATATTCAATTTAGCTTTGTTATTTGTATATACTTCAGCAATCTATGGATGGCTTTAGCACTGATGGTGCCTGGAGTGGTAATTTATGTAGACACTCCCACAATGACCTACTTTTCAATGAATTTCCTCACTAACAACCACCAATGGTGCCCCTCATCTCTTCATCACCCCTCTCTCATATGTATTGATTTTTTTTATAGCACTACTAATATAGGGTGTCAGAGCGCTTTACATCTTTCTCACACACACACACACACACACACGCGCGCACACACACACACACACTATATAAAGACAATGATTCATACAAGTGTGTAAATCAGTGTATAGGAAATGAGGGCTATAAGGTGTAGCAGTTGTATATCAGCATACTGATAGACATTGAATTTTAAATTTGCTTGGTCTGGAGTAACACAGAGTCAGATTATAAAATGTAACACAGTGGTTGGGGCTGTCTGCACTAAATAAAAATTATTACACACAGGCACCCTTTTCAGCAACCTCAGAATAAAAAAAGATTGAGGGATAAAAAAATAACTTTCTAAACCAATGCCTTCACATTTACGTTCAACTATTTGATGCTGGTTACTGTGCCATTTAGAAGGATTGTTATTTATGCAAGTAATAAAAGGATCTCTGTGACAAAATCATTAGCCCACTGGGTTATCTATATGAAATACAAATCTGTGATCTGCTTGTTAAACATTGTGCTTTGCTGCAAGCATATTTAACCTCTTTCTTTGTAGTGAATAATAAAGGTCCACTAGGCAAAACTCAGACCTCACCAGCGGCAGGAGAACGCTAAAGCCAGCGCTACTAATAGTATCCACGGACCACAGGTTCAGAATCACTGCTCTTGGGGGCCTATTACGATGGCGGTCGGATGACCGCCGCCCGGCCGGCGGTGGCAACCGCAGGACCTGCAGCGGACATCCGCCGCGATCGCAAGCCAGAAAACCGCCGGTCAGATTAGGATGGCGGTGGTGACCGCGGCGGTGGGAAATTCCGACCGCCGCTTTTCCGCCGGTTGCCATCCGAACTCCTGCCCTGCGGACGGAGAAGGACGGGGATAATGGTGGCAGTGCAGGGCAGGCTCTGCCGGCACGATTATGATGCCGGCAGTAGCCAGCCTTTCCTCAGCGGTCAGACCGCCATGGAAAGGCATGCGGTGATTGTCTTCCGGGGCCCGTTGCGGGCCCCCAATGTTTTGTGGGGGTGTGGGTGTACTGGGGGTACCCATGGTCCCCCTACATGTCCCTGTACCAGGTGGCAGGCACTGTGCAGTGCCTGCCACGCAGTGCAGGAAATGCAGGACATGCTCATTTGGACATCTCTGCGGTGCTGCGGGCAGCAGCAACCGCCGCAATGTTAAGGCCCGCGATCCGACCGCCGCGGTCGGATTTCGAGCAAGGAACATCCTAATGCGACCGGCGGTTATGTCGCGGGCCTTGCGGGCGGTCTTTTCCCGTTACCATGGCGGTCGGGGAGGTTTTCCGACCGCGATCGTAATAGGCCCCTAAGTTAGGCCTGACTGCTTATGCCAAGCTCCCAGAGGGTGAAACACAGGTTTATTTGGGGTTTGCTTATGAGTTCATGCTGACAGAAATTGAGGTTGTTGCTTGAGGAGGATTTCACCCTTTTCCACCAGTAACCCAATTTCCTACATTAGTGTTCAGCGGTGAGGATTTAGACTTGGGTTTGTGCGGTGCCATACAGTGATTTTGTATTAAACTAAATTCCCAGATAAATAATTTGATACCAATTTGAGTTTTTAAAAAAAAATCTTGATTAGCTCTCTTGCTTTTTCAAAAATCCACTGTCATTCTACCTGACTGTCTGTGACCATACCTGCAGTAATGGAATTCAAGCTTGTCAACCTGGAGAGCTACAATGTGGTTGAGCTCAAGCAATTCTGCAAGGAAAGGGGACTTCCAAACAAGAAAGGCACCAAGAAGTGGAAGCTTCAGAAAGCTCCACAGCCCTGGCGGAGGATCATCAGTTGCTAACAGCAACAGAAGATGGGAATGAAGAGGATGATATGGAGGAGCAGGGCCCGAATGTAAGCTCTGAAATGCAGCACTCAGGGGAGGGGAATGACTTGTCTCCTGAATTGGAACTCCCTGCCAGAGCAGAGAGCAGTGTGTCTTCACAAGGCCTATCCACAGAGGAGCTGGTGGACAGGAAGACAGAGAGGGAGTTTAGGTTGCAGATGGCCAAACTAAAGACAGAGGCCAGGCAAAAGAAGGCTGAGAGAGCCTTGGAGGAGAAGAAATAGCAATGGAGGAGAGGAGAGGAGAATGGCCCATGATTTATGTCTCAAAGAGCTGAACATCAGAGTCAAGCAAGTAGAGTTCAGCAGTAATGGTGACAGCATACCCGCAGTGTCTAAGCGGGACAAAAAAGTCCACATATCTAAAGATCTGGCGCCCAGCTATCTGGTAGGGGATGACATAGTCAAGTGGTTTTCTGCCTATGAGGTGGCCCTTAAGATGTACAGAGTCCCAGAAGAGTTTTGGGGGACCTCACTCTGGAAACACATGCCTACAGTGGGTAGAGATACCTTGCTTATACTGGAGGTGGGGGACCAGACGAAGTATAATCCGATGAAAACCATCCTTGTCACCAAGTTTGGACTCACCCCAGAAAAGTACAGAATTAGGTCCAGGGATAGCCAAAAGATGCAGAATCAGTTTTCGGTGGATTTTCTTGAGTACGCCAGCAAGGCACTGAATGGTTAGGTGCAGGCCAGAAAGTTGATGATTTTAATGGGTTGTTTAATCTGACACTAAGAGCGCACATGTTCAATATCTGTTTTACAGTGGCTGTGCCAGCACCTAGTTGACAGTAAGCTCATTGACCCCAGGGAACTTGCTAAAGAGGCCAAACACTGAGTCAGCACCAGAGTGTCCAAAAAGGTATCTGGAGGTCTCACCAGAAGAAAGAGGTTGGGAGGGGGAACTTTAAAAATAAAGAATTTTCTAAAGGCCCCCAAACTAATTCCAGAGGGAACATCAGTAATCAGTCCCAGTCTGAGCCTAAAAGAAAGGGGTTATTTGAAAAACAGACAGTGAGGCTCGTTGCAAGTATGAGCGTTCCAAGGGAGAGACACCAAATGACCCAAGAAGGCACATGCCCCCACCAGTGGCAGACATCTGGGTTGGCCAGTGTAGCGCTTAGGGAGGAGGTGGTCCCAGTACGCATGTAGGAGAAAAATAGAGGTTACATAATTGCCCATAGGGGATAGAGAGATGGTGCCAAAAGCCCATTGCCTTCCAATACTTCCAAGTATAGGCTGTGGTTTACCATTAACGGGCACTGGGTGGAGGCTCTGAGAGACACAGGAGCCAGTATCACTACTGTGAGAGGTCATCTGATGTCCTCAGAGCAGAAAATCCATAATACATTACACCAGGTCATAGTCGCAGACAACTGTGAGAGTCACTACTCAGTGGCTCTAGTTCCCTTTGAGTGGGTGGGGTCTCTGGTTCTCTAAAGGTAGCTGTGAGCCCTGCCATGCCTGTAGATTGTCTGTTGGGCAACAACCTAGAGCATACTGTCTGAAAGGAAGTGGGGCTAAGGTCACACCTGGAGATGATAGGCAAGCCTGAATGGGTCTGTATGACCACAAGGTCCATAACCGCCCGAGAGGGGAGTCAAGGAAGACTGGAAAACTGGCCCAGGCAGCTGCCAAGAAGAAGAAGGGCAAAGGTTGTGGGACGCCTGAGGAAACCACCCCTTAGTCTACAGTGGAGGACATTGCTACCCTGGCAAATGTGCCCGAGCTTGCTGGATGGCAAGTTGAGGGTGGGCACACCAGGGAAGAATTCTGCAAGGCACAGAAAGAGCGCCCATTTCTAGATGTCTTGAGGCAGCAAGCTGAGGCCCAGGCAGCAGGTGATACCTCTGGAGATCACCTTATCTATGGGAAAATGACCTCCTTTGCAATGAGCCTAAGGTTCCTGGACCTGGGGCAGCCCATGTGCTCGTGGCCTCTCAGTGTTACAGGGCCTCCCTACCTGGGTTGGCTCACTTCATACCCCTGACAGGACATCTGGAGCAGGACAAGACCATTGCCACACTTGCCCCCACTTCTATTGACTCCGGATGAAGACACCCTCAGATACGCTTTGTAGGCATTGTCCCACCTACCAGGTCAGCGGGAAAGCAGAGAAAAAGCTGAAGGCTCCTCTGGTTCCCTTGCCTGTCATTAGCACCCCCTTTGAAAGGGGGGGGCATCGACATTGTTGGTCCCTTGGACCCCAAGACAGCCTTAGGCAACAGGTTCATCCTGGTCTTGGTGGACCACACCACACGGTACCCTAAGGCCATGCCTCTGAGGTCAGTGACTGCACCTGCGGTGGCCAGGGCCCTGATGGGGATTTTTACCAGTGTGGGGTTCCCCAAGTATGTGGTGTCTGATAGAGACACTAACTTCATGTCAATTTACATGAAGTCCATGTGGGATGAGTGTGGGGTAACTTAAGCTCTCCCCACCCTACCACCCTCAAACCAAGGGGTTTGTTGGGAGATTCAACAAGACCCTGAAGGTAATGATAGTGGGCTGTCTGAGCCCATGAGGCGTAAGTGGGACGTCCTATTGCCATGCTTACTGTTTGATTGCAGGGAGGTGCCACACAAGGGGGTTGGCTTTAGCCCATTTGAGCTCCTCTATGGACACCTTGTTAGGGGACCTCTAAGCGTTGTGGGAGCGGGGTGGGAGCAAGCTCCCAGGAAACCCCCTGAGGATTTAGTTAACTACATGCTGGCACTCTGCAAACCAGATGCAGCTCTTCTGGAAAAAGGCAAAAGACAATCTTGAGGCCAGTCAAGAGGTAATGAAACTCTGGCACGGCCAGAAGGCCAGGCGGGGAGAGTTTCAGCCTGTCCAGAAGGTGTGGATCATGGAGACTGTAGAGCCTAGAACTCTCCAAGACTGTTGGACAAGTCCATATGAGGCAAAGGAGCGGAAGGGGGGAACTACCTACCTGGTGGATCTCAAGCGACCTAGGAACCTTTGGTAGTTCTCCTCACTTTCAGCTGGGGGAACACTTGTTAGACCTGTCCGCCTTAGGGTGGTCTTCTCACAAACTATTTGCCTTACACCTCCATTTTTGCTGATCTTGTTTTTGTTGGCTTTAGGACTCTGTGCACTTTACCACTGCTAACTAGTGTTAAAGTGCGGCTTTTAGGATCCCAGGCTAGCTCGGGCCAGGTCAGGGAGGCAGGAAATTCCGAACACCTCTAAGGGTGGAACCCTCCAGAACCTTCTCTGACTTCAAAGTGGGCACCTGGTATAAAAAGTGGACCATCAGACCCAACTCTTCAGTACACCTCAGGACCTGTGGAAGACTCAAAGGTACTGCTATACTGATCTGCAACAAGGCCTGCTTCTCTGGTGCCCTGTTGCCTGAGTGAGAAGGGCTGGACCTGCATCTTGAACTCAGAACCACCAGAGCGACTCCAATGGCTAGTTGGATGGCTTCCTGATCAGCGCCTCAGAGACAGAAAAGGCTCCAACCATGTGAACCCATTACCTGAACCCTGTCTGCTGTGAGTACTATTGCCAAAGTGGTGTCATTGCAGCCCTGGACTCTTGGAAGTGGGACAGAAGGTGCTCTGCCAGCCCAGCTGTGGTCCTGTGAGCAGAACCGATGCAGCGCAACATATCTCCTCGCAGCGTCATCGAAACAGCTGCTGCACGACGCATCCTTGAAACAGGACCTCACATTGCAGCTTGTAGCTTCAATGGAACCACTATAATGCAACGCATCCTCGATGCAGGCCCTCGCATCACAAGCCCCTTGTCGACAGCATCAACGACGACAATGCAGGACTTTGCATCACAGCCCAGCAGCTTCCTCGGAACCGCCGCTGTGCGACTCATCCTCGAAACAGGACTTTGCATTGCTAGCCCCTTGTCGACGACATCCACGACAACAATGCAGGACTCTGCATCGCAGCCTTGCAGCTTCCTTGAATCGCCGCTGTGCAATGCATCCTCGACGCAGGATCTTGCAATGCTCCAGAAACTAGGATTTAAGGTACTTTGTTCAGCAGGCCTAACTTGGTTCCTGTATCCTGGCCTCGCTCCATCGAGGTTGGCTTGAACTTGTGACTTTGTTCAAGTCAGTGCGACCAGATAACCACAGTTGGTGCTTTGTGCTGCTAGGCACTATTTTGACTTAAATCTTTAAAACTGCATATCTCCGGTTCTACTGATTGGATTTTTGTTGTTTTGGTCTTAAATAATGTATTACATTTTGCTCAATTGTTCTAAATTGGTGTGGGATTTTTCTTGTGTTGTGTTTTCACTTAATTAATGTTTGAAGCGCTGCATAAATACTTCACACATTGCATCTAAGTTAAGCCTTACTGCTTGTGCCAAGCTACCAGAGGATTAAGCACAGGTTAATTTGGGATTTGCTTGTGACTTCACTCTGATAGAAACTGTGGTTGCTGCTTGTGTAGGGTTTCACCCCCTTCAACCAGTATCCCAATGGTTTGCATTTTTTAGTTTATCAGTGAGCATACATTATTATATATTTTGTCATATGTAGACTATTCAAATATTATAGTTGTTCATGCTTTTATATGATGTTCTAAATGTCTGTTTTTTATTATTATTGGATACTTTCAGACTTTCTATCTACTTCATAGAAAGGGTGAAGTATATGCTTTGAAATGTTTTCACTATGTCTCCCTACTGTCTAAGATGGCATGTTTTTGTTGTTTAAATCTTTGCATTATGTCTGCCTACTGTCTAAGAGGACATGTTTTTATTGTTTATAATACTGGTTACCTATAATCATTATGATAGTCGAGATGATGCATATATAGCCAGGATTGTTTAGTCTTTTTGATTCTTTAGTGGCTGCAAATGCTACATTTGTTTTCATAATATAAGATCAAATGGCCAATCAGATACTGTAAAAACCCAGGAATATAACCAAAGCCAGAGAGGGGCTTCCTGCTAGGATTATCACACCAGAGGTCATGCCGGTTTGCAGCACCACCCAGCCTCAGTCGGATGTGAAGTTGGGGATAGCAAGCAGAAGTGGCGTTCAGCCTGTTGCTGTTTATTTTCTACCCCGAACAGGCAACAGCTCATTTGCTATTCCATAACGAAAACACAGGGATGCTGTGTGATTCATCTGGAGAAACTCAAGTAAAGGCTTGTGATATTTACTTTTTTAGCTGGAATTAGCATGGCAGTTAGAATGAGCCTGAGGGTGCTAGGACACTAAATATTCCATATGCCTCTTAGAAATGTTTCTACTCTTTTTTCTGATGATAACATACTTAATTGCATTCTTTTTTGCATTCTGTGAGGGTACCATTCATATTTTAAACACTAGAATAGGATTTTAAAATAAACATTTTAAAATACATAATCTATTTCTTAGTGCTATTTTGAGAGTGTTGTTCAGTTATGAAGGCATTCCACTGTGTCCCTGAACTCAACTTGTGAGACTGATATGTACCGGTAAACACTTCCTACGCAGTATTGTTTAGTAGGTCGTGTATGGATTTCTAATTCTTATTGGTGCATGGACCATGTAGTTCCGCCAACAGGTTAAAGATCCCACCCCTGTGGCTCTGAGGGGGCCCACACAGATCAAATCAATAGGAGATTTTGGGTTACAGAAATATGTTATTCATTGGGTCTGTATGGTTTATTCACTTGCAAGTAGATGGCAACGAATTTAACAGGCTGGAGAAAGCTAGTAATCTAAAAGTATTAAAGCAAGGGGTGTGTTTTAAAGGAGACAATTTGAATCAAACATGTTAATGTTTTTTTTAACCACAGTTTTGTTTACAAAATAATTAGAATGCTTTTACTCCTAAAAGTGGAGAGACATTCGTAACACTGAATAGTTCTGTTTGGGTTGAAAATAATTTGAACAATGATTGCCTATTTTGTATCATGTTTTTCTGAACAAATGTTCCCAGCATATAATTATAATGGGACAGAGTGGAGGTACTAACGAGTTTCACACTCTGTGAAATATCTTTTTATTGGCATTTATAGTAATTATCACGGTACAATATATGCATTTCCATATCAACAGCAGGTACATATTTCCCTGGTCGGGAACAGTCAGCTCAAATTATTAAAATCATCATCAATAAACATGTAATCAGCATCTTCCAGAATTCAAAGCGTATCAGTAAGCAGTTCTTCAGTCTGTAACGACCCTTGTCTATCGACTATGATGGTATTGTCCCACTGTAGCAAAGTACTCTGTGGGGAGTCGCTAAGTCCGGTGCCTGCACTATCGCTGTCGCTCTACCAAGCCCTGTGTGTGTCACGTTTGTCTCAATATAAAGCCAGGAATGCAAAAGAATAAAAGTTATCCAATACAACAAAAACTTAAGGCATTAGATGTCAAACCCGACTTAAGCTCAGCTAGAGCAACTAGGGGTCCACTGTCCATAAAGTAGGTCACTGTAAATCTTTTACCGCCCGTGGGAGGGGGGAGGGCGGGGGAGGGGGGGCAGCCCACCATTAGTGAGCCGGATAACTCTGAGGGGGGGGGGAGGCAAGGAAGGATCTGGAAGGGCAGCGGGGATCAAAGGGGGAAGGGGGGGAGAACCAGAGAGGCCACCCAGGGCACCCCATTCCAAAGCGGGCCCATTCCCATCCCCCCACCTGACCTCTCCATCATTTAATTACCCAGCGATGCCTGGGCCTGCGCTAAGTTATCGCTTGCCTCTCGCGGTATGTCCATGTCGGAGTTCTCCGTCTGCGAGTTCGAGTCAGTTACATTATGCGCTTACCACACCTTCAGTATGTCCGCCCACGGTTCTGCTAACGGTTTACGCCTTTTCGGGACCCTGTCCTACCGAAGCAATGCCCTCTCCTCTGCGCTAGCCCAACAGGGGACATCGTGTTCCCAATCCACTATTAATGGGCACCTTGCTGTTTTCCACCTTAGTAATATTCTCCGTTTTGCCAGTAAGAAGGCCAGATCTATAAATCTATATCCCAGCCGCTTGGATTTGGGCCTCTGGAAGAGTCCCAGTAGGCACGTTTCCAGGCAACACCTCAGGTTCTGAGCCAACACCCTATTCACCGTCTCCACTATTGTGGTCCAGAACCGCTGGAGCTCAGGGCATGACCACACCATATGGTCAAAATTGACGTCCACAGCTAGACACCTGGGACAAGTCAGGTCATCTCTCCTATACACAACATTCAGTTTATGTGGCGTGAGGTAAGTCCTGTGCAGAATATTAAATTGCACCAGTTTAAAGGCTGCATTTCTGGACACCTTCTTAGGGTTGCGCAGGACCTTTCCCCATTCCTTCTCAGTCAATTGTCTACCCAATGTGCCTTCCCACCGCTCTCGTATTTGGGGAAAAGGTATCCGCGACATCTCAGCTATGGCCAGATACTGCCATTTCACTAGGTGTCCCGCAGATCCCAGCGTCACCATTGCTTGTAGTGCTGCATGTGTGGCGGGCTCCCCCATTTCACCTCCCCATAACGCCGCACTTGCCCCCTTACTCTATGATAATTTAAAAACTGCCCTGGCGGTAGGTCATGGTATTCCAAAAAGTCGTCTAACCGGAGCAGCACACCATCCTGGTAACAATCACCGAACGGGTTTCACACTCTGGGGCCAATTCCAATTCGGGCCGGAAATCTCTCCGACCGAGCCGGACCCGGAGAGAATTCCGACCGAATCGGACTCTGGTAGTCCGACCGAACGAGTACGATGCATTCGCATGCTATCGGACTCGATTCGGTCGGACTCCCATTGAAGTCAATGGGAGCCGGTCGTACAACGCGTACGCGGGCTCCCATTGACTCAATGGGTGCGAGGCGTACAAGGGCGCCCCCTACAGCGGGTACGCGGCGAAGCGCATCGTGCCATACATGCACAGGTAGGGGGGACCCATGGGTCCCCCCTGTGTGCGACTCGCGTGGCTACGCGTACAGGGGGGTCCGACGCGGACCCCCAAAGTCCGGCTCCGACAGCTCTTTCGAGCCGGACGGCGCGAGTCGGTCGGACTGCTCGCGGTGCGCATCGTACTTACCCGGCCGGGGAACGTCTCCATTGCGCGGTGCGAGTTGTGTCCGTGCGAGTCGGTCGGAGCGTGTTGAAGCCGCGTACGAGTCGGTCAGCGATTTCGCGGGCGCTTGCATCGTACTCGCTCGGCCGGACCCGCGTACGATTCGGTCGGAAAACAGGGCTCCGAATCGGATCCGGTAAAGCCGAATCCGATTCGGAGCACTACCGGCCGAGATCGGAATCGGCCCCTTAGTGTGAAATTTTAATAAACTTGATAGACGATGAAATAATAAACGATTTGTATGATAGATGATAAGCTGAGCTCAACTCCCTAGTAGCTATGGCACTGAGCAGACAGGCTTAATTTAGGGCAATATGTAAATTATTTATGCAGTACCAAAACAGTACTAAAATGGAAAGCCAAAAACAATAAAACCCCCAAACCAAAAAAAGAAACATAGAGTAAAATGTATTAAACACAATAAAATGAAAATGATAAAAATCCAATAAGGGGAACTGGAGATATGAAATTTTAAAGTTTTAAGTAAGACTAGTGCCAAGAAGCATAAGGTGCCAGTGAGAGTCAATTGTCGCAGTAGACCAGGACTGAGGCTTATTTTGACACTGATCACGATCGAGCGTGGGTTGGATACACCAATCAGGTGCATCCTCGTCAAAGATTTTACCTTCTGACTTTAGTCCTTTAAGTCCCAATCCACCACAGGAGTACTCTTCTAAAGCTCCCCAGGATCTCAGGGGAGGCACTTAGAGACTCACAGGGTGTCAAGGCAAAGGCCAGCAGCAGGTTCCAGTCCAATGCCAGTTGCCCCATGTCAACTTGGCAGTTTCAAGAATAGGCCTCTTGTAGCTGGTTGTGTCCCTGTAGCTTTAACAGGAGGTAAACCTTATGACCCATGTGTCCACTTCTTCATGCTGGGTACAAGAGGGAGCAGGTCCAGTCCTCCAGGGCTCCTCTCGGGTCACAGACAGCAAGTCCAGTCTTGTCTGTTCAGCCTTAGGTCCAGTAGTGTTCTGAGGTGGGTGCCTAGAGAGGCCACATGTATGCCCGACACATGCAAGTGGGTGGAAATAACTCTTGGGCATGCTCTGACCAATGGAGTAAAAGTTCCTGGGGCCAACCCTACCCACTCTGGGTGTTTTCAAGATTGTGAAAGTCACAAGAATTGTTTTGGAATCCCGTTTCCCTTCCTTTCAAGTGTGCCCTACTGTTATATGTAAGAACCAGAGGAAGATGTGTGGTGGAATGAAGCAGGGTTTTCCAGCAATCAGACAGTGTATACACAAGAATTGTTTTGACATCCATTTCTCTGTCCTTTCAGTGTTATAGGTGAACCCAGCAAACCTGGCAAGTAGGATTTGACCTTCAAGCAAGATTTGACACTGTAATGTCAAAAAGGATACTCACAGCCCCACCCTGCATATTCTGTCAGGTTAGGAGGGTTATCTCTGCCCATTCAGTTCAGCTTATTGTTTGCTCGGTAGAGGCATTTCACACCCATTCACCCCTATTCAAATGCTAATTATTGGCCTGCAGAAGAGGGAGAGCAATGCAAATGGCTTTCCAGAGGCTTTAATCAGGGAAAAGTACCTTTCCAAAAGTACATTTTCCTTAATATTTATCACAAATCCAACTTCAACATTGAATTGCAATTTTAATGACTATTAAAGATAGCTGTTTAATTCGTTTTCTAGCTGTTCCCTAATAAAAATTAGCATTCTTAAATATAATAATGTAACCCAGAGTTTTCCTGTGGAACAGCTAGCCTTGATATAGTGCAAATAGCTTTTGGGGCTTTTAAACTGTAAGGATATGTTTAGCATTAAATTCCTACATGTCCTACTTTTAAATGCCATGTCCCCTGCTTTAAGGACATTAAGGCTTATATAGGGGTGACTTATAAATATGAAAATTTGACAATGTTTAAAGTAGGAGCATACACACTTTACTACTGGTTAGCAGGGGTAAAGTGAACAGAGTTCTAAAACCAGCAAAAACATAGGGTCCAGTAAAAGGCAAAGAATTTGGGGTGAGCATGCAGAAATGGCAAATTTGCTACACCAACAGACTGAAAGCCAATCTCCTTCACTACACATTTCCAAGGTGACCATAGCAGTTAAAAGGGGAACACACACCTAGGGGCATATTTACAAGCCCTGTTGCATCGCTCTTGCATCACGCAACGTGGTGAAAGAGTGACACAACTCAACAATGAGATTTATGAAGCCACACAAGGCCACTTTGCGTAGTCCTCAGTGGCTTTATAACTCTTGAGTAAAGCAACGCTGCGCAAATCGCTGAGTTGCCTTACTCTGCGCCAGGGAGGGTTCCATGGGTGTTCCCAAGCAACATTCATGGATTTTGATGCATTCCCAGATTTACCAGAAGTGGCAGACCTGGAAATGCGCGAAAAACCAACACCTACCCACACCAGAATGCAGCACACATAGAAAGAGGAAAATGCCTCAGGGGATTGTTTTTGTGCAGGATGGTGCCCCTTCCTGCACAAAACAATCCACCTTACACCGTAGACACTCATGTACCATGGTGCAAGGGTGCCTGATTTGGTGCTAAGTAGCCAAAACTGCGCCAATGCAGGGAAAAAGGCAGAAAAGCACCATATTCTTTTAAATAGGTGCATTCCTGCCCTTTCCCTGTCATGCAGTACGGCGCAGCAAGGTGACTTGTTGCACTGCACTGCATGACAAACATGCTCCCTAGTGCTGAAAGTAGTGAAGAGGTAAGCACTGAATGGTGCAATCCCCCGAATCATCAGGCTCCTCTAGTCCCTTTTGGGGCCATCAGTGGGGAACCTCTGCCCAAACTATGGAGCTGTCACCATCA
The DNA here is from genome assembly GCA_963921515.1 of Calotriton arnoldi. NCBI lineage: Eukaryota > Metazoa > Chordata > Amphibia > Caudata > Salamandridae > Calotriton > Calotriton arnoldi. The sequence goes on along the minus strand of CAWUFW010005688.1, from coordinate 132,888 downwards.
TAAGTACATGGTGTGCATCTGATGTTTATACCGTCGAGTCACCCCTGCATACAATGAAAAAATGGCACATATATTAGATTTTTCTGCTACTCAGCCTGCTTTAGCTCTGCTGTTACTGAATTTAGTTCCCCCTCCAGCTTAATTCTACTTTGGGCATCAAGCACAGTTGTCTTTCTCATAACATACACAACAAATAGGCTGGTGAGGTCATGAAGCACCACCTGCAAATCATTTGCCCTGCCTCCAGAAGGCAGATATTCCAGAGGACGTGAACAGAGCTGACAGCCATGCTGAAGTCGACCTCTGATCCATCTGAGCCACACACCCAGCCCTGATAGCCTCTTCCAACTAGTCCTGGGATCTGACCACCAGCCGCTCTGTCATTGTCTTTTGGGAGGACATCCCCACAAAAGCCAGTGATTTTTGCATGAAATGTTTGTGGGAGCTCCAGTATACCCTTTTCTTGGGAGTATTTTTTGCGGTCCCAACCGCATTACATCTGGATGAGTGAGGCTGATGACACTACCCTGAGGCACAGCGGTCATACCCTTATTCCACTGCAGCCCACACAGATCCTTGAATGCAGAACTCAATGTTCAGTCTAACCACAGAAGGTTGTAGAGTTTTTTTTTTGGGGGGGGAGTTTTATATAGTTTTATTATAGAGCGAACTAGACCGGAAGGTATCAGAGCTCTTTACATGAGCACCACTTGCGTTACAGACTGACACATTCATTTTTTCTTTTGTTAGGCAGGGATAGATTAAGTGATTTGCCCAGAATCACAGGATGTTGAGTGTCCCTGCCGAGACTCGAACCCGGTTCCTCAGCTTCGAGGTCGGCCACCCTAGCCGTTAGGCCACATCTTCTCCCCAAAGTTGGGACAGTTAGGATGTAAGTGGAGCCACACTGGTGACCCTGGGACATTGAGGAGGACCACACCCACAAACAGTGGGGCTTATTACAGCTTGACTCTGCAAAGTGTGATTCAGGGTTTGTACCACCAGGTAAGTTAGGGAATGGAATTGTCAGTTGAACCATCCAAACTGATTCAGCTACCCCATGTGGAGTATTATGGATATTGGCATGCCAATGTGCCTACTTTCCTTGGGCAGGAATTTGAGAGTGGTATAGTTCATCTGGTCTTCTGTGCTAGCCAAACCACTCATGCCCTGTGGGTGTACTGTTCTGTGGAACATCCTTCCCTTACACACTAACACCATAAAAAAATACTGATAGAAGCAATGCATGGTCACTACACATGCAGTTCAGGGAGAGGCTGTACAAGCATCACTCACAAGGAACAGATATAGCATAGCGGGTGCAGTGCAAGCTTCTCTCACACACACAAGAGGTACAGCACAGCAGCGGCGGTGCATGCTTCACTTACATAAAGACACACAAACTGGATGCAGTCGTAGAGATCGGTTCCGGTTCCAAAGTCTTTATGCTGCATAAGCCATAAAAGCATAACAAATATTTCTGTGTGCAATAATCTTCAAAGAAGGTTGCATATAAATTTGCGCCTGACATAGTTAAAAAGAGGAATTTCTCATTTCGGGCAAAAAAAAGTAATGAAGCATAAAATACATGTGAGAAAGTCATGAAATAGTAAAATGCCTGCGGCTTCATCTCATTGCCTAACAACATGTAGCTACCTTCAAAATTGGGCTCTGCTTGGCAAAATCTACATGAATTCTATACAGTATAATCATCATAGGTGTAAAAGTTCATAACGTTTTCTAATAACTAATGCACTCTTAATAAAATGTAACACTGCATGACAGATATCTATAGAAGACAGTTTGTAGGAAAATTCCAGGCCTAACTGGAAATGTCTAATATTTGCCTTGCGCAACTCAAGGATTACAAAGGAAGATCTTGGTGCTGAGTATAATGGGCCGAACAGCATAAGGTGACAAGTGCTCTGTTTCACGATGTTATTACAAAGGCAAGGGCATAAATTGTACTGCCAAATACATGGAGATGGAAAAGCAACATTAACATCAATTAAATTTAATCTAAAAACGTGAGGTTGACCCGATAAATAGGGTTGTCAATCCACAATAAATAAGGTTCACTCTACTCTATGCCACTGCACTCTATGCCACTGCACTCTACACCACTGCACTCTACTCGGCACCACTGCACTCTCCACCACTGCACTCTACTCGGCACCACTCAACTCTACACAAATGCACTCTACACCACTGCACTCTATGCCACTCTGCACCACTGCACTCCACGTCACTGCACTCTACACCACCCTACTCTATGCCACTGCACTTTACGCCACTCTGCTCTGCACCTCTGAATTCTACCCTGCACCACTCCACTCTACCCTGCACCACTCCACTCTACCTTGCACCACTCCACTCTGCGTCACTTTACTCTACTCTGAAACAATCTAATCTATGTCACTGCACTCTACTTTATGCCCTTGCATTCTATGCTACTGCAATCTACTCTGCACCATTCTACTCTAAATCACTACAGTCTTCGCCAATGGCCTCTACACCACTTTACTCTGAGCTAGTGCACTCTACGCCAGTCTACTCTGTACCACTGTACTTTACGCCACTTCACTCTAGTCCACTTTACGACACTCCACTCCATGATACTCCACTAAACTCCACTAAACTCTACTCCACTCTATGACACCGTGCTCCACTCTATGCCACTCTAAGGCACTACTCCACTCTATGATGCTCTATGCAACTCCCTCTACGCCACTCCATGCCACTATACTCCACTCTATTTTATGTCACACTGCTCCACTCTACTGCACTGCTCCACTCTATGCCACTCTGCTCCACTCTATGTCACTCCACTCTACGCCACTCCACTCTACGCCACTCCACTCTACGCCACTCCACTCTACAACACTCTACTCCACTCTATGCCTTTTCACTCTCACACACTATTCCACTTTATGCCACGCCACTCTACAACAATCTACTCTGCTCTACGTCACTCTACTCTACAACACTCTACTAAACTCTACGCAACACCTTCTACTCCAATCCACTCTGCTCTACAGCACTCCACAACACTCTATGCCACTCTACTCTACAACTCTACTCCACTCTGACACTCTACTCCACTTGACTCTACTCCACTCTATGCCCTTCCACTCTGACACTCTACTCCCTTCACAACACTCCACAACACTCTACTCTAGTGCCACTCCATGACACTCCACTTCACTCCACGCCACTGAACTCTATTCTACACCACTCTATGCCCCTCCACGCCACTCCATAACACCCCACCCCACTCTACTCCACTTTATGACACTCCGCTCCACTCTCCTTTACCCCACTAACTTTTAACCATGCTGAACAGCAGCCAGCTGGTGTACAACTTGGCCAAAAGATATTGGAAAAGCCAATAGCTCTTGTGTATGCGAGACCTCTTGGCTTTGCCAATATTTGTTTTATTTCAATGGACTGCAGAGGAAACAGGAGCACTGGTACTGCTTTCCTTCTCAGGAGAGCTGTTACTTATTGGACGCCACCCCAGTGTAAGTGTGTCAGGCTTTGTAACGGCAACCCGCAGCCCACAAGCTAATCTTTTACAATCCTAGCGTAAATCCAAGAATGCTGATGTGTAAAATCCCTAAAACTGCAGTATGCTGATGTTTGACATTCCAGTTTAATACATTTGATTATAGAAGTTGCATCTACTTATACAAATGTAGAAAAACGTGCTGAGTTTTTGACACTTTCTTTGCAAGAATATCGCACTTTCAGTACATGAATGGCTTCTGTCGAATTCTATGAGGTGTCACAATTTTAAATAGGCTACTTAATTCACATGAATAAGGCAACATCGTCTGTAAGCAAAGAAGCTAGGGTACTGTGCTCACATCAATGTGTGCTCGATGCAATATTTAACTGCAGAGCCTACCTAAAGTGCACTCTTTCTACATACCTCAGGGGCTTCTCTTGTAATACCAGTACACTGAAGCCTGAGCTATAAATACGTTTGGGTGCTGAGAGACTGAGACTGCACTGTATTTACAATGTTTCACATGCTGATGATATCATAGGCCATGCATACACTAAGGAGGAGATTTACTAAGCTTTTGCGCCGTGTTTGTGTCACAAAAGTGACGCAAAACAACGCAAAATCTATTTTTTGTAATTTACTTTCCAGCGCTAAACTTGTTTAGCGCTGGAAATAACGTAAAAGTAATTCGAAGCAGCGCATTGCGCTGCTTCGCGTTACTTTGCGCCATGGGGGCATACCAAGGGTGGTGCATGGGCGTTCCCATGCAACCACCCAAGTTTTCTCACGCTAAACCCAATTTACTAAAAACAGTAGATTGGGTTTAGCGTGAGAAAACTGCGCCCTTTTCAACCAGGCGCAAGGAAGGAGAAATGCTTCCATTCCTCCTTCCTTTTCCGACTTTGCATGCGTGCTGCACTGTGCAGCACGCATACAAAGTGGGAAAAGCTTTCCCTTGTTTCAAGCATAGTATTTTGGACAGGAAGGGTACCCTTCCTGTACAAAACCTATGGTGGACTCATGCACACACCCTAGCGCTGCGGCGCTAAGGTGTGTGCATGGCGCACAGCAGCTGTAATTAGCGCCAGTGCAAGGGAAAAGGGAGGAGAGAGCCATGTCTTTGAAGATATGGCGCTCCCCTGCTCCCTCCCTGTCGCGCAATGCAGCGCATCCTCGCAGGGGGCTGCGCTGCATTGCGCAACTTTTTTGTAAATCTCCCCCTAAGGGCCTTATTTACAAGATTTTGCCGTAGGACAGCGTCTCAGGCATTCCTGCTGAGCTGCTCTATGTCAAAAGAAAAGGGCAGGAATGTGCCGTGTCTATCAGATACGGCACATTCCTGTCCTTTCCCCCTGTGCTGGCGCCCAATGGGCTGCTATGCGCCAACACAGGCACCTATACGCCATGGTGCAAGGGTGCCTGCATTGCAGGGATGATTGTTTTTGTGCAGGAAGGGAAACCTTCCTGCACAAAAACAAACCACAAGAGACTTTTTCCTCTTTCTATGTGTGCTGCAGAATGCACTGCCCTGCGTCAAAGTGAAAGGGCAAGAATGCACTGTATTTATCTAATACGGTGCATTCCTGTCCTTTCCCCCAGCGCTGGCGCAGTTTCGGCAGCCTATTGCCAATGTAGTCACCATTGCACCATGGTACAAGGGTGCCTGTGTTGTTGGCAGGATTGTTTCTGTGCTGGAATGAGTACCTTCCTGCCCAAAAACAATTCTGAGAGGCGTTTTACTCTTTCTGTGTGTGCTGCAAAATGCAGCATACATGAAAAGAGGAATATACGAGGAGAAATACATGTATTTCTCCTCATTATGCCTCACCTCGGGAGGTGTAAGGTTTTGGTGCTTCCCCAGGTTTACATGCTCTTGTAAATTTGAGGAAGTGTCAAAACCCATGAAACGCCTTCCGAGTGCAGAGTAAGGCAACGTAGCGGTTTGCGCTGCATTGCCTTTCTCCATATCTATGAGGCCATTCAAAGCCACATAAAGTGGCTTTGAGTGGCCTCATAGATAAGATTTCAAGGTTTGCGCCAGTGGAGCGTTACAAAAAGTGACACTCCGGCGGCGCAAGGGCTCATAAATATGGCCCTCAATGTACAGGCCCTGGGTATATGGCATACCACTTTACAAGGGACTTACAAGTAAATTAAATATGCCAATTGTGTATACACCAATTTCACCATGTTTAGGGGACAAGCGCATGCACTTTAGCATTGGTCAGCAATAGTAAAGTGCTCAGAGTCCTAAGGCCAACAAAAAGAATCAGCAAAAACAGGATGTAAGCAGGCAAAGAACTTTGGGGAAGACCACCCTAAGGATGACAGGTCTAACATACATCAAAAGCTCTCAGTATTGCAAAAGTTAAACAAAGAGTAGAATTGAAACTGGGAAAAATGAAGGAGTGCTGTGATCATAAATTCTAGGTCAAAAAGAGAAACGTACAAATTGGGGACTGGATTTTGATTAGGAAAACCGGTCTAGTAACCAAAGATTATTCTAAGTTTCAAACACCACAGATGTTAAAAAAGACTGGGAAAAATATCTGTATTTTTGAAAGGTAAGGGTTGGTAGAACATGAGTAGTATTATTCCCATACAGCATGCTCAAGCTGAAATTTTGAGCAAGGTAAATGCAAAAAAAGTAACCCTGGGCGGTGAACTCCACTCTGCTCGTGGAGTTTTCTGCACTCCGCGTTACGCGGAGTTCTGAACAGAGCGGCGTTTTTTTCCTCGCTCGCACTCGTCAACATCAAGTTGGCAAGTGAGGAAAATCCACCTCCCGGCGAGATTTTTCCTCGTTCGAAATCGTCAATGTCAAGTTGGCGAGCGCAAGCGTGGAAAACCAACCTCCTGGCGAGATTTCTCAACGCGAGCGGTCGAATTTCTCATTGCGAGTGGTCGCGTGTGCTCGTGACCGCTCGCGTTGAGAAACTGTCCATTCGCGTTGAGAAAGCTGCCGCTCCGGTATAAAATCTACTCGAGCGGCAGAAAGGAAGCAGCACCCGCTTGCGCCCGCTTGTGCTGTGCATGGTACCGTTCGTGATGATTGCACAGTGCGGACAAACACCCGGCACTGAAAATCACCGCGAACGGCATTAATCTAACGCACTCCACCGCTTATGGAGCTCCGCATAGCGGAGCGGAGTTTTTTTTGCACTTCACGGAGTTCCCCGTAGCAGAACTCTACGAACTCCACCCAGGATAAAAAAAAAAAAATGTGGCGAATGCTTCTCTTGATTATAATCCTGTTCTTACTGAGCCTGTTTCACGTCAAGATTCTGAAAATGTCTTGTTAGATTAAAATAACAGCACTAGTCACAAAAGGTCAACTTTCAGGTGTGATGAAAATCGAAGTAATGCATTGAATTATGGTCAAAACAGTTGTGATGGAAGGAGGATTTAATCACGATGGTTGTGAGTGCTAGAAAGCATTAAGACCACAAAGGAAAAATTTCTTACCTCTAAAGTACAATTATTTTGCTAGAAATTGATTGTGTTTTTTTATTTTAATTTTTTGTTCTTTGAAGAAGGGAGGTGTTCCATCCTTTTGCGTTCAACTGATTTTATGGTCTTACCTTTTATGGTTTACCTTTTATGTGATGTTCTCCTTAAGTATGTTTAACCTTTGGTAGGGTGCTTGTGCATATGGTTGCTGTGCTTGTGTCGTCCTCAAACGTTTGGGTCACGGCACTTGGAGGACAACTGAGAATGACGTCAGATGTGCCTGCTGCATTAGGGGCTGCTTTGTACTGCAAGTAAAGTAGAAGCTTTAAGTATCATCGCTTGCAACGCTTCATAGATTGTATGCAACACAACACTAGGGCAGTTGTCCTCGCCAGGCTCGTGACTTGGATGTGGGTAGTTCTCTTGCTTACTTCAAAGTCACCTGTATTAGAGACACAGATACAGTTATCTTTATGTTTGCATTTAATGTATCAAAATTATAACTTTTTCAAAAACGTTCCAATAATGTATCATAACAATTTTGCCTTGTTAAGCTCAGTAGAGACAGAGTTCATGGTTCCTCTCTTCCTGAGGGTTTGTTCTTTATGCATCACAAGCAGTCTTAATCAGCTAATTCTCTTTAGTGTCTTAGTCAACAATGATTGACCATACTTTTTCACATGTACCTGGTCACACATAGTGGCCTTTACTTTGAATTGCACATGAGGTGAGAATGACCTTTTTTGGGTTAATTTTCAATCTAAAGTGCCATATGGCTTTCCTGGACTACCAAAATGTCTTGTTTTCAAACATCTCTGGGAGATGTGAGGAAACTGAGGGGCATATTCAGAGGCATTTATCGCTGCGTGAGTGGCACTTTTCTGCCGCTAAAGCGGCGATATTTGTATCACAATATTCACAAGCTGTCGCTAACAGCCGTTAGCGACAGCTTTTAGGCGAAATGGACCATTTTCAACATCGCAACTTCTGTCAGCGATAATTATCGCTAATGATATGCAAGGGAGGCGTTTCCTTGCAAAATCTGACGTTAAACCAAGATTTCCCTATTCACAAGGGGAATCCTTAATTCCAGAGTAAGGAAAAAAGTGGCTCTAACTGCAACTAGAGGCAGTTATTTAAGACCAGAAAATATCTGGTCTTAAAACGGAGATAACCATTGGGGCCTCATTTCAGCAGGTTTTGTTGCTGGACCGCGCTGCAAGCAATGTTGCTGCGCTGCCCTGCTACAAAATTACAGGGCAGGACTGCGCACCATCAATAAGATAGTATGCATTCCTGTGCCCCAGTCATGAAAAGTGTTGCAGCGCTGCGACAAGACAGCGTTGCAACACTTCTCATTACGCCCTTCTTGCGACAGCATGGATGCGCTGTACTCACTGGACAGCGCTCCATGACGCAAGTAATTACAGTTATGTCAGGAATCCTGACATATCTGTCTGCGCTAAAGTCACGCATTGCTGCAGTTGTGTCACAACCATGACGCAACTCCAGCAATGCATGGGGCCAGCCTATCCCTGTGGCACAGCATCATCCTCACGCCTGCCATCAGGCAGGCGGAAGGTACTGATGCAGTGCAGTTCATGAGGGGTGCCCGAATGTCTGCGCTGTTGGAGATCCATCGGTGTTGGTTGTGCGCTGCTGTGTCATCGTTTGCAAGCATTGGTGGAGTGTTGGTGCGGAGGGAGTTGACGAGACGTTCTTCGTTGTCCTTGATCCAGCTGCGAGGGTGTGCGATGATGGCGGTGGCGTCCGGTGGGCAAGGTGAAGACGTGATGTATCCAATGATGGTCGGTCCAGGAGAGTCCGGTGTTGTGGCTGAAGTCGAAGCTCCCGCTGGCGGAGGTGACGTGCTTGACCGTGTGTCCTGCTATGTGGCCTGTTGAGGTGAGTTGCTGCTTGCGTCTGATGTTGGGGACCATCCCCAGAAGGCGGTGGTGTTCTGCTCACTGGGGTTGTCCAGGTGGAACTTGAGATAACCGAGTAGGATGTCGTCGGTGAATGGGAGACCCTGGGGTACAATGAGGTCAACAATGGTATTTGAGAATGGGGGGCCAAGGGCCGGGGGGCCTGCACATGAGGGTGCCGCAGTGTATGTGCTTGGGCTTGTTCCGGATCTGGGAGTTGAGGTGGTCCATGGTCACCCTTGGGCCATTTGAGTGCGTGGTCAGTCGGAGTGTGCCTCTGCAGGTGATGGCAATGCCTTGTCCTTAAAGGTCGTGCTGAACCTTGCGGGTGATACTGCAGCCGTCAATGATGGCGATGGCGATGTCCGGTCCGGAGCAGAGGTTGGTCCTGGCAGGCGAGGTGGCGTCCAGGGTTGATGGCGAGGAGGGTGCTGGCGTCGTAGTGGTGGGGAGTCCGAGAGGAAGGCCTCCTTGGTGCTGAGCGCGGTCCAGGGGCAGACGGACGCAAACGGGCTAGCCTATGATTTGCCTTTGGCATGTGAGACGTCCAGTACAACGCAGGCAGTACATCATCAACAACGCAACTCCAACAACGCAGGTACCTTTACATTGCTTTTGATTACAACGCATTGTGAGGTCAGTAATGGTGATTTAAATTATTTTGGGAGGGTATGTGTTCCAGATGTAAAATATGAAAATTGGGGTGTGTTATGGGGTAAAATATGAAAATAGGGGTGTGTCATGGGGTAAAATATGAAAATTGGGGTGTGTTTTGGGGTAAAATATGAAAATTGGGGTGTGTTTTGGGGTAAAATATGAAAATTGGGGTGTGTCATGGGGTAAAATATGAAAATTGGGGTGTGTTATGGGGTACAATATGAAAATTGGGGTGTGTTATGGGGTAAAATATGAAAATTGGGGTGTGTTTTGGGGTAAAATATGAAAATTGGGATGTGTTATGGGGGCCCAAAAAGGTATTTCTGGATTCACGGTTGGGTGTGGGGTGCAAAGGTTAGTTTGGTGTTGCACTCACTGAAGTGGGAATAGTGATATTTATGTCTCCGCTATACAACACCTACTCTACTGTTGCAATGTGCATAGTATTAGTATGCATTGGAATTGAATGCGATGTTATGGCATGCGTCGCTAATACGTATGTGCCTTTGGCACACAAGTTGTACGCCCGCTGTGCATGTGCGCACAGCGGCCAACATTGAGAAGTGCATGGGGGGGGGCATGTTCTCCATGCAAGCTGTAATGCAGCCTGCATTGCGAACAGGGAAGTGCGCATGACTGCTTTGTGCGGCCTGAGTGGGCCGAAAAAACAGTCATTGCGCACTTGAGTGGGTATGCCAATCCGCCCATGCCCTGCACCGTGTTTGGAGCAGTCCTACCCACCCACCCACACCCTGAGGATACATAGCATGATTACATCAGTTAGTTATCATCATGTGATTATTGTTCCTCTTCTGCACTGTTTGAGGCAGTGGGGCAATGCTCTTCCGCCATAGCAGAAGAGACGCCACTGGGGGGGCGTAATCTACGTGTGATAGGCCTGAGCGACTCACCCCCCGGCCCTCCTGCGCTACGCGTCCCACCTTCTCCTTACCTGGACATTGACACCGTGGCGCTATCCACTGCACTCTTTCCAGATGTGTGACTCAGCCAGCAGGAGCCTCAGCCAGGTGTGATTTCACTAGGCTGGGTACAGCAGTCGCTGCCTAGTCCGCTGGTGGACCTCCCGATGCAGTTGATGCAGCAGGGTCCCCTTAGTCGTGAAGTTGCAGCGCTCACGCCACACAAGTTCGGCGTAGCACAGGGGCTTCACCCTCCACAGCGTACGGCCAGCCCAACATCTTCCGGCCTGTGAAGCAGGGAGATGGCACACACCGTTGGTAATCCCCTCCGTGCACCCCGGTGTAGTGGTGGATCGTAGTATGCGATGCGGACCTCACTACATTGGTGCGCAGGAGCGCCTCTACCATTGACAGCTCCAAGGGTCGCAAGGCGGTCTTCTCACACAGGTCACCAACGTGTCTCCATGCAACCTGCCAGACTTCACCACCAGGTATGGGCGATCGTAGCGCATCAATGTCTACCGCCATGGCTCATCAACTCCACAGCTCCTCCGCATACCACTCCAGGCTCCAGGCGCTGGTCCAGCAAGGCATCCAGGCTCCAGACGCAGGTCCAGCGAGGCATCAAGGCTCTCATCCTGGTCATCCTGGATGTTGGCTGGCTTGCAGGGTTTGTTGATGTGTGCTGCACTTGGCCATGGCTGCTCCATTCTGCATGGTATTGTTTTTATGCCTATTTTCTTTTGGAGGTTGACTGATAGGCTCTTTTTTGCATTAGAGGCAAGGAAACGCACGCTGGGCTGACTAAAGTGAGTTTTATAGCTGCTAATGGGCCTATCGCTAGGTATCGCCCACTAATGCCGGATTTCCTATCGCCATCGCGCTGATGTTAGCGGCAGTTTTCACCACTGTTCACTGATACTATCGGCATGTAGCGACGGCTTGTTAATACGCCGCTAACATGCCGATAGTTTTCAGGGTTAGGCAGCGATAAATATACTGCCGCTAACTGGCGTTTGCAATAGGTATCGCCAGTCCTTGATAATATGCCCCTCAGTGTGCTAATGATTTACCCTATAAAAGTCGCATTTGTTGCAATTGCCAGGCCTTATGCCTTAAGGTGTTAGCGTTAATGGATCTTTTGAGCTTCTCGGATGTGGAGGGGGTGCTGTATTCTCTTCGGAAGTAGGGAATTATAAACGGATCATTGAGTATCTGATTCTAAATAATAATTAATTATCGTCTGTAACTACTAGCTACATTAACATGTAGGGCTGTGAAAATAATTTGAGGACTGGCTTGTAGCAAAGCTGTGTTTACCATTTTAGAAGTGTGGACAAATCATCGGGCTAGTAATATAGCTCAGTGATTTGAGCTATTGCTCTTGACATCTGCGTCTGTTCGGCAGATCATAGATTTGAATCTTGGCAAGGCTGACCCGTCCTCTCATCCTTCCGAGGTCGGTAAAATGAGCTGGCATTCTGACTTCTTTATAATAATTGTATACTTATTATTGTCGTATAAATGTTAAGGTATGTGTCCTACAAATATTAATTTTCCAATGAATATTTTACATAAAGCGCTTCGGATGAAAGTGCTGTATAAATTTACAATACATACATTATTATCTTGGAACACTACATAATGAAATGGATAAAGACTAAACAGCTATAAAATCAATACACAAATACTATACACCACAGCAAGTCAAACCGATTGACTCTGCCAATGCTTGTTGTTACTGGAGGTACCAGACAGAGACTGCCTCTCCTTTGTATAGAATGTACATCTTGTTTGCGCGGTTAATAACTTCCAAAGAAGGCTCCATATCTTGTCCCCTATCTCCCTTTTTGGAAACGCATTATTCCGGACAGTAACACAATTTACCCTACAGGTATTGCTGCAATTCAGACACAAACCACAATATCAGCCTGAGTTATTGGAAATAGTTTCAGTGTAGTTCACAAAAATAGGATTAAGAAGAAATGTTTTACTTCTTTCACAGCTTTTACTCGCTGTGTAATCTTCCGCTGCGGTATTTGTTATTGACCTCAGGAGAATGGTGCCAGCATCAGCACTGGTCCTTTAACACCTGCAGTGGTGGCATTTACAGATGCAGTGAACTCGCCCCCATCCAGGTAGCCTCGCTCACAGTCGCAGCCACAGCTCTCACAGCACACAATCACTGGGATGCGCTGCGCTGGCATTGGAGGAGAGCATGTCCCAAGAGATGCTCAGCCTTTCAGCATTAAAACTGCCTGTGCGCACAGAGATGGGCGTTGTGCCCACATCTCAACAGAAAATGCAAAGGGAATTTTATCCCCAAATTACAGTAAATAAAACTCATTCCCGCAACCTTGCAGAGTTGTTCTAATCTTTGCTGGTTGCGGCTTTGCAATGGACTCATGCTTAGCAAAACTATTAATTGGTAGTGTTGGCAGTTTTCACAGCCTAACCCTGGTACTATCGCCATGTAGCGTCGGCTTGATAATACGGCGCTAAAATGGCGATAGATTTCAGGGTTAGGCGGCGATAACATAACTGCCGAGAACTTGCGTTGGCGATAGTTATCGTCAGTCATTGAGAATATCCCCCTGTGTGGTTTTAGCCAAGGTTTGAGATTTGTAACAGTAAGAAAAGAAAACTATGTGAGATCCACGCAAGTGACCCCCCCTGAACTCCATATGGTGTCTAGTTTTCAGAAATGATTGCGCTCGGTAGGTTTCCCTGGATAGCAGGCAAGCCCAGGCACAAACCCCACAGTCACCCACATTGCAAAAAAGGATCGGTTTTCAGAGTTAAAATGCCATGTTGTGTTTTGGGCCCTTTCCTGACGCTGGCATCAGTCTCACCCACACAAGCGAGGTACCATTTTTATCAGGAGACATATGGAAACAATGGACTGTAGTACATTTGTGGACAACGGCAGAATCTAGAACTTTCCTGCTCTGAAATGTGTATTTTTAGACAAAGTTTGAGATTTGCAAGGGCTTCTTGGTACAAAACTCTTGTGAGATCTACGCAAGTGACTCCGCCATGGACTCCCCCAGGTGTCTAGTTTTCAGAACTCATCAAACACACACAAGGTAATGGGAGGAAGCTTGCAATCGATCTAACCACTGGCAATCGCTTTGGGTAGCATTCCAACCCATCATTATTTTGCCCACCATGCCACCTCAGATTAGATCCAGCTATATGCAAAAGATTATTCGTCCTGCTCCAATGGGAATAATAGAGCCTGAACTGCCAATCCAGGTCCACTCTGAACTGGAACACAAGCAACACAAGACTGGTCTCACCCTGATTGGGGCTCTTCAGTTGGGTGTCACTTGGTTCCAGTGGCACAGTGAGCATACGACCCATGTCTGGGCATACCCATTGTCACATGTGTGTACCCTTAGTACGATATTATCTTTTATTGCAGCCTGTTGTTTGCCTGCGGATGAAGGAATACGCTGTTGACAAAATCAATCGCATCATTATTCTGGCTAACTTGAAGTGTTTATTACACGTTATGCAACTTGGGCTACATCAAGTTTAGCAGTGGAATGGTTTGGCTCATGGTAAAACCATCCCTGCTGACTGCCTGTGTGAAAACTTCCAAGAGTGCAAGCATTGTGATGATACACTCCATTGGCCCCTGTTGCCCCCATTAGTCAACAGATGGCAGACCTTTCTTTTGTATCGAAGAGCCATTAAAAGATTGTACTGATCAAAAAGGTGTAGTTAGTAGCATATAGAAGGTGGATTTCCAGTGGGTCAGAAGGTCCTGTATAAGTGCATGTTGGAGGACTTTATTAGCTCACTGAAGAACCCTCAACTGCTTCAGATAAATCAATGTCTAAAATGAATGCAGATCCTGAGACAATTGACAAATATCACGGACCCCTGTTTTCTTTTTGAGCAAGGAGTGCGCAACAAGTCAAACCAACATTCGGAAATATCCACCATCTGTTAAGGTACAGACAATGTTAGTACCATTGGCAGGGGCAACCAATCCAGTCCTAAGAACCCATGGTCCAAGCCATTCATAGACTTTGCCATTCAAATCTTTCAGGATCTTCGGAGCTGTGTGTGCTTTAACCATGGAGGACACTGAAATTGTTGCATGCTGAATGCATTGACTGTTGGTATTCATCTTCAGTAAAAGCAGCAGCAAAATACTTGGGCTGAAAAAAGTTTGACCACTACAGGGTATTGAGCATGTGTTCATTCTGTTTTGGAACTTCATAATGTTGAAATGTGAAGATGGTCTTGCAAAACATGTAATTGAGTGCAATCTGAGGGCTCAGATGTAGCCACATCACAATTCCTAGCATCTTTTGCAAGGAACTGTTGCTTCTGCCACCTCTGATTGACCAGAAGTGTGGGGATCAGGAGGACCTTAAATACAAAACCCTGCAGCAAGAGACTGCCAATCTGTTCCAAGAACTTCACTGAATATAACTGCTTAGTGTGCTTGTTTTTGGTCCCACGTGTCAGAGAAAGATTTGCTGCTTGGCATCTGTTCGTAAGTGCTAGTTAGGGATATAAAATTTAGTTAGATGAGCTTGTTACTTCTTTATCCCTGTTATTTGTTGTGAATACTGTTGAGGTTAATGATGCTGAATGCAGACTATGAGCACAATGCTTGGTGTACTGATGACATCTGGAGATGGACAACCTCATACACCACTATTTTGATCACCATCATCATCATCTCCTTCAGCCACTTTGGTTTTCCTGCTGCTCTACCAATAGCTGCCTTTATCGTGCACTACCGATTTAATTGCATGTTTGACTCACTGAGGGGCCAATGGGCCCCTGGTGCCAAGATGTCAGTCCTTCTTTTCACTAGCTTGTCAGTGTAGCAAATTGTGCAGTCTAGTGTGTGTTCCTTTTGTGTTCCTAATTCTGAAGAAATCCCAAACCAGGAAGATGTCATGCGCAAAAACCTGAACATGTTTTGGAGCTAGTCTCAGTGGGATTATGACAGGCTGGGACAAAGTTTGGGAATGTTGCTAAGGTGTTTTTTTAATTTCAAGAATCTGGAGGCAGCTGAAAAAAGTGATTTCCACTTTCTCAGTGCCACTTTTAACAATTGCAAAAATGGAGGACCTGGCCTGGCAGTTCGGGCTGGACTGTTCCCATGAGGAACTGGGTCAAGACTGATTTGCATATGGCTAGGTCCAAACTTGGGTGGCCTGGTGTGCAAAAGAATGATGATGGGTTCAACCCAGATCACTGACCGGTGATGAGTGTTTGAGAAGTTTCAGGACTCCGTCCATTATCTTGTTGTGTTTGCCACTCTCAACAATAATTCGTTTCTCTGCCGCACTGTAATAACTGACAACTTTGCTTTCTATACCTGAAAGCTTTATTTTGCCATGCCTCACACGGCGGCTCTCAGAGGTCTATTCTTTGTCAGTTTGTCTGAAGGACCACTTGGTGAAACAGAGGGAGTTGGCCTTATCCTTCTTGCAAGAGATAATGACGCACACCATGTTGATGATGATACAAGCACAACATTCTGCTCTGTTCCTTCTTTAGGTGTGTTGGATTCTTGTTGCTGGGCCTATCTTGGGTCATGCCTAGCCATTACTACTGTCATTCCCTTAAAAAGAAGAATGGGCTTCTCATTCTGACAGACCAGTGAATTTGGGGGTCACACATTGGATCCAACAGCACTTCTGATGTCTTGCTGTCCAGAGGAAGGGGGCAGGTTCACTGCATAGATAACTTGTTCATTCATTGGGTGTGTTCTTCACTTATTGGTTAGATGAGAGGTCTGGATTCAGAAAATTCACAGGCAGGGGAGGACGACTCTCTCTCTGAGCTCTATCTTGTCTATGTGTAGGCAAGAAGAAATAAGACGGCAGACCATCAGACCTGGTGAGTGTAATGAATGCAATCTATGGCATAACACATGAGAATAATACCATGTGTAGGAGTCAGCCACAAATACTTCATGCAAAATTGATATTTCAGACGGATTCAAAAATGTTTTTTCAATACTAAAAACGACCCTAATTGTTTGTTACCAATGAGCTTGACCAACCCCGGCCACACCTTTGAGATATATGGCAAAGAGAGCTAAGATAAGGTGGTCATGAATATATATATAAAGTATTCAGGTAGGTGCCACAGTGAAAGCTGTGACTACGGACAAAATAGAGACTCCTCCTACAGCACATATAGATAGATGTAGTCACAGGGCATGGATCCCTTCTGAGCCATAAATTCCACGGGGTTTTGGAGGAAATTGGTAATAATATGTGAGTGGCCGCCAGAGCACCTGCGGCTACATGACAGCAACAAGAAGACTGGGAAAAAGTCGGGAAATTCTGGAAAAATAGAAATTGGGCTTGCACCCCACAAAGACACCCTAAACACCAGGGTAACACGTGGTACATTTTGGAAAAATTTGAGTGGGGGCAGTCGGTGCATCTGGGCTCCTTGGAGGGCACCAGGAAGACGGTCAATAATCGGGTACAATTAAGTAATAATCATGGAGATGCCAAGCATCCTCAAAGAGTGTACTGGAGAGTCCAGAATGTCCAGTTGGGCACCACAAGGAAAATAAACTTGGGCAACGTTTCATTTTGAGTATTCGTTTATACTTCAGCAATTCCTTTTTTGCCGAAAGCATCTTTATTTTTATACGTACAACTTGAAAAAAATCCAATTGACATCCCACTTATCCAGTATTAATCACGTTTTCTACGGATCCCAAACAAAAACATGCTTTTCAACAATTTCTTAGAAATAAATGGGATTGATCTGTCCCCACCCAATGAATACCGGTTAAAGCCCTTCTTGGGGGAGGGGGTGGGGGGTAAGAGGGGGGGGTACATGTACAACTGGAAACTGAAACAGAGACAGCGCCAAATTAAGCAAAAATACTAGAACTTGAAAAAAGTAATTAAATGTATATATGGTGTTTTTTCCATTTTGATGAATAGAGTATTATCCATTTAGTTCTTTACCTCACTTTCTGAACATAGTGTTTAAGGCATGGGCTTAGTGGCAAATGCCCAGGGCCGCCACTTTCCCAGGGCCTCCCTGGTAAAGTGAACTTTCCCTTTATTTGGTCTCTGTCTATTCTAAACATCTCTCCCTCTCTTCTTACCTCTACCTCTCCTGCCAGTGCCTGGAGTCCTTTTGAAGTTTAGCATTTAATTTAGTATTGTTTGGCATCATGCAGGCTTGAAGTAGCAGGAGAAGAATAATAAAATTCAAATTTGTTTTATTCAAAGGCCTCCAAAATATGTCTTGCCCGCTGCCCCTAAAATCCTTAGGATGTGTCTGGATTACTAAGACTCTACAAAGTGGGCCTTATGCAACTAAGCGATTAACTGAGACTGCTCCACCTGTTCAGCAATTGAATACCAAAATGAATCCCTTGACTTCCGGTGTGTATGCACAACACTGTGCCAAATAGTTTCTTCCATTGTTTATATAAACCTTTTAACAATACTGGAGCGGCAATTTGCTTGGTATTGTAGCTTGGGCTCATGAGGTAAATAAAAGTGAAAAAAGAGCTTAACTGGGAACATCTTATTATGACATATATGTAGGTATGGCAGTCAAGGAACGTATATTTTACTTATGAAAAGATTGGTATGATCCATCAAAGTGGCAGTAATACAAGCACGGCTAGAACAATCGACACCTACCTTATGCGGCCATTAGGCCAGTAATAGCATTGTATGACATCAGGCCTTCTTGGGGCTTCCAGGGGCCCCATTGTGCCCGGAAACAAAGGTTGACCAGCAGATACCAATCCTACCATCAATGGTGTGAGCAGAGGCACACATTTTAACACATTGTTCACTGATTTAGCACCATAGGCGATTCCCATTGACGAGAAGCTCACCATTTGACGGTATTGTGCTGCGGTGAGCAAGGCTAAGTTGTATATTCGCATCACTGTTGGCGAGGACATTATGCAGTTGAAATTCAGACTGCTTCCCACAAGCAATGAGTGGCGAAAATAAAAATATCTGCTTGTTAAAGATCATATATGTGCCCTCTGCTATGGAACTACAAAATATACTATGTAAACTAAGTATACAAATAAATCACAGATCCATTTTATACCTCAACCTATGTATAAATAAGCTACCTAAGTAAATATAGAGGAGCTTAGGAATGGCATGATCTCAATTAACTAGTGAGCACTCAGTAAGGTAATAACACAAATTGAAGTTCGGTTTTGAATAAGTCCATTTGAATTAGTTACTCCAGAATTCGAAGTTAATTTCAGCTCCAATCGTTTATTAAACGTATTCATTCCAAACAGGAGGGTTATCAATTTAAATTAATTATTATTCTGACAGCCGACATGTTTCGTTCCTTCCGTAACTTCCTCAGGGCTGACTTACCATACTGTGTAAATAGAAATAGTCTGAGACAAAATGTTCAGTATCTAGTCCAACATTAACACCTATTGATAAGACACATTTACCATTGGTTCAACCTTCAAGTCTGTTGTGACAGGCATTGCAATATCAGTGCATGATTTGACAAACTAGGCCTGCTCACAAACCAAAGGCTTGAAGAAAATCTGAAGAAAAACCTAATGCGTTTGTTTCAAGACTGGCACCTTCATACATTCCTTGAGCTGATCTGGAGCGAAAAGCGTTTAATGCTGTGGCAGTCGCACCAAGTAGCAGTCAATGAATGCCTCAACAGAAAGCAGTCGTGACACTTAGCCGCAGTCAGTGATGGGGCACGGATATCTAAACCTCAAACTCTTGGTGAAATCGTCAAACAAACTCCCCTACTGGTCGTATGGACCTTTGATAGTCGACTTGAAGCGCTGTGAGGGAGTGAGTATCAGAAATACATTTCACTCGTACTGAAACCAAAGCTACTTCACCATGAAGACCAAGAATCAGTTATTTCAACCATGAAGGTTTATTTTAAAACATTTATCCAACCAGTATATATGCAAAGCAGGACAAGATTTAAAAGCTACAGTAACACTGTATCTTGGGAGAGAATGTGGCCTAACGGCTAGGGCGGTCGACCTCGGAGCTGGGGAACCAGGGGGCTCATTAGGATGGCGGGCGGACCTGAGTCCGCCCGCCATCCCCGCAGTTTTGGGACCGGCCGCCAGACATGCGGCGGTCCCGCACCGTGAATTAGGATGCAACTGCCACCATGGCGGTCGCATTCCGCAATTTAATATTACGGCGGGTGCTGCTGACAGCAACACCCGCCGCAATGTTAAAATCGCATGCCAGGCATTTCACTGCACCACATGGCAGGTACCACACGGTGCCTGCCACTTGGAGCAGCGAAATGTAGGGGGGGTACCATAGGTACCCCCGAAGTGCACCCCACCTCCCCCAGACCCAAGGGGGGCCCGCTATGGGCCCCCAAACACAATCCCCGCCAGCCTTTCCATGGCGGCGTTGCTGCCATGGAAAGGCCTTCCAAACCCGACATCCTAATATGGCGGACGGTGACTGCTAGGCACCGCCACCATATTAGACCCCCTGCTGCGCCCGGCAGGCAATCGTGACGATTGCCACCGGCGGAAAAGCGGCGGACGGACTTTCCGTCCACCGGGATACCCACCGCCATCATAATATGGCGGGGGGTAAAGCTCATGACGATGGCGTAACGATCGCCACCGCCGGCCCGGCGGTGGCGATCGTTACACCATCGTAATGAGCCCCTATTCGAGTCTTGGCAGGGACGCTCAACATTCTGTGATTCTGGGCAAATCACTTAATCTCTCCGTGCCTAACAAAAAATGAATGTGTCCGTCTGTTATGTAACAGGTGCTCATGTAAAGTGCTCTGATACCTCTGGGTCTAGTTTGTGCTATTTAAATCTCTAAAAAGAAAAAAACACAGTCTGGAGGCCAAAATATTCCAGTGCGTTAAGTCGTAATAAAATGAGAAACAAATTAGTAACAGCCACAATGCAGAGGAAACAGACTGACGCAAAGAAGTGTTCCATAGAGAAACTCTCCCTTTCTAATCTGAACCGAAGTTAAGACTGAGGATCTATAAAGGATTTCTACAGGAGAAGCATAGTAGGTGTCAGCATGGTTTGAACTTCAGTAGATGTTCAAGAAAATGAAAGAGTGTTCAGCATGAAAGTCTACACGCCTGGAAAACCCAGCAGAGAGAGATCTGCTTTCTCTCAAAGTTAGGATGAATCCAATCAACAGTTTTCACAACATCCATATCTTGTTCCAACCACTGAGAGCCAATCCCAGAACTGTATTTGAGGGGAGTACACATGCCCCCTAAGTTCCCATCTCCTCACAATTAGCTACACATCTGCTGTCCTTGAGTGTTGCACCGTCCTGGTACACACTGAACGAGAGGCTGTCTCTCACCATCATCTCTTCATGTTCCTTCCCAATTTTTCTCTCTCAGGCCTCACTAGCAGCATTCTAATACATAACAATAAGCCTTTCTCTAGCTAATGAGAAGCACAATATCACACCTGCAGAGGAGAGAAAACAGCCTATTGGAAGAAGTAAAGTAACAATTTCAGCTAAGGCCTAATGTCAAGCTAAGTTAAGTCGAAAATAAAATGGATGCGAGTTACAGTATTGTAGATTAGTGGAAAGCAAATAATCATTATCAAACGTGAATATGGTTACATCATACTATTCATCAACCTAATACACATATATGTGAACTCCAAGGGGCATATTTACGAGCCCCTTTGTGACGCTCTTGCACCATGCAACGTAGTACAAGACCACGCAAATTCAAAATGAGATTTATGAAGCCACGCAAGGCCACCTTGCGTGGCCCTGAGTGGCTTCATAAATCTTGAGAAATATAACACAGTGCAAATCGCTGCGTTGCCTTACTCTGCGCCAGGTAGGCTTTTCCATGGGCATTGTGTGGGTGTTCCCACGCAACATCCGTGGATTTTGATACATTACCAGATTTACCAGAAGTGGTAGCCCTGGGAATGCGCCAAATACCTACAGCTCCCCAGGTGAGGCACAGCGAGGGGAAATATGTTTATTTCTCCTCGTTTTTTCCTCTATGTGTGCTGCATTCTGCAGCACACATCGAAAGAGGAAAAAGCTCAGGAGATTGTTTTTATGCAGGAAGGTGTTCCTTCCTGCACAAAAATATTCCTCCTTACAACGCAGGCACTTTTGCACCATGGTGCAAGGATGCCTGATTCGGCGCTAGGCAGCCAAAAAGGCACCAGCGCAGGGGAAACTGCAGGAATGCGCCATATTGACTTAACTATGGAGCATTCCTGCCCTTTCCCTGTCACGCAGTGTAGTGCAGCAAGCTGACTTGCTGCGCTGCACTGCGTGACTTGGCCATAAATATGGACCTTAGTGAATGAAATGATTGCATACTATCAATTAATTTAGATGTACCACACTATGAATATAAATGTTGTATATGTGCATAAATGTATATAGGTAACATGTATGGTGGAGCAAACATTACGCTGCTCCATCAGTGTACACTTGGAAAGAGGGCAGTGACATCTAGTAATAGTCAGTGAATGCTTCGACAAGGGACAGTGGCAACTGGTAACAGTCAGTGTATGAGCCAACAGAGGACAGTGGAATCAGTAACAGTGTAGGCTCAGAAAGTGGGCAGTGACATCTATTAACAGTTAGTGTATGTTTTCCAAGGTGGGCAGGGACACCTTGTGGTAGTCAGTGAATATTTTGACAGCGGACAGTGATATCTACAAACAGTTAGTGACTGCTTCGGCAGAGGGCTGTGCCAACTGTTAACCATTAGTGAATGCTGTGACAGAGGGCCGTGACACATAGTAAGTTAGTGAATTATTCGACTGGTTGGTGACTCCTAGTAGAAGCCAGTGCATGCTTCGTCAGGTCAGTGACAGCTAGTATCGCAGTGGAACCTAGCAGCAGTCAGTGTATGCTTTGACAGAAGGCAGTGGCATATGGCAAGAATCAGTCTGGGCTTCGACAGAGGACAGTAATGCTTAAAAGAAGTCAGTGAATGTTCACAGAGCATAGTGGCACTCATAACAGTCATTGTGTTCGACATGGCAGTAGTCAGTGAATGATTAGATAGGGCACTGACGCCAAGTAACAGTTCCTAGGGCATATTTACAAAAAAATGTCGGAGCGCAGACTACGGCACACCCCTGTGTTTCCCCTAACACTGGTGCATAAAAAGATGCCTAGCGCCAGCGCAGGCAACCTGCCGCCATGTTGCAAGGGTGACGGCTCTGCAGGGACAATTGTTTATGTGCAGGAAGGGACACCTTCCTCTTATCGCCATTCTAACACCTGGTATTCTATGGCGTTAGTTATTGGCGCTGCCTCAGCCTTGTAAATCTGGGCCAGCATCAAAAAGTAATTGGTGTTGCGGTGGAATGCCCACAGCAACACCCATTGCACGCCACTTTGCCGCAGAGGACTGAGGCAGAAAGGGGCATATATACAAGGTGGCGTTAAGCCACGCTAAGTGGCTTAGCGACCACCTTGTAAATATCGAAAATGGCGCTAAGTCATCGGAGCGTCAAAAGAAGTAACCCTCCGGTGGCGATAGGGGCTTGTACATATGCCCCCATGAATGGTTGACAAAGGGCAGTGATACCTTGCAATAGTTAGTGAATACTTTAACAAAGGGCAGCCACTCCTCATAATAGTCAATGAGTGCTTCGACAGAAGCAGTGACACCTCAAAATAGTCATTGAGTGGTTCGACAGAGGGGAGTGACGCCTCGTAATAGTCAGTAGATGCTTCAAAAAAGGGCAGTGACACTTAGTAGTAGTCATGAATACTTCAACAAAGGGCATTGACACCTCGTAATAGTGAGTAAATGCTACAGAAAAGGGCAGTTACACACTGTAAAAGTCACTGAGGGGCTTATTTATGGGATTTTTGATGTAGGGCAGGAATGCACCGTATTTAAGCAATGCAGTGCATTCCTGTCTTTTCTCTCTGCGCTGGTGCCGTTTCAGCAGCCTAATGCCAACATAGGCACCCTTCCACCATGGTGCAAGGGTGCCTCCGTTGAATGCAGGATTGTTTATGTGCAGGAAGGGGCACCTTCCTGCACAAAAACAACCCTAAGAGGCGTTTTCCTCTTTCCATATGTGCTGCAGAAGAATATACGACGTTACATTGCGGTGTTTACACCGCGATACCTTTACAACGCTGGCATTACAACGCAAGTCGTTACAACGACTTGCGCTGGAGGGCGTTGGACTTAGGAATAGTATGATTTACTATTCCAACTCTAGCCTACGTTACAGTAGGGAAGGTGTTGGAATAGTAAATCATACTATTCCTTAGCTTAGAGCGCCATCCAGCGCAAGTCATTGTAATGACTTGCTTTGTAATACCAGCGTTGTAAAGGTATTGCGGTGTAAACACTGCGATGTAACCGATGTTTCCCGCTGCAGAATGCAACACACATAGAAAGAGAAAAAAAGAGGAAAAATAAACATATTTCTCTTTGTTTTGCCTCACCTCGGGAGGTGTACGGATTTGGGGTTTCCCCAGGTTTACATCACTTTGTAAATGTGGGGCAGCATCAAATTCCATGGGTGTTGGTGGGAAAACCCACCGAAATGCCCGTGGAACGACTCCCGGGTGCAGAGTAAGGCAATGCAGCGATTTGCTCTGTGTCGCCTTAATCATGATTTATGAGGCCGCTCAAGGCCACGCAGGGTTGTTTTGCGTGACTTCATATATCAAATTGAGAGCCCTGCGCCACGCATGTACCACGTTAGGTGGTGCAAAAGTGACACAGTGCTCACATAAAGAAGCCCCTGAATGCTTTGACCAGCAAACGTCTGTGAATGTTTTAATAAGGTCAGGGTTACCTTGTAAAATTAAATGACTCAATAAGGGTCAGAGACAACTTGTAATAGTAAATGATTCGATAGAGGGCAGGAAAACCTTTTAATAGTCTATGCTTGAAAAGAGGTCAGGAAAATCTTGTAATAGTGAATGAAGCAATAGATGTCAATGCAAGCAGGGCATCCTTACCGGGCTACACGTCCCACACCTCTTATGTGTGTTTGGATGGTGAAAGAGTTCAACCAATTGCTAATGTAATCCTTAGCTGTTCTACTGGTGGCGCGAATAGTGAAACCATTGTACCTGTATTGCAGATATAGTTTTTGGTTAGATAGGTTGGGAACTGTACGAAATCCATGGACTTCTTTCAAGTGAACCATCAAAGCTACCAAATGATCACTGTTTGGAAGCACTGCTACTGATTTCGATAAGTTTTCAAACTATTGTGATAGTAAATCTTCACATGCTGTAAATATCTTGGATAATCAACACCCACTCCCTTAGTAGCAAGAAACAATTCTAACTCTGAAATATACAGAGAGAGGTTCCATACTCCTTATCCCTCAATGCCATCAAACAGAAACATCCGACAGACCTTACCTTAAATAATGCAAGGGATGATGCATACAAAGCGTAAGTGATGCCTCCGTATCTGAATACAGAATGTGAAACCAAGCTACACCTGGCTTTGGAGCCCTAATAAGAGTGAAACCAGTCCTGAGTTGCTTGTGTTTTGGTTCTGGGAGGTCCTGGCCTGGCAGTTTGGGTTAGACTGTTCCCACTGGAGCAGGATCAAGGCTAATTTGCATATGGCTGGGTTCAAACAGAGGTGCCTGGTGTAATGATGGATTAGGATGCAGCCCGAGTGATTACCAGTGGCTGAGATTAATTCAAACATTCCAGCCATCACTTCTTTGTATACTACTCTGAATGCAGAATGACCAGAGAGTCGATAAACAACAGGAAGAGGTCTATGCATGCATTCTTTGGCACTTCCACTTCTGAAAAAAATTATTTGGTATGCGTGTAATGAAGTTTTGCCGATCGGCAGCTTTGGGTTAAAAATTAACTCAAAAACAATTTTTGAAGTATAGTTTAGTGGCAATGGGACAAAAAGACACGTATATCTATATTCTAGGTCTGTAAGTCATGAAGCGCAACACGTCCTGCGCCCATCCAACTTCATCGTTTTTCAAAACTTTTCTTTTCCTTGGTGTAACCTCATAAGTAAGTAATGTTCCTCCCACCATTTAGAAAAGTATCCGCACAACTTTGCAACAAACAGAATGAAACTTCCCAGTATTCTAGCACCACATCATAGTACAAAGTCTCGATATTTCGAGGAAGGTGGCGGGTAAGCTCGGAGATTGTATCAGAGATGCTCTGTTGAGGCCTGCCCACAGGCAGCCTACTAACCTGCTGGAGAGGCAGCATATCTCCTGGCATGGTAGGATTTGTTAACAGTCCTGACTCCTCAGCCTCTACCAAGGATGACCAGATGTCCCCATACCATCTCTGGGGCGTGAGATGCACTGGACCTCATCGGCGAACTCCCACTGGCTGGCCGGTATTCTTCGAGAGACTGGGCCTCCTGGTCCCTCTCTTGGAACTTATTAAAGCAAGAAATGTTTCTTGTTGCCTCGAAGACGAGGCAACAACCCTACCCTACCATGTAGTCGCCGCAAGACCCTGGATGCACATCCACTTCCACTGGTAAACGAAAACTTCAAAAGCTAAACAAAACGTAATACCGCAGAGTCGACCTCGAACCGTACTAGATCCCCCACTTTCCAATCGGAGACCTTGGTACAACACCAGCAGCTAGCAGTTGCATTCTGTTTCTTTCAGTTTCCAGCACCAGTTCATCATCTGCAGGGATTGGTCCCAGATTGGGGAATGGCATCAGTGAGGATCTGACTCATGCCCAGATGGCAGATGGCAGATGGCTTCTGGACTGGTGTGAGGTCACATGCGGCGTTTGCCGCTGCTCCCCGACAAAAGAGTATAGGGCTCACTTAAGATAATGGTGGTGCGCATGTAAAAATTCCTATGACTTTAGATAAGGTTAACATGAAGTATTTAACCTTGTTGGTGGCTTGCAGCCACAGAAGGTAATCTTACTGTGCTTTATCTGCAAGGATTTAAATTAATCAGCTCACTCTTTCTCCTGAATGAAGGCTTCTGTCTCTTCATAATTCCTGTACCAAGCCCTAGGTGGCCATTTCCGAGTTTTGGTGTGACTTCTTCGGCTGATGAACTGATGACAGTCTCCATCTCAGGATACTTTGAATAATCATACACTACTACTAACCCAAAGGGGATGTAAAGAAGACAGACAAAACCGTGTGGCCCAGGGTCCGCAGGGAATGGCTTCAGTGATGGTAGGAGCTGGAGAATTGAGGCTTCTGGAAGCCTGGCACATCGAGCAGGTCTTGCCCACCTGGTCAACCATTGAATCCACTTGAGGAAACCAGACCATGCTCCTAATTCGACTTTTTATTTTTACTATCACCTGATGCACCAAGCGTCCAAGCCGACCCGCTTGCATTGTGAGAGAATGAGCGATCACTAGTCTGTGCCCCCTAAGGAGGCCTCCTTCCTCGGACACCGCTGTCACTCAATCTGCAAGAACCTTTGTTCAGAGGGGTTGAGTGCTCAGCTGGCATATTCCATGGGAGCCAAATCTCCCTCACCTTGCCTTTGTCACAACACCTTTATGACAACTTCACCCCCAGTCCTGTGGGGCTGGCATCTACTGAGAGTTCTCTATCTTTTTTTGTGTCAAAATAGGCTAAAGAGATGTCGGCGGATAGAGCTTTTTCGTGTTCTGGAGTTCATATGCTTCAGACCATGACCAGGGAGTCATCCATTTTTTGAGCTATCGAAGAGGAGCAGTAAGGGATGTCAGATTCTTTACAAAGTGCCCGCAGTAGTTAATGATCCACAAGAAGTTTCACCATTCAGTCACAGAGGACATAGAAGGGACTAGCTTAACGTCCCTCACTTTAGGGGGGTCTGGGGCCACTCCCTCTGCTGAGCATCTGTAGTCAAAGAAACTGATGCGTGACTGAATGAATTCACACTTATCATTGTGCAGTGTGAGGCTGCATTCTCAGAGCCTATGCAATTACTTTACGGAGCCGGGCATGCTGCTCGTCCAGTGATGGGGCCCACATGAGGATATCATCACTGACCTCCCGATGGTGTTTGGAAAGACCTCTGCTGCCCTCAAGATTCCAAATTTCAACCTTTTGTATTTGGCAAAGGCTAATGTGGGTAGAAAAGGTCATGAGGCATCAGGATTCGGTGACTAACGTGATTCAATGGTACTCTGACCAAAGGTCCTTCTTTGAAAGCCAACAGGATCCACTCAATTTGCTTAAAATATTGTCAACTGTTGATGTAATGTGTCTTTCCTGTGTGATTAATAGGTTCTAGAGTCGTATGTCTATGCAAAGTGTCACCTCACAGGTTGTTTGAGTTTCAGAGACACCGCAGGAGGTGACACCGCAGGAGGTGACACCGCAGGAGGTTGGCCCTTCAGCCTTTTCAATGATATTGGCCATTTCTAGATTCTGCAGCAGTTCTCTGATGTTTGCCAAAGGTGAAAAGCCACTCGGCTGTACCGCACAGCAGTGGGTTGGATGGTGTGATTAATATGCTATTGGACCATCTTTCCTTTTAAGCATCCTATCCATTGGAATAATTAATTGAACTCTTCAAGTCATGTTCCCTAGCATGTACTCTGAATGCAAACTGAATGAGCTGAAGCCTTGCTGACTGACATCCCCGAATCAGGACTATGCCTCCTCTTTTGATGTACACCTTGGCTTGGGGTGGTGATGCTGACATCGGCAGGGAACATGCCAACCAGCAGCAAAGGGTTGGAGTGACCATATGCAAAGACCCTTACTTTCGTAGACTTGGGTGCTGACAGATTGACGAGGGTGTCATATTTTTTCTTTGGTTATCATATTTACGGGCGCACCAGTATTGATGATAGCAAGTGCCGACCTGTCGCCGACTAGTATATGGCACCTTGATGGGCAGCCGGCTTTAGAGTGTCGCTGGTTGATCGCACACACTACATGTACTATCTCTTCATGTTCGTCATCATCCATGTCTCACTCTGTGATCTTCAAGAGGCCGTGCTAAAGTACGTAACTCTCTTTTTTTCTAGGGCACCTTTTCCGGGAGGGATGACCTGCACACTTTTGTGAAGTGGTTTACTTTCTCACACACTGCTAGTTCTGGCTGGGCACTCCCCTGCCTGGGGAAACGGTCCACCACAATATCCACAGAGTCAGCATGACCTATGATGCCCTTCCCACCTCATCGCAGGATTTTACCTCACAATCTGATTTATCCGTTCTGTTTTGTAAAGTGTGGCCTCCATGTGAGAGGATCTCACTTTTGAGTGCCATAGAGTGCCCTAGAGTCAGGCTGTCTTGCAGGCTTCTGTATCTCTTGGAGTATATGTTCCTTCAACTTGGCTGATGCAGAGCCTTGTATGAACTGGCCCCTGATCTTTTCTGTTTCATCTTGTTGGGTGTAGAAAGCATCAACAGATGCCTCCAGATCCTGCCGAGCCTGACGTAGTAGGAACTGCTCATAATTGGACTTGGCCTTTGGTTTGAAGTGGCCGTTGTGAGCTGCGACTATGGTGGCATGGGTGAATGGGAGACCTGCCTCAGTTATGTGATACCTTATAGATGTCTTCTGTCACTAGGTACAGCAGGTAAGGTCACTTCCGGTTGTCTCCTATAGCTATGGCAGAAAAGTACATCTCCAGAATCTCCACCCAGAGCTTCCACTTGGGCACTTGTGCCGATGGCAGCCCGGCATTGATAAAGGGCTCGATGGCAAGAATTTCACCATCTCTGCTGCCAGTCACTATCATCTGGGTCTCCAATGTTGGTATGTTCTTACTTGGAGGAACTTGAGGAACTGGCATCATCATCTGAGTTCCTGCATTTTCCACAAAAGGGGCAACTTTGTGACACTCACCCTCTTTATGCCTTGCTTGGTTGCTTCGCCCACAATTCTTTTTGGTGCTCCGATAACCTCTCTGCATTTCTGAAGGGGGAAGTGTTTCTACTAGGCCAGGCCCTCTCTACTTGCAACGTGATGCAGGAGCTCTTCACCACTCTGTGAGAAGGGCAGGAGGGCTCGTAATATTATGGATCCAGTACTGCATGACTGTCTTGAACGGGCAGCAAGACGTGGCTAGTTCCGTTGCTAGGGGCAATTGTGAAGGCGGTCTCTCCACGGGCGTGGCAGGCAGGATAATCACGTCATGCACCCTCTTGCAACTGAGGTGTCCAGGAGCGGGTGGCCCACGTGCAGTCTTTCTGTGCGCGATTTACTGTCACCGCGTTCTTTGGCAGACAACACCACTGCAGGCCATGCGTGGCTCGCCCACCCACATGGATGATTGCAGGAGAGGGCCCTGTGTGGCAGGGGACCCTCCACCTGCTGGCTCCTCCTCCTCACTGGCAGGGAAACGGCCTTCGTCCTGCTCCAGGATCACAGCAGCCTTTTAGGTGGCCTAAGGGGAAATATGGGGGGCCGACCTCGTCATGAGCAAAAAACTAATGGACACAGACAACACGGTGTTTAATTAGTGCTATGCACATGAGCAAAACCCACTCCCCCTGGAACACGCCTTTTTATTAATTTCCTTACTCCATAAGCACTAAACCAAACACATCTCCAAACACTGAGTATATTTACGGAAAAATGTCGGGCGTGGAGCTGCGCAAAATTTAGCAGCGCCGCTCTCCAATATTTTCAAAACTCAGGGATGCGCAGTATTCATAAGAATATGGCACACCCCTGTATTCTCCCTAGCGCTGGCGCTAAATTTAGCTGCCTATTGCCAGCCCAGGCCCACTTGCACCATAGTGCAAGGGTGCATACGTTGCAGGGAATGATTGTTTATGTGCCGAAAAGAACACTTTCCTGCACATAAACAATAGCTAATGGCGATTTGTTACTTCTAGTGTGCTGCAGAATGCGGCACATATAGAAGTTGCAACTCGTCATTATTTAATGTGCAGGGACACCTTCCTGCACATAAACAATCATTCATGGCTTTTTGATCTTTCTATGTGTGCTGCAGGATGCAGCTCGCATACAAAAAGCAAAAACGAGGAGAAATAAAAGTATTTCTCCTCGTTTCACCATTCTAACGCCTGATCTTGCATGGCATTAGTTTTTGGCTCTGCCTCAGATTTACAGATCCTTGTAAATCCTGGGCAACGTCAAAAAGCAATGGGTGTTGGGAAGGAACGTCTACAGCAGCACCCATTGCATGCCCCTTTCATGCAGATACCTGCGTGAAAGGGGACCATATTTACAAAGCGGTGTTGAGCCACAAAAAGTGGCTTAACGCCACTTAGTAAATATTGAGCAGGGCATTGTACCACAGGAACGCCATTAAAAGTGACGTTCCTGTGGCACAATGCCCTTGTAAATATGCGCCTGAGTTCGTCCTAATAACATCTACAATGTGATACTGTCTCAGTGTTTCACATGTGCAACACTACAGGCAGCTGCTTGTTCAGTGTGGTGTGTTCTCCGTCTTCTTATAAGCACAAGGAGAGGCATAGCCTTTTACAGGGGGGTGGTGAAAAAGTAGGAAACCCTTTTGAGTTGGGTCAAGTAACTGTTTG
Source organism: Calotriton arnoldi (assembly GCA_963921515.1). NCBI lineage: Eukaryota > Metazoa > Chordata > Amphibia > Caudata > Salamandridae > Calotriton > Calotriton arnoldi. The sequence continues at coordinate 101,986 of CAWUFW010005688.1, read as the reverse complement.
TGCAGGACTGACTTGGCTTCACAAGTAAGTACTGCAGTGAGGATGAGAGAGAGAGACAGTTTAATGAAGATCACCAGTATGTAATACAGGCATTTGAACATGAATGCTTGGTTTCAATGCTAACATCCAACAAAGAGGAGACATACTTAAACACATTATGCAATATCTATATTCGTACCTTATTAAAGCGAATACTTCTTAGGTATTTATTTATGTGTTTTTATATAGTGCAGACATTAGCCAGAGGTGTCAGAGTGCTTAACAATATATCAAAAGAACTTTATATGAGACATTGAGAGTGACATGGTAGTAGGTGACAACAGGTATAGCTACTACGGTTACTCATGATGAGAGTTACGTATTTACAAATTACATATTCATTAACCCTCACATCACCTTGACTTACCTTAAATGCTTGGTAAAGGCATGTGTTGTAAAGGCATATACGTGGTAAAAACATGGGTGGCAAAAAATGTGTGGTAAAGGCACAACGTGGTAAAAACCTTGTTGTAAAGGCTGTTTACCAGATTGGACATGAGATTTCAAGTAACTCCATAGACTATTAGAGTTTCATAGATGCCTTCCAATTCCCGGGAAGAGATGTCACACATGGCAGGACATCACTTCCTGTGAAGTCATGACACATTGCATAAGACAATTACTCCCTCCACTTATCTTGTTTTAGGTCGAACCTAGAAGTAGTGGACTATGTAATAGAAGCCCCGCCCACTCCCCACCATATTTGTCATTGGCTTGTGTCAGTGTCCTTCGTAAATACTGGCGTCTGATTCGTAAAGAGGCTTGTTAGTCCCTCCCTTAGTACCGCCTTGTCTTCATTTGTAACCTCCCATTAATTACTGTGCTCATGCGCCGTACGCAATCTCAGATGCTCCTGCATCCTTGAATCTCCTAGCAACCACGCTTTTTTTTATAACTGTGGCACCCGTTTCACGGGCCGCCATACGCATGTTAAATTGCACGGGCGCCGTGCTTTATATTCTACCACAGTGCCCTCTTTTTAATTTTTTTAAAAATTAATGTGCTCCGGCGCCGCGCTGATTAGCATGGCACCTGTTTTCATGTATTTTTTTCTAATCTTTCTGCGACCTCTGACCCTCCCGCACCCTTGGATTTGTGAGATACTTTTAATTTTTTTTTTTTTTATTAACTATGGAGATGGTTTCACTGGCCGCCATACACGTTAAATTGCAAGGTGCCATGCTTTATATTCTAGCACGGCACCCACTTTCATAATTTTTCTTTAATTAATGTGCTTGGGTGCCGCGCTGCTTAGCACGGCGCCCGTTTTCATGTTTTTTTTTTTTTTTACAAATTTACGCGACCAAAGTTGCTTTATATTTGCTCCATTGTTGTTGGGCTAATGATGTCCTGATCACTTGTGTGGCTCCGTGCTTCTGCCTTTTCGAGTGAGAGGCGTATGCTTCGCCGTCCATATCACTTGGTTACTTAGGCCGCTCTGGACCGCAGTCTGAGGGAGTGGGAGAAGTCTGGAGGTATGAAGCAAACGGCTAGACTTTCAGTGCACAGGTGATGTTTGAGTTAACCTCCTGTAGCCTTGGTCGTTTCTTGAGGAGTATTGAAGAGGATCTTGCGTCAGACAAACTCCAGGCCTGTGAGTTGAAAGCTCTTTACTCTTTAAAGCTTTGTGTGTGGAGGAGACCTCCACCCCCCTACCCAACACATTCTCCCATGCTTTTACAAGGAATGGTTTTGTCCCTATAGTAAATTAAGGTATAACAAGTACAACCTTTTGTATTTGCGGAGTTTGTATCAACTTCACTAACTTACAAGCAAAACAATTTTCTAGGAATCTTCTTTACAATTGTTTATATTTAAATCAATATGTGTGTTTTTTTCTTTTTTTTTCTTTAACAGCTGCTACAGAAATGTTTTCACAGCTACTGTTTTGGTAAACGCAGCTTAGTAACCAGATGGTGGTAGTATTTAAAGAGACCTGGCATGGAAACGTTGCAGCTGGTGTGTGCTTGAAATCTGTAGTCCAGGTACTTCAAAGTTGCAATGTAGACTCCAAAGAAAAAAAACACTACCTGCATAGGGGATTCTGCCACTCGTTTAAGTTTGTGCTGTATATTTATGACGGATGATACAAATTTGTCATCTAATTGTTTGCTGAAATAAACTTTCATTTCAAATCAGTCTGTGTAGGTAGTCTGGCAATATGTAAAAACAAGCTTGGCCTACATCCGAGTGCAATTTACCACTGGCTTAAAAGACAGAAATAGACGTAGGTGTCTCACAAGACAATAGCCTTTTGACAGCCATGTAGTTGTCTACATAGTAAGTAGGTTGAGTCCCTACTTCATTGAAATATGTATAACGTGCAGGCAGTGAAGCAAATTCAGCCTTTCTGGATTTTTCTCAGATCGTGTAGTCCAGCATTTCAAGCATTTTCTGTAGACATTTATGTTTACTTGTTACACATTCTAGTCTGGTTGTGTAAACTCAGCAGTTTATCCTTTCCTGGTCGATCAACTGATTACTCTTCAGTTAAATGGTGGCGTTCACTGCTGCTCTACACCATAGCTTAAAGACATTGGAAAAACCAATAGCTCTTGCTAAACACTTATAAAGTCCTACCAGCGAGACCTATTGGCTGTGCCAATGCTTGTTGGACTTGAAGCCTACATTGAACTACAAGTGAATGACGGAGATGTTATGATACCTTAAATAAAACAAGCATTGGCATAGCCAATAGGTCTCGCCTTTGGGACCTTATAAGTGTTTAGCCATGCAACAGTTGATGTTGTTGCACCAAGGATATTGTGCTGCATAACTAAATACTTATAAGGCCTCAAAGGCGAGACCTATTTGCAATGCAATAGATCTCGCATTACTGAAAGTTTGAACTGTTGGCGTTGCTAATAATAATGCAATGCCAATAGCTTAAACTTTCAGTAATGCGAGACCTATTGCATTGCAAATATTTTTCTATTTACTTTTTAAGCAATCGCGGCACCCGCGCTTTAGCTTAAGATGTTTAAAGCTAAAGCACGAGTGCCACGATTGCTTCAAAAGTCAATAAATAGAATAAAAATGTGGGTGCACGCCTTTTTCATTTTCTTTACTTTTGTTACAATCTTGGCAACCTGCACTTTAGCTTTAAACATCTTAAGGTAAAGCGCAGGTGCCGTGATACACAAAAAGTAAATAAATAGAAAAAAAATTGCAATGCAGTAGGTCTTGCATTATTGAAAGTTTAAGCTATTGGGATTGCATTATTATTATTATTAGCAATGCCAATAGCTCAAACTTTCAATAATGTGAGACCTACCACATTGCAAATGCTTGTTAACTTTTTTCCCACCCCATTTCCCACCGCTTTTCCATCCTTCTTTATGTTACATTAGTCCAGGGTAAACAGGGTGTGCAAAAATTGGGATTCAAGCACTTGTCTTTGAGACCCAATATGTTGCTGGTGCGTGCCTCACAAATGGTTACACCCAAAAGCCATTGGAAGGGAGGAAATGTAGGTAGTTGGTGGAGGTTCGTACCCTTTAATTCTGCAATGATTTATTATTGAGAAGGAAAGAAATATATCCAAGAGATATTGTGCGTTGGACAATAAATAATCCCTTTATTGTCTTGTATGCGCAGGTTAATGATGCAAAAGAAACAACAACAGCCGACACGTGTTTCGCCCAAGGGCCAATCGGCCAGGGACTTTTTCAAGGCTGGTAACATGGATCGCAAGAGTCAGGTTGAGCAAACACATACATCAAAAGTACATCATATAACATGTGGGGTGAACCACAAACAGATGTGCATGAGTGAGAATAAAGATAAAAATAAGTGATGGTGCGAACAAAAGGTGTAGTGAGTTAAAAGCACAAGAGAGCCAGATAGGAGAACAGTGGTAAAGTCAGGAAAGATGGAAGAATGGAAAGCGAAAGCCAGGAGAGGGATAAAGGGGGAAAAATGGGAAAATTAGCAGAAAGAGAGAAAAATAAGTAAGAGTGGAAAAATAGGGAGATAACAAATAATAAAGTTAGAAACATGAGGACAATTCAAGGCTTAGTAAGACATAAAATCAAACATCTTGTATTAGTTCTAGGTAGTTATTAAAAAAATATATATCTGAGGAGGGAAACACACACAAAGCTTATGAAAAGGGCAAAATTCCCATGTTATATCTGAGGAGAAAGGCACGCACAGGCTTGCGACAAAAGCAAAATTTTGTGTGAATGCAGAAAATTTGCATTTAAAACTGTAGTGACAGCCAATGTGCATTACTTCAAAGTGTCATTCAAAGGTCAGGAAATATGCCTAAAAGAGTTTTGCCACAGTAAGGAATAATAATGGAATAAAAGTCCGAGTTAACACTCATACAATTTAACCAAGAAAGTAAAAGGAATGCAACCTTCACGTGAAAAGTATACGATAGTGTGTCCAAATAAACATTCAGATAGGTTGGAGAAAATAGAAAGGCTTACCAAAAGTCTGTCACAAAACGTCAAAATCAACTGTTATGGAAAAGGGGGTATGTAAGGGGAACATACAGGGTATTCAGAGAAAGAAATCATACTCAGTAGAATTCATGTGAGATGACTCGGGGTAGGGAGAATGACCGCAGCAGCAAGCGAGGTTAAAAAGTGGCCGGCCTGCCAGGAAAGGTGATCAAATATAGCGTAGGGTAATTAAATTAAACTGTTGGTCTTGCCGTATCATTAGGGCTTGAAAGCAGGCAAGGCGCAAAGGGAAAACACGCGCACATCCCGTAGGATTACCGGAGTGCATAATGGCCAAATGTGAAGAGTGCGCGTTGGCGCGGCGCTGACAAAACTGTAAAATTAGAGAGCCTTATCAGCGGATGACTGTGGGAGGTCGCATTGGGGGGCGAGAAGGGTGTGTGGTACTTACTTAAAGGTTCAAAAATCAAGAGCGTGGTCTCTGTGAATCAACACGGTCTCTACGGTCCGGAAAAGAAAGGCAACGCGACGTGGGGTATGAAGTATTTGAAAGGCATCTCACCTGACGTGAAAAACGTGCGGTGTCATCCGGCCGTGAGAGATCGGGTGGCCATGAAAGAGGTACTAAAAATGTGCGGACCAAAAATCAGAGGCAATTGCACCTGAGATAGGTGCAAAAACAGGGCCCTAAATGTTATGGTGTATGGGCCTGAAGGAACAGGGAAAAAAAGGGGAGACTAATAAAAACAAGCGCGCGCGCCTCGCACTAAAAGTTAAAAAAAAGACGACGAGAGGAGCGAGCAGGAACCATCTGTTAATTACAAACAGATGGTTTCAAAGCTCGCTCCCGCAAGGGAATCGACAAACGTGCACGCGTTGCCATTGAAAGTAATGCAATGCGTGCACGTTTTTGGCAGAAAAAGGGAATCGATTGCTAAAGGTCTTTTTCCTAAGCAGCGCATGCGTGCTGCGTAGGCGAGACCTAATGACTTAGACAGCAGAGGCCTTATTGCGTGACATGCTGAAAAACAGTCCTGATACCACTGAAGTTGCATGCTGGGAAGCAGTGGGGGCTAATAGCACAACTTGAACATCAGAGGAATGTAAGGAAACGGCAGCTTATGTAACACGTGCTACAATGCGCATCACATGGACATTAATGGAGGCAGCAGATGACGGGCCGCGCTACACCTGACCCTTTGAAAAGGGTTTAAGGAACTTTCTCATGGGGCGGCATGTTTTTGTTTTCATTTTCTGCAAATTGGCTCCAAGAACAAAATCTCAAACTGCGACCAGTCTGAAAAAATACCCACGGACATAATGTGAGAACAGCAGGCTTCCAGGAGACGTGCACTTGCAGACTTGTTTTTCAGGCGTTTTGTTTAAAAAACTTCCATGCCTCACATGCTCCTGACTGTCGCCAGCATTTTATAAACCTTACAGAGATTTCACCTTTAATCTTGATTTGCTTCTGTGATGAGGGAATTAGGCGACCGGTTCTGACAGGGCGGCCAGTTAATGAGATCAGCAGACTTTCAGAATGGTCTTTGGGCAATTAAACGTATGGTTAGTGTTTACATGCATAACATGTTTCTTTTTTTTGCAGAACTTAAACAAACGTTGGCAAACCAATATGTCTGACTTTAATGTACCATCAACTGTAAACACAGGCATGCACAAATGCTGTTTGCACGCACTGAATGCACAAATGGTGTTTATTACGTTAAAGCATGCTCTAATTGCTTTGCCAATGCTGAGAAAAAATAGCAAAACATATTAAGGGCTTTGTGCGGTTCATGGAAGGATATTATTAAGTGGTAGTAAGGGGTTTTCAGGGCTAAGGGCAGCGTTATGGCGTAGTAAGGTTTATTGAGTTCACGAAAGGATAGTTTCAAAGGGTTCACAAGAAGGTAGCGTTAAGGTGTAGAAAGGAATTTTTAGGGTTTAGGGATGGGTAGCATTAAGGGGTAGTAAGAGGTTTTTAGAGTTAATGGACGGGTAGCACTAAGGGGTAGTAAAGGTTTTTAGGGTTCAGGGATGGGCACCGTTAAGGAGTAGTAAGGAGTTCTTAAGGTTCAAGGAATGGTTGTATTAAGGGGTCATTAAGATTTTTAGAGATCAGGGAAGGGCATAGTTAGGGGATTCTTTGGGGGAAAGGAAGGTTAACAATAAGGGGTTGCAATGGGTTTGAGGGTTCAGGGAAGGGTGGTGTGAATAGATAGTAAGGGATTTTTAAGTGTTAGTCATGGGTAGCATTAAGGGGTAGTAATGATTTTTAGAGTTGTGGGATGTGTTGCGCTAAGGGGAAGTAAGGAGTTTTCAGGGTTCAGGAAAGGGTAGCATTAAGAGGTAGCAAAGGGTTGTTAGTGTTCAGCGATGGATAGCTGTAAGGGAATGTAAGTGTTTTGTGGGATTCAGGGATGGATAGCATTGAGGAGTAGTAAGGGTTTCTAGGGTTCACGGAAGGGTAATGTTAAGGGGTAGAAAGGAATTTTGAGTGCTCAGGATGGGTAGCATTAAGGGGTAGTATGGTGTTTAGGGTTCAGGGAAGAGTAGCACTAAGTGGTAGCAAGGGAATTGTAGGGTTCAAGGAAAGATAGCGTAGGGGTAGTAAGGAGTTTTGTGCATAAGGGATGGGTATTGCTAATGGTAGAATCGGTATTTTAGGGTTCAAAGAGGGTAGATTTAAGGGGTTGTTAGGGTCAACAGCAAAAACGTTCTTTTAGAATGTACTAAAGCTATCTTTCATTTTAGAACTGCGCTATATATTGTCCCTTTTCCCCTCCTCTCTCCCCCTCCCTTCTTTCCTTTATTATTGCTAAAATGAAAACAGCTTTCTATTTTGCTTATTGTCTGTTTTGATATTTATTATACTATGCATATCTTGATTTTTCATGACCCTTTCTTCTGTAATTGTTATTTACTTAATAAAGCTTTTTAAACATAAAAAAGAATGTACTAAAGCTTATTTAGGAGTTGGTAAATTGCTACCGACTCCTAAAATGGCTTTGCGAATGGTTACCAACTTGCAAGGGGCGTGTTGTAAGCCTCCCTTCCAAATTGCAAATCAGTATGTGATGCATCAATATTTTTGCCCGTAATCTGTTTGCAAAACATTGAAAAATGACAGACTCCGAAGTCGGAGTGGTAAGCCATTTGCGAAAGGGTAGGGGTCCCCTTTGGACAAACTTTCCCTTTGTGAATGTTAAAAATATGTTTCCTGGAGACTAGGCACTGCCAGCTCTCAAAGTTTTTAAACAAAGTCCCTTTTTTAATGCAGCACTGTTTCCTTTAAGGAAAACGGGCTGCATTTAAAAAAAAAAAAAAGATTACTTTTTTTAGAGGTGGTCACAGATATAGTGGTTTGCTGACCAAAGTAGGCTACGATCCCTGTGATGGCCACCAACTGGAGTGAGTCACAATTTGCAAACTACCTCATTTATATTCCTGAGCTAGGTCTTATTGCAGACCACTCTGAATCAGAATTTTGCAAACCACCCTTTTAGTTGATAGCTCAGATTCATAAACATTTTTATTGATCCCAAAACTATTGTTCGCAAATTGAGACCAGATGTTTGCTACCACTTTTTAGTACAATGGGCCCTTGTAGTCTAAATTAAAACATAGGACCTGAGGTAGTAAAACCCTGTCATGATCTGTGGTGTGCACGTACCTTTCCACACTCGGCTGGCACCGAGTGCAATACTGCCAACCTGCAGGTTCTTCGTACATTCAGAGGAACGAAAGGCCGACGATACATGCAGAGCATTGGCGCTGCTTGGAGAGAGAATTTGCATGTTTGAAGAACACAGGGCCTTATTTACAAGGAATTAACGCAGCGCTGTGCCGCAAACCATTTGGCTGCGCCACGCTGCATTAATTCCGAAGCAATGGGATGCGTCATATCTACAATGATATGACAGATCCCTTTGCTTTCCCCTTCGCTGATACACAATTAGCTGCCATGCGCTGACACAAGCACACTTGCACCAGGGTGCAAGGGTGCCTGTGTCATTGGGATGATTGTTTTTGTGCAGGAAGGGACACCTTCCTGTGCAAAAACAATCACAAGAGGTGATTTCCGCTTCCTATGTGTGCTGCAGAATGCAGCATGCATAGAAAGAGGAAAAAAACAAGGAGAAATTAAAACATTTCTCCTTGTTGCACCTCCCTACGCATCCCCAGGGGAGGCATAGCATTCTGACACATTTCCAGGTCTAAAATTCCTCATAAATCTGGAAATGCAGCAGAAGCCATGGGTATTGCGTGGGAACACCCACAGCAACACCCATGGCACGCCCCTTTCGCGAAAAGTGTTGCGTGTAAAGGGGCCATATTTACAAGGACTCGAAAAGCCACGCAGGGTGGCTTTACGTGTCCTTTTAAATATGGGCCAGCAGGTTGCGCTGCCAGTGCGTCACAAAAAGTGACACACAGGTGGCGCAAGGGGCTTGTAAATAAGCCCCACAGTTTACAGCGATACATCTAGATGTAACCCAGGACACTTCATTTCTCATGAAGCCATATAACTCTCACAGTGTTTGCAAATGAAGGTGGCCATTTTGAAGTTATCTGGTATAAATTCCTAGGGGCTCCATTCGTCAATGATAGGCAAACAGGATACATTGTTGCTGCAGATAGCACTTTTCGTGGAAAACCTTGGAGATGGCTTACATTTTTGAAGCGTGCGTTCATATTCTAGCTCAATCCAAAAAATTCTTAGAAATCCACTTGTATTTGTGGAAACACATTTTCAATGTTAAAGTACTGTTTCAGAGATAACAATTGAAGAGTCTTAAATCATATTTTCAATTGAATTTTTTTTTATTATCTACGTGAGGAATGGGAAGGGTCAAAGGATCCGCCTCACTTTAAAAGGCATTTGATGCTTTTCTCATGACGCATCGATTTATTAAAATAGTGATGTGAGATATGGGGAGATATTGTTTGGTAATAATGTGAACTATGGATTTATGGTGAATGCTTGTTATATTACAATTGAATATATGTTTGAATCCGAGAGCAAGTTCTCACATTTACAATGTTGATAGCTTTATCAGAGAATGGAGATAGATAACTCAAAAACTCATTTGATCTTGATTACAGAGAAATTATTCATTTTTTAGTTCCGTGAGTATCAGTGTTTCAGTAGAATGCAGAGAATCAGAGACTGAGATATTTAATGTTGCAATACATCGATAAGGTACTAAAGACGTAAATCTGCCCTTTAGATACCACTCGGACAAAGAAGACCTCAGTGCCCAGCAGAGTGACGAGTCAGGGTAGTAATATCCAGTGGCCCTGTTTTTCTCGTATCCCCTTAGGTAAACAGCGTTTACTTCGCATGCGATACTTCGCATGCGATTACAACGCGGTCGTTACAACGACCGCGTTGTTAGTTCGCATACCATTACTACGCAAGTCGGAACAACGATTTGCGTTAGGGGGGAGAAGGTGTTGGATTTAAAATCCAACACCTTCCCTAGTGTCCGCAAAGACTGGAGTTGGAATAGTAAATTATACTATTCCAACATCCAGCGCCCCCTACTGCAATTCGTTGTTCCGAATTGCGTAGTAAAGGTATGCGAACTAACAACGCGTTCGTTCTAACGACCGCGTTGTAATGGCATGCGTACTAAACGCATGCTAAGTAACAAGTGCTATTCATCCCCTTACGCTTTCCATGACTCTGCTGCTCACCGACATTATTCCTAGCACATGGCTGGCTGTGGACTCGGAAAAGTTAATCTCTCCTACTGGACCTGTATTTATAGTTTTTGTACTCTGACAGACCGATTCACATACCAGGATGTGCATTTTGCATACTGACTTGTTTGTGAGTTGGGATGCAATTAGTGATGCGTCCCATATACTGATAGGTAAATCAAACACATGTTTAGGTGGTTGCGAAATGACCTGCTTCATGAATCATAGGACTCCTGGTTTTATGGCATTTATTTATTTAACATTTCCGTCTGTATTTATCCATATTTATTGTTTGGCCGTCTTATTGGTATTTATCCATATTTATTTTGGATTTTAAGAATAAATGGAGCAGTAAAATGGTATATGTCCACGTTTATTTAACTCTTGGACATGCACTGATACAGGGATACCTTCACATTTTTGCAAATTATGGAGCCGCTTATAACAAAATACTACACTCACAGGTACATATTAGCGTTATACTACAAATATATGTTAACATATGCCTGTATTTAAGGAAATCTCATCCTGTTTTTTCACTCTCTGTGCTATCTGCTCAGCTTTTGCCTGGAATTCATAAAATACAGCATGTAGAGTCTCTCACCAGAAGCACCATTTTTAGTATTTTTCCACTTTTAAAAATAAATACAGATAGGAAACACATTTTTTTTCTGTCTGCATTTATCTGTAAAAATCAGTAAAAATGGAAAACCGTAAGCTTTAATAATAAATAGGCAGGTTGCAATTTGTAACCCCTTGTGGATGGCTGCAAATGCAAGGAACGTGGCCTGCAAAGTTCAGAAGACCACCATCCTTGCATTTGCTTTCTGTGACAGTTCTATTTACTATCCCATGCCCATTAAAAGGACAGGTCCTGCTTTTACAAATCACGTGTTTCATTTGTGAATACATCAGTGGGAGCAAGGAGTGGTCCCTTAGGCCACTGCCTGCTCCCCCAGAGGCTGCACAGCACGATTCCCAAGAGCAATGCTGTGGCCAATGGGCATCCTCTTCTTCACCAATCAGTCACCCCCCCCTCCTTTTGAGGTGTTAGTAACATTTAGTTTTTTGCAACGGTAAAAGTGGTATTAGGAGGGGGTACCCCCTTTCAGGCCCCCCTCCCAATTGCACTTTAGAATGATTCACAGTACCTCTACTGAGAGTCAGAAAGGCTCTTCTAGCTAACGAATGGGGTCTGGTACATGGCCAAACACCATTTTGCAGTCACAACCCCTGTGACTTTGCAAATCACAGTGTTTTCAACTACAAAATGGTGTCCTACACCTAACTCTTAGAGTCCTCTTCACTGTCCCTACTCGACTGCTTTGAGAAGTCAACCGCGAAGGTCTAAAAAGTGAAGATGACTTCCTGTTCACTAGGACTTCTTTGCACATGTAAATAAATGTGTAGAAAGGACCTTAGTTCCTTTGAATGCCATGCTCAGTACAACATTATATAAAAATATATAACAAGGGGTGCGAGTGAGAATGAGGCAATGAATGAGTGGATAAACAGCTAAATTAATAAATGATTGAATGTACAGACCTCACACTTTGTCTGATATCAGCACCTTATCAAATCCTGCAAAGACTAAGTTTGGTTTATATGTGCAACACAAGGCTGCTTTTTAGATCTCCCTACAGGCAGCCTTAGCTATCCATTGTGGAATGATCTATTATGTACAATACCCATACTAACAGTGGGCTTTCGGTCAACCAATTGCTCATCATTGGTTGGTGCTCTTGTCAATATCAATCGCATGCTTCTTATTCAATAGCTTTCCTTCCTCTTCTTGTGGTTGTTCCTCTTCTGGCCCATAGCGCACACTGGTCACACTGGGACCAAATTTTGGCTTTTTTTGCCAATTCCATTCAGCGTCAGCAACAAATACATGGTGATTACATGTACATTAAACAAGTAATGGCAAAGCCAATGGGCCACGTAATACCTTTGAAAGTCGAGACCTACTGACCAATGCTTGTTAAATGTACATGTATCCAAAACCAACAGAGGGAGCAAGGAGTTTTTCAGTGAATTCTCTCCACTTGCATTTCATTAACCAAAAAACATTGAGAGAACACACTTTAAACAAATGAATAATTATCTCTCTATCCATCATAATGAGAGGGCAGCCCTCTTTGTTTAAAATGACTCTCGCCCACTAAGGTTCCTAGTGCCATGCTCCACCATCGAGTCCTCACCCAGATACAAGCTATATCTAGGCAGGCTCAACTTTGAGCCTCAAGGGAGCTCTTTCTTAGTTTTTGGAAGAACGTACATTTAAAACTGCCTACAGGTAGCCTAAGGATCAATTGAAAATGTGTTTTATTCCATGATCCCTTTGAAAAAACAAAGCTGATGTTATCGGAGTAATTATTAGGACTCCAACATCTATGGGTCTACATGTTGCAGAGAGTCAATGAGCCATCATGTTTAGTTGGCTTTCATCAGGACCAAAACCCTGGATCACTTCGCACTCCTAAATCAATTGCTTACGTACTGTTGCCACTACTTTAAACTAGTCTGTGAATTTTATCCGCTCTCAGTCACCCAGGCATGCCACACCAACAAACCCAATGGAGAGATTATCTCAGTGCTTTCACATCTGTTGGTCAGATGAGAGGCAAAAATAAAAGTAAGTATTTACTTATCTATGCCGCTTGTAGTCTATGCTATGTATGGCAACCGGTGAACACTGCATACTCAAATGTGTTATGGTGGTAAACAATTGGACATGCACTGTTGACAACCTTTGAGACCTGTATGTTATGGTAAATGGGCTATAAAATCAAGCCCTCGTTATTTTCATAGTAATTCTTAGCATATCCATTGAATAATGCATAATAAAACACTTGTGGTTGTACTCCTAATTCATTTAAGTGTTTTTGTCACCTCATAGAGTCTTAGAGGTGAGCGGACTCTGTAGTCACACTCTAAAGAGGCGAAGACAAAATGTTGCTCTAATATAATTGATAAACAATTATTGTTAACAAATTTGTTTTAATCTATTGTCCCCAGTCCCACCTCAAACTTACTTCGTCAAGGGACTGCAACCGAATTTAAACCTATTTGGTTCCTCAATGCTCTGAATCCCACGATATTCCAGTGGGCGGCTTTTGCGTCATGTGATGTAGGTCACGTGGTTTGCGTATGTGCATCCAACTAAAGTAGTCACATGATGTGAATCCTGGGCATTCTGGGGCTTATTTACAAGCCCCGTGCACCACCCGTACGTCACTTTTCCCATGTTAAAAATGACGCAAAAGTGGCGCAAGAGGCTTGTAAATAAGCCCCTCTGTTTTTTACCATCCCTCATTGTTTTGGGCTTGAGGATCACCCGAATGCCTGTGACCTAGACGATACGCTTGTGTTTTTTACCCATGAGGGAGACGTAAGTGGCCTTTCAAATATAAGAATGATCTGTGTAATGTGCTCATGATGTTACTCTAAATATGAAATTATGTGTAAATAAACTCTGTTTCTGAGGGGGCTTAGCCCTTTCGCTTTTGGTGTGTCTCATGTCCTATAACAGACAATTTATGTTATCAGGAGTGGGGTATTCTGGATTTTTTGTTCATTTTTGTTTTATTCTTGGTGATCCAAGGGGTTTGATCATTCAAACCATCCAGATGGGTTGAAAGCCTAGGAATCATAGTTGTTCTTTCTCGAGCAATGTGCGTTTTGGATTTCTGCTAGTATTGTTCAATGAACCACCTATTTCAAATCATCAACTGTATGACCCTGTGTAATCTAGTGGTTTGACATCTTCATCATAAATTCCATTTGCATCTCAAATTACTGCGATGTTTCCAAATGGAAGGTTTTGTTTTTGTATGTCATACCAATGTAACTGAGGTGGTAGGGGCATGTAATCATGTAGATTACTTTTATCGAGTTACAATTAGTGAGTTTTCTCAGGATCCATGGTGTGTTCAGACCCAAATCTAAATTGTTGCTTAGTAAGACCTTGTCCATTACGCTACTTTGGTTGAAACGCTGGTAATACTACAAGTTACTTATGATTTGAAAAATCTTTAGGAAAGCTGTAACATTTAATGTCTTTATAAATAAGTGGGTGAATTGTCCTTTTCTCTGCTTTGAACGGCACTTTATCTCAGCCAAAGTCGCGATAAAATCATCGCCCCACTCACAAGCTGGTGCAAACAGCCGATATCACCAGTTTACCTGCGATAGTACCCGCAAAAAACATCGCCACAGATGAGCCCGGCAACTAACGCTAATGATATGCAGAGTAGGCGTTCCAGTGCAAAAAGCCGCGACAACACCACTCCACAACATTCTCAACGACCAGCCCGATCGGCGATAAGATCAGAAAACATGCGCTACGGCGCGTTAGCAGGAGGAAATTAACACCTGCTCTTACCTGGTGTAAAGTCGGACACCAACCTGCACCAGACAGGGAGCACAGCCCATAGCCACATATGAAGAACAACAGATGCCATGGAGCCACTCACCATGCATCCCGGAGCCCCAAGAGGGCAACAACACCCACCGCCACCACACCCAGGACCCCCCTCCCCCCCGGGGCCCCACTCCAGGCACCCCCCACCCACACCCGGACAAAGATATGTCACATTAACGCCACAAAATCATAAACAAAACAATGTGCCTGATGTCGCACAATTACAACACCTAACATACATGTGTCGTCAGAAAAATGAGAATCATACATTCATCTTAGACTTAGCAAATAATTCGTTTCATTCAGAATAAACACAAAATAACTATTTTGAAGAGTCATGGCGGGTCCTCTCAGGACAACCTGTAAGTCACAGCCTGCAAAAAAAATTCCAGATAAGAAGGTGTGTCATGCGCTCATCAAAGGACAGAGAGAGAGAGCGAAAGTGAGAGAGAGATAGAGAGAGTGAGAGAAAGAGAGGGAGAGGGAGAGAGAGAGAGAAAGAGAGAGACCATACAAGGAGCGTCAGGCCAATCGGGCTCTTGGCTCATACATGCCAACTGGTGTGTGTGTATCGCTATTGGTGCACACTAAGTCAAAGGCCTGGCATCAATGGCAACGCGAAAGCCACATCACATTTCAAAAATGCAAGCAGTAGTCAGACCAACATCAGGAATGAAAGCTCCTTTGTCTCAATACACAAGGCTGAAGGACATCTGAACCCCCGACCTTGGTCCTGAATGCGGCTGGCACTCCCTGCGAGAGATACCATACCAGATCGTGACGACTCCCACACCACGAACTGCGCGAATGACAGACCAACGTGTCCACACCCCACACACACTTGTCCCTGCTTGAGGCACACCTGTTTGGGATGCCCCTGACACATAAGTAAAAAACAACCCATACGCCCAAACGTTGCACACAAATACGACTCATTGCTCCGAGCAGTGGCATATCATCCACATAACTGCCGCCTGTCAGAAGAGTGCCGGTGCTATGAGACCAACAAAGGCAATGGCTGGCAATACCGGGCACATGCACAACCCCTGTCACGTGGAACTGTACCGTGCACGAATGCTGCATCTGTTGGGATCACTGCCACTGGCAGTGTTGCGCATCAGTTACCGTCTGAGTTTCCGTATTGCGTACGTCACCTGCGTCCAGCCCTGGTTCCACTGTCGATCATGCACATTTGAGTGGCCCATGGATGTCTGCCTATCCAACACAACAGTAGCGGAACTGGATTATGACACGTGTGTGCGCCCCCTATTGGCCCACGAACAGGAGTGTAACCGTGATACCCGTGCATGGGATGCCTTGATATTTGGCGTATGTGCAGGCAGTTGGGCATGGGAGATTGCACAACTCCTCGTGTGCAGTGACCACATCGAGGCGCTCCCCTATTGGGCTGTGTTGCGGATTGGTGAAACGGCGTGGACGGACCACAGCTGCCCGGAGCAGGTAATGGATTGGCTCGCCCTTGTGTACCTTGACCTCGACAACGATGTACTCTTGGAACAGGTTGCCCATGAAGCAGCGCTCGCATACATGGACGAGTAACTACGTTCCTGCAGCCACAACTGATTGTCACCCACAGCACAGGTCCCCACACCTTGTAGCATCTTGGAGGAATGGTCACATATCCCACCACAACAGTGGGCATGTCTGCCTTTGCCTGGATTCAGAATGCATGTGCGCGTACCTACGCGTGTGTACACACACCTGTGCAAGGTGATGCAGTCCCAGGGGCGGAGCTGCACAGCGTCGCCTGGCAACGTTCCAAAATTGGAGAAACCGCTGGGGTGAGAGTACACACATGGCAATGTAGTACGACATGTGACCTTGTAGGATCCCTTCACCTGCTCACTGTCAGCAGAGCACACAGTCAGCGCAGTCCGGTGCTACAGCACTATGCAGATCCCATGGGCTGTGAGTCGTGTCCCCTGACAGAGGCCAATGAGCAGACGCAAAACATCACATGACTCTGCCAGCAAGGCAAGGTGGGTTTAGACCGTCGACATCCGTGATGATTGGTGTACATTTCTGCCACCCCATTACTTGCACCTCGACATGTTCCTAAACTGACTGTAAGTGTCTTAAACATTGGTCTGCATGTTGTGGCCCTTGCCTTGCACGTACTGACACGCACATGCTAATAAAGTCTACGCAACTTCACCTGTGTACAACTGTGATGAGTGTTGATTATAATGACAGATCTTGTGCCTACATGTGCATTGTCCGTACACAGGGAGGGATTGACTGACGCTTGTGAATTGGGGGTGAGTCCCTATTGACAGCTCCACCTCTGTGAGCCAGACATTGTGGCTCAGATAGTTGCTGGCAGACCTGTGCTCTTACGTGTCCCCAGCAATGTGCGTATGGTGTCCAACTTCTTGCCATGTAGATCAAGGTCATCCATCAAAACAGACTGTGTCCACACAGATGTCTGTGAGTAGGTATGCGAAGAGACGTTCTGTTGTCACATGTGATGGGGGACACCACTTCAGGACTGCTACCGAATCTGACATTTCCACGCACAGCCCTATTTAATACATGGACGTGGGGCTACGTTGGGGGGCAACGAGATTGTTGTTACTGTGCAATGAGGCCACAGCTAGTTCACACCTTCACAGTCATCTAAGTGGCCATGTGGGTCAGGGTCAAACATGCGCATTGATGACATTTACCAGGGTGTACCTTTTAGTGCAATCAATGTCCCTACATTCATCCAAACATTTATACGTGAGTGAACATAGACATGACACATCTGTGTGATTTGGAATGTTTTATTCACATTCTGGGGTGTGTTGGAGCTGGAGCAGCACATGGCCACTTCAAGCCCACATGACATGGTTGCCCAGTGGTGGGCCAACTAGAGTCCTTGTGGCAAGGAAAAGTTAATATGAAGAGGAAGAGTTCAGTCCGCCGCCAGATTGCTGTGTCATTGGTACCAGAGCAGATATGGCAGTCCATGTCGGGGTCCATGTGAAGGTCGCAGAGTGTTTTGGGGGACAGTGGGAGGTGTTGTTCCAGGGCATGACGCAGAGAGCACAACCAGGCAGGGACAGGCCATATGGCGGGGACGGATGATACTACCTCCTTCCTCACACAGTCATTACCCTCCACATCTTACTCCTCTGAGACGTCTTCTGTGTCCGATGTGTCAGGTGTGTGTGGTGGTGTTATGGCTGCGTCACTGTGTGCCACTGACACATCAGGGTGCGAAGGGGATAGGGCTGCCTCACTGTGTGCCACTGACACGTCAGGGGGCGGAGATGTGTGTGTCGAGGTTCCTGCAGCAGTCATCTGGAACAGGCTCAGTGGCAGCAATGGCAAGATGAGGATCTGCAAGGCATGGAAGATCGCAGCTACATCTCGCTGGTGTTCAGCAGTGGCAGCCATATTTCCAGCCTGCATCGGCTCCATGGTCTCCATTGTCCTCCGCATCTGTGCCAACTCTGTGCTGTCATCGCTGGAGCCTGACTGCCTAGACAGTTCTTGTATCCGAGTAATGGACCAGCGATGTCAGCCAAGGATTGTTGGTGAGCATGGTGCGGACAGTGGGTATCCGTTTTGGACTGTAGGTGCTCCCTGATGGGACTCAGGCACCCACGTATGGCATCGAGTTTGGCTGCCATGAGGTTGAAACCCAGCCGCAGCTGATCTGCCATCTTCTCCTGGCACCCTAACACACGGCGTTTGAAATCCATGTGTTGGTCGTGGGGGTCCTGGGAGGCAGCCGTGGTGGTGTGTGCTTCCTGCTGTGTGGTCTGTGCAGGGTGTGGGCTCACCGCGATGCAGCTGGGCTGCCCTGCTCCTGGAGGTGGGGTGCAGAGGCTGTCAACAAGCCGTTGGAGTGTGTCTGGGCAAATGGGCAGGGTGTCCTCTTCATCATCACTGAAGAGATGTGTGGTCTGCTCTGCAGGAAGTGTTGATTGCCCCATTGCAATGTAAAGGCGAGATGCAGGTTAACAGTGTGTTCCATGTATGTTGACGCATTGTAGATGTTTACATTCAGACTGCATGACGATGTACATTGTGACTGTTTTGGTGGAGCTGGCTATTTGATGGGAGTCAGTGGACATTTCGACTACATGACGGATGTGTGGTTGTGCTCATACATTATCATCTCACAGTGTCATGCATTGCCAGATGTGATTGGCCAGTTTCTACCCACGAGCGGCACCAGTTGTGTCCTCTGTCCTGTGGTGTAGGGGTTGCACTCTGTCCCACATTGTCGTCAATGTTGATGTACTGTGATTTCTATGTGTGTGTGCTGCATTGTTGGCGATTCGCCCCTGCAGCTCTGCATTGGCGGACCCTTATCCCTTTGAGTTGGTGTGCATTTGACTTGTGTGCTTTTCGGGTGCTGGGATGTTTGCGACTTGGGTCATTTGTGCTACTGGAGATATTTGGTACTCTTGTGCATTGTTTGTCTGCAGATGTGTTTTTGACGTCATGGGTCGTAGGTGCACGTGGATGTGTCAGAGTGTGACCTGCTCCTTTACGGATGTGGTCCACACTCAGCCACCTCAGTGTCGTCTCGTGCACCATGTCATGTATTGTGACTTCAGCCATGCTATTTGTCATGCAGTGTCACTTGCATTGTCAGTGTGGCTCACAGAGCCGCTGCTTTTCTGGATTCAGCACATGTGCATGGGTAGGTTGTGGCATTGGTGATATGGAGGGGGGCCCATTTGTGCACATTGTGGATGGGGCCTACTTGGTGTTTCTATCTGTGCTGCAGTGTGCCAAGGGTATCAGGGACATGTACCACACTCATTGTGGGTGTGCAGTGTGCTGCACATGATTGTGCATGTGTGCAATTGTGCCCATCTGCCCCCGTCCCCCCAGTCCCTGGTTGTTACTCACCCTGTTGCTGTTGGGTCAGGTCATATCGGGCTGTGTCCAGACCCCCAACTCCTTGCACCGTCTCCACACTGATGACTGTGGCCACCATTTCCTCCAGCTCATCCAGCTCCTCCTGTGGCGCAGGACTCCCACCTCCAGTCGCCTTTGCTGCCTTCATGTTGGCAGCGAGTTTCTGTTTGGTTTGGCTGTGCACTTTATGCCAGCGCCTCTTGACCTCCTCCATTGACCTCCTCGACACTCCGACTGCATTCACTTTGGTGACGATGGACTGCCATATTTCCGTTTGTGTTGCCAATGATGCAGTGGAGGTGACGAACAGTTGTTGGTAGTGTTCTATCACCTCCGTGACGGTGATCCGGTCTTCCTGCGGACTGAACCCCGTCTTCCTCTTCCTCTTCCTCTTCTCCATGCCCTTCCCCGAACACGGGGTTCCTGGCTGGTCCTCCGTGGGGCTTGTGGGGTTTGGGTTGTCCTCTGCACTCGGTCCGGGTGCATCCATGGTGCTACGCAGTTTGATTTGGTTTTGGTGTGTTTTTTTGGATGCTTTTATAGTGCATTTTCCCGCATGACGCGTGGGAATTGCAGGCCTGTGGCTGGTTGTTGCTGATTTTTGTATTGCGATTTGGGGCATCTCAGGTTTTTTCGCGTTCGTGTTTCGCATTTTTTCTGCGTCGCGTTGGTTTTTGGGCAGTCATTTGGCGCGTTATTGTGCTACTATCGCATGGTGCCGCCGGGTTGGGAATGCCACGTTAACACGCTGTTATTTTCCCGCAATAGACTGCGATGTGAAGGGTTGCGTTAAGCAACTTTTGCGGTAGTTATCACACGTTCTTGAGAATATGCCCCCAAGTGTTTTCACTTACACTGATTAATGTGCAACTTTCATTTTTGTTTCTTCTTTGCCACTTTTATACTGTAAATATTGACTGCATATAACTCATTAATTTAGTTATTTATTATTTTTACATCCCAGACCCCTTTAGCCAATTTTTAGGTCTGGCTTGACAGCTGTCTGTCTACAGGAGCACATGCCAACACAATACACAACACAAAAAATACAATATACAGAGAGAGCTTTCAGCCAGCCCACTTCACCCACTGGCTTCTTCAGATTGGCCCCCTTTCAGGGATTTCTGATAGCCATTATTTGGATAGGCTGCCCAAATCTTGGATCAACACACAGCATTTTCTGGATGCTCACATTTTGCCATTTGCACTATTTCTTGGTGTTGTGTGAGAACGTTCTCCAGCCGAATCACTCCCACCTGCTTACCTGTTATTATTTACACTGCTGGTGCCAACGGCTTTCTCCAACTGCATGGCAGACGAGTGAACCCCTAACAATCAAGCATTGCTGGTCATCAGGTATTCACTGTCCCACTATGCATATCACTGCCCCACTATGGATTTCTCTCATTGTGGTACTTGCCCATCGGATGCCCCACAAAACTGCCTTCTTCCATTTCAAGCTGTGCCCACCATGATGTGAATACCCCCTTATCGAGTACAGAAGAGTCTGGCAGCCAATGGGAATCTATTTTGGTTTCAAGAATGTTTTGTGCAGCGGATGAAAGGAACTATTTAAAGGTGAATGGCACACATCGCACCTATCACTCCATAAATTAATTTCATTTTCAATTTCAGTATGAATATGACAGGGCCCAACTCACAGCAATAAACAGCTGAACAATGCTTGGTAAAGCAGTTTATCCTTTCATATGTGCGAGAAAAAGCGTGTATTTTAGGTCTGGCTTGAGGGTGCAATTGCCTAAAGGCCTGTTGTTTCCAATCCACAGAAGATGTTTTCGGCTCCACCACAGGAGCATTTCTCTCTCACCTAATGGTGTCAGCTGTTTGGAAGTATCCTTGCACATTGCTGTACATTTATGACGGTGATAAAATACCTTTATGTCTTGCCAAATGCTTGTCATAGCCCATATTCTCTGTTTTGCTTTTGAGCAACAAGCACCAGTTTCAAGCATACATTGTTTATCTGTATTGGAAAATGTTTAAGGTTGCCATTGCAACATCATATTTATACCACAATTGCATTTTATTGTTAGTTATTCCAAGAAGTGGCACCCAGTACCAACTGAGTTGATGAGTCTAGAGACAAATACAAAGACCATGGGCTTGAAGGCGTGTGCCCGGCTGGGAGGTGCAATATTTAATACACCCATTAAAACCTGATACCCAAAGATATGGAATTTAATGGGCGATATAACATCAATTACTACAAGTCCAGCCCTCAAAATGGGGCATAACATGCACATTTTAGTGCTTGCTGCACCAAAATCTGCATGGCTCAGTTTTATGTTGGGACTTTCTCTTGTTCAATTTCTACAGGTATGAATTGCTGAAATTTTCCAGGGGATGTGCACTTTATTACCCTCTGAAATTACCGGGTGTGGTAAACGCTGCACAACTGATATTACTGATCCCAGTGCAGACAGAGGTGTGTGCAAGGCTCAGAACATTCCGGGTCCTTTGTAGTCAGGGCCCATATGTATTAGTATGTCATTGTTTTTGAAAGTTTGTGATTACAATTGGATTGTTTGTGTCTTCCCCACTGCTTCCAGTCATGTTGGAATGAACTTTAAGTGAAGTGTGGGCTACTTCAAATGTCCTACCTATTTTGTACACTTTTTCTTTGAGTCTGCCTTGCTGCAGAATTAGAATCAGAAGTGAAAGAAAGTAATCGATGTCCTTTAGTTTTCCAGTAATAAAGGGCGTGGGTGAAAGCTTACACAAACATTGACAGAGACCTCTCCAAAGAGAAATAAATTAATCTACAAAGAGCAATAAAGTAATCTACAAAGAGCAATAAAGTAATCTACGAATGCAATTTGCCTAACTCCCATACACAACTACAAACACAAAACAGGGCTAAGAGAGCTATTCAAATATCCTTTAGTAGGCAAACCAAACAGCACTCCCTTTCAGCACACTCATTTTCAGTGCTGTGGAAACCTGAGCAAAGCACGGGGTACAGTACGAGGTTGTGAAGGGTACTATAGCTTACTATAAACTTACAATGTTGAAGCATCACATACACCAGAGCAACTTCCGCCAGTGATATGAAGCCCATCACAGCAGTGATGCTGTCATTGTGAAGCGTGGTTGGAAAGAACTGTTATCTCAGCCCTAGAAAGTGTGCAGGTGCATGCTTGCATCAATAGGTGTGTGTTGAGTAGTGTGACATCTATGTAGAATTAATGGCCATATTTGGAGTTTGGCGGGAAATGAAAAACCTTCAATTTCAAGTTAAAACTCCAAATATGGATTCTAATCCACCACCTGAATTTCCTCCATCCATATGGAAATTATTGTAGCGGCAATCCAGCCATAAATTTTACTCTGCATTAATAGTTTCCTCATGAAATTGGAGGAATTTAAGTTGCCGCCAAATTCTTAGTGTTTTCTTTAGTGGCAGTGGAGAGATGTCCTGTTCATGTCACACTGAGCTGGACTACCACCGCATGCAGATGCAGTAAAGTGATTGAAATGATGCTCAGAAACTACAAGGCAGCACCAAGGAGCAGAGGGTGGGAAGAACAGTGGGTTTGTATGGAAGTTGTATGCGAGGGAATGGACAGGAGATGTTTGTATGTGTTGATGCCGTCCAAGAGAGACAGACGTGGCTTTGTTGTGGGACAGAGAGCAGCATGGGCACCTAAGGTCCTGTAATCTTGCATCCACGGGGATGTATTCAGGTCCAGCTAAAGGCCATAACATGACTGGCTGGCATGGATGAATTTCGAACACAGGGGCGTTCATGGTGAAGTAGAGCTTGTGTTTGGCAACCATCAGGTTCTGATAGCTCTAAGGCAGGAAGATCTTAAACATCGCTAAGATGGGTCATAGGAAAAGGTTTGTTTGGGGGATGCTGTGGGTGATGCAGAGCACCTTGAAGGAGATCCTCTGGCTACAGGGAGCCTGTGAGGAGAGCACAGTTCAGGTGTGCTGTGGTGCACTTAATTCAAGAGGAAAACCAAGAAAAGGGAAAAGGGTTTGAGCTGTCTTTGGTGATGGAATAATGTCTTTACAACCATGATGCTGAGGAGTCCGCGGACAACGCATGTGTCCTAGATAACTCAAACACTTTTTACTAATTTTTAGCATTGCCACATTTTATTTTATCACCTACATTCCTACAAACCTTAAATCAAGGGATGAATGCCCAGATGAGGCATGCAGAAACCAACCATCTTGATCTTGGACTGATCACCAATATTATTATGTGGTGTTTCAATGCCATTGGAGATTTCCCTAATACTGTTGTGCTTTGACTGTGCCCACATTAAACAGGTGCCACTAAGGTTAACAGAGCAGGTGTTTATCTCCAGGTAGGTGACATGTTCCAATAAAGTGCTGTGAAGCTGATAAACTCTGAGGATGATCTCATCTTCACGCTTGTGTGCACAAGTTTCCAAGGACCCTTGCATGCCTCCACAAATCACAGCTACAGAAACATTTCAGATATCATGAGGGGTGCCATCTAAAGCAGATGTGGCTCATTGGTAGGTTTTATGAACCTCACATGCGCGCACACACACATACACACACACATACACACACACATTTTCCAATCATGACATACTCTGCTGTTAACAGATATTGTTTAAATGAAAAATAAAACACATGCTAGGCAAAACCTGGAACACCTCAGTGCACAGATGGTCCAAAGTGGCACTGTGGGGAGTAAAGTAAAGCAAGCAGGAACAGACTCTCATGAACACACAGCGCACAACTGTGTCTCTGTAAAGGCACTAAATAACCCGGTCCCCCACATAACCTGCATCAATAGACATGGAGGCTGGTAGATATGAGGGACCCTTGGCAGAGAACTATGTGTATGAGTTAAACACCTGTTACAGAAGATTCTGGGAAACCTATTAATACAATGTTTATTGACCTAATCCATCAACGTGCAAGCCCAACAGACCTTACTGTGCCTATTGCTGCACTATAACACCATTAACATGCTTTTGGGCTTCTACAGTATAGAGTTCAGTGTCACTGTATCAGTAGTGGTATGCTGCAGCACACCTGAATGAAGAGCTTTAAAACAATGCTCATGTGCGGTATGCTACGTGGCCTCATTGGGTAACTCCTGCCCGAAGAGAACAAGTAGAGACCTGTCATCACCCACCCACCTGAACATGATGAGAATGGACATGGCCAAGTCACCAGGGGTGATGTTATTGCCAACCTCTTCTAAAGGTATACCTATCCCAATGGAATCCCCATAATTTTTTCCCTACCTTAAATACCAAAAATCCTTTGGAGCATCACAACCATCCCACCTTCTCCCATGCCCCAGAAATCCCATCCTAATGACCACCACATAACCCTATCACAGCCTGTGAACAGTGCCCTTCCTCCTTCCCTCTACCATGAGACCACCTCGTGCACAGCCCAGAGTGAAACTGGACCCTCTGAAGTGTCAGCTTTGTGCCAGACTGTCTTTGTGTGGCTGTCACGAGCAGCGCCCTGGAGATTAGTGTTGGCTCTGAGCTGTAAACTGCTGGGACTCAGGTCCTGGGATGTTTAAGGAACTCACACAAAACAGTATAATTTATGAATACATATGCTGTATTTGTCCTTAATTCTATAGGACAAATTTAGGATTATTTCACTCAATGCAACCAAAGTTTCTGTGCTGCGTTGCGTGAAAGGGAGAGAGCAGGACAGCTACATATCCACTAAAATATAGTGCTGCGGCTCTCTTCCCAAGCGCTCAGGGGCGGCCAGTAAGTTTTGGAGGGAGGGGGGCAGACCGGACACACACATACGAACACATACACATAACACTCACAACCATGCATTCACACGCACGCGCACACACACACACACAAACATATTTATTCACAACACTCTTTCCCAAACATTCATACATACACGCACGCACGCACGCACGCACACACGCACGCACCAAACAATAATTTAAAAAGAAAACAAAACACTCACTTACCTGCAGCCAGCTCTGCACTGCCTCAGTGGTTCTAGAAGGCTTGCGACTGCTGCCTTCCCTTATTGGCTGAAGTCAGCTGTCCCAACGTCATCACAGAGTGGGATGGGGTCAGTGAGACTACTGACCCCACTCAGTGATGAAGTGTCATTGATTGACATTCGACCCTGGGCGCTTCAGAGCTTAAAACTGAAGCACCCAGTTGTGAGGCAATCAGTGACGCTACCCCTTGTCACTGAGGGGAGGGCCTCAGGGACCTTTCCTGAGCTGAGGACGTCACGCCCACAGGAGCTGTGACTTTCTCAGCCCAGCAAAGAGCCAGCGCTAAATGCGCATGTCTGGCTCCTGGCTGCCTGAACTAAAGGGAACAGTGTCTGTCAGGCTGACCTTTGTTCCGCCTGACAGATACTGTTCATACGGGGCAAAAGGTGGAGGGGCGTGGCCCCTCCGCCCAAATGGACAGGCCGTCCCTGCAAGCACTGTTGCCTAATTTGGCTTTCTTGCACCCGGAACACACACACATGCACAAAGCACTTGACTTAAAGTAACTTTAATTTTTTTCCCACTGTGTATGTATGCTATACAGTGCAGCCCACATGGAAACTGGGAATAGGTTTGGAGAAAATAAAACCTTTCTCTTACTTTATGCCTGCCTCAAGGAGGCGTTTTTATTGGGGCACAAAGCTGTGTCAACAAACGTTGATAGAGTTTTGCGGCAAAAACCATGGGTGGTAGCTTGGGGATGCCCATGTACGACCCATGGGATAACCCCTTGCAGCGGCGGCTGGCACAGGTAAGCGGGGGGGCAGGGCGGTGACCCCTTGACCCAAGGTGGCGCCCAGAAGGGCGTAGCACTCAGTTGCGTTACTTTAAGGCAATTTTCCAACGCAAAACACATTTTGCGCTGAAAATAAATACCAAATCAACATTTTGTACTGCTTTGCATCAATTTTGATGACATTGTACCTGTAAAGTGTTGATAAATCTGGCCCTAAATGTGGATGTAAAAGGAAATAAATCCAGCTTGAATTGCTTTGAAAGCAAAATGAGGGACTGAAAGACTCTATCATATTTTCAGATGATATGAGAGAGAATAAAGCTGATTACCACGTGAATTGTGTTTATTCGATGCTCATGTCGTGAATGAAATATAAGTAAGGGAACTGAGACTATGTATGTGAGAGTGCACATGCGGGGAAAAAGGAAACACTTACAACACAGGCCTCCCAAAGGAAACCCGGCTTAAAAGAGTGATTGCCATTCCTGTCCTAAAAAGGAGTTGACCACTCACCTATCTGATGGACAGAGAAAGTTTTTCATCATTGGCAGCTCTAAAATGTATAATGAGCTCATAACTGGCATTTATTGTATCAAGTAGGTGATCAAAGGTTCTGAATCCCAAAGTAAAAACACATCATAATTTCTAAAAGAAATACTGTACAATAAAATGTTATTACACATAAAAATATTCAGATCACCAAGAATACCAAAAATGGCTGGGCCACTGTTATGTCAGGGTGAATGGCACCAAGAATTCAACGATATGTGGATGTGGCCTAACGGCTAGAGCAGTTGACCTCAAAGGTGGCGAATTGGGTTCGAGTCTAGGCAGGGATGCTCAACATTCTGTGATTCTGAGCAAATCACTTAATCTCCCCATGCCTAACAAAATGAATGTATCCGTCTGTAACACAACTGGTGCTCATGTAAAGCGCTCTGATACCTTCAGATCGACTTTCCGCAGTATAAAATCCAAAACAAAAAAAACAGGCTATAATCGGGCGAGAGCTATCCAGAATGTTGATAAAAATCCCCAGATTAGGCCGAGAATGGACTAATCTTTTGCTAGATATTGCCAGAAAGTCTCCTTTAAGATCTCATTAATGGCCACCATGACTTGCATCCATTCCCACATCACCCATGCTTTGGACAAAATCGTAAACAGACAAGCAGTCACCTTACACGATATTGATGGATCAGGGTTTTCGCAAAATAAAACCTGCTCGGAATGAACCCCCATTGTGTGAAAATACTAATCGAGTGATGTGCAAACTAAACGCAAAAGGCTAATGGGAGAAGATGAAAACTGTGCATGCGTGTTAAGGTGCTGTAGTAGGCCGCAAATGCATGTGGTTAATGAAGAAAATAACAGACTAAAAGCTGCTAGTTTTATTTTACACTAATCTAAATCAAAAGAATAATCTATTAAATTGCGCATGGATAAAGCGAGAAAAGATGCATCACATAAGGTATTTTTAATAGTATGGCTCTATAAATGATAAATAACACTTGTATTTGTCTTTCTTAGAAGTGTGATTTTTCTGCTCTGCAGAAAAAGGCCTGAGTGCCTCTTTTGAAATTAATATGGCGTATTGGAAAATGTAGAAGGGAAGAAATTGTGAACTGTCCTTCGCGAGTCCCTGTGTGCCTGCCAAGGTTGCATGGAGGAAACAAATTGAATAAAGAGAACGGAACTTCCTCAGTGATCGGCGCATTAAAACAATTGAGGCACAAAAGTTGATACATGACTAAGATGGAAGAAGCGTACAAACTATAGTAGCTTGAATTGTATTTCCTTGGTTGGAAGTTGATAAAATGAATAAACGGACAATGGATCTTTTTGCAAATTGCCATGGCAGGAGTGGTGTGATTGAACACCCCCTGTTTTGACCAATAGAATTAAATGAAATTGCATGTTATGATACAATGTGGGTTGGACTTTAGAGGATTTAGAGTATAACTATAGGTACCCGGAGGGTGGGTTTGGAGGCGTGATTTTCCTACTTTGCGAGAGGAGAGGGCTGTGTTGCTGTTTCCTAAACTCTATGGGCTGGCTGCTGTTCTGCTGAAACCTGACTTTAAACTTTGCTCCTTAACTCTTCTTGAGAAGCCTTGCTTACTATGCAACACACTAACCATAGGAAGTCCTCGGGGAGGGAACTAAAGGCACGGGGCATTCAGGGTGAGCTGGCCTCCATCCTAACATGAATACACAAAAGAAGCTGCACTGAGTGTAAATGAGCAAGACTTAGAAGATACTAAGTGAAGTGGCTGGCATCTCACAAAAAGTGAAGGACTGTCCTCACACACCACCTGGTGTCATGCTTCATCATTGGCAGTCCTCGCTCTCTAAAAACTTGGTTTGATAGAGAGCGGGCCTACACCTGGGGACAGGGAGGCACTTCTAAAACTAAGGGGCCGATTCCGATTCGGGCCGGAAAACGTACCGACCGACTCGGAGCCGGAATAAATACCGACCGACACGTACCGGTGCAGCCCGACCCGCAAAGTACGATGAGAAGCGCGCCAAATCCGACTGACGCGTACGGAACACAAGCCGAACGACCGAGCCGCGCGGAAAACAGCCATCCGGCCGGAAAAGCACGCGAATCCAACCGACCGACACGCACCAGGAAGAATCCCGAACGAAACGTACCCGCGAACTCCCACCCGCCAAGTACGATGCAACACGTGGAAAACACGACCGAGTCGCACGGAGCCCAAGCCGCACGACCGACACGCATTCAAAACTGCAAGCCGAAGCAAACCAAAACACCGCGACCGACGCGTACGCAGCACAGAAAACAGCACAAACACAGCGTGAACGAATCTGAGAGGCTCGCACGAGACAACTGGAGGGTCCGACTCGGTCACAAGAACGACTCCTACATGCACAAAAAGAACCAAGGAAAAAAAAACACAAAAAAAGGCCAAACAAGCTATCACAAAGCAAATAAATACTGGGGGGGAAACAGGGAACAAAGACACACCCACAACTCCAACCATATAAAGGACACAAATCCCTACCATGATCCTTTGCAAATTCAAATTACCTGCCAGCACTCAACACCAACAGACAGCAACCACACACACACTCACAGCTCATCCATCACACAAGCCACACACCAGCAGCACCACAACAAATAGCACCCTCACATACACCCAGCAAAACACACACTCACACACCCTCACTTGCACACCAACACACAAATCACACACCAGCACCACCCAACACCATGCCCCCAAAGAAGAATCACAAGTTCCTAGATAGTGAACTGGAAGTCCTGGTAGATGAGATCCTCGGGGTAGAGCCACAGCTGTTTGGCACATTGGTCCAACAGACACCCATGGCGCAGAAAACCAAGATGTGGGAGAGGATCGTCGACAGGGTGAACGCACAATCACCATGTTTGCGCACAAAGGTAGACATCCAGAACAGGTGGTATGACGTGCGCAGGAGGGTCAAGGAGCTGTTGAAGAAGGACTACATCGTGAGCCAATACACCAGCAGTGGCCCTCCTGCCAAACCAGTATACCTCAGGCCCTGGGAGGAGAAGGTGCGGGCCATCCTACCACCAGTGAGCGTCTATGGACTAGAAAACATCCCAGAGCCTGGTGAGTACACAACAAATGTACACAAGACTGTGCCACAATACACACACATCACTGTCAAGGGGAGAGTCAAACCATGCACCCTTAGCAAATACACACCAACCAAAACAGATCATCCCAAAATGTGTATGTCAGCCAGATAAACACAATACATGCCAGCTCATAGTGAAATGTAACTGTGTCATGACATGTACAAACCTAACAACAAATAGAGCTAGGCAGTGGCACAAATATAACCAACAAACAGAGTCAGACATGTAGCCACCACCACAACACCACCTCACAGGGAAGCTCACTGAAAGGAAGGAATAATGTGTATGCTGGGCAAGTCAGTGTAGCCAATAGCATCATGGAAGTCGTAGTCACAGAAATTGCCCACACTCACAATGCGCACATCAACACCACCATGAACCATGCCCACATCACAGGGAGTGCAAAACAACTGACAAGATGGCTGACACTGGCTACTGCTGTGGGGAGCACAAGGCCCTGCTGGCAACTGTGCACCAACCAACAGCAGGACACCACTGACTGACATCCTGAAAGACAACTTGTACTCCCTGCAATGGAAGCACGTTCCATGGTGGGATATCTGGCTGGGTGGGAAGGAGGACTCACAGCACTGACCATAGTCACCAGCAGCTCCACCCACACACCCCCCTAACACAAACTACACACAACTCACCTGGGAGAAAGCATTGCCTCACACACCAATCAAATATCCCACAAAGAACCACAACCCTGGGTCATGCAGTGTGAAGCACAGGGACACACATGGGACTTGTAGCAAAACTAACCCCAGGATAACACTGTCAGCCATCTTGTCAGCACAGGCACACAACCCCACAGGGAAGCTGAGTCAAAAGGAAGGAAGCATGGGCATGCTGGGAAGAGGGGTGGAGGCAAAAGCATGATGGGAGTGGTAGTCACAGCCCAACATCCCCCACCCACATGGCCCAGCAAGAACACACCCAAGCATGCACACCTCACAGGGAGTCAAAAGCCACTTCAAAGATGTCTGACACTGGTGCTCTGTTGTGGGGAGCACAAGGCCATGCTGGGAACTGGCCAACAACTAACAGCAGGACACCACTGTCAGCCATCTTGCCATTGCTGTCACACCCACACACATTGAAGTACACTCAAAAGGAAGGAAGTATGGGCATGCTGGGAAGGGGGGTGGAGGCAATAGCATGATGGGAGTGGTAGTCACAGCTCAACATCCCCCACCCCACATGGCCCAGCAAGCTCACACTGAAGCATGCACACCTCACAGAGAGAGGAAAGCCCCATCAAAGATGTCTGACACTGGTGCTCTGTTGTGGGGAACACAAGGCCATGCTGGGAACTGGCCAACAACCAACAGCAGGACACCACTGTCAGCCATCTTGCCATTGCTGCCACACCCACACACAGTAAAGTACACTCAAAAGGAAGGAAGCATGGGCATGCTGGGAAGGGGGGTGGAGGCAATAGCATGATGGGAGTGGTAGTCACAGATATTGGTCAGCCTCACAATTGGCCCATCAACACCACCCTGAACCATGCACACATCACAGGGAGTGGAAAACAACTGACAAGATGGCTGACACTGGCTACTGCTGTGGGGAGCACAAGGCCCTGCTGGCAACTGTGCACCAACCAACAGCAGGACACCACTGACTGACATCCTGAAAGACAAATTGCACTCCCTGCAATGGAAGCACGTTCCATGGTGGGATATCTGGCTGGGTGGGAAGGAGGGCCGGATGTCAACCAAATACAACCAATGCAGACCATGTACACACCCCAACATTCACATGGAAATGCCCAAATAATGCAGGACAATGTGCTACACCAATATCAACCCCTGACTGTGACAACTTAGGACAATGCAATGTACAGGCCCGCATCCAGAGGCACAGTCACAACTGTCAGGTGTGTCAACCATTGATGCCTGCAGAAACATAACATACATTGTGTGTGTCTCCCAAAAACAGGTGATGATGGGGACACAGCAGCAGACGCTGAGGAGTCCCCGTCCCAGGCTCAAGAGGATACGGAGCTCACTGGTGTGGAATAGCCTCTGCCCTCCTCGGATGAAGAAGACCAACCTGGCACCTCCGGAGCAAGTCATCATGTAGCACCAGCAGGACCACCAGCTGCACCCCCTGCACCCACCCCTCCAACGACTGTCAACACACATACGACCCCTGCCGACATGGAAAGACCAAGGAGCAGCACCACCACCAGCACAGTGACCTTGGACCAACGTGGGGCCATGGACACCAACACCACCAACAACCCCCAAGGGGGCCCAGGGTCACCTGTGCGTGCCACCTCAGGTACTGCACGTGTCGCCAGGGGTGGTGGGAGGGGTGGGAGACATAGGTCGCTGCTTGCAGAGGGGTCTGGACTGCATAATGACCCACAACTGGCACGCATAGCCGATGGGGCTCCTCAGGGACATTAAACAGCAGCAGGCTGCCCATCATGCCCGCTTGGACTCACACATGTCCCGCGTGGAGTCCAAGTGGGACACACTGCATGAGATGACGGCGGTGCATAGGGACATATTACAATGCCTCCGCCAGATGAGCAGCAACCAGTCAACACCTCCCTGTGTGCCCACAACATCTGCTGCTGAAACAACTGCAACTGCCACAGGGAGGGAGGATGACTCTGGCGGAGAGTCCCCTGCACCGCAGCAGCCTACACTTGAGGGTCCCCCCCCAAAGAAGAGGGGCCGTCCGAGGAGGGGCAAGTGAGAGGCCGATGGCCATGTGCAACCCCCAGGAAGCCAAAACCTGTTCTGGTTAATCACCTTTGTGCGCAAACTGTTCACCCTGTTGACTGCAACACAACTCTCCCACATGACATGGGGAGCTCAAGTTGGACCAATGTCTCAGATGACTGTGGACTTTACTCTGGACATTTCTGCTACCAGGACTTCCAAATCACCTAGGAACGTTTGATTACAATCACAATGTACAGCACCCACCATCCTGTGCACCATACTCACACATGTATGTCAATAAACTCACTAATACACCATACTTGCCTCTGTTGTGATTCCTACGTTCTCTCTGAAGTGGCGATGATGAACTGGGAAATGACACTGTGCATGCTAACTGCTACAGCAAGTACAACACCGGCATGTGAGTCATGGCGACGTCACACATATGAGGGAGGCACACCACCAGGGCTACACAACACATACACACCATGGCCATCTGACTCATCGCCTACACTGATGTTGCCAGGAAATACGTTGCATTGCACAGACCCAACACCTATTCACAGTCTGTGTTAACTAGACCACTGGTGCAGTAAGCAAATGTCAGTCAGATGTGTGACCACAGACAACGCACATCACAAAGTGAAGCACAGGTTTATTACACATTTGCAACATGTTGTAACCACCACAGATGCAAGGTAATCCCACCTGGCAGCGGGCACACAGTCAACAAGTGTAGAAGGAAGGAAGTCCATGGGTGTGGTGCACATCACCTGTAGGGACACGACAGCTACCACCCTGGAAGTCGAATCACGGTGTCGGGGATCACAGTTGACCAAACGACTCTGAAAGTACCCTGTGAAGGACAGAAATGACACACAGTCAAAAGCACTGAAGAACAGGACAGAACTGCAATACTCATGCCCAATACATGTCACAAGATACCCACCCAGAACCAAGTTAGCATGTCAACACCGTTGGGGAGTACAGACTACCTGTAAGGACACATCGCTACACGCATACAGTCATGTAGCACATGGACACACTCAAACAGCACCAGAGCACCACCAACACATATCATGCAAACTCACATCAGTTACATGACATCTCTGGATACTTACATTCAGCTGAAGAAGTTGGTGATGAGCTGTGTGCGGACATCACCATCATCATCATCATCATCACTGGCATCGTGGTCCAGGCCAGGATCCTCCACAGGTGGCGGACGTTGGTCACCGTCATCCAGGATGAGAGGCAACTCCTTCCGCACTGCCAGGTTGTGTAGCATACAGCAGACGCTGACAATCTTGCACACCTTTGCCGGGGCATATGGAAGGGACCCTCCTGTCTTGTCCAGGCAGCGGAAGCGGCTCTTCAGGAGACCAAATGTCCGCTCAATCACTCTCCTCGTCCGACCATGTGCCTCATTGTAGCGCATCTGGGCTGGTGTCACAGGGTTCATGAGGGGCGTCAGCAACCACGGCATGTTGGGATATCCGGAGTCATCTACACACAGACAATTGCACATTAGCTGAGTTGGAAAAGAGGGTGGAACACTACATTGCAGAACACACACAATGGTACAAAGTCAGTACACACCAACAAGCCAGGCACGCAGGTTCCGCATCTGTGATATCATCCTCGGGATGCGACTACTCCTCATCACATAGGCATCGTGTGCAGAACCGGGGAAACGCGCACACACGTGTGAGATGGTCATATCTGCAAGACAGACCACCAGTGCATTGACCGAGTGGTAGTGCTTGCGGTTCCTGTATGCCTGCTCCTGGGCCTGTGGTGGTACCAAAGCCACATGTGTCCCATCAATGGAGCCAATGACATGCGGCATCCTCCCCAGGGCATAGAAGTCACTCTTCACGTCAGTGAGTTGCTTGAGTCTAGGGAAATAGATGTACTGGTTCAGGTATATCAACATAGCCTCCAATACATCGCGGAGCACAGGGCTGAACATTGTCTGTGACATCCCACCAGCAGTCGCCACAGTGTGTTGAAAGGTACCAGTGGCAAAGAAGTGTAGGGCTGCCATCACCTTCACCTTGGGGGTCAGCGCTGTAGGGTACGGCCGGCCAGGTTGCAGGTGTGGTGCCAAGCGCACTGCCAAATCATCAATCAGCTGCCTGGTGAAGCGGTACCATCGGATGCTGTCACGTTCCACCATCGTTGCCAGGTCAGGGAATGGTCTATGGACAGCTGGTGCCCTGCAGTGCATAGGTGAAGAAAGAAAGATTGTCACTCACCCCACATATTTGGCATTGTACACACTCAATATCACACGATACATCATTATGAGGCACAAGTACATGATGTGTGCAGTTCCGTAAGGACATGTATGGCACATACATGGCCAACATCCAACATCACAGTTCAACAGGTGGCATCAATAAGTCCCAGGTTGTCCCATTGGGTATCATGAGGACGTGTCACATTTCCCATCTCCTGCTGCCACGTTACAAACACACCCCACAGTGACATGTGAGGACAGATGTGCCCCAGGCATCACAGCCCAACGACAGGTAGATTCCCAGGGACCCTGTATTGCCACATGGACACTGGCATGACATGGCATATCATGTATACACCACAGCAAAACAACCATGACCCACACAGGTAGTGGTCCCTGTTGCCTCGGCAGGACAGACATGGACGTCTGTGACACAGACACGCACAACATCAAAGTCCATGCACAAACAACGTGGATGTGGAGACTGTCTCCCATTGTGCACATGAAATCAGAGACATCGTAAACACAACATGCACACAGACTGTGGAGGACCATCACTATTGTGCCAATGGGTCACCCTGGGTGAAACATACCGTCCCACATGGGACTCAGGGGGCATGTGACATTACATACACATTGACCACCGTGAAATGTAACCATGCCACATGCTCAGATATGAACAGTTGCACATCACAGTGGTCATGTACACGAAACACCAAGGATACTGTCCCCATGAACACGTGCACAGCCTGGGGGTGGCTGCCCCAAGTGACACCCACAGAACAACATGTTCACCCCCATACACGGAATAGGTAATGCAGCCTTACATGACTTAGGATACAGTTTGGACAGGCTGTGGTGTTGTAGGTGTGCCCCTCACTCCCTGGGAAGTATATGTGGCTGGCATATGTTCACCTGTGACAGGCATGGTGACACATGCCAGTGACATGTACAGGGACGCGTTGGACAGCAATGGACCGATCGGTGCGCACACATTGGCCATTGCATTCAATGTGTGCTGGTACGCGTTGTATTCGCAATACGCGTTGGACAGCAATGGACCGATCGGTGCGCACACATTGGCCATTGCAGTCAATGTGTGCTGGTACGCGTTGTATTCGCAATACGCGTTGGACAGCAATGGACCGATCGGTGCGCACACATTGGCCATTGCATTCAATGTGTGCTGGTACGCGTTGTATTCGCAATACGCGTTGGACAGCAATGGACCGATCGGTGCGCACACATTGGCCATTGCATTCAATGTGTGCTGGTACGCGTTGTATTCGCAATACGCGTTGGACAGCAATGGACCGCTCGGTGCGCACACATTGGCCATTGCATTCAATGTGTGCTGGTACGCGTTGTATCCTAGGTACGCGTTGAACAGCAATGGCCCGATCGGTGTGCCCGGCCGGCCCATTGCATTCAATGTGTGCGGGTACGCGTTGTATCCTGGGTACGCGTTGAACAGCAATGGCCCGATCGGGGTGCCCGGCCGGCCCATTGCATTTAATGTGTGCGGGTACGCGTTGTATCCTGGGTACGCGTTGAACAGCAATGGCCCGATCGGGGTGCCCGGCCGGCCCATTGCATTCAATGTGTGCGGGTACGCGTTGTATCCTGGGTACGCGTTGAACAGCAATGGACCGATCGGTGTGCCCGGCCGGCCCATTGCATTCAATGTGTCGCGGGTACGCGTTGTATCCTAGGTACGCGTTGAACAGCAATGGCCCGATCGGTGTGCCCGGCCGGCCCATTGCATTCAATGTGTGCGGGTACGCGTTGTATCCTGGGTACGCGTTGAACAGCAATGGACCGATCGGTGTGCCCGGCCGGCCCATTGCATTCAATGTGTGCGGGTACGCGTTGTATCCTGGGTACGCGTTGAACAGCAATGGACCGATCGGTGTGCCCGGCCGGCCCATTGCATTCAATGTGTGCGGGTACGCGTTGTATCCTGGGTGCGCGTTGAACAGCAATGGACCGATCGGTGTGCCCGGCCGGCCCATTGCATTCAATGTGTGCGGGTACGCGTTGTATCCTGGGTACACGTTGAATAGCAATGGACCGATCGGTGTGCCCGGCCGGCCCATTGCATTCAATGTGTGCGGGTACGCGTTGTATCCTAGGTACGCGTTGAACAGCAATGGCCCGATCGGTGTGCCCGGCCGGCCCATTGCATTCAATGTGTGCGGGTACGCGTTGTATCCTGGGTACGCGTTGAACAGCAATGGACCGATCGGTGTGCCCGGCCGGCCCATTGCATTCAATGTGTGCGGGTACGCGTTGTATCCTGGGTACGCGTTGAACAGCAATGGACCGATCGGTGTGCCCGGCCGGCCCATTGCATTCAATGTGTGCGGGTACAGCGTTGTATCCTGGGTACGCGTTGAACAGCAATGGACCGATCGGTGTGCCTGGCCGGCCCATTGCATTCAATGTGTGCGGGTACGCGTTGTATCCTAGGTACGCGTTGAACAGCAATGGCCCGATCGGTGTGCCCGGCCGGCCCATTGCATTCAATGCGTGCGGGTACAGCGTTGTATCCTGGGTGCAGCGTTGAACAGCAATGGACCGATCGGTGTGCCCGGCCGGCCCATTGCATTCAATGTGTGCGTGGTACGCGTTGTATTCGCAATACGTGTTGAACAGCAATGGACCGATCGGTGCGCACCCATTGGCTATGGCCTGGCCTGGCAACGGACGCGTTTTCAAATCTTGAACGAGTCTGATGCTGGAAATTCAGTTGGTCACCCACAACAATGTTGCAAATTCATGGGTGTCATGAAGTTGAACTTTTGAAGGATGCTGTGGGCGTGTGTAAGTGGTGCAATTCCATGGATTGGCCAGATTCAGAAGATGCAAACGACTTGGACCTATCACTTTGGACACATGGGACAGTAACTGCCTCTGCAGCACACATATAATGCTGGCTGTTCCCCTGAGAGCTCACTTGCCTGCACTACATGCTCCAGGACGACATCTGCCACCACCACTGCTGCTGTATCTGCACCCTCTGGACCCTGCAATGGCACGTACTGTGGAGAGAGCCCCAGCCTTCAGCACTGAGGAGAACCAGGCCCTGCTGGACAGCCTCCTTCCACAGTACAGCAAGCTGTATGGGAAAGCAGGGGAGCAGGTGAGTGTGCTGTCCACTGCCTTCCTAAATGTGTATGTTGTCTGACTAGCAAGGCTAACTGTCTGCACGCCACTGGCCAGCAGGCTCACTGAGTAGT
This sequence comes from Calotriton arnoldi, assembly GCA_963921515.1. Classification (NCBI taxonomy): domain Eukaryota; kingdom Metazoa; phylum Chordata; class Amphibia; order Caudata; family Salamandridae; genus Calotriton; species Calotriton arnoldi. The sequence goes on along the minus strand of CAWUFW010005688.1, from coordinate 63,977 downwards.
TGTCACCCCCCATAGTGTGTAGTTACATGCACTGGACAGGTATGGTGCAGTGACAGTGCATTTGAACAAGGTTTTACTCCCCAGGCAATGATACCATGTAGTGACTGCTGGCATACTGTCCATAGCCATCGTTGCACTGCCTGTGTACATCATGTGCCCCTGTGATTGAGACATGTATATCCAACTGTGTAATGCACGGATATGTTGCATGTGTAGTAATGGCATTCTCACTTTGTCATCCTCACAGGTTGATGCCCACCAGAAGCAGCAGATATGGCTGACCATCGTCCGGGCAGTGAGAACCGTGGGGGTCTACAAGCGCCGGATCCGCAACTGCCAGAAGAGGTGGCAGGACCTTCGGGGCTGGACCCGGAGGATGGCACGGGTCCAGCTGAAGCTGTCGCCTCCTCGCAGGAGAGGCGGACACCGGACCCTGACCCCCCACATGCTCAGGATCCTGGCGGTGGTCTTCCCTGATCTGGATGGGCAGCTGAAGGCCAGGGAGCAGCACGGAGGGGTGAGTCCATGACTGCATTGTGAACTTTGTCTGCCATGCTATGTGCCCTCCTCTGGCCTGGTTAAACTTCCACAGCACATCAGTCATGTGGTCCAGGTCCCATGTCCCTCGATTGTGCACTGCCCACTCCTCATCTGATACCCAGGTGTGGCCCTTGCAGTCAGGGAATTGTGTCACTTGGGTACTGTGTCCTTGCAGTTTGCTTGACTCAAGGTGGGGGACAGCATCTGTTCCCCTAACTGTGGTGGGCATCATGGGGGGTCCATTGCTTACACAATGCCTGTGTTCTAACATGTAATCTGTGTGTTACTTTGATATGTGGTCCAATTGCTGAGCTGATCCACCACATGTGCCTGGGGTAACTGGCACACACCTAAGCTGCGGGTGGGAACAATGTTTGGGCCCCAGGAGTGTGTATATTACGTGTGTCACACATACTTAGCCAGCTGCCTACTGTCCAGGGTTCATCCCTCATTCATGTGGGGCAGGACAGTCATGCCTACTCCAGGCCATGCAATGCACTCTGTACTCCCACTCCCGTGTATCAGCTGACACGTTGTGCTCAGTGATATGTCCCCTCAGGTGTCAGCCTCTGTGTCAGTGTGCTGTGGCATGGATGTAGGGACTGCTGGGGTGTTTCTCGTTTGGGGCTCAGCATGCCACCGGAGATGTGACCATAGGAGACGATACTTGTGTGACACATAGGTGTTTGAACACCTGACCGTGCAGACTGGGGTATGCGAATGTGAAGTCCATGCAGCTGTTTCCCATTCACAGCAGATTGTGAGGTGCTCAGGTTCAGAGGCTTGTGTTACAGGTCACCCATATGTCCAATCAGTATGACCTGGACAGATAAGGGTTCAGATGATGTGGTGTGTGGGAGATGTACATGTGCACTTGTTCAGCTCCAGGACTTGCATTCCCCATGACCTACTATTGTGACACAGTGCAGACTGTTGTTGTGTGGCTGCCCTGCCCATGTGACTGGAGACAGTGATGTATGACTTAGCAGGCATGCCTGTGCCATGGCATGTGACTTCCTATGAGTGGTCCTGCAGGGTAGTGACATGTGCTACATGCACACCATAGTGGCAATGGCTATCAGGACATGGGTGCATCATGGTGTCTGTCGCTGGTATGCATCACATGCATTTCATATATGACTCTGGGCATCCCTTTCATCCGGACATCTGTACTGACTCAGTGGCAAGGGTTGTGATGTGTGTATGTTCACATGCTTCACCGTGTTCTCTGCACCGTCCAACTACTGTGTAGGTGGTGCATGTGTCCACACTGGGGTATTGCCAGCCAACGGACGCCAGACAGATGGGTGCAAGGCCAGGTGGGATGTGAGTGCCATGGTTGATGATCAGACTGACAATTGGCTTCTCCTATTCTGTTTGGGCACTTTTAGCAATGTTCAACTGAGGATGCCAGGGCTTGCTCTGTATTGTGCTGTACTTACTGTGGTGTGTGCATTAGGTGCAGGTGACTGATGTCTGTCTGTTTCCCTATTGTTTGCAGATACATCCACGGCCACAGGAGGGGACAGCTCCACGGACCAGGAGGAGCCGCAGAGCCAGACTGGGTCAGCAGCCGAGGAGTGGTCGGAGGGACCCAGTGGCACGGAGGGCGAGGGGAGCCACACCGAGGAGTCCTCAGCACCATCCACCTCAGCTGAGGACCACAGCAGCTCGGAGGATGACTCCCTAATGGAGGCGGGTGTCAGCAGCCACCACACCCCAGCTAGTGTTGCTGTCCCCGCCACCACCACCACCACCGCCCTCCCATCGGCTCCCATTCCCGAGGTCCGTGGAGGCTCCCATGTTCGGGAGCATGTCTCCTTCGGGCCAGGCACCTGCCCCTGTGTCCCCTGCTGCCCTGAGTGAGGAGTCTGTGTACCTCCTTCGCCAGCTCCATGTAGGGCAGACAGCGATGCTGAGTGTCCTCCATGCTCACACCACTCTGTTGACTCAGCTGGTGTCGTTCATGGAGGGCATCTCATCGGGCATGTCTGCCCTACAGCGGGGCAATAGGTCCATGGACACCTCCCTGACGGCAGCAGTGTCCCTCCTCCAACAGTCCCTCACCCCTCCTGTCTCTGCCCCATCCACACTCCCCAGCACCTTACTTGTCCCAAGCACACACACACCGGCACACGCACACACCAGCACAGACATGAGCAGCACACAGACACACACGCCACAGACAAGACGCACACGCATGCACAGTCAGGGGACTGACACCACACTCACAGGGGATGGGGCCCAGTCACACACACACGCATCCACGAGCACTGCGCAGTCCACAGTTGCCTCTCCCTCCAAAGCCCCCTCCGTTGCCTCACCTGCAACCCCAAAGACCCAGCGGCTCTTCCTCAGTGACCTCGGCCTCTTCCCCTCCGATCCAGCTGATACAGCATTCAGGGGGAAGAGGAAGCCCACTCACACGGAGTGGAGTGCCCCTCGCCCCCGGACACCCTCCCCCAGGCACAGACCGACTGACGCCCCCATCCGCAAGTCCCCCCGGACCCGGAAGAGCAAGACCCCACCGCCGCCCTGCAGCTCAGGCACCAAGTCTCCTTCCTCCATCCCTCAGGCCCCCACTCCACAGGTGCCCCCACCACACCCTGCCCCAGGTTCCCCCACCCACAGATACACCATCCCCAAAAGGATCAGGCCTTCTCCCCCTGCCACTTGCTCTTCCAGCACCACACCCCCCGCTGCGCTTGTCTGTGCCACTGGTGTGGAGACGGTGTCCTCCCCCTCTGTCCTGCCCACCTTACCTGATCCCCATTCTCCTCCCCTGGAGGTAGGCACTGCAGTGGAGTCCACTACCACCCTGTCTGACTTGGGCACTGTAGTGGGGAGCCTGTCCACTCCATCTGCACGGTCCCCTGCAGTCTTGCCGGCACCCACACCATCAGAGTCATGCCCCCCACTTGTGCCGGCACACACCATGTCAGACACCTCCACTGCAGTTGTCAGTGGCTCTCCAGCACCCACCACCCCTTCCCTGCCTCCCTCTGGTGAGCCATGATCCTGTCCCTGCGGTGCCTGGCCTGCCCCCCCCGTATGCCCCTCCGAGGGGATTGTCCCTGGTTTTCATCAGTGCAGGCATGCGTGGGGTGACATCAGCCACTGTCACCCTTTTGTGACTTTCATGTTGGATTGGCCATTGGCCTTTGTTCATTTTTTGCTGGACATAAACAGTTGGACCCACATATGCTGAATAAAGCACCTTTCTGTTCTCTAGTGCTTTTGCTTCTGATGTACATGTTGTTGATGATGCTAACCATGCCCTTGCTGCAGTGATGGTGATATTTGGTCTCATGATAATGAAGTGTTACTGTGCAGGAACACATGTGGTCCAGGGGGAATGTGTCCTATCCTGTGGTGTATCCATGTCATCCTTAGCAGCATCTGAGGGTGTCATGTGTCCAATATTTGGCAATGGGATTTCCTACTTACATTAGCAATTTCACATCTGTGGCTTCCACCCCTACACATCTGTTGTGCTTGCCATTGTTCAATTAGTCTACTTCCCTGACCGTGTGGCCATCTCCACTGGACATGCAGGTTTGGGCATCAATGGGGAAGGACTCATCTGTGTTGTCAGTGCAACATTGCTATACAAGTGTGTTGGATCTTTGCTGATGATTTCGTTGGCACTACCTTGACCAGGCTGATGTGACGGGAGCCTTCATTTGGTGCTAATTGTTGACTGTGTGACCAAGTGCTCAGCTGACATGATGGAGCCCTACTGCGGCAACATATGGCACAGCTTTCCTCACACAGGAGTGGAGTCCCCTCATGGCAGTGTGTACTGCTGTGACATTGCCTGCGCCCAAGGTGTGTGTTGCATGAGCATGTCTGTGTGTTCACTTCCGTTTTGCTGTGCATGCTGGGATCCCTAGTGTTGTTCCTGTTTGTGATGCTTGCTGAGTTGACCTATGTTCCCCCATAGTCTTCTCCCTGGATTCTCTGTGATGTGGGTGCATGGCACAATACTGGTCATCAGGGTGTCACCCATAGGTGTGTTTGCTGTCAGGGCTGAGTTTGTGTGCAGACGCAGATGGGTCACAGTCAGGATTCCCCTTGGCACTTGTTGTTTACACCTGTCATGTGATTTCCAGTTTGTGTTATCTTTCAGTGATTGTGACACGTTGTGTGTGTGACTGCTGGCACTCCTCAGGGTCAGGGCTGCAATGTTGGTTGTTGTCTATGTGTGTTCTTTGTGGGTGACCTTGGCTTCTTCATTGGTGTGGGACTGTGGCTGGGATCCCATTGGTTGGTGTGGTATTGCCGTCATGTCCATGTACAGCGTAGTGTGCAGTGTGTCAGACATTCAGGAGTCATGTTGAGTGGCCATGTGTGATGTGTTTCTGCACCTTGGTTCCCACCCACCACCCTGGGATTGTCATGGGTGCATGTGCAATGTCACCAGTGCATGTGTGCTTCACTGCTGCACATTGTTGGAGGTCGAGGTGTGTGGTGTTGAGTGTGTGCAGATGAGAGTTGTTGCCCGGCTAGACCCCTGCCTCCATGTTGGCCTTGGCTTACTGGCCGTGCTGATTGATTTGTGCTTGTGTAGGTGTGATGGTAGTTTGTTGCTCAGGACACATGACTGTGGTTCACAGTGTGAACGACATCTAGCTTTGTCATCACAGTGGGATTGTAATGCAGCCCAGGGTCACCACATTGTGAGGGCCCTGGGGGTAGTGCTGTGGTGTCTCTGTGTCTTGCTGTGTCAGTTGCTGTTCCTACATGCTTGTGTGACATGTGTGATTTGTGCTCCCTCTCATCTGTCAATGCCTGATTGCCCACATAGGGGATTTGGATCCATGAGTTACCTTTGTGTGGCACTGTATGCACATCTGTGTAATTGGTATTCAGGCCTCCTCATGTGTTGTGTGATTGCCTGGGGACACTGGCACCCCCCCCCCCTCACCTGTTGTGTTTGATGTGCAGTGTGGGTCTGCCTGTTTGTGTTTCTGCATCTGCACCACTGCATTGGCATATCTTTGTTGTGCCATTGGCTGTATGTTGTTTGGTGGTTTTCCCCTGCTGTCCCTGGGACTCCTAGGTCATCGGTCAGCACAATGATCATTGTTTGTGTGTCCCATTACTGCCATGGTATGGTATCTGTTCACCTCACATCTACAGTCTCCACAGGGTATCTGCATTAATGTGCCCATTGGTGCAAATATGTGGGTCTGCATTCTGATGGTCACTTCTGTCATTGTGTCATTGATGAATGTTGACAGTGTCAGTCCCCATGGGTGATGTTTGTCTGCACATGGCCCAAGGTATGTCTGATTTGCACTGCAGTATTTGCCTACCCCAATCTATGTTGCAATGGGACACATGCACTACTTTGCCACTGATGTGTTTTATGTTCTGTGACCAGGAATCATCCATGCAGTTTGGCAGTTGCAGCTTTTTCTTTGTCGACACTTGCATTTTGGTCACTGTGATGATGGGGGTTTGGACCCCATTGCCACAATGTTCAAACTGTGCTTCTGCTATGGACCACACACTTACATTTTGGTCACTGTGATGATGGGGGGTTGGACCCCATTGCCACAATGTTCAAAATGTGCTTCAGCTATGGACCCTACACTTACCTTTTGGTCACTGTGATGATGGGGGGTTGGACCCCATTGCCACAATGTTCAAAATGTGCTTCAGCTATGGACCCCACACTTACATTTTGGTCACTGTGATGATGGGGGGTTGGACCCCATTGCCACAATGTTCAAAATGTGCTTCAGCTATGGACCCCACACTTACCTTTTGGTCACTGTGATGATGGGGGTTTAGGCCCCATTGCCACAATGTTCTAAATGTGCTTCAGCTATGGACCCCACACTTACCTTTTGGTCACTGTGATGATGGGGGTTTAGACCCCATTGCCACAATGTTCAAACTGTGCTTCTGCTATGGACCCCACACTTGCATTTTGGTCACTGTGATGATGGGGGTTTAGACCCCATTGCCACAATGTTCAAAATGTGCTTCAGCTATGGACCCCACACTTACATTTTGGTCACTGTGATGATGGGGGTTGGACCCCATTGTCACAATGGTCATGGCCTGCTTGCATTGTGGGGGCCACACACATATATGTGTGGCACATGTGATAGGGGGTCACATTGTATGTTCAAAGTCATGTTCAGTGTTGTAGGCATTTGACACAGTCTACACACGCTTGTCATGGTGTTGGGGGGGATGTCTTTATGTTGCATTCTTTATGTTGGTGTGTGCTTGTTGTGTCATGTATTAGCCATCCTGTGAGTGGGGGTGTTGTTGTTGGTGGGCATCCAGCCCCCCATGGGTAGAGGTGGTAGTAGCGACAGGCATCCAGCCCCCCATGGGTAGAGGTGGTAGTAGTGGTAGGCATCCAGCCCCCCATGTGTTGAGGTGGTAGTAGTGGTAAGCATCTGGCACCCCCTGGGTAGGGGTGGTAGTAGTGGTAGGCATACAGGCCCCTGTGGGTAGAGGTGGTAGTAGTGGTAGGCATCTGGCAACCCCTGGGTGAGGGTGGTAGTGGTGGTAGGCATCCAGCCCCCCATGGGTAGAGGTGGTAGTAGTGGTAGGTATCCAGCCCCCCATGGGTAGAGGTGGTAGTAGTGGTAGGCATCTGGCACCCCCTGGGTAGGGGTGGTAGTAGTGGTAGGCATCTGGCACCCCCTGGGTAGGGGTGGTAGTAGTGGTAGGCATACAGGCCCCTATGGGTAGAGGTGGTAGTAGTGGTAGGCATCTGGCACCCCCTGGGTGAGGGTGGTAGTGGTGGTAGGCATCCAGCCCCCCATGGGTAGAGGTGGTAGTAGTGGTAGGCATCCAGCCCCCCATGGGTAGAGGTGGTAGTAGTGGTAGGCATCTGGCACCCCCTGGGTAGAGGTGGTAGTGGTGGTAGGCATCCAGCCCCCCATGGGTAGAGGTGGTGGTAGTGGTAGGCATCTGGCACCCCCTGGGTAAGGGTGGTAGTGGTGGTAGGCATCCAGCCCCCCATGGGTAGAGGTGGTAGTAGTGGGTGGCATCCAGCCCCCCATGGGTAGAGGTGGTAGGAGTGACAGGCATCCAGCCCCCCATGGGTAGAGGTGGTGGTAGTGGTAGGCATCCAGCCCCCCATGGGTACAGGTGGTAGTAGTGGTAGGCATCTGGCACCCCCTGGGTAAGGGTGGTAGTGGTGGTAGGCATCCAGCCCCCCATGGGTAGAGGTGGTGGTAGTGGTAGGCATCCAGCCCCCCATGGGTAGAGGTGGTAGTAGTGGTAGGCATCCAGCCCCCCCTGGGTAGAGGTGGTAGTGGTGGTAGGCATCCAGCCCCCCCCTGGGTAGAGGTGGTGGTAGTGACAGGCATCCAGCCCCCCATGGGTAGGGGTGGTAGTAGTGGTAGGCATCCAGCTCCCCCTGGGTAGAGGTGGTAGTGGTGGTAGGCATCCAGCCCCCCCTGGGTAGAGGTGGTAGTAGTGGTAGGCATCTGGCACCCCCTGGGTAGTGGTGGTAGTGGTGGTAGGCATCCAGCCCCCCCTGGGTAGAGGTGGTAGTGGTGGTAGGCATCCAGCCCCCCCTGGGTAGAGGTGGTAGTAGTGGTAGGCATCTGGCACCCCTGGGTAGTGGTGGTAGTGGTGGTAGGCATACAGGCCCCTATGTGTATGTGTGGCATTGGTGAGGGCCATCCCGCCCCTATGGTGCTACTGTTGCTGGTGTTAGTATTTCTGCATCCCTCTGTGTGTGATGTGTCGGGTACGTGTAGTTTGTTTTTGTTGTTGGTATCTGACTTACCTTCTGCGCCGTACGCGTCCGTGCCTGTTCCGGTAATAGATGTAGAATATTGGTAGGATCGGCACGATGGGATTCATGGTTGGTTCGTCTCGTTCGTCTTTCTCTTTGCTTCGCCTCGTCCTCGTCGCTGGCGTGTTCGTCTCGTAGCCGTGGATCGTGTTGTAGCGAGAATCGGAGCTTATGTGCGCCTCGCCCGGATGCTTTGACGTGCCGTGCGTAGCGACGGGTTCGGCGCGTACGGGAAGCGCATCGTACTTGTCCGGCCGGACGGGGCTGCATTTTTGCTTCCGTGCGGCTCGATTTTGCGTTTCCGGATCTGCCTCGGTCTGGGTTCAGGTCATGTATTGGGTGAGTACGACTGGGTCGGGATTTGGGCGGTTGTGCGCATCGTACTTGCTCGTTCGGACGTATGTGCGGATCGGTCGGGAAACAGGCATTCGCCTGGATTTTTTACCGACCGAATGGTATTAGGTGCGCCTCCGACCGAGATCGGAATCGACCCCTAAGTGGGGGCCCGTGATAGTGAGTGATAATCTAAAAATCTGTATAATTGTCAAAATACATTTATTCTAATAGGCAATTATATGATATTAAAAATGAAAGGCGGTGAAAAGAAGAATTATTACCCCATCACCGTGGTGATTAAAGTTGTCGACATGTTTCTGCCCTTATGGCCCAAAGGGTCCGCGGCATTCATCAGGACGGAAAAAGAAAAAAATGTGGGCTCCTATCTTACCAAAGCGTTAGCATAGAATTACCACTGGGTAGGTTGACCTGTGTCACACTAGGTGCACAGACAAAATATTGAGTTTTTTATTTCGACATACAGAAGTATCGAGTTGATAATATCGACAGTGTTAAATATCGATGTTCTGTATATCGATGTAAAAAATATCGATTTGAGGTGTGTAGGTAAATATCGATGTAAGTAATATCGAAAGCACAAATATCGACATGTGAAAATATTGTTTTTGTATGTTTTTTTAAATATTTTATGGTGAATGTTAAGTATTAAATTGTGTTTAAAATGTGTATAATAATGTTTTATTTTTATATTGTTTTAGGAGCGGGATGTTGGGTTATAGGGGATAAGGGTGGGGAGTGTTTTAAAAAAGTTAATTTTATTTTTCAAAAAGTTTATATTTTAAGTATAATTTTTTTTTTTTTATTTAGAATTTCAAATTAAATTTTAGGAGCGGGATGTTGGGTTTATAGGGGATAAGGGTGGGGAGTGTTTTAAAAAATATTAATATAATTTCTTTTAATTAAAAAAAAATAAAAAAAAATTAAAATTTAATTTCGAATTTCACTATAACATTTAGGAGTGGGATGTTGTGTTTATTGGGGATAAGGGTGGGGAGTGTTTTTAAAAATATTAACATAATTTCGTTAAATTAAAAAAAAAAATCTAAATTTAATTTGAATTTCGAATTTCATTTAAAATTTTAGGAGTGGGATGTTGGGTTAATAGGGGATAAGGGTGGGGTGTCTTAAAAATACTAAATTAATTTGTATAGTTGTTTAATTTTATCTATTAATATATTTTAAATTTCTCATTTTAAAGTTAACTTTTAGGATTGGTATGTTGTGTTTATATGGGGAAAATTTGGGGATTGTTTTTAAAATATTCACAAAAATATTTGGATAATTAAAAAATTAATATAACATTTTTTATTTAAAAATTGGAAATTTGAATTAAAATTTTGTAGTGGGCTGCGCATTGCTGACCAGCCATCCCTTGTGGGGGGGGGTGGGCAAGGAACCTATTCGGCCCGCACCCTTCACTCCCCAACCTTAGCGTCACCGCTCATGCAGGCATCATGGTCCGAGGGGGGCCAGGTTGGATTCCCCGCCGGGCCAATCGCCACGACAGCCAATACTGCTCTCTGATGGATCCTCAGTTGGGAGGCGCTCTGGCTCTTCTGGACATCTGGACCGGGGTGGTGCCTCGCCGCGGCCCTCTCTGATCGATCTCCCGGACACAGATCTCTCCCGCAGCCCGACGCTCTTGAGGGACCCTGCCTGAGGGGGTCTCTGCCTGCCGGGCTTGGCTCCGCGGCCGGAGACTGCGCTCACAAATCTGAAACATTTCTTCCTTCCCGATGGACTCGTTCAAGCACATCCTGACAAGAGGAGGGGTCCTCCACGCTTTCCCATTTCCAAGCGTTGTAGTTTGGGTGTTCATTCGCTAGTTTATTGTTGGGGCAACAGATGCTTCCGTTCCTGAAGTGTAGGGTGGGGGGTGGGGGGACTGGGGGGCGGGGCCGTTGCCCCGAACTTTTTCCTTAACTTTGTTTTCCTTGTTTTTTGGTTTTGTTACACCAGCACTCACACAGCACTCTAATTGGCGCATACTGGGACATGCAGAATCCACTCCTGGCACCTTGTTAAGCCCGGTGATGTCCGTCTCGACTGCAACACTCCCCCCTTGGGGACTCACTACCACTCAACTACAACCGTTATGCCTGACACACCATCGTTAAGCACCTCCCTGTGCATCATGTCTTGGAATGTTAACGGTCTCCTGGATCGTTTCAAACGCATGGCTGTCTTACGATACGCACAGCGCCTAGGGGTGGACATTTTGTTGCTGCAGGAAACACACCTGCTGGGGAATCATTGCCCCTTTTTGGTGCGATACGGGTACGATAGAACTTGGCATTCGGGGTTCACTCGCGGCTCCCACGGGTTGGCGATTCTGGTGAAGCGCTCCATTCCCTTTGTGACAGTCCAGATGACCCTCGATGCCCAAGGCACCTTGGTGGCCCTTAGTGGCATGCTGAATGGTCATCCCCTCAACCTCGTCTCACTCTATTCTCCCCCCTCAAGGCTGACGGCTACCCTAACCAAATCTGCCGACCTTATGGCATCCTTGCCTCCGGGTCCCACTTTCCTTGGGGGCGACTTTAATGCAGTCTCCGCACCTGATCTTGACACAACCGGCCCCCCTTCCCCTAGTAGGATTGCACAAGCAAAACAGCTGGCGGCTTGGGCTGAACCCTGGGTATATGTGATGCTTGGCGTGTTTGGCACCCACACTCTAAACAATTTACACACACCTCGGCGGCGCACCACACTCAGGCACGCATTGACGCCATCTTTGTTCCTTCGACGGACTGCCTCCTGATTCAAGACGTCTCACTTCTCCCGAGAGGCATCTCTGATCACTCCCCAGTGATGCTCCGTACGGGCCCCCCCCGCTTTTGCCCGACAGACATGGAGGCTAAACGCCTGGTTCCTTCAGGATAAAGAGTTTCGGAAGGTGGTGGGGCGGGAACTCAAGCACTACTTCCTTTCTAACGAAGGGTCTGTTTCCTCATCAGGTACCCTATGGGAGGGGGGCAAGGCCACGATTAGAGGGGTCACCAAGGGCCAGCTCAAGATCCAACGGCAGGCCCGATTGGAGCAAATTACCACACGGGAGGTGCAGGCTCTGCGACTGGAGCGTACCCCGGCCCAATCCCTTGACGCTTCCGATACGAGACTGCTAGCCCGGCTTCGCTCGGAGATCAGGCAGTTGTCGCTGGACGCGGCCAAACTCCTTTGGCGCTCATCCGTGACCACGGTGTATGGTTGGGGTGACAAGAATGGATCACTCCTTCACCGCCTTGCTACATACCCTAGGGCGAATTGCATAATTCCCGAGATCATGGCACAGGACGGTTCGCTGTGCCGCTCCCCAATGGATATGGCCCAGGCCTTTGCCATCTATTATCGTCAGCTCTACGAGGCCAGACCTCCCACCCTCTCTCTCTTGGATCTGTTGGTGGATGGAGGTGGCAGCCTCCCATGTATAGACCCCACCACTCAAGCTGACCTTGATCGCCCTATCACCCGCGAGGAGATCGGGGAAGCGATCGGCCTTATTTCTTCCGGCAAGACACCGGGTCCGGACAGTCTCCCCCAGGAATACTATGCGCACTATCGGGACACGCTTGTCCCCCACCTGGCGGGACTGTATCAGGAGGCGGTGGAGAAGGGCTCCTTCCCTCGTGAGATGAACATGGCCACCATTGTGGTTCTGCCTAAATCCCAGCCGCCCTCGTCCTGTTGTGCCGATTACCGCCCGATCTCACTCATTAACTCCGAGATCAAAGTGTACGCCACAATACTCGCCCAGCGGCTTAAACCCCACTTGTCCACGCTGGTTCATCCCGACCAGTGTGGGTTCATGCCCTCACGCGGAACCCGACATTGTCTTCGTAGATTGCAATCCGCTCTGGCCCACCGTCACCTCCTAACTCCGTACCTGGCGATTCTCCTTGCAGATTTTGAGATGGCCTTCGACTCGGTGGATTGGGGGTTTCTTGGAGACGTTTTGGAGAGGATGGGCCTCGGACCCCGGTTCCGAGCCATGGTCAAGGTTCTGTACGCCTTCCCGAGAGCTCGAGTCCTTGTAAATGGGGTCCTATCGGAACCCTTCTCTATTCATAGGGGAACGAGGCAGGGCTGTCCACTCTCCCCTCTGCTCTTCGCTTTGGTGATGGAGCCCTTGGCATCCCTGATGCGGTCGTGTGAGCACGTGCGGGGGTGGGAATGGCCCAACACCGAGCCAGACAAAATTGCCCTATATGCGGACGAGGTCCTCGTCTACTTGGCAGACCTTGCCCAATCAGGTCCACATTGTCTTCGCATTTTACATTCCTTCAAACGGGCCTCCGGCCTCATGCTGAACCCTGATAAATCGGTCTGGTCCCCCTCCATTTGTCTAGAGAATGCTTTTACTGGCAATCTGAAATACCCCTTCGCCGTCAATCCTTTAAATATTTGGGGATCTGGATGACCCTGCTCCCCGAGCTGAGCTGGGCCCTCAACGTTACTCCTCTGGTGAGACGAGCCAAGGCGGATCTCCAGAAGTGGCAGTCGCTGCCCCTGAACCCCATGGGAAGGGTGGCCCTTTTTAAAATGATGGTCCGCCCCCGCTTCCTTTACGTCCTTCAAAACACTCCCTTGTGTTTTCCTAAAACTTGGTTTCGCAAATTAGATTGTATAGACACCAAGTTTTTGTGGGGGAAAGGTAGATCCCGACTGGCGCTGAATACTTGTAGGATCCCTTCGTTCGACGGGGGCCTAGGAATGACTCACCTCTACTTATATTATCTCGCTACGCGACTTCTCTCCATACATGACTGGTTCAACGGGGGTTGGTCGGACCCGGCCTATAGGCTCGAGCTGGGAGAGTTAGGCCTTGCTAAGATTCAGTCTATGCTGTACGGGGCCCCTATTTCCACTCGCCTTCCCGAGGTGACGCGCTCGGTGTTGCTGGCCTGGTGGGCTGCACTGCGGCACACCAAGTGGACACACACGCTGACTCAGTGTACTCCGTTGTGGAATGGGACCTGGCTCAAAGAAGTGAACGAGCTGCAGGGCTTCAGGGCTTGGGACCTCATAGGTATCTCACAGCAGGGAGACGTGTGGGTGGGGGACCATATGCGTTCCTTTGGAGACCTCCAAAACAGATTCTCACTGCACCAATCACAATTCTATAGGTACCTGCAATTGCGACATGCCCTCCGCTCACACCTTACAAGGGGTACACGGCTTCCCGACCACAGCCCACCTGAAGCTCAGATAATGTTTGGGGACCTGGGGAAGGGTGGCATCTCACGTATCTATCGTACACTGATTAACAATACAACAATCCCTCCTTAGATCGACTGCAGGCTCAGTGGGAGGATTGGGTTGGCCCCCTAGAGGAAGAGGACTGGCGTGATGCCCTTATGGCTCCTAGAACAGTCACTGCATCCGCTAGGCTGCGCCTGGTCCAGCTCTACTACTTACACGAAGCATATCTCACCCTGGCGCACCTCCATCGGGCGGGGTTTAGGCCGACCCCAGCCTGTACTAGATGCGGTCATGGCCCGACTGACTTCCTTCACATGGTGTGGGCCTGTCCCGACCTGGCGCGGTTCTGGAGGGAAATAGAGGAAGAGCTTACTGAAATCTTGGGGTGGGAGGTCCCCCATGACCCGAAGCACACACTCCTGGGCATTACTGACGGGTTAGATGGGTCTAGGAACGAGAAGGTATTTCTAACTACAGCACTGGTGGTCGCTAAGAGAGACATCGCGGCCTCATGGAAATGCCCTGAGCCCCCGAGCGTCGGACGATGGCGGGCTGGGGTGGACTAGTGCGCCACGCAGGAGAAAATTATGTATAAAGCGCGTGGGTGCCCCAAGAAATATCGCAGAGTGTGGGGGAAGTGGTTGGGGTGGTGGGGTGATCATTGGGGGGACTGTCCATTTGTCGAATAACTGTATTTTAATAGTATCTGTCCGATGGTTTGCGCAGAGTCTTATATGTAATCCAAGACTTGCATGGGTTTGTGATGCAATGCTGGTGTATTTCCTTTGTAAATTCAATAAAAATGTGTTTATCAAAAAAAAAAAAATTGTAGTGGGATGTTGAGTTTATAGGGGATATGGATGGGGATTGTTTTAAAATAAAAACAAATTGGGAACAATTTTAAAATTATAAATATAAATTATTAAATTAATTTTTAATAAAAAAAATTATTTTATGATTTGGATGTTGAATTTATTGATTATAAGGGTGAGGTTTTTTAAGTACAAATATTAATTTAATTTGTATAAATTGTATAAGAAACAATGTTTTATTTTTATATTTAAATCTAATTTTAAGTAACATTAATAAGTATAATGTAGTGCTTATAGGAGATAAGGTTGTTACATTTTGAAAAATATCTATTTATAAATGTTTAAAATATTAAAAAAATTAAGGTAATTTGTATTATAAATATATTTCTATTTTATTAAATTTAGTGAAGTGTAAATATATTTTTAAAAATTTATTTTTATAGGAAGTCTTAGGAAATATGTTATAAAGAAAAAATAAATATTATTAAAATTATGTACTGGTATATAATTTGTTAATTTAATAGTTATTATAGTGAGAAAATTAACTTAATGTAGATTAGTGTCCAGCACCTATCTCAATTAAATATAGATTGGAGTGGGAATAGTAAGTTAATTAAAGTAAGTGTCCAGCACCTACCCCAATTAATTTTAGAGTGGAGTTGGAATAGTAAATTAATTAGGGTCACTGTCCAGCACCTACCTCAATTAATTTTAGACTGGAGTTGGAATAGTAAATTAATTAGGGTCAGTGTCCAGCACCTACCCCAATTAAATATAGATTGGAGTGGGAATAGTAAATTAATTAGGGACAGTGTCCAGCACCTACCCCAATTAAATATATATTGGAGTGGGACTAGTAAATTAATTAAAGTCAGTGTCCAGCACCTACCTCAATTAATTTTAGACTGGAGTTGGAATAATAAATTAATTAGGGTCACTGTCCAGCACCTACCCTAATTAATTTTATACTGGAGTTGGAATAGTAAATTAATTAGGGTCAGTGTCCAGCACCTACCCCAATTAAATATAGATTGGAGTGGGAATAGTAAATTAATTAGGGTCAGTGTCCAGCACCTACCCCAATTAAATATACATTGGAGTGGGAATAGTAAATTTATTAGGGTCAGTGTCCAGCACCTACCCCAATTAAATTTAGATTGGAGTTGGAATATTAAATTAATTAGGCTCATTGTCCAGCATTTACCCCAATTAAATACAGACTGGAATGGGAATAGTAAATTAATTAGGGTCAGTGTCCAGCACCTACCCCAATTAAATATAGACTGGAGTGGGAATAGTAAATTAATTAGGGTCAGTGTCCAGCACCTACTCCAAATATATTTAGACCGGAGTTGGAATAGTAAATTAATTAGGGTCAGTGTCCGGCACCTACCCCAATTAAATAGACTGGAGTTGGAATAGTAAATTAATTAAAGTCAGTGTCCAGCACCTACCCCAATTAATTTTAGATTGGAGTGGGAATAGTAAATTAATTAGGGTCAGTGTCCAGCACCTACCCCAATTAAATATAGATTGGAGTGGGAATAGTAAATTAATTAGGGTCAGTGTCCAGCATCTACCACAATTAAATATATATTGGAGTGGTATTAGTAAGTTAATTAAAGTCAGTGTCCAGCACCTACCCCAATTAAATTTAGATTGCAGTTGGAATAGTAAATTAATTAGGGTCAGTGTCCAACATCTACCCCAATTAAATATAGACTGGAGTGGGAATAGTAAATTAATTAGGGTCAGTGTCCAGCACCTACCCCAATTAAATATAGACTGGAGTTGGATAGTAAATTATTTAAAGTCAGTGTCCAGCACCTTCCCCAATTAATTTTAGACTGGAGTGGGAATAGTAAATTAATTTGGGTTAGTGTACAGCACCTACCTCAATTAAATATATATTGGAGTGGGAATAGTAAATTAATTAGGGTCAATGTCCAGCACCTACTCCAATTAAATATAGATTGGAGTGGGATTAGTAAGTTAATTAAAGTCAGTGTCCAGCACCTATCTTAATTAAATTTAGATTGGAGTTGGAATAGTAAATTAATTAGGCTCAGTGTCCAGCATTTACCCCAATTAAATAAAGACTGGAATGGGAATAGTAAATTAATTGGGGTCAGTGTCCAGCACCTACCCCAATTAAATATAGACTGGAGTGGGAATAGTAAATTAATTAGGGTCAGTGTCCAGCACCTACCCCAAATAAATTTAGACTGGAGTTGGAATTGTAAATTAATTAGGGTCAGTGTCCAGCACCTAACCCAATTCAATATAGACTGGAATGGGAATAGTAAATTAATTAGGGTCAGTGTCCAGCATCTACCCCAATTAATTTTAGACTGGAGTTGGAATAGTAAATTCATTATGGTCAGTGTCCAGCATCTATTATAATTAAATACAGAGTGTACTTTGAGTAGTAAAAAAGGTTAATTAAATAAAAAATAGTATTGGGTGTTTATGTTGAGTTGAGTTGTAAGTATAATTTAGATGAGTATTTTTTAAATATAGTGTAATAATATTATTTAAGGTAAACATATTTAAAACATATTTAGTTATATGTTGAACAAGAATATATTTTTTATATATATTTTATTTTATTAAAATTACATACTTTAAATAAATTAATTATAAGAAAAACAGCTTTTTATGTACATTAGAAGTGATAGCAATGAAAAGGTAGTTCAGAAAATAGAGATTATTTTTATTTCATCAATTTTATTATATAAAACATAGAAGTGATACGTTCATTCAAAATGTTATTTTTTATTGAACAGTAGGAAAATAATCACAAAATATAAGTATTTGTAGGATAGTGTATTTATTACAGAGAATTCTTTTTTTATTAGTATGTATATTTTAACAAGTAAATTATTGTAACAAAAATTTTATAATGAACAAAATTAGATTTTACAATTGTATATATTTTACAAATATATCATGATGCATTTCAATTTTTTTAAATAATATTTTGTAAATTGGTACATATTTTTTAATAAGTACAACATATTGTTTCTCAATTTTAATATTGTTACAACTGTTACAAAATTTGGTAAGTATTTATTCACATAATATACTGTAAATATTTTACAATAAAGTTCACAAAACAATAACATAGTTTAATTTCACTATACAAACTAAATATATTTTATTATTAATATTAAAATATTAATATTAATAATTATTACACATTAGAACAGTTTTTTATTTTATTAACATTTTACATATTTTTTTAAACAATAAAGAATATTAATACAATGTTTTAGTAATTGTTGTTTAACATATATACATTTTTATAATTATAATATTAAATATTATTATGTCATAATATTTATTATTATAATTTTACAATAGATAAAATACTCATAATATTTTTAAAAATATAAGGTATATTTTTAATTATTTTATTAGAATGCAACAGTAATTTTTAAATCAGTATTTAATATTAAATAAATTGTTTAGTCATTTATTTAACATTTTTATAGTTGACATCTTTATTTGGGCCTTTGATTTTGTAACCACTCGTTGTTGTTTTGGGTCATTTGGGAAGAAAGAAGCTTGCGTTGGGAGCTGCTTCGCGTTTGAGAAGGTAAGACTAATTTTCGTTTATATTAAACTATTTTAAGTGTGTTTTGAAGGTAGTAGTGTTGTGATTAGGGTGCGTGGAGTTATGTTTTTGAAGTTCTAGTGTTTTTAGTTGTTTAGTTAGGTATTAATTATTAATGTTGTGTTTCGTATTTGCGGCCTAGTTAGTATTTTTCTATTTATGTTTAGTTTACGTTAATATTGTGTTAATATTGTTTGTAGTGGTGTTTTCAAGTGTATTATTTGTACATTTGTGTGGGTGGGAATGTTTGTTTTTCTATTTTAGGTTTTACGACGAAGCATTTTGGAAAAACGGAGCATTGCGTTTTTTTTTTTTAAAGGAAGTGTGTATTAGTTATATCAACTAATATTTATTTTACACTTCCTTTATTATTCGGTTTTCATGGAGCGGTTTTTAACTTTTTTATGAATTTTTGGGTTTTTTATGGTTATTGGATTGTTGATTTTTACATGGAGGATCTACTTTTTGACACAGTTGTATTTTTGCATTTTATTCGGGTCTGTTTTTAAAAAATATGGATTGTGAACTACATGGATTATTTTGGATGATGTGGATTTTCGTATTACAGCGTGGAAAAGGTAAGTGCTTTTAAATTTTTTTATTGTGGGAGGGAAATTATGTTATTTTAAATACTGTAGTTGTTTAGTTGTTTTGTTGTTTCATTATTTTGTCTCTATATATGTTGTTATAAAATAATAATATATATTAGACAAAATAATTATTTGGTTGATTTAAAAGAATGCACTGTTTTTATTCCAATAATTGTTTTTTGAGAATGGTAAATTAAAATTGTTTAATGTTTCAGACTAGAGTTTTTGCTATCATATTTAAGTACTCTAGGCCTCTTGTTGAAGTATATAGCTGTACTTGTTGTTGAAGATACTGATACATTTGAGCAGTTTGTCTAGATAGTTTTGGCTTTAATTGTATGATAGATTGTTGCATTCTTAGTTCTTGGAAGCTTTGTTCTTTTTGTATGGCAACTAATAGTTTATGTAGGGTAGGAGTGCTTCGTCCTGTAGAAGATAGGAAGGCATTATGCCAACCTTCAACTGCGTTGTTTGTTTTGGCTTCTTGGTTAAGTGTAGTTAGGTACACATTCTACCAAGGAATTTGGAATTTAGGTTGCCGTCTATGGCCTGATCTGTGTAATCTCCCCACCCAGGTATCCTCAAAATAATCTAGGAGGGGAGATAATTTTTGTTCATTTTGGTGGTAAAATGGACTTTCTATTAAAATGTTATAGTGCTCAGCCACATCTGTGACTGGCACGTAGGCCAGGGCTATTAGGTGTTTTATTTGGTATGCAAAGGTAATATTTGTTGCATATTCCACACTAAGGGGCCCATTACGATGGCGGGCGGACTTTGTCCGCCCGCCACCGCAACGGAGCCAGGGACCGCCTGCCGAAGTCGCGGCGGTGCCGCCAGGCACATTGGGATGCGCCCGCCACACTGGCAGGCGCATCCCGCATGTTTTACATTGCGGCGGGCGGTGCTGTCAGCAGCACCCGCCGCAATGTACAAAATGCATGTTGTGCTTTTGCATGCACAACGTGAAAGGCACCGCGCGGTGCCTGCCACCTTGTGCATGCAAATGCAGGGGGGTACCATAGGTACCCCCCATGTGCACCCCCCACCCCCCCAACATCCTGGGGGCCCGCAACGGGCCCCCAAATGCGAATACCGCATGTCTTTTCATGGCGGAAATGCCGCCATGAAAAGGCTCCTCACCGCCTACATCCTAATATGGATGGCGGTGTCTCACAGACACCGCCACCATATTAAACCCGTTTTCCGCACGGTCGACAAGTCGACCGGCGGAAAAGCGGCGGGCGGTCTTTCCGTCCGCCGCTGACCCCCCAGCCATACTAATATGGCGGGGGTAAATGGGCGGAGGGAAATGTAGGGCGGATCGCCACCGCCATGCGGGCGGTGGCGATCCGCCCTACATCGTAATGACCCCCTAAATGCAGATTTCTGTAAATGTCTCCATAAACATTGGTTGAAGTGGAAGTAACATCCTTGTATAGATGTGTGGGGGTATAATTTGAGGATAGAATGTATCATGGCTTGTTCAAAGTCTATTACTATTCTTTGAGGGAAAAAGTCGTTTGTTTCTTGCTTTATTTTACCTAACATTTCAGTATATGTTGCATTCTGTTTGTTTGGTAATAAAGCATATATTAATGGAATGCAAGTGTTATGATATTGCCCATTGATACTGTACAGTTGGTAGAATGGTTTAGGGCATATGCTGAAGGTGCCATCCATCATCAATGTTTGGCATTGTTGAAGTTTAGTTATATTGTTTGCTGTAGCAAACATAATAATCCTTTTATCTTTATTTTTGTTGTCAAAGAAAATAAAAGGTTCATCATTGTGTGTTATACTAAGTTCTGGGGGAATTATGACATCCTCAAAATTTTTAGGTGTAGGTATTGTTGGTGTTGTTGATTTTTTGGTCCTAGCTATTGTTCTTTTAATAGAAGCAATTGATGGTAATTGACCTGTTGCTTCTCTAGGTACTTTAGGTAATTGTTCTTTAAGTATAACACTTGTAGGAAGTTGTGAGGTGCTACTTAATTCTTTAATATTTTCAAGGGTTGATTTCACTACAATTTCAGAAATATTTGGTGGATGGTTATGCTCCCTTGTATATAATACAGTTGTTTCCCTGGTGGTAGCACGACCATAACATTTGTTTGAGTAATATTTTGAACATTTCCAGTTCACTTTAAGGCCTGTTTGCTTCTCTTGGGTGTAGACGTACCCCATATAACACAATAAGAATTTCCCTTTCTGAGATGTTATAAATTGGGCCTCTTCAGTCATTGTGAGGTGGTAAAATCTATAAAAAATGTACATGAAAGTATATGTAAAAGAATATTATACATGTTTATATGAATAATAATAAATGCATTTTAATTATATACTTACCAACTGTTATTTAGTTGTAGTTGAATGGAGATGTTCTTTGTTCAACAAATGTTGTTTGTTTGAAGTGCTCTGTGAAAAGAAAGTAAAGCATATTTTATTTCATGTTTTACAATTTATATATGGTGGTCTTGGTGTTTATGACAGAGTATAGTTTTATTAACGTTTTAGTTTCATTTTACAAACTTTTTAAAAAAAGTTTAAAAGTATAAATGGGGTTGTTTTGGCGGTTAGGACATTTTAGGTGTTGAGTTCCCTTTTAGTGAGATTTAACAAGTTATTTTTAGAGTATACTTACTTTGTTAGTTATCTGTTTTTGTAAGGTGAAATCTTTTTTCTCGTTTTTTGAGTAATATCTGTTGTTGAAATATAAAGAGATAAAATATATGAGTTAGTAATTTAAGTTAGCCATTGAAATCTGTGTTACATTTTAATTTAACAGTTTATTTAGAAATGCTTATTTACTTACTTTTTCCTAGGTGTAGTAGGTTTGATTTTAGAGGTGTGTTTGAGAGTGGTGAAAATCCGGCAGAGTTTCTCCTTCCTTAATTATTTTTGTTTAAGTTGTAAAAGAAGACATATTTTTTTGTTTATATAGTGTGTTCTTAATAGTTTGTTGAAAATCATTGGTCTATTTCGATCTTCTGTGTTTCTATTGGTTAATTTGATTATTTATTTTTTTTGTAATTGTTTTACTTGTATGGAAAACGCAAATTGAGAGAAAATGTTTTTTTTAGGTGAGGAAGGAGATGTTGAATTTATTATTTAAAAAGAAATGTATAATATATATTTTAAATGTTGAATATGTTGCTATTATTTGTTTGTAAATATTATTTGTGTAGTTGTTATGTTATTATTAATTTATGTTGTTATTATTTTGATAGATATGTTTATATATAAATTTTATGTGTATTTATGTCATTTATTGTATTTTTGGTGTTGAAAGTAGTAGTTTTAATGTGGATTTGAGTTGTCGATATTTTAAAAAAAACGATAATATTACTGTCTATATTTTTGTTCTCGATATTTTGGACATGTCCTATACTTATTTATAACCGTCGATAATTTGTATTGCGATATTTATGTGTGCGATATTTGTGTAGTCGATATAGTTTCATTACGATAATGTTGTTTCGATATTAGTGTATTTTTATAATTAAGTATACAATATCGATATTTTTGATGTCGATATTTTTGCGTCGAAATATTTGTATTTCGATAATGTGCCTTTCGATATTATGTCAGTGATTCGTCACACTCTACCTGAAAGGGTATCCTGAAACCTGTAATCTTAATGAAAAAGAGATTGCCATCAAGGACATTCGGTCAAAGAAAGGTAAAAAATGCAGTGAAAAATTGCCCCACATGCATCATTTATACATATTGTGGCTATTGTGTGAAACACGTGTCACTGCAAACGTGAGACACATGCAGGGGTCTCTCCTTCACTCTCCTCCCATGGGGTGTGTAGGAAGCTTGATTAGGGTAAGGGTGTGAGCTGGTCTCACACTAAACTGCGTGTGTCTCACGTTTGCAGTGACACGTGTTTCACACAATAGCCACTATATGTATAAGTGATGCATGTGGGGCAATTTTTCACTGCATTTTTTACATTTCTTTGACCGAATGTCATTGATGGCAATCTCTTTTTCATTATGTTTACAGGTTTCAGGAAACCTTCTCAGGTAGAGTGTGACACAGGTCAACCTACCCAGTGGTAATTCTATGCTAACGCTTTGGTAAGATAGGAGCCCACATTTCTTTCTTTTTCCGTCCTGATGAATGCCGCGGACCCTTTGGCCCATAAGGGCAGAAACATGTCGACAACTTTAATCACCACGGTGATGGGGTAATAATTCCCCTTTTCACCACCTTTCATTTTTAATATCATATAATTGCCTATTAGGATAAATGTATTTTGACAATTATACTGATTTTTAGATTATCACTCACTATCACGGGCCCCCACTTAGGGGCCGATTCCGATCTCGGTCGGAGGCGCACCCAATACTATTCGGTCGGGAAAAAAGCCATGCGAAAGCCAGTTTCCCGACCGATCCGTACAGCACACCGAACGAGCAAGTACGATGCGCACAACAGCAGAAATCCCGGCCGAGCCGTACTCACCCAAACCAGGTCCTGTTCTCCGACCGAGGCGAATCCGGAAACGCCGAATCGAGTCGCACGGAAGGGAAAATGCAGCCCCGTCCGGCCGGACAAGTACGATGCGCTTTCCGTACGCGCCGAACCCGTCGCTACGCACGGCACGTCAAAGCATCCGGGAGAGGCGCACATAAGCTCCGAATCGCGCCACAACACGATCCACGGCTACGAGACGAACACAGCACAGACGAGGACGACGCGAAGCGACGAGGACGAAGCCAAGCGAAAAGGACGAAGCCAAGCGACGAGGACGACGCGAAGCAACGAGAAGGACGAACGACACGAACCAACCATGAATCCCTTCGTCCCGATCATACCAATATTCTACATCTACTACCGGAACAGGCACGGACGCGTACGGCGCAGAAGGTAAGTCAGACACCAACCACAAAACACATACAACACGTACACGACACATCACACACACACAGAGGGATGCAGAATATACTTACACCAGCAACAGCAGCACCATAGGGGCGGGATGCCCATCACCAATGCCACATATGCACACAGGGGCCTGAATGCGCGCCACCACCCCAACCCAGGGGGGGCTGGATGCCAACCACCACAACCACCCTTAGCCAGGGGGGTGCCAGATGCCCACCACCACTACCACCCTTAGCCAGGGGGGGCTGGATGCCTACCACTACTACCACCCTCACCCAGGGCGGGCTGGATGCCTACCACCACCCTTAGCCAGGGGGGCTGGATGCCTACCACTACTACCACCCTCACCCAGGGGGCAGGATGCCTACCACTACTACCACCCTCACCCAGGGGGGCAGGATGCCCACCACTACTACCACCCTCACCCAGGGGGCAGGATGCCCACCACTACTACCACCCTTAGCCAGGGGGCAGGATGCCCACCACTACTACCACCCTCACCCAGGGGGGCAGGATGCCCACCACTACTACCACCCTCACCCAGGGGGGGCAGGATGCCCACCACTACTACCACCCTTAGCCAGGGGGCAGGATGCCCACCACTACTACCACCCTCACCCAGGGGGGCAGGATGCCCACCACTACTACCACCCTTAGCCAGGGGGCAGGATGCCCACCACTACTACCACCCTCACCCAGGGGGGCAGGATGCCCACCACTACTACCACCCTCACCCAAGGGGGCAGGATGCCCACCACTACTACCACCCTCACCCAGGGGGGCAGGATGCCCACCACTACTACCACCCTTAGCCAGGGGGCAGGATGCCCACCACCACTACCACCCTTAGCCAGGGGGGGCTGGATGCCTACCACTACTACCACCCTCACCCAGGGCGGGCTGGATGCCTACCACCACCCTTAGCCAGGGGGGGCTGGATGCCTACCACTACTACCACCATCACCCAGGGGGGCAGGATGCCTACCACTACTACCACCCTCACCCAGGGGGGGCAGGATGCCCACCACTACTACCACCCTTAGCCAGGGGGCAGGATGCCCACCACTACTACCACCCTCACCCAGGGGGGCAGGATGCCCACCACTACTACCACCCTTAGCCAGGGGGCAGGATGCCCACCACTACTACCACCCTCACCCAGGGGGGCAGGATGCCCACCACTACTACCACCCTCACCCAGGGGGGCAGGATGCCCACCACTACTACCACCCTTAGCCAGGGGGCAGGATGCCCACCACCACTACCACCCTTAGCCAAGGGGGCAGGATGCCCACCACTACTACCACCCTCACCCAGGGGGGCAGGATGCCCACCACTACTACCACCCTTAGCCAGGGGGCAGGATGCCCACCACCACCACCACCCTTAGCCAGGGGGGGCTGGATGCCTACCACTACTACCACCCTCACCCAGGGCGGGCTGGATGCCTACCACCACCCTTAGCCAGGGGGGCTGGATGCCTACCACTACTACCACCATCACCCAGGGGGCAGGATGCCTACCACTACTACCACCCTCACCCAGGGGGGCAGGATGCCCACCACTACTACCACCCTTAGCCAGGGGGCAGGATGCCCACCACTACTACCACCCTCACCCAGGGGGGCAGGATGCCCACCACTACTACCACCCTTAGCCAGGGGGCAGGATGCCCACCACTACTACCACCCTCACCCAGGGGGGCAGGATGCCCACCACTACTACCACCCTCACCCAGGGGGGCAGGATGCCCACCACTACTACCACCCTCACCCAGGGGGGCAGGATGCCCACCACTACTACCACCCTTAGCCAGGGGGCAGGATGCCCACCACCACTACCACCCTTAGCCAGGGGGGCTGGATGCCTACCACTACTACCACCCTCACCCAGGGCGGGCTGGATGCCTACCACCACCCTTAGCCAGGGGGGCTGGATGCCTACCACTACTACCACCATCACCCAGGGGGCAGGATGCCTACCACTACTACCACCCTCACCCAGGGGGGCAGGATGCCCACCACTACTACCACCCTCACCCAGGGGGGCTGGATGCCTACCACTACTACCACCCTCACCCAGGGGGCAGGATGCCTACCACTACTACCACCCTCACCCAGGGGGGCAGGATGCCCACCACTACTACCACCCTCACCCAGGGGGGCAGGATGCCCACCACTACTACCACCCTTAGCCAGGGGGCAGGATGCCCACCACTACTACCACCCTCACCCAGGGGGGCAGGATGCCCACCACTACTACCACCCTCACCCAGGGGGCAGGATGCCCACCACTACTACCACCCTTAGCCAGGGGGCTGGATGCCTACCACTACTACCACCCTTAGCCAGGGGGCAGGATGCCCACCACTACTACCACCCTCACCCAGGGGGCAGGATGCCCACCACTACTACCACCCTTAGCCAGGGGGCAGGATGCCCACCACTACTACCACCCTCACCCAGGGGGGCAGGATGCCCACCACTACTACCACCCTCACCCAGGGGGGCAGGATGCCCACCACTACTACCACCCTTAGCCAGGGGGCAGGATGCCCACCACTACTACCACCCTCACCCAGGGGGGCAGGATGCCCACCACTACTACCACCCTCACCCAGGGGGGCAGGATGCCCACCACTACTACCACCCTTAGCCAGGGGGCAGGATGCCCACCACTACTACCACCCTCACCCAGGGGGGCAGGATGCCCACCACTACTACCACCCTTAGCCAGGGGGCAGGATGCCCACCACTACTACCACCCTCACCCAGGGGGGCAGGATGCCCACCACTACTACCACCCTCACCCAGGGGGGCAGGATGCCCACCACTACTACCACCCTCAGCCAGGGGGGCAGGATGCCCACCACCACTACCACCCTTAGCCAGGGGGGGCTGGATGCCTACCACTACTACCACCCTCACCCAGGGCGGGCTGGATGCCTACCACTACTACCACCCTTAGCCAGGGGGCAGGATGCCCACCACTACTACCACCCTCACCCAGGGGGGCAGGATGCCCACCACTACTACCACCCTTAGCCAGGGGGCAGGAAGCCTACCACTACTACCACCCTTAGCCAGGGGGCTGGATGCCTACCACTACTACCACCCCCACTCATAGGATGGACAATGCATGACACAACAAGCACACCACAACCTAGGGAATGCAAGATTAAGACATCCCCCCACCACCATGACAAGCGTGTGAGCAGGCTGTGTCAAATGCCTACAACACCGAACATGACATTGAACATACAATGTGACCCCCTAGCACATGTGCCACACATATATGTGTGTGGCACCCACAATGCAAGCAGCCCATGACCATTGTGGCAATGGGGCCTAAACCCCCATCATCACAGTGACCAAAAGGCAAGTGTGGGGTCCATAGCTGAAGCACATTTTGACCATTGTGGCAATGGGGTCTAAACCCCCATCATCACAGTGACCAAAAGGTAAGTGTGGGGTCCATAGCTAAAGCACATTTTGACCATTGTGGCAATGGGGTCTACACCCTCATCATCACAGTGACCAAAAGGTAATTGTTGACAAAGAAAGAGCTGCAACTGCCAAACTGCATGGATCATTCCTGGTCACAGAACCAAAAACTCATCTGTGGCAAAGTAGTGTATGTGTCCCATTGCAACATAAATTGGGGGAGCCAAATACTGCAGTGCAAATGAAACATTCCTTTGGCCATGTGCAGACAAACAACACCCATGGGGGCTGAGACCGTCAACAGTCATCAATGACACAATGACAGAAGTGACCATCAGAATGCAGACCCACATATTTGCACCAATGGGCACACAAATGCAGATACCCTGTGGAGACAGCAGATGTGAGGTGAACAGATACCATACCATGGCAGCAATGGGACACACAAACCATGATCACTGTGCTGACCGATGACCTAGGAGTCCCAGGGACAGCAGGGGAAACACACCAAACAACATACAGCCAATGGCACACCCAAGATATGCCAATGCAGAGGTGCAGATGCACAAACACAAACAGGCAGACCAACACTGTCATCATACACAGCAGGTGAGGGGTGGGGGTGCCAGTGTCCCCAGGCAACAACACAACACATGAGGAGAGCTGAATACCAATCATACAGATGTGCATACACTGCCACACTAAGGTAACTCATGGATCCAAATCCCCTATGTGGGCAAGCAGGCATTGACAGGTGAGAGGGAGCACAAAACACACATGTCACACAGGCACGTAGGAACAACAACTGACACAGCAAGTCACAGACACACCACAGCACCACCCCCAGGGCCCCCACAATGTGGTGACCCTGGGCTGAAGAAAAATACCACTGTGATGACAAAGCTAAATGTCGTTCACACTGTGAACCACAGTCATGTGTCCTGAGCAACTAACTACCATCACACCTACACAAGCACAAATCAATCAGCATGGCCAGTAAGCCAAGGCCAACATGGAGGCAGGGGACTAGCCGGGCAACAACTCTCATCTGCACACACTCAAGACCACACCCCTCGACCTCCAACAATGTGCAGCAGTGAAGTACACATGCACTGGTGATATTGCACATGCACCCATTACTATTCCAGGGTGGTGGGTGGGAACCAAGGTGTAGAAACACATCACACATGGACACTCAACAAGACTCCTGAATGTCTGACACACTGCACACTACGCTGTACATGGACATGACGGCAATACCACACCGACCAATGGGATCCCAGCCACAGTCACACACCAATGAAGAAGCCAAGGTCACCCACAAAGAACACACATAGACAACAACCAACATTGCAGCCCGGACCCTAAGGAGTGCCAGCAGTCACACACACAACGTGTCACAATCACTGAAAGATAACACAAACTGGAAATCACATGACAGGGGCAAACAACAAGTGCCAAAGGGAAACCTGACTGTGACCCATCTGCGTCAGCACACAAACTCTGCCCTGACAGCAAACACACCTATGGGTGACACCCTGATGACCAGTAATGTGCCATGCACCCACATCACAGAGAACACAGGGAGAAGACTTTGGGGGAACATAGCTCAAGTCAGCAAGCATCACAAACAGGTACAACACTAGGGATCACAGCATGCGCAGATGAATGGAAGTGAACACACAGACATGCACATACAACACACACCTTGGGCGCAGGCAATGTCACACGTGTACACACTGCCATGAGGGGACTCCACTCCTGTGTGAGGAAAGCTGTGCCATATGTTGCCTCAGTAGGGCCCCATCATGTCAGCTGAGCACTTGGTCACACAATCAACAATTAGCACCAAATGAGGGCTCCCATCACATCAGCCTGGTCATGGATGTGCCAACGGAATCATCAGCACAGATCCAACACACTTGTATAGCAATGTTGCACTGACTACACGGATGAGTCCCTCCCCATTGATGCCCAAACCTGCATGTCCACTGGAGATGGCAACACGGTCAGGGAAGTAGACAAATGCAACGATGGCAGGCACAACAGATGTGCAGGGGTGGAAGCCACAGATATGAAATTGCCAATGTAAGTAGGAAACCCATTGCCAAATACTGAACACATGACACCCTCAGATGCTGCTATTGATGACATGGATACACCACATGATAGGACACATTCCCCCTGGACCACATGGGTTCCTGCACAGTAACACTTCATAATCATGAGACCAGATATCACCATCACTGCAGCAAGGGCATGGTTAGCTGCACCAACAACATGTACATCTGAAGCATGAGCACTAGAGAAAAGAAAGTTGCTTTATTCAGCATATGTGTTGAGGCCAAACGAAGTCCTGAAAAAAGAGCAAAGGCCAATGGCCAGTCCATTGTCAAAGTTCAAACAGGGTGACACTGGCAGATGTCACCCTACGCATGCCTGCACAATACCAGGGACAATCCACTAGGAGGGGCAACCGGGGGGGCAGGCCAGGCACCGCAGGGACAGGATCAGGGCTCACCAGGGGGAGTCAGGGAAGGGGTGGTGGGTGCTGGAGAGCCACTGACAACTGCAGTGGAGGTGTCTGACATGGTGTGTGCCGGCACAACTGGGGGGCATGACACAGATGTCGTGGGTGCCGGCACAACTGCAGTGGACCCTGCAGATGGGGTGGACAGGTCCGCCACTGCAGTGCCCAAGTCAGACAGGGCGGTAGTGGACTCCACTGCAGTGCCTACCTCCAGGGGAGGAGAATGGGGAACAGGCAAGGTGGGTTGGACAGAGGGGGGGACACCCTCACCACATCAGTGGCACAGACAAGCGCAGCGGGGGTGTGGTGCTGGGAGAGCAAGTGGCAGGGGGAGAAGGCCGGAGCATCTTGGGGATGGTATATCTGTGGGTGGGGGAACCTGGGGCAGGGTGTGGTGGGGGCACCTGTGCAGTGGGGGCCTGAGGGATGGAGGACGGAGACCTTGTGCCTGAGCTGCAGGGCGGTGGCGGGGTCTTGCTCTTAGCACTCCGGGGGACTTGCGGGTGGGGGCCTCAGTCCGTCTGCGCCTGGGGGAGGGTGTCCAGGGGCGAGGGGCACTCTGCTCCGTGTGGGTGGGCTTCCTCTTCCCCCGGGATGCTGGAGCAGCTTCATCGGTGGGGAAGAGGCCGAGGTCACAGAGGAAGAGCTGCTGTGACTTTGGGGTTGCAGGTGAGGCAAGGGAGGGTGCTTTGGAGGGAGAGGGAACTGAGGACTGCGCAGTGCATGTGGATGCGTGTGTGTGTTCCAGGGCCCCATCCCCTGTGAGTCTGGCTTCAGTCCCCTGAATGTGCGTGCGTGTGCGTTTTGTCATTGGCGTGTGTGTCAGTGTGCTGGATGTGTGTGTGCTGGTGTGTGCCAGTGTGTGTGTGCCTGGGATGGGTAAGGTGCTGGGGAGTGTGGATGGAGCAGAGGCAGGAGGGGTGAGGGACCGTTTGAGGAGGGACACTGCTGCCGTCAGGGGAGGAGTCCATGGACCTATTGCCCCTCTGTAGGTCAGACATGCCCGATGAGATGCCCTCCATGAACGACACCAGCTGAGTCAACAGCGCGGTGTGCGCATGGAGGACACTCAGCATGGCTGTCTGCCCTACATGGAGCTGGCGAAGGAGGTACACAGACTCCTCACTCAGGGCAGCAGGGGACACAGGGGCAGGGGGTGCGGTGCCTGGCCCAAAGGAGACACGCTCCCGGACATGGGAGCCTCCACGGACCTGGGGAATGGGAGCCGATGGGAGGGCGGTGGTGGTGCTGGTGGTGGCGGGGACAGCAACACTAGCTGGGGTGTGGTGGCTGCTGACACCCGCCTCCACAAGGGAGTCATCCTCCGAGTTGCTCTGGTCCTCAGCTGAGGTGGATGCTGCTGAGGACTCCTCGGTGTGGCTCCCCTCGCCCTCCGTGCCACTGGGTCCCTCCGACCACTCCTCGGCTGCTGACCCAGTCTGGCTCTCCGGCTCCTCCTGGTCCGTGGAGCTGTCCCCTTCCGTGGCCGTGGATGTATCTGCAAACAATGGGGAAACAGACAGACATCAGTCACCTGCACATAACGCACACACCACTGTGAGCACAGCACATCACAGAGCAAGCCCTGGCATCATTAGTTGTACATTGCTAAAAGTGCACTAATTGAACAGGAGAAGTCAATTGTCACTCTGATGCCAAGCATGGCACTCACATCCCACATGGCCTTGCACCCATCTGTCTGGTGTCTGTTGGATTGCAACACCCCAGTGTTGACACATGCACCAAGTACACAGTAGTTGGACAGTGCAGAGGACACGGTGTGGACACATCACAGCACTTGCCACTGAGTCAGTACAGGTTTACGGATGTAAGGGATGCCCAGAGTCAAATAGGAAATGCATGTGATGCATACCAGCGACAGACACCATGATGCACCCATGTCCTGATAGCCAGCGCCACTATGGTGTGCATGTAGCACATGTCACTCCCCTGCAGGATCACCAATCAGTAGACACATGCCATGGCGGAGGCATGACTGCAAAGTCATACATCACTGTCTCAGTGATGTATGACTTTGCAGCCAGACAACAACACTCTGCACTGTGTCACAATAGTAGGTCATGGGGAATGCAAGTCCTGGAGCTGCACAAGTGCACATGTACATCCCCCCACAACACATCCTCTTAACCCTCATCTGTCCAGGTCATACCTATTGGACATATGGGAGACCTGTGACACTACCCTCTGAACCTGAGCCCCTCACACTCTGCTGTGCATGGGGAACAGCTGCCTGAACTTCACATTTACATGCCCCAGTCTGCATGGGCAGCTGATCAGACACCTATGTGTCACACAAGTATCGTCTCCTATGGTCACATCTCCAGTGGCATGCTGAGCCCCTACCAAGAAACTCCACAGCAGTCCTGGCGACTAATCCACAGCACACTGACACAGAGGCAGACACCTGAGGGGCAAATCACTGTGCACAATGTGTCCTCTGATACACGGGAGTGGGAGTACAGAGTGTATTGTATGGCCTGGAGTAGGCATGACTGTCCAGCCCCACATGAATGAGGGATGAGCCCTGGACTGTAGGCAGCTGGCTAAGTATGTGTGACACACGTCATATACATACTCCTGGGGCCCAAACATTGTTCCCACCCGCAGCATGGGTGTGTGCCAGGTACCCCAGCCACATGTGGTGGATCAGCTCAGCAATTGGACCACAGATCAAAGTAACACGCTGAATACATGTCAGAATACAGGCATCGTGTAAGCAATGGACCCACCCATGATGCCCACCACAGAGTCAGGGAAACAGATGCTGTCTCCCACCTTGAGTCAAGCAAACTGCAAGGACACAGTCCTAAGTGACAGAATTCCCTGCATGTAAGGGCCACACCTGGGTATCAGATGAGGAGTGGGCAGTGCACAATAGAGGGACATGGCTCCTGGACAACATGACTGCTGTACAGTGGCAGTTCAACCTGGCCCGAGGAGGGCACATAACATGTTAGACAGAGTACACAGTGCAGTCTTTGACTCACCCCCTCCTTGCTGCTCTCTGGCCTTCAGCTGCCCATCCAGGTCTGGAAAGACCACCGCCAGGATCCTGAGCATGTGGGGGTCAGGGTCCGTGTTCCGCCCCTCCTGCGAGGAGGCGACAGCTTCAGCTGGACCCGTGCAATCCTCCGGGTCCAGCCCCGAAGGTCCTGCCACCTCTTTTGGCAGTTGCGGATCCGGCGCTTGTAGACCCCCACGGACCGGACAGCCCGGACGATGTCCTTCCAGATCTCATGCTTCCGATGGGCAGAAGCCTGTCAGGATGACAAAGTGATAAGGACATTACTACACATGCAACATATCCGTGCATGACACAGTTGCATATACATGTCGCAATCACAGGGGCACATGGTGTACCCAGGCAGTGCACGGCTGGCCATGGACAGTTTTCCAGAAGTCACTACATGGTATCATAGCATGGGGAGTAAAACCCTGTTCAGAAGCACTGTCACTGCACCATACCTGTCCAGTGCAAGTCACTACACACTATGGGGGGTGACAACTACTCAGTGAGCCTGCTAGCCAGTGGTGTGCTGACTCTCAGCCTTGCAAGTCAGACAAAATGCACATTCAGAAAGGCAGTGCACAGAACACTCACCTGCTCCCCTGGTGTCCCATACAGCTTGCTGTACTGTGGAAGTAGGCTGTCCAGCAGGGCCTGGTTCTCTTCAAGGCTGAAGGCTGGGGCTCTCTCCACAGTACGTGCCATTGCAGGGTCCAGAGGGGCAGAGACAGCAGCAGTGCAGTGGCAGATGTCGTCCTGGAGCATGTAGTGCAGGCAAGTGGGCTCTCAGGGGAACATGCAGCAATATATATGTGCTGGAGAGGCAGATACTGTCCCTTGTGTCCAAAGTGATAGGTCCAAGTCGTTTGCATCTTCTGAATCTGGCCAATCCATGGAATAGCAGCACCAAAACACGCCCACAGCATCCTTCAAAATTTCAACTTCATGACATACATGATTTTGCAACATTGTTGTGGGTGACCAACTGATTTTCCAGCAACCGACTCGTTCGAATATTCGAAAACGCGTCCGTTGCCAGGCAAGCCCATTGTCAATGGGTGCGCACCGATCGGTCCATTGCTGTTCAACGCGCACAGGGGTACAACGCGTACCCGCACACATTGAATGCAATGGGCCGGCCGGAGGCACCGATCGGTCCATTGCTGTTCAACGCGCACAGGGGTACAACGCGTACCCGCACACATTGAATGCAATGGGCCGGCCGGAGGCACCGATCGGTCCATTGCAGTACAACGCGCACAGGGGTACAACGCGTACCCGCACACATTGAATGCAATGGGCCGGCCGGAGGCACCGATCGGTCCATTGCTGTTCAACGCGCACAGGGGTACAACGCGTACCCGCACACATTGAATGCAATGGGCCGGCCGGAGGCACCGATCGGTCCATTGCTGTTCAACGCGCACAGGGGTACAACGCGTACCCGCACACATTGAATGCAATGGGCCGGCCGGAGGCACCGATCGGTCCATTGCTGTTCAACGCGCACAGGGGTACAACGCGTACCCGCACACATTGAATGCAATGGGCCGGCCGGAGGCACCGATCGGTCCATTGCTGTTCAACGCGCACAGGGGTACAACGCGTACCCGCACACATTGAATGCAATGGGCCGGCCGGAGGCACCGATCGGTCCATTGCTGTTCAACGCGCACAGGGGTACAACGCGTACCCGCACACATTGAATGCAATGGGCCGGCCGGAGGCACCGATCGGTCCATTGCTGTTCAACGCGCACAGGGGTACAACGCGTACCCGCACACATTGAATGCAATGGGCCGGCCGGAGGCACCGATCGGTCCATTGCAGTACAACGCGCACAGGGGTACAACGCGTACCCGCACACATTGAAAGCAATGGGCCGGCCGGAGGCACCGATCGGTCCATTGCAGTACAACGCATCACTGTACATGTGACTGGCATATGTCAGCATGCCTGTCTCAGATGGACATATGCCAGCCACAGATAGCTCCCAGGGAGTGAGGGGCACACCTACATCACGACAGCCTGTCCAAACCTTATCATAAGGCATGTAAGGCTGCATTTCCTATTGTGTGTATGTTGGTGTACATGTTGTCCTGTGGGTGTCACCTGTGGGCAGCCACCCCCAGGCTGTGCACGTGTTAATGGGGACAGGATCCTGGGTGTTACGTGTACGTGACCACTGTGATGTGCAACTGTTCATATCTGTGCATGTGCCATGGTCACATTTCACAGTGGTGTTTGTGTATGTCATGTCACATACCCCGTGAGTCCCATGTGGGACGGTATGTTTGAGCCAGGGTGTCCCAGTGGCACAATAGTGATGGCCCTCCACAGTCTGTGTGCATGTAGTGTTTACAATGTCTCTGATTTCATGTGCACAATGGGAGACAGTCTCCACATCCACGTTGTGTGTGCATGGACTCTGATGTTGTGCGTGTGTGTCACAGACGTCCATGGCTCTCCTGCCATGGCAAGTGTGGCCACTACCTGTGGGGGTCATGTTTGTTTTGTTGTGGTGTACACATGATACTCCAGGTGATGCCAGTGTCCATGTGGCATTACAGGGTCCCTGGGAATGTGCCTGTCGTTGAGCTGTGGTGCCTGGGGCACATCTGTCCTCACATGTCACTGGGGGGTGACTGTGACACAGCATCATGATATCCAATGGGCCAACCTGGGACAAATTGATGCCACCTGTGGGACCGTGTTGACAGATGTTGGCCATGTATGTACCATAAATGTCGTTCCGGTACTGCACACTTCATGTAGTTGTGCCTCATGATGATGTATGTTGGGATCTTGAGTGTGTTCAATGCCGCATATGTGGGGTGACTGACGATCTTGCTTACTTCTCCTCTGCACTGCAGGGCTCCTGCTGTCCATCGGCCATTCCCAGACCTGGCAACGATGGTGGAACGGGACAGCATCCGACGGTACCGCTTCACCAGGCAGCTGATTGAGGATTTGGCAGTGCAGTTGTCCCCACATTTGCAGCCTGGCCGGCCGTATCCTACAGCGCTGACCCCCAAGGTGAAGGTGATGGCAGCCCTACACTTCTTTGCCACCGGTACCTTCCAACATACTGTGGCGTCTGCTGGTGGGATGTCACAGACCATGTTCAGCCGTGTGCTCCGCGATGTTTTGGCGGCAATGTTGCTCTTCCTGAACCGGTACATCTATTTCCCTAGACTGCGACGACTCACTGACGTGAAGAGTGACTTTTATGCCCTGGGGAGGATGCCGCATGTCATTGGCTCCATTGATGGGACACATGTGGCTTTGGTACCACCACAGGCCCAGGAGCAGGCCTACAGGAACCGCAAGCACTACCACTCGGTCAATGCACTGGTGGTGTGTCTTGCAGACATGACCATCACACACGTGTGTGCCCGTTTCCCTGGTTCAGCACACGATGCCTTTGTGATGAGGAGTAGTCGCATCCCCAGGTTGATGGCACAGATGCAGAACCAGCGTGCCTGGCTTGTCGGTGTGTACTGACTTTGTGCCATTGTGTGTGATCTGATCTGTAGTATTCCGCCCACTTTTCCAAGTCAGCTGATGTGCACTTGTCTGTCCGTAGGTGACTCGGGATACCCCAACATGCCGTGGTTGCTGACACCCCTCAGGAACCCTGTGACACCTGCCCAGATGCGCTACAATGAGGCACATGGTCGGACCAGGAGAGTGATTGAGCGGACCTTTGGTCTCCTGAAGAGCCGCTTCCGCTGCCTGGACAAGACCGGAGGGTCCCTCCCATATGCCCCTGCGAAAGTGTGCAAGATTATCATCGTCTGCTGCATGCTCCACAACCTGGCAGTGCGGAAGGAGTTGCCTCTCATCCAGGATGACGATGACCAACATCCGCCACCTGTGGAGGATCCTGGCCTGGACCACGATGCCAGTGACGATGATGATGATGATGGTGATGGTGATGTCCGCACACAGCTCATCACCAACTTCTTTAGCTGAATGTGAGTATCCTGAGGTGTCATGTGAATGATGTGAGTTGGCATGATGTGTGGGTGGTGCTCTGGTGCTGTTGGAGTGTGTCCATGGGCTACTTGACAGGATGTGTGTTGCGATGTGTGGTGACAGGTGGGCTGTACTCCCCAACAGTGTTGACATGCTAACTTGGTTCTGGGTGGGTATCTTGTAACATGCATTGTGCATGAGTTTTGCTGTTCTGTCCTGTACTGCATTGCTTTTGACTGTGTGTCATTTCTGTCCTTCACAGGGTACTTTCAGATTCGTTTGGTCAACTGTGTCCACTGACGACGTGATTGCACATCCAGGCTGGTAGCTGTTGTGTCCCTACAGGTGATGTGCGCCACACCCATGGACTTCCTTCTGTCTTCAGTTGTTGACTGTGTGCCCGCTACCAGGTGGGGTTACCTTGCATCTGTAGTGGTTACGGCATGTTGCTACTGTGTAATAAACCTGTGCTTCACTTAGTGATGTGCGTTGTCTGTGGTCACACATTTGACTGCCATTTGCTTACTGCACCTGTGGGCTACTTGACTACAACTGGGAATGGGTGTGGTGTCTGTGCATTGCACCGTCTTCCCTGGCAACATCAGTGTAGGCAATGAGTCAGATGGCCTAGGTGTGTATGTGTTGTGTAGCCCTGGTGGTGTGTCTCCCTCATATGTGTCACGTTGCCTGTACTCACATGCCTGTGTTGTCCTTGCTGTTGCAGTTCGCATACACTGTGTAATTTTGCAGTTCATCATCCCCATAACAGCACCCACGTTGGAATCACGACAGAGGCAAGTATGGTGTATTAGTGTGTTTATTGTGATAATAGTGCATAGGATGGATTGTGCTGTACATGAATCTTGCAATCCCAAGTTCCTAGATGAATAGAAAGTCCAGGTAGACAGGATCCCCAGTATCGGGGCCACAGTTGTCTGACACATTGTTCCAACTTGTACTCCCCATGCAATGTGTGGGAGTAGTGTTGCCATCAACAGGGTGAACAGTCTGTGCACAAAGGCGAAAATCCAGAACAGGTTCAGGCTTCCTGGGAGTTGCGCTTGGCCATCAGCCTCTCACTTTCCCCTCCTCGGACAACCCCTCTTCTTGGGGGGGGCCCTCAAGTGCAGGCTGCTGCGGTGCAGGGGACTCTCCGCCAGAGTCCTCCTCCCTCCCTGTGGCAGTTGCAGTTTGTTCGGTACCAGATGTTGTTGGCACACAGGGAGGTGTGGACTGGTTGCTGTTCATCTGGCGGAGGCATTGTAAAATGTCCCTGTGCACCGCCGTCATCTCATGTAGTACATCCCACTTGGACTCCACGCGGGTCATGTGGGAGTCCACACGTGACATGTGGGAGTCCACACGTGACATGTGTGACTCCACGTGGGACATGTGGGAGTCCAAGCGGGCATGATGGGCAGCCTGCTGCTGTTTGATGTCTCTGAGGAGCCCCACTACCTGGCTGAGCTCTCCGGTGCTGGACTGGTACGCATCAGCTATGCGTACCAGTTGTGGGTCTTCATGCACACCAGCAACGTCTGCAAGCAGCGACCTCTGTCTCCCACCCCTCCCACCACCCCTGCTGACATGTGCAGTGTGTGCAGTTGCACGCACAGATAACCCTGGTCCACCTTGGGGGTTGGTGGTGGTGGTGGTGTCCATGGCCCCAGGTTGGTCCAGGGTCACTGCGCTGGTGTTGTTCCTTATTCTGTCCATGTCGGCAGGGATGGTATTCGTGGTGACAGTCGTTGGAGGGGTGGGTGCAGGGGGTGCAGCTGGTGGACCTGCTGGTGCTGCAGCTGGTGGTCCTGCTGGTGCAGCATGTTGACTTGCACCGGATGTGCCAGGTTGTTCATCGTCCGAGGAGGACAGAGGCTGTACGACGCCAGTGAGCTCGGCATCCTCTTGAGCCTGGGACTGGGACTCCTCAGCGTCTGCTGCTGTGTCCCTATCATCACCTGTTTTTGGGAGACACAAACAATGTATGTCATGTTTCTGCAGGCATCAGTGGTTGACACACCTGACAGTTGTGACTGTGCCTCGGGGTGCGGGCCTGTACATTGTATTGTCCTAAGTCGTCACAGTCAGGGGTTGATATTGGTGTGGCACATTGTCCTGCATTATTTGGGCATTTCTATGTATTCTCTGGGGTGTGAACATGGTCTGCATTGATTGTGTTTGGTTGACAGCCAGACCTCCTTCCCACCCACCCACCCACCCAGTCAGTTATCCCACCATGGAACGTGCTTGCATTGCAGGGAGTGTAAGTTGTCTCTCAGGATGTCAGTCAGTGGTGTCCTGCTGTTTGTTGGTGCACAGTTGGCAGCAGGGCCTTGTGCTCCCCACAGCAGTAGCCAGTGTCAGCCATCTTGTGAGTCCTTCTCCACTCCCTGTGATGTGAGCATGGTTCAGGGTGGTGTTGATGGGCCAGTTGTGAGGCTGAGCAATGTCTGTGACTACGACTCCCATCATGCTATTGCCTCCACCCCCTTCCCAGGATGCCCATGCTTCCTTCCTTTTGACTCTGCTTCCCTGTGGGGTGGGCTGGCTGTGCTGACAGGATGGCTGGGAGTGTTGTCCTGGCAGTTGTTTGGCTAAGAGTCCCAAGAGTGTCCCTGTGCTTCACACAACATAACCCAGGGTGGTGGTGCTTTGTGGGATCTTGTGTTAGGATGGAGGGCATTGCATTCTACCAGGTGGGTACTGTGGAGTTTGTGTTGGGGGGGTGTGAGGGGAGGTGCTGGTGACTATGGTCAGTGCTGCAAGTCCCCCTTCCCACCCAGCCAGCCAGATATCCCACCATGGAACGTGCTTGCATTGCAGGGAGTGTAAGTTGTCTCTCAGGATGTCAGTCAGTGGTGTCCTGCTGTTTGTTGGTGCACAGTTGGCAGCAGGGCCTTGTGCTCCCCACAGCAGTAGCCAGTGTCAGCCATCTTGTGAGTCCTTCTCCACTCCCTGTGATGTGAGCATGGTTCAGGGTGGTGTTGATGGGCCAGTTGTGAGGCTGAGCAATGTCTGTGACTACGACTCCCATCATGCTATTGCCTCCACCCCCCTTCCCAGCATGCCCATGCTTCCTTCCTTTTGACTCTGCTTCCCTGTGGGGTGGGCTGGCTGTGCTGACAGGATGGCTGGGAGTGTTGTCCTGGCAGTTGTTTGGCTAAGAGTCCCAAGAGTGTCCCTGTGCTTCACACAACATAACCCAGGGTGGTGGTGCTTTGTGGGATCTTGTGTTAGGATGGAGGGCATTGCATTCTACCAGGTGGGTACTGTGGAGTTTGTGTGGGGGGGGTGTGAGGGGAGGTGCTTGTGACTATGGTCAGTGCTGCAAGTCCCCCTTCCCACCCAGCTAGCCGGATATCCCACCATGGAACGTGCTTGCATTGCAGGGAGTGTAAGTTGTCTCTCAGGATGTCAGTCAGTGGTGTCCTGCTGTTTGTTGGTGCACAGTTGCCAGCAGGGCCTTGTGCTCCCCACAGCAGTAGCCAGTGTCAGCCATCTTGTGAGTCCTTCTCCACTCCCTGTGATGTGAGCATGGTTCAGGAGTGGTGTTGATGGGCCAGTTGTGAGGCTGAGCAATGTCTGTGACTACGACTCCCATCATGCTATTGCCTCCACCCCCTTCCCAGCATGCCCATGCTTCCTTCCTTTTGACTCTGCTTCCCTGTGGGGTGGGCTGGCTGTGCTGACAGGATGGCTGGGAGTGTTGTCCTGGCAGTTGTTTGGCTAAGAGTCCCAAGAGTGTCCCTGTGCTTCACACAACATAACCCAGGGTGGTGGTGCTTTGTGGGATCTTGTGTTAGGATGGAGGGCATTGCATTCTACCAGGTGGGTACTGTGGAGTTTGTGTTGGGGGGGGGTGTGAGGGGAGGTGCTGGTGACTATGGTCAGTGCTGCAAGTCCCCCTTCCCACCCAGCCAGCCAGATATCCCACCATGGAACGTGCTTGCATTGCAGGGAGTGTAAGTTGTCTCTCAGGATGTCAGTCAGTGGTGTCCTGCTGTTTGTTGGTGCACAGTTGCCAGCAGGGCCTTGTGCTCCTCACAGCAGTAGCCAGTGTCAGCCATCTTGTGAGTCCTTCTCCACTCCCTGTGATGTGCGCATGGTTCATGGTGGTGTTGATGGGACAGTTGTGGGGGGGCAATATGTGTGACTGCGACTCCCATGATGCTATTGGCTACACTGACTTGGCCAGCATACACAGAATTCCTTCCTTTGAGTGGTCTTCACTGTGTGTTGGTGTTGTTGTGGTGGCTACATGTGTGGATGTGTGTGTTAGTTCTATTTGTGCCACTGCCTAGCTGTAGTTGTGGTTGTGTTTGTACATGTGTTGGCACAGTTGGATGTGACTTTTTTGATGGCATGTGTTGTGTTTATCTGACTGACATACACTTTTTGGGATGATTCTGTTCTAGTTGCTGTGTAATTGCTATGAGTGCATGGTTTGACTCTCCCCTTGACAGTGATGTGTGTGTTTTGTGGCAGTTTATTGTGTACATTTGTTGTGTACTCACCAGGCTCTGGGATGTTCTCTAGTCCATATACGCTCACTGGCGGAAGGATGGCCCGCACCTTCTCCTCCCAGGGCCTGAGGTATATTGGCTTGGCAGGAGGGCCACTGCCGGTGTGTTGGCTGTTGATGTAGTCTATCTTCAGCAGGTCCCGTACCCTCCTGCGCACGTCATACCACCTGTTCTGGATGTCCGTCTTTGTGCGCCGACATGGTGATTGGGCGTTCACCCTGTTGATCATCCTCTCCCACATCTTGGTTTTCTGCGACATGGGGGTCTGTTGGACCAGAGTGCCAAACAGCTGTGGCTCCACCCTGAGGATCTCGTCTACCATGACTTCCAATTCACTATCTAGGAACTTGGGATTCTTCTTGGGGGGCATGGTGATGGGTGGTGATGGTGGGTGATGTGTGTGTTGGTGTGCAGGTGAGGGTGTGTGGGTGTGTGTTGTGCTGGGTGTATGTGAGGTAGGTATTTGTTGGTGTGCTGCTGGTGTGTGG
Source organism: Calotriton arnoldi (assembly GCA_963921515.1). Lineage (NCBI taxonomy): Eukaryota > Metazoa > Chordata > Amphibia > Caudata > Salamandridae > Calotriton > Calotriton arnoldi. The sequence goes on along the minus strand of CAWUFW010005688.1, from coordinate 22,203 downwards.
CTTGTGTGAGGGATGAGCTGTGGGTGTGTGGTTGCTTTCTCTTGGGTGCTGGCAGTGGAATGGCATTTGCAAAGGCTCATGGTAGTGATTTGTGTCCTTTATATAGGTGGAGTTGTGGGTGTGTCTTTGTTCTCTGTCCCCATCCCCCCAGTATTTATTGGCTTGGTAATTGCTTGTTTGGCCTTTTTTGGTTGATTTTTCCTTTGTGCTGTTTGTGTATGTTGGAAACGTTCTTGTGACCGAGTCGGACCCTGCATTGGTCTCGTACGGTGTTTTCCGTTTCGTTCACGCTGTGTTTGTGCAGTTTTGTATGCTGCGTACGCGTCGGTCGCGGTGTATTGTGTTGCTTCGGCTCGGTTTTGTATGCGTGTCGGTCGTACGGCTTGTCCTCCGTCCGACTCGGTCGTGTTTTCGCGCCTTGCATCGTACTTTGCGGGTTGGAGTTGGCGGGTACGATTCGGTCGGATTTGTTCCGGGTGCGTGTCGGTCGGTTGGATTCGCGTGTTTTTCCGGCCGGATTGCTATTTTCCGAGCGGCTCGGTCGGTCGGCTTGGTTTCCTGACGTGTCGGTCGGATTTATCGCGGCTTGCATCGTACTTGGCGTGTCGGGCGCCACTGGTACGTGTCGGTCGGTATTTTTTCCGGATCCGAGTCGGTCGGTGCTTTTTCCGGCCCGAATCGGAATCGACCCCTTAGTTTTAGAAGTGCCTCCCTGTCTCCAGGTGTAGGCCCGCTCTCTATCAAACCAAGTTTTTAGAGAGCAAGGACTGCCAATGATGAAGCATGACACCAGGTGGTGTGTGAGAACAGTCCTTCACTTTTTGTGAGATGCCAGCCACTTCACTTAGGGGCCGATTCCGATTCCGGCCGGAAATCTCTCCGACCGAGCCGGATCCGGAGAGAATTCCGACCGAATCGGACCCTAGCAGTCCGACCGGACGAGTACGATGCATTCGCATGCTATCGGACTCGATTCGGTCGGACTCCCATTGAAGTCAATGGGAGCCTGTCGTAAAACGCGTACGCGGGCTCCCATTGACTCAATGGGTGCGAGGCGGACAAGGGCGCCCCCTACAGCGTGTACGCGTCCATGCGCATCGCGGCGTACATGCACAGGTAGGGGGGACCCATGGGTCCCCCTGTGTGCGACTCGCGCGCCTACGCGTACAGGGGGGTCCGACGCGGACCCCCAAAGTCCAACTCCGACAGCTTTTTCGAGCCGGACGGCGTGAGTCGGTCGGACTACTCGCGGCGCGCATCGTACTTACCCGGCCGGGAAACGTCTCCATAGCGCGGTGCGAGTCGTGTCCATGCGAGTCGGTCGGAGCGTGTTGAAGCCGCGTTCGAGTCGGTCGGCGATTTCGCGGGTGCTTGCATCGTACTCGCTCGGCCGGACCCGCGTACGATTCGGTCGGGAAACAGGGCTCCGAATCGGATCCGGTGAATCCGAATCCGATTCGGAGCACTACCGGCCGAGATCGGAATCGGCCCCTTAGTATTTTCTAAGTCTCTGTCATTTTCACTCAGGGCAGCTTCTTTTGTGTATTCAAGCCTTGCTTACTCTCATGGCCAGTGGGTAACTTTCAAAATTTCTTGAACCTTGGTTAATATGATATTCTGGATCTGCATAACTGTTTGCAAATGACCTATGTTTCTATTCTTTTGTCTCCTCGCCTTTCCACTCACTCAGAGCACTGTATTTGAGATGTGTTATGACATTTTCTATTGATGTTTCTCTTGTACGGTGATTTATGATTCGAGCTGTATTGTACTTGATGAGCAATCACATTATTATAGATAAATCATTATTAACTCATAAATTAGTTTGTCTTTATTAGTGTTATTGACTGGGTTATATGAAGAATGTACAATAGCTTATTCAAGATCCAGGTATTATTTGCCAAACCCTGATTACATAATAAAGATTGTACCGCCTCAAAGGATAATGCAAGGATGATATGGTAATGAGAATTTGGTAAGTTTAGTTTACACTCACCCAGCGTGAAAGGGACTTGTAGGGTATTGAACTGGGTCCAGGTAATGAAATTTATTAGTCCCCGATCTCTGGTCAATATAAAGCTCACATCCGACACTGAGGCAGACACACTGATACTCTCGCTCAAACTGACTCTCCTCTCACACACACTCACTGTTCTCTCACTCATTCACACACTCTCTCTCAATCACTCTACAACTCGTGCTCTCAGTTACACTTACACGTTCAGTCACACTTGAACATGCACTCTATTCACACTCTGTTTCACAATCACACTACTGTCACTCACATTCTCACTCAGTTCTTTCACCTAACTCACACATATCTCACTCCAATTCACACTCCACTCTCACTTGCACTCCTTTCATTCACACTACTCTCACTCACTTCACACTCTCACTCACATTCCTCACTCTTCAACTCTCACTCACATTCACTATCCTCTCAAACTCTCACTCCTTTTGTTCACACTCTCACCACACTCTCACTTTTCAGACTCGCATACACACACTAACACACACACATCCACACACACACAAAAACAGACACACACACATGCATGCAGACACACACACACACACAACATACCTAGTATTATGAGGACCGGCCATTGACCGTAATGAAGTGTGTATTTACTATTCTAACTCCGTGCAAATCCGAGGGTAGATTAGAGAGCGGACCAAGGCAAATATAAATGCATTCTTAATTTTTTGATACACTCTCTCGAAAATACCTAAACACACCACCGGGACCGGTCCTCCTAAGGCACTTGTCCTCACAAAGATTGTGTTAGTCTGCATCTTCTGTCAGGATTTACCCATGACATGAGGACTGATCCAGTCCTCACAGCATGAGTTTTATACATGCCCACACACACACACACTCACACACACAAGCACACACCAACACACTTTCTCTTGTACATAAACAGACTCATGCACATATTCTCATTCCTGACCACAAGTGTGCCACCAACGAATATGCTGAGTTACTCGCACAAGCAACACATCATCCATAGAGAACTTCAGGGCTCTTCTCTCCTTGTGCATGAGCTCCATGAGGCTGTTCCTCTCTGGGTAAATAGTCTGCTGACTGCTGCATCAAGAACCAAGATAGGGCTAGAGGCTGACTCTTCTTCAACCCCACTGTATGACTTTCCATCACTCCCACTCTATGACTCTCCTTCACCCCTCTCTATAACTCTCAATTACTCCCACTCTATGACTCTCCTTCACCCCACTCTATGACTCAATTACTCCCACTCTAAGACTCTCCTTCACCCCCACTCTATGACTCTCCTTCACCCCCTCTCTATGACTCTCCATCACTCACACTCTATGACTCTCCATCACTCCCACTCTATGACTCACCTTCACACCTCTCTATGACTCTCCTTCACCCCCACTCTATGACTTTCCTTCACCCCCACTCTATGACTCTCCATTACTCCCTCTCTAAGACTCTCCTTCACCCCCTCTCTGTGACTCTCATTCACTCCCACTCTAAGACTCTCCTTCACCCCCTCTCTATGACTCTCCATCACTCCCTCTCTAAGACTCTCCTTCACCCCCTCTCTATGACTCTCCATCACTACCACTCTAAGACTCTCCTTCATCCCCCCTCTCTATGACTCTCCATCACTCCCTTTCTAAGACTCTCCTTCACCCCCTCTCTACGACTCTCCATCACTCCCACTATATGACTTTCCATCACTCCCACTCTATGACTCTCCTTCACCCCCCAGTCTATGACTCTCCATCACTCCCACTCTAAGACTCCCCTTCACCCCCTCTCTCTGACTCTCCTTCACCCCCCACTCTGACTCCCCATCACCTCCACTATATGACTCTCCATCAACCCCACTCTATGACTCTCCATCACCCCCACTCTATGACTCTCCTTCATCCCCTCTCTATGACTCTCTATCACTCCCACTCTATGACTCTATCACCCCCACTCTATGACTCTCCATCACTCCCACTCGAAGACTCTCCTTCACCCCTCTCTATGACTCTCCTTCACTCCCACTCTAAGAGTCTCCATCACCCCCACTCTATGACTCTCCATCCCATCTCTATGACTCTCCATCACTCCCACTCTAAGACACTCCTTCACCCCGACTCTTTGACTCTCAATCACTCCCACTCTAAGACTCTCCTTCATCCCCCGCTCTATGACTCTCCTTCACCCCCCACTCATTGACTCTCCTTCACCCCCCACTCTATGGCTCTCCATCACTCCCACTCTGAGACTCTCCTTCACCCCCTCTCTATGCCTCTCCATCACTCCCACTCTATGACTCTCCTTCACACCCACTCTATGACTCTCCTTCACCCCCACTCTATGACTCTCCATCACTCCCACTCTAATACTCTCCTTCACCCCCCACGTTATGGCTCTCCCTCACTCCCACTCTATGACTCTCCATCACCCCCTCTCTATGACTCTCCATCACTCCCACTCTATGACTCTCCATCACCCCCTCTCTATGACTCTCCATCACTCCCACTCTATGACTCACCTTCACCCCCTCTCTATGACTCTCAATTACTCCCAATCTAAGACTCTCCTTCACCCCCACTCTATGACTCTCCATCAGTCCCACTCTATGACTCTCTTTCACCTTAACGCTAAGACTCTCCACCCCCACTCTATGACTCTCCATCACTCCCACTCTAAGACTCTCCTTCACCCCCACTCTAGGACTCTCCTTCACCCCCCACTCTATGGCTCTCCATCACTCCCACTCCATGACTCCCCTTCACCCCCCACTCTATGGCTTTCCATCACTCCCACTCTATGACTCTCCATCACTCACAATCTATGACTCTCAATTACTCCCATGCTAAGACTCTCCTTCACCCCTTCTCTATGACTCTCCATCACTCCCTCTCTAAGACTCTCCTTCACCTTCTCTCTACGACTCTCCATCACTCCCACTATATGACTCTCCATCACTCCCACTCTATGACTCTCCTTCACCCCCACTCTATGACTCTCCATCACTCCCACTCTAAGACTCCCCTTCACCCCCTCTATGAATCTCCTTCACCCCCACTCTATGACTTTCCATCACCTCCACTATATGACTCTCCATCAACCCCACTCTATGACTCTCCATCACCTCCACTCTATGACTCTCCTTCATCCCCTCTCTATGACTCTCCATCACTCCCACTCTATGACTCTCTTTTTATTGGCATGTCTAAGGAGAAGGAAAACTGTTTTGTACATGCCTTGTGAATATTGATGAATTGGCTACCTTGTTTTATTAATCCAATTGTAATTCGGACATTTATAATTAGTTTTTATGAAATGAACTTCCAGACTTAGTTGTCTTTTTAACATGTTTGGCGTTAAGAATTAAATTAGGAATTGTGTCCAAACTGATTCGATTATAAATGGTTTTGTTGCTTCGTACCTTTATGATCTGTCTTCTTAAATGGATCGAATAAAGTTTCTTTGAGTTGAGTTGAGACTCTCCTTCACCACCACTCTATGACCCTCCATCACTCCCACTCTATGACTCTCTTTCATCCCCCACTCTATGACTCTCCTTCACCCCCACACTAAGACTGTCCATCACTCCCACTCTATGACTCTCCATCACTACCACTCTATGACTCTCCATCACTCCCACTCTAAGACTCTCCTTCACCCCCACTCTATGACTCTCAATTACTCCTACTTTATGACTCTCCTTCACCCCCTCTCTATGACTCTCCATCACTCCCACTCTAAGACTCTCCTTCACCCCCCACTCTATGACTCTCCATCACTACCACTCTAAGACTCTCCTTCACCCCCTCTCTATGACTCTCCATCACTCTCAATCTATGACTCTCCATCACCCCCACTCTATGACCCTCAATTACTCCCACTCTAAGACTCTCCCTTCACCCCCGCTCTATGACTCTCTATCACTCCCACTCTATGACTCTCCTTCACCCCCACTCTATGACTCTCCTTCACCCCGCTCTATGACTCTCAATCACTCCAACTCTATGACTCTCCCTCACCCCCCACTCTATGACTCTCCATCACCCCACTCTATGACTCTTTATCACCCAAACTCTATGACTCTCCATCAACCCCACTCTATGACTCACCATCACTCCCCACTCTATGACTCTTCATCACTCCCACTCTATGACTCTCCTTCACCCCCACTCTATGACTCTCCATCACTCCCACTCTATGACTCTCCATTACTCCCTCTCTATGACTCTCCTTCATCCCCCACTCTATGACTCTCCTTCACCCCAACTCTAAGACTGTCCATCACTCTCACTCTATGACTCTCCATCACTTCCACTCTATGACTCTCCATCACTCCCACTCTAAGACTCTCCTTCACCCCCACTCTATGACTCTCCATTACTCCCTCTCTAAGACTCTCCTTCACCCCTCTCTATGACTCTCCATCACTCCCACTCTATGACTCTCCATCACTCCCATATGACTCTCCATCACTCCCACTCTATGACTCTCCTTCACCCCCACTCTATGACTCTCCATCACTCCCACTCTAAGACTCTCCTTCACCCCATCTCATTGACTCTCCATCACACCCACTCTATGACTGTCCATCACTCCCACTCTATGACTCTCCTTCACCCCTCTCTGTGACTCTCCTTCACACCCACTCTATCACTCCCCTTCACCCCCACTCTATCACTCTCCATTACTCCCTCTCTAAGACTCTCCTTCACCCCCTCTCTGTGACTCTCCATCACTCCCACTCTATGACTCTCCATCACCCCCACTCTATGACTCTCCATCACCCCCACTCTATGACTCTCCTTCATCTCCTCTCTGTGACTCTCCATCACTCCTACTCTAAGACTCTCCTTCACCCCCTCTCTAAGACTCTCCTTCACCCCCGCGCTAAGACTCTCTATCACTCCCACTCCATGACTCTGCTTCACCCCCACTCTATGACTCTCCTTCACCCCCACTCTATGACTCTCCTTCACCCTGCTCTATGACTCTCCATCACTCCCACTCTGACTCTCCTTCACCCCCACTCTATGACTCTCCATCACTCCCACTCTATGACTCTCCATTACTCCCTCTCTATGACTCTCCTTCACCCCCACTCTAAGACTGTCCATCACTCCCACTCTATGACTCTCCATCACTCCCACTCTCTGACTCTCCATCAATCCCACTCTGACTCTGACTCTCCATCACCCCCACTCTATGACTCTCCATTTCTCCCTCTCTGAGACTCTCCTTCACTCCCTCTCTATGACTCTCAATCACTCCCACTCTATGACTCTCCATCACTCCCACTCTATGACTCTCCTTCACCCCCCACTCTATGACTATCCATCACCCCCACTCTAAGACTCTCCTTCACCCCCTCTCTATGACTCTCCATCACTCCCACTCTATTAATCTCCATCACTCCCACTCTATGACTCTCCTTCACCCCTCTCTATGACTCTCCTTCACGCCCACTCTATGACTCTCCTTCACCCCCACTACATAACTCTCCATTACTCCCTCTCTAAGACTCTCCTTCACCCCCTCTCTGTGACTCTCCATCACTCCCACTCTAAGACTCTCCTTCACCCCCTCTCTATGACTCTCCATCACTCCCTCTCTAAGACTCTCCTTCACCCCCTCTCTATGACTCTCCATCACTCCCACTCTATGACTCTCCTTCACCCCTTCTCTATGACTCTCCATCACTCCCACTCTATGACTCTCCTTCACCCCCACTCTATGACTCTCAATTACTCCCACTCTAAGGCTCTCTTTCACCCCCCGCTTTATGACTCTCCATCACTCCCACTCTATGACTCTCCTTCACCCCCCACTCTATGACTCTCCATCACTCCCACTCTATGACTCTCCTTCACCTCAAATGCTATGGCTCTCCATCACTCCTACTCTATGACTCTCCATCACCCCCTCTGTATGACTCTCCATCACTCCCACTCTATGACTCTCCATCACTCCCACTCTAAGACTCTCCTTCACCCCCACTCTATGACTCTCCTTCACCCCCACTCTATGACTCTCCATCACTCCCACTCTATGACTCTCCATTACTCCCTCTCTATGACTCTCCTTCATCCCCCACTCTATGACTCTCCTTCACCCCAACTCTAAGACTGTCCATCACTCTCACTCTATGACTCTCCATCACTTCCACTCTATGACTCTCCATCACTCCCACTCTAAGACTCTCCTTCACCCCCACTCTATGACTCTCCATTACTCCCTCTCTAAGACTCTCCTTCACCCCCTCTCTATGACTCTCCATCACTCCCACTCTATGACTCTCCATCACTCCCACTCTATGACTCTCCTTCACCCCCACTCTATGACTCTCCATCACTTCCACTCTAAGACTCTCCTTCACCCCATCTCTTTGACTCTCCATCACACCCACTCTATGACAGTCTATCACTCCCACTCTATGACTCTCCTTCACCCCTCTCTGTGACTCTCCTTCACACCCACTCTATGACTCTCCTTCACCCCCACTCTATGACTCTCCATTACTCCCTCTCTAAGACTCTCCTTCACCCCCTCTCTGTGACTCTCCATCACTCCCAATCTAAGAGTCTCCTTCACCCCCTCTCTATGACTCTCCATCACTCCCTCTCTAAGACTCTCCTTCACCCCCTCTCTATGGCTCTCCATCACTACCACTCTAAGACTCACCTTCACCCCACTCTATGACTCTCCATCACCCCCACTCTATGACTCTCCTTCATCCCATCTCTATGACTCTCCATCACTCCCACTCTATGACTCTCCATGACCCCCAGTCTATGACTCTCCATCACCCCCACTCTATGACTCTCCTTCATCCCTCTCTGTGACTCTCCATCACTCCCACTCTAAGACTCTCCTTCACCCCCTCTCTAAGACTCTCCTTCACCCCCGCTCTAAGACTCTCTATCACTCCCACTCTATCACTCTGCTTCACTCCCACTCTATGACTCTCCTTCACCCCGGTCTATGACTCTCCATCACTCCCACTCTAACTCTCCTTCACCCCCCACTCTATGACTCTCCATCACTCCCACTCTATGACTCTCCTTCACCCCCACTCTATGACTCTCCATCACTCCCACTCTATGACTCTCCATTACTCCCTCTCTATGACTCTCCTTCATCCCCCACTCTATGACTCTCCTTCACCCCCACTCTGACTGTCCATCACTCCCACTCTATGACTCTCCATCACTCCCACTCTCTGACTCTCCATCACTCCCACTCTGACTCTCCTTCACCCCCACTCTTTGACTCTCCATTTCTCCCTCTCTAAGACTCTCCTTCACCCCCTCTCTATGACTCTCAATCACTCCCACTCTATGACTCTCCATCACTCCCACTCTATGACTCTCCTTCACCCCCTCTCTATGACTCTCCATCACTCCCACTCTATGACTCTCCATTACTCCCTCTCTATGACTCTCCTTCATCCCCCACTCTATGACTCTCCATCACCCCCACTCTATGACTCTCCTTCATCCCATCTCTATGACTCTCCATCACTCCCACTCTATGACCCCCACTCTATGACTCTCCATCACCCCCACTCTATGACTTTCCTTCATCCCATCTCTGTGACTCTGCATCACTCCCACTCTAAGACTCTCCTTCACCCCCACTCTATGACTCTCCATTACTCCCTCTCTAAGACTCTCCTTCACCCCCTCTCTGACTCTCCATCACTCCCACTCTATGACTCTCCTTCACCCCCACTCTATGACTCTCCATCACTTCCACTCTAAGACTCTCCTTCACCCCATCTCTTTGACTCTCCATCACACCCACTCTATGACTGTCTATCACTCCCACTCTATGACTTTCCTTCACCCCTCTCTGTGACTCTCCTTCATACCCACTCTATGACTCTCCTTCACCCCCACTCTTTGACTCTCCATTACTCCCTCTCTAAGACTCTCCTTCACCCCCTCTCTGTGACTTTCCATCACTCCCAATCTAAGAGTCTCCTTCACCCCCTCTCTATGACTCTCCATCACTCCCACTCTAAGACTCTCCTTCACCCCCTCTCTATGGCTCTCCATCACTACCACTCTAAGACTCACCTTCACCCCACTCTATGACTCTCCATCACCCCCACTCTATGACTCTCCTTCATCCCATCTCTATGACTCTCCATCACTCCCACTCTATGACTCTCCATGACCCCCACTCTATGACTCTCCATCACCCCCACTCTATGACTTTCCTTCATCCCCTCTCTGTGACTCTCCATCACTCCCACTCTAAGTCTCTCCTTCACCCCCCTCTCTAAGACTCTCCTTCACCCCCGCTCTAAGACTCTCTATCACTCCCACTCTATCACTCTGCTTCACCCCCACTCTATGACTCTCCTTCACCCCGGTCTATGACTCTCCATCACTCCCACTCTAACTCTCCTTCACCCCCACTCTATGACTCTCCATCACTCCCACTCTATGACTCTCCTTCACCCCCACTCTATGACTCTCCATCACTCCCACTCTATGACTCTCCATTACTCCCTCTCTATGACTCTCCTTCATCCCCCACTCTATGACTCTCCTTCACCCCCACTCTGACTGTCCATCACTCCCACTCTATGACTCTCCATCACTCCCACTCTCTGACTCTCCATCACTCCCACTCTGACTCTCCTTCACCCCCACTCTATGACTCTCCATTTCTCCCTCTCTAAGACTCTCCTTCACCCCCTCTCTATGACTCTCCATCACTCCCACTCTATGACTCTCCATCACTCCCACTCTATGACTCTCCTTCACCGCTCTCTATGACTCTCCTTAACGCCCACTCTATGACTCTCCTTCACCCCCACTACATGACTCTCCATTACTCCCTCTCTAAGACTCTCCTTCACCCCCTCTCTGTGACTCTCCATCACTCCCACTCTAAGACTCTCTTTCACCCCCTCTCTATGACTCTCCATCACTCCCTCTCTAAGACTCTCCTTCACCCCCTCTCTATGACTCTCCATCACTCCCACTCTATGACTCTCCTTCACCCCCACTCTATGACTCTCAATTACTCCCACTCTAAGACTCTCCTTCACTCCCCGCTTTATGACTCTCCATCACTCCCACTCTATGACTCTCCTTCACCCCCCACTCTATGGCTCTCCATCACTCCCACTCTATGACTCTCCATCACTCCCTCTCTAAATCTCTCCTTCATGCCCTCTTTATGACTCTCCATCACTCTCACTCTATGACTCTCCTTCACCCCCTCTCTATGACTCTCCATTAATCCCACTCTAAGACTCTCCTTCACCCCCTCTCTATGACTCTCCATCACTCCCACTCTATGACTCTCCATCACTCCCACTCTATGACTCTCCTTCACCCCAAATGCTATGGCTCTCCATCACTCCTACTCTATGACTCTCCATCACCCCCTCTGTATGACTCTCCATCACTCCCACTCTATGACTCTCCTTCACCCCCACTCTATGACTCTCCATCACTCCCACTCTATGACTCTCCATTACTCCCTCTCTATGACTCTCCTTCATCCCCCACTCTATGACTCTCCTTCACCCCCACTCTGACTGTCCATCACTCCCACTCTATGACTCTCCATCACTCCCACTCTCTGACTCTCCATCACTCCCACTCTGACTCTCCTTCACCCCCACTCTATGACTCTCCATTTCTCCCTCTCTAAGACTGTCCTTCACCCCCCACTCTATGACTTTCCATCACCTCCACTATATGACTCTCCATCAACCCCACTCTATGACTCTCCATCACCTCCACTCTATGACTCTCCTTCATCCCCTCTCTATGACTCTCCATCACTCCCACTCTATGACTCTCTTTTTTATTGGCATGTCTAAGGAGAAGGAAAACTGTTTTGTACATGCCTTGTGAATATTGATGAATTGGCTACCTTGTTTTATTAATCCAATTGTAATTCGGACATTTATAATTAGTTTTTATGAAATGTACTTCCAGACTTAGTTGTCTTTTTAACATGTTTGGCGTTAAGAATTAAATTAGGAATTGTGTCCAAACTGATTCGATAATAAATGGTTTTGTTGCTTCGTACCTTTATGATCTGTATTCTTAAATGGATCGAATAAAGTTTCTTTGAGATGAGTTGAGACTCTCCTTCACCCCCACGCGATGTGCCTCCATCACTCCCACTCTATGACTCTCTTTCATCCCCCACTCTATGACTCTCCTTCACCCCCACTCTAAGACTGTCCATCACTCCCACTCTATGACTCTCCATCACTACCACTCTATGACTCTCCATCATTCCCACTCTAAGACTCTCCTTCACCCCCCACTCTAGGACTCTCAATTACTCCTACTTTATGACTCTCCTTCACCCCCTCTCTATGACTCTCCATCACTCCCACTCTAAGACTCTCCTTCACCCCCCCACTCTATGACTCTCCATCACTACCACTCTAAGACTCTCCTTCACCCCCTCTCTAGGACTCTCCATCACTCCCAATCTATGACTCTCCATCACCCCCACTCTATGACCCTAAATTACTCCCACTCTAAGACTCTCCTTCACCCCCGCTCTATGACTCTCTATCACTCCCACTCTATGACTCTCCTTCACCCCCACTCTATGACTCTCCTTCACCCCGCTCTATGACTCTCAATCACTCCAACTCTATGACTCTCCCTCACCCCCACTCTATGACTCTCCATCACCCCACTCTATGACTCTTTATCACCCAAACTCTATGACTCTCCTTCACCCCCACTCTATGACTCTCCATCACTCTCACTCTATGACTCTCCATTACTCCCTCTCTATGACTCTCCTTCATCCCCCACTCTATGACTCTCCTTCACCCCAACTCTAAGACTGTCCATCACTCTCACTCTATGACTCTCCATCACTTCCACTCTATGACTCTCCATCACTCCCACTCTAAGACTCTCCTTCACCCCCTCTCTATGACTCTCCATCACTCCCACTCTATGACTCTCCATCACTCCCACTCTATGACTCTCCATCACTCCCACTCTATGACTCTCCTTCACCCCCCACTCTATGACTCTCCATCACTCCCACTATAAGACTCTCCTTCACCCCATCTCTTTGACTCTCCATCACACCCACTCTATGACTGTCCATCACTCCCACTCTATGACTCTCCTTCACCCCTCTCTGTGACTCTCCCTTCACACCCACTCTATCACTCTCCTTCACCCCCACTCTATCACTCTCCATTACTCCCTCTCTAAGACTCTCCTTCACCCCCTCTCTGTGACTCTCCATCACTCCCACTCTATGACTCTACATCACCCCCACTCTATGACTCTCCATCACCCCCACTCTATGACTCTCCTTCATCTCCTCTCTGTGACTCTCCATCACTCCTACTCTAACACTCTCCTTCACCCCCTCTCTAAGACTCTCCTTCACCCCCCGCTCTAAGACTCTCTATCACTCCCACTCTATGACTCTGCTTTGTGAGAAGTTGGCCTGGCATATGCTGTCCACTAATTATAGTGGGCACCTTGCACCAGTCCAAATCGACTCTTATGGTAGGTAGGTTAAAGACAACCTTATTGAAAGCTATCCTAGTGGTAGCTATGGAGAGCAGCCTTCAGGCTAAGTCTTGAAGGAATGTAAAGCAGCTTGTTTTACCAGTCTATAATCTCTTGAGTGACCAAATGAAAGAGCACCACACCAGGTATATATTCAAAATATATGTATTTATTACTAAACACACCCCTCTAGTCTCTTTATGAGGCTAGAGTTCGAAAGTACATAGGTTATAAGATCTTAAATCACAGTAATAGCACAAATACACGTTTGGGCCCTAGGGGCGTACCAAACCATATACCAATAAAGTGGTATGCGAACCACGACTGAACTAGACACTAGGCCTAGAGCCTCTAGAAGTGCTTGGACCACAAGGAACCACCCAAGGTAGTGACACAGGGGACCCACGGGAGACGCGTGCAGTGTAAATACACAACCGCGATACGCCGTTAACTTCTATGGAGAAAGTCGGGATCGGGAAAATAGAGGAAAGGGACACTTAAAATAGGACTAGGACAAAACCCTTTGAGATCTAGGACTTTGAAGAGTCTCTACCCACGGGAGCACCGGAGTACTCGTGTTACCTCACCCAGGGAAGCCGGGTGCATAGGTGCCTTTCGGGGTCGGGTTTCGTCGTCGTTTCGTATGGCGATCTGCTGCAAAGTGCTGCTGGCGACCAGGAGAAAAGTGTCCGGGTGGATCCAAGAGTGGATCGGAGTTCTGAAGAACCTGAAAGCAGAGGGGACAGAGTCTGGGTCACTAGCCAGTGACCAGGAAGGCGATGGACAGATGCCCACCGATGTCGAGTGCTTCAGGTGCGGTGACGGTCGTCTTGACTCTTCAGCCACGAGGTCCGGGAGGCGTTGTCGGCAACCAGGAGCAGGATTCGGGCTGTGGCTCGATGTCTGTCGAGTGCTGAGGTGTCGGCGACCGGATTGGACCCAACAAGCCTTGGCAACGGCAAGTCTCGAGTAAGATGTAGATCGTCGATGATGCAGACCAGCAAGGTCTGGGGAACTCACCCAGCGAGGGTAAGTGAGGGCAGGCCTGGAGCAACCAGGATGCCAAGTAAAGAAAAGACTGGCCTTCGTTAAGGGCTACTAGCCAATGGGCTAGCGACCGCGAAGGAGCCTCGTGACGCCGCACGTGGAGCTGGCTTACAGGACACTCGTGGAGTGGGGGCCAGTGATCTTCGGTGCAGGTGGTGCTGGAGGCTAGGGCTACTCGGAGCCCAAAGCACGACTTCTTGGGAGACCCAGAAGATGGTGCACTTGCAAGTGTGCTCGGTGTCCAGGGGTCACGGTCTCAAGTCACCCACGATAGCCACGGGCCTCAGCTTTGCTGGGGACTCAGGAGTAGCCTCGGGGAAGTCTGAGAATCCACCTCTGGTGATGCGATGACTTCGGCGTCCGACGGGAGCTTCAGTGATGCGAACCGGACAGATGCTTCTTTGGTGCCTGCCAAGCAGGGAGTCACTCCTTGACCCCAAGGGAGATTCTTCAGTCCTCTAATCTTGTCGTAGAGCGTCGAAGGTCCAGGATTCTGTTTCAGAGTTTCGTCCAGGTATAATCTAAAGTCCTAAGGACTGGGTTCCTACCTTTATTCTAAAAATAGGGGATGGACTACTCTGTGGCCCCACCTATGGGTGGGTCAGGGCAGAGGGGTGGCTACACCCCTTTCCCTTTGTCCAGTTCGCGCCAAAGCAGGGGCTGCGAGCCCCTGATCCGGTTTGAACTGGGGTATGCACAGGGACACCAAATGTGCCCCCAGTGCAGGACTTCAAAGCACCCGAAAGTGCTCCCGCCCAGCCCCAATACACATTGTCCTGTCTGGGGAGGTGGTCACACCTCCCTGGGACAGGAAACCTATTGTCCAGGCCTCCCCTGCCGGAGTTTCGTCCAGCAGCAGGAGGCCAGACTCGTGTCTGTGGCAGCAGCATCCATTTTGTGATGCCAGGGCTCTGGAAAGAAGTTACCGGACTCGTCAGAGTTAACATGCCTTTCCCTCTAGAAGGGTGGAATGCTACCCCCGCCGCCAGGATTGGCGGGGGGTAGTATTCCAAGATGTTTGACACCAAACACGACATGTTTAGGTGCAGCCATTCCAAAGTTAGCATTTTACCGCGAGGATATAATGCGCTTAAGAGTATATGGTCAGGCTGCACTACAAACAGCATCAGAGATGGTCTCCGAACGCTGCAGAGGGGCCCTGCTCATGCAGGGGCACCCTCTCACATAGGAACCATGCACTCTGCCTTTAGGATTGATAAGGCCTGCCTTAGGAGTGACTTATAGGTTTATATGTGTGTATGCTTTTAGTGATATAGGTAACCTATACCACAGTAAGGGGTGCATGCACCACCTTACCCAGGCTGCAGTAGCAGACCTGTGGTGTCAGTTTGGATGGCCTCCCAGGGGTGGCATAATATATGCTGCAGCCCCTGGCAGGCCTCTGAGGTACCTATGCCCTTGGTACATAGTATACCATATACTAGGGACTTATAAGGGCACTCCAGATCCCAATCAGTGATGTGCCTAAGGCACATGGAGACCCTTTTAAAGAGGAAACAGCTAGGCTGGGGTTCTGAATAGCAGGGCCCCAGCCAGACTAATGTCGAAAACCAGTGAAGCATCAGCAAACAGTGGGGGTACCCATGTGAAGCAGATCCTACTCTCCTACACAACCCCCCCAAACGTAGGGACATTAAACTAACCTTGCCCAGTTAAGTCTTCATGTTCTAAGTGGAAATACCTAGAGAGTCCATCTGCATTCGCATGGTTACTCCCAGGCCTATGTTCCACTGTAAAGTCCATCCCCTGTAGGGAAATGGACCACCTAAGCAGTTTGGGGTTTTCACCCTTCATTTGTTTTAGCCATAAGAGGGGCTTATGGTCTGTCTGAACCAGGAAGTGTGTACCAAACAAGTATGGCCTCAACTTCTTCAGAGCCCAGACCACAGCAAAGGCCTCCCTCTCTATGGCTGACCAACGTTTCTCTCTAGGGGTCAGCCTTCTGCTAATAAAAGCTACTGGCTGATCCTGACCTTCTTCATTCAATTGTGACAGTACAGCCCCTACCCCCAATTCAGATGCATCTGTTTGAACAATGAACTTCTTGGAGTAATCAGGACTCTGCAGAATTGGAGCAGTGCACATGGCCTGCTTGAGGTCATCAAATGCCTTTTGACAGCTAACTGTCCACTGAACCTTTTTGGGCATTTTCTTAGAAGTTAAGTCATTCAAGGGTGTCACTATTGATCCATACCCCTTGACAAATCTCCTATAGTACCCAGTCAGGCCTAAGAAGGCTCTCACCTGAGTCTGGGTAGTGGGAGCAGTCCAGTCCATGATGGTCTGGATCTTGCTCTGCAAAGGTTGAACCTGGCCTCCACCCACAAGGTGGCCCAGGTACACAACCTGACTCTGCCCTATCTGGCACTTAGTGGCCTTGATAGTCAGGCCTGCCTTTTGCAGGGCCTGTAAAACATTCCTGAGGTGGACCAGGTGATCCTCCCAGGTGGAGCTAAAGACAGCAATATCATCTAGATAAGCTGCACTATAGGCTTCAGTCCTGTGAGAACTGTGTTCACCAACCTCTGGAAAGTGGCAGGTGCATTTTCAGACCAAAGGGCATTACCACAAATTGATAATGCCCACTAGGGGTTGAAAATGCTGTTTTGGGCTTTGCAGTATCAGCTAGTCTGATCTGCCAGTAGCCAACTGTTAGGTCAAATGTGCTGAGATATTTGGCAGAGGCCAAAGTATCTATGAGCTCATCTGCCCTTGGTATGGGATGGGCATCAGTCCTAGTGACTGCATTGAGACCCCTGTAGTCTACACAAAACCTCATCTCTCTTTTCCCACCACTGGTGTGAGGTTTCGGTACCAGGACTACTGGACTAGCCCAAGGGCTATCTGAGGGTTCAATTACTCCCAACTCCAACATTTTCTGGACTTCAGTCCTGATACAGTCCCTGACATGGTCAGGTTGCCTATAAATCTTGTTTTTAATAGGCAGACTGTCCCCAGTGTCCACTTCATGAGTGCACCAGGTGGTCTGACTGGGTGTCAGTGAAAACATATGTCTAAACTGATTGAGGACTTGCCTGCAATCAGTTTGTTGCTAGGTAGTGAGGCTGCCTGCCAAGGCTACACCATCAACTGACCCATCGTCAGGGTTCTGTGAGAGCAGGTCAGGGAGTGGGTCACTCTCTTCCTCCTGCCCTTCATCAGTAGCCATGAGCAAGCCCATGTCTGCCCTGTCCACATATGGCTTTAGTCTGTTGACATGGAGAACCCTTTGGGGACTCCTGGGTGTTCCCAGGTCCACTAAGTAAGTGACCTCACCCTTCTGCTCAACAATAGTGTGGGGTCCACTCCATTTGTCTTGGAGAGCTGCTGGGGCCACTGGCTCCAACACCCACACCTTCTGTCCTGGCTGGTACACAGTCAGAACAGCCTTTTGGTCATGCCAGGCCTTCTGAAGTTCCTGGCTAGCCTCAAGGTTTTTGGTTGCCTTTTTCATGTACTCAGCCATCCTGGAGCGGAGACCAAGTACATAGTCCACTATATCTTGCTTTGGGGGCTTGAGAGGTAACTCCCATCCTTCCTTCACCAAGCACAGTGGACCCCTCACAGGGTGGCCAAACAGAAGTTCAAAAGGGCTGTAACCAACCCCCTTCTGAGGCACCTCCCTATATGCGAATAAAAGGCAGGGCAAGAGTATGTCCCATCTACGCCTAAGCTTTTCTGGGAGCCCTTTAATCATGCCCTTCAAGGTTTTGTTGAATCTCTCAACTAAACCATTGCATTGTGGGTGATAGGGTGTGGTGAACTTATAAGTCACTCCACACTCCTTCCACATTGCTTTTAAGTACCCAGACATGAAGTTAGCACCCCTGTCTGATACTACCTCCTTAGGAAAGCCCACTCTTGAGAAGATTCCCAGGAGGGCCCTTGCCACCACAGGTGCTGTAGTGGTCCTGAGGGGAATAGCTTCTGGGTACCTGGTGGCATGATTCACTACCACCAGGATAAACCTGTGCCCAGAGGCTGTTTGGGGATCCATGGGACCAACAATGTCAATCCCTACCCTCTCAAAGGGCACCCCCACCACAGGTAGTGGTATCAGGGGGCCTTTGTAGTGCCACCTGCTTTGCCACTGGCTTGGCAGGTTACACAGGAAGCGACAAAACTCCTTACTGTCTTCAGACATGTGGGGCCAGTGAAAGTGAGGGACAATTCTGTCCCAAGTCTTGTTCTGGCCCAGGTGTCCTGCTAAGGGAATATCATGGGCTAGGGTCAATAGGAAGCCCCTGAACTTCAAAGGTATTACCAACCTCCTGGTAGCACCAGGCTTGGGGTCTCTACTCTCTGAGTACAGGAGTCCATCATCCCAATACACTGTATGGGGACCACTAGCTTTCCCAGCAGCCTCAGCAGCAGCTTGCTGTCTGAGGGGTTCAAGGGAGGGGCAGCTCTGCTGCTCCTGGCTCAGATCTGCCCTAGAAGGTCCCCCTGTCCCCAAGAACTCAACCTGGTCAGGTTCAAGTTCCTCTGGGACAGTTCCTTCTTCAGGGCTGAGATCATCCCCCTCAAGGGACTGATCTTCCTCCTGAGCCAAGGGGAAGGCACTGCCTTAACCCTACTACTCCTCCTCTTGGAAGGCACTTGGTCCATTCTTCCAGAATCCAAGGCCTGTTCAGTGCTAGACATTTTGGCTTGTGACCTGGTCACAGCAAACACATCTGCAGGGATCCCCAGCATTTCTGCATGGGTCCTGAGCTCCACTTCTGCCCAAGCAGAAGTCTCTAAGTCATTGCCAAGCAAGCATTCGACTGGTAGGTTTGCACTTACCACAACCTTCTTAAGGCCAGTTACCCCTCCCCAGGAGAAGTTAACAACTGCCAGAGTATGGTCTGTTCTGACATTGCTAGCATTGGTCACTTGGTACATTTCACCAAGCATAACTTGCCCAGGTAGCACAAGGTCTTGTGTCACCATTGTGACACTTGCCCCTGTGTCCCTAAATGCCAAAGCCTCTCGTCCATTGATTAAAGGCTGTTGTCTGTACTTGCCCAGATTACTGGGACTCATAGAGGAGGGCACATCCATGCCTCCATCACAGACTAACACAGCCTGAGTCAGTTCTCTAACTAGGTCAGAGCCCAACTCAGTTCCCAGGGTGAACCCTACTAAACCCTTTGCTGGAGCACTTCCACCAACTGTACTAGGGGGAACAGGTGCCTTAGGGGCATTGGTGGGTGCTGGACTGGAGTCTTTGGACTTGGTGCAATCACTGGTCCAGTGGGTCTTTTGCTTACAGACCTTGCACCATGGTTTCCTTTGGCCTTTACCCTTGGTAGACTGGGAATCCCCACCAGAAGAAGATTTTTGGGGGCCTGATGAAGACTTTTGATCTTTACCCTTCTCCCCACCCTTGTCAGAGTTCTTAGCATCTTGCTTCTTGGTTTCCCCACCTTGGTTCTGTACCTTCTGCTTCAC
The DNA here is from genome assembly GCA_963921515.1 of Calotriton arnoldi. NCBI lineage: Eukaryota > Metazoa > Chordata > Amphibia > Caudata > Salamandridae > Calotriton > Calotriton arnoldi. The sequence goes on along the minus strand of CAWUFW010005688.1, from coordinate 2,184 downwards.
CCTGGTTCTGACCCATTTGTCTGCCTTCTTTCCCAATTCTTGGGGAGAGGTCAGATCAGAGTCAACCAGGTACTGATGCAACAGCTGATTTTGACAGTTATTAAGAATCTGCTCCCTCATTATCAGATTATACAATCCTGAGAAGTCACACACCTTACTGCCCATCAACCAGCCTTCCAGAGCCTTGGCAGAACAATCCACATAGTCTACCCAGTCTTGAGTCTGTGCTTTTTGGGTGTCTCTGAACTTCAACCTGTACTGTTCAGTGGTTAGGCCAAACCCATCAATAAGAGCACTCTTCAAGACCTTGTAATTGTCAGCATCCTCCTCTCTAACAGTGAGGAGCTTATCTCTACCTTTGTCAGCAAAGGAGAGCCACAAGATTGCTGCCCACTGCTCCTGAGGGACCTTCTGTACTTTACAGGCCCTCTCTAAAGCAGTTATCCATTTGTGGATATCATCCCCACTCTGGTAGGGAGGGACAATCTTGCTCAGGTTCCTATGGTCATAGGACCTTTCCCTATCTCTAGGGACATGGCTGCCACCATGGGACTCTAGTCCCAACTTTCTTCTCTCTCTAAGGAGATCTAGGGATTCTCTATCTAAAGCCAATTGCTTCTTCCTGATCTCTAGTTGAGTTTCCTCATACTGGACCAGTCTCTTTCTTCTCTCATGAGAGGATTCCCTCCTGTGAGAAGAAACAGAGCTCCCTATGGAGGTGCCAGAGTGGTTAGACTCCTGAGAAGGAGACCTAGACTTTCTGAGCACACTCATAATCCTTCCTGGGGGGACAAAGGTGTGGTTCTCTAGATCCTCATCTTCATCTTCCCCAGAAGGGATTGGGTTTTCCAGGTCAGGGTCATTGTCACCCTCCTGGTCAGTTTCAGAGGGGGGCTGGGGGTTGTGGTACCCCTGGCCCCTTCCTCATCTGCTGGCCCACCCTCTGCTCCTACCCCTTCAGTCTCTGAGGACTTACTAAGATCATAAGCCACCAACAACTCCTTGAGGTGTTGGGTGGTGGGACTTTGGCCTGTCCTTAATTTCCTCACGTTACATAAAGCTCTCAATTCCAAGAATTGGAGTGTATCATACTTGGAGGGTGGAAGCTCAATGGCTTCCTGCAAGGAATCTTTGGATCCTGCTTTTAAAGACATTACTAGTGTGGTGTGGTGTATGCACTACCTACTCTAGTGTGGCCTACTAAACTCTCTTGAGTTGTAGAAAGGGTTGTGCTATCCCTTAACACACAACTCTAAGTTCAGTAGAACTTACTGTTATTCTAACCTTAAATTATATGTACCTTAGGTACCTTTAGTGGTTTTCAGTTGATCAATTCAATTGAGATTATCTGGTAAAACAATAGCAAGCTGGAATCCCACACGCTGCACACCAATGTGAGAAGTTGGCCTGGCATATGCTGTCCACTAATTATAGTGGGCACCTTGCACCAGTCCAAATCGACTCTTATGGTAGGTAGGTTAAAGACAACCTTATTGAAAGCTATCCTAGTGGTAGCTATGGAGAGCAGCCTTCAGGCTAAGTCTTGAAGGAATGTAAAGCAGCTTGTTTTACCAGTCTATAATCTCTTGAGTGACCAAATGAAAGAGCACCACACCAGGTATATATTCAAAATATATGTATTTATTACTAAACACACCCCTCTAGTCTCTTTATGAGGCTAGAGTTCGAAATACATAGGTTATAAGATCTTAAATCACAGTAATAGCACAAATACACGTTTGGGCCCTAGGGCGTACCAAACCATATACCAATAAAGTGGTATGCAAACCACGACTGAACTAGACACTAAGCCTAGAGCCTCTAGAAGTGCTTGGACCACAAGGAACCACCCAAGGTAGTGACACAGGGGACCCACGGGAGACGCGTGCAGTGTAAATACACAACCGCGATACGCCGTTAACTTCTATGGAGAAAGTCGGGATCGGGAAAATAGAGGAAAGGGACACTTAAAATAGGACTAGGACAAAACCCTTTGAGATCTAGGACTTTGAAGAGTCTCTACCCACGGGAGCACCGGAGTACTCGTGTTACCTCACCCAGGGAAGCCGGGTGCGTAGGTGCCTTTCGGGGTCGGGTTTCGTCGTCGTTTCGTATGGCGATCTGCTGCAAAGTGCTGCTGGCGACCAGGAGAAAAGTGTCCGGGTGGATCCAAGAGTGGATCGG